>OY747708.1:25977500-26577500 GCA_963556495.2 Valencia hispanica
CAATAAAAAAGATAATGTAATATGATTATATGCCAAAATGGACATTAGAGCCAGGGTATTGTTTTTACTAAACAATGTTAATACATCACCAGTCTTAGTGAGGCAAGTGCACCCTTGAATAAAATCTGGTCCACACTCCATACCAGTCGATGGTGGTAATGCACCAATTTGCTGTTTGCTAACTGCCAATAAACATCACAAAGACGAAGAAGAAGAAGAAAGGTTCTGTGTGATTTTTAGGGTAATATCAGCATACTAATGGCAGTTATGATGAAAACTTTGAGAGAAATCTGTACAAGGAAGGAAATTACAAAGAATTTTCAGCGACAGATAATTTTTGATTGTGGACGTAAAACGTGTTGTGGATTAACCATTTTGATACTTTACCTTCATTGGTTGGTTTTGGATGTTTGAGATGGCTCTGTTCATTCTGGTCATTGGTAATACGGCTTTGAATCTTGAGTTGCACATTATTTGCTTTCTGAGTGGTTTAGTGTCTACAGTTATGGTTTTATCTTTGATTGGTATACATCATTGGAATCCCAAGAATCCTAGCTCTCCAGTGATGTATAATATGTATATTTATATGGTAAGAGTGTCGCACAAAAGGCAGATTTGACCTGGAAGTATTGGCCGAAAAAATGCTAATGCCTGATTCACACCAGGTGCGGTCCAGATGCGTGCGGACTCCATACGGCTTCCGCAAAGACGAAAAAACATTGAGTCCAATCAGAGCATGCTCACCAGCTTCGGTGCGACTGCGGTGCAGATGCAGTGCCGATGCGGAACTCTGTCAACTTTCAGCATGAACTCTTTTTTTCTTCCTGAGCCCGCATACAGATAACCATGAAGCTGTAGAAATTACATGAGTAAGTGAGGCGAGCTAGGGAGGTGCATCTGGTATATTTCAAAATATAATCCGTATTGCATTTTTTACCGGTTTTTTTATATTGTCAATGACAAAAACATCAGTTCACGTTATTTTTACAAGTATATCGTTAAACATAATATGTCAAATTTCGTCAGTGTTTTGCAAACTATTGTTAAACATTCATTGCTTTCACTTAGTGCTTTTCAGAGACGTTCCGCACACAAACCAGAGTCGGTGTGAATGGCAGTCCGTATGGAAGCCGTATGGAAACCGGACCGTATCCACACCGCATCCACACTGCACCTGGTGTGAATCAGGCGTAAGAGGTTATATAAAAACATTATTTACTGGCCGTCCCCAAAATAAGCCACAGTCCCCCCAGCTAAATTCCTCTGGCACAGGTCTTGTGCTAGATCAAGACAATCAAAATAATAAAAAAATCATATTTTTTGCACTGAACCTTTTTTATTTTATGTTTTATTAGTGACACAAAAATATATTTTAATTGAGAAAGTGCAAATCTTTTACCCAACTTGTATTCTTTTACAACTTTACTTGAGAAATAGATATATTCCCATCACACCCAAGTTACTGATAGATTTTGAACAAACTTCAAACTTAAGTAGAGAAATTAAAGCTTCCCTCACATCTTGACATATCAAGTCAAGTTCTTCTATTTCTATTTACCCTCAGAGCTTCATACTTATATAAAGTACATAGGCTCCTATTTGCTGAACATCATTCTCATCTGTTCTACATCATGATTTCCTATCGAACTCTCAGCTCCGCCTAACACACCAAATGCCTCAAAGCAAATGCTACAGAAAGGAGAGCAAAATTCATATTACTTTTTGCGTTCCATGTGTCAAGTTGTTAATGGATGGTGAGTGGAAGTGAAAACCGAGAGCATTTTCATCTTTCCTTTTTCTGTCTCTATTACACTCAGCAAGGAAGAACATGTAAATTGGCTTCGAAAGAAGAGGTGAAAAACAATTATGGGAGCGATGCGCCTGAGAGAAATGAGTCTATTGCTTGACCTGTAATGAAGTGGAAAGTTGACAAGCCGGCTTTGTGCAACTCACAGATTTGAATGCGAGGAAATGAGTCTTCTGTACTGTCAACCAACAGGAAAAGATTGCCAATTATAAGTGTTGGCCTTCCACCGGCACCTTGCAGGGATTCTGATGGGAGAGGAGAGACATGAATATTCAATGAACATAAATATTAATACCAACATTATATAGTAATGTCTTCAAAAAGACCTTAACAGTTTGTCAATAACTAAACATTACCCCCCCCCCCAAAAAAAAAAAAAGAATGACATGTGGCCTAGAGGAACTTCATGATCTTGGAAACAAAAATCATGTCTGGGCATGGGAAGAAGAAGAAGAAGAAGAAGAAGAAGAAGAAGAAGAAGAAGAAGAAGAAGAAGAAGAAGAAGAAGAAGAAGAAGAAGAAGAAGAAGAAGAAGAAGAAGAAGAAGAAGAAGAAGAAGAAGAAGAAGAAGAAGAAGAAGAAGAAGAAGAAGAAGAAGAAGAAGAAGAAGAAGAAGAAGGAGGAAATTCATCGCATCATTAGAACACAGGATTGACATCTGCATAAAAGGATATTTACCACTTTGCATTCTTTCAGTCATCGCTTAGACAGCCTGAGCATTTGGTAAGGCTACTCATTCTCAAGTGGCTGACCACTATCCTGGATACATCAACAAAGATATCTTCATCTCATTTGAAAACTGAAACACAAACCACCTCCATCAAAGCACTTTCAGTCAAAAATAGTTTGTTTTCTGGAGCAAGATAGTCTACTGCAGATTTGCACACAACCATTCTTGAATTAAAATAAAAATGCAAATCAACAACAGTTTACAAAATATTAATCTATGTTGTCAGAAATGTTGAGATGCGTTGCAAAGATTTAGTGTGGAGTCTGTTAATTGCTAAAATGTATCTCCTCTAACTGATTGAGTATCTATTAATAAAGCTCAAGTAAATTCCTAACTTTGTTTTTTTGGTTTACTGTAAAATGATTATAGTATGAATCTGGAGACCTTTAACTGTTCTGTTCTCTAGCTGCATTGTGGGGCAGCATCTATATGTGCTGCTTGGGCTGCTGTGTTTCCAATTCCAGCGTATTTAACGAGATATCTCACTTCTTCCTTTTTTTAATCTTGATTCCATTTCTTGCTTTCACACAGGGGAGAAGAATTCATTCACACTTGTTTTCCCTCCCTTCCTTTTTCTTTACTTTGCTTAAATTGTTATTTGGCCTTTTTAGTGAAACAGGAATGTTCTTCAGCAAGTGATTGCTGTTCCCTTTTAAATTAGTTTGGACTGATCTACCATGCTATAACATCTCATTTGGAGCATGATGATGACAGCATCAAGTTGAGGGGAATGTGATTTCCTGATATTTCAACTAGAGAAGCACCAATCAGAATTGTATTGTCAATTTCCAATTTTTATTTTTAGTACTGTTTTCAGCTGCTGGATTTCTTTCTAACAGCTATAATGCAAGAATAAAATGGGTTTAAAGTTTTCTTTTTAGCCTTGCATGAGTGATCAATAAGATTCACATTAGGAGCAGAGGTGAAAGAGCAGGGTTTGTTTCCTGCAATTAAAAAATGGCAAAAACTGTGGAGTTGGCATTTCAAAATAGCTTTAGAATCTTATACTAGCAATTAGCGCAGTCAGCACAGCTACCATTAAAAAACAACAGTCTCTCTCTGCGTTCTCAAGAGCAGGGGCAGCATTAGGGGGTGGTTACTTTGGGCTTAAGCCCCGGATTTTTTCAGAAAAGCACCAAATTGGAATTTTAATTTTAGAGGGTGGGGAGATGCCTCTTGGAAGTTAGTTGCAGTATTGGAGTCCAATAGAGAAGCAGCAGCTGCATAAAGTAGCCTGTATACAGCCTTCCTGAGCCCCTTGACGAAGCGCTTCAGCAGCCTGCCTGCAGCAGCCTGCCAGCAGCTCAGCATCAGGGAACCCCTCGTTCAGAGAGTCTTTCTGACTTCTGATAACTTCAATTGGAGAAATGTTCCCTGGATTTAAACTGTGGCTGAAATGACGCTTGTAATTCCAGTCTCCACTGTGGCAGCGGAGCGTGGATTCAGCCTCCAGAACCCCATTTAAACCCCCATGAGAAGTCTTTAGTTCAAGGCAAAAATTTGAAATCTCATGAAAATAACCTCTGCTGCAATCCAGCTTGAGATATTTAACTATGCACAAGTGGGCGGGCAATTCATGCGGACAAAGATATATATATATATATATATATATATATATATATATATATATATATATATATATATATATATATATATATATATATATATATATATATATATATATATATACTCAGCAACAAAAGAAACGTCCCTTTTTCAGGACTATGTATTTCAACAATAATGTTGTAAAAATCCAAATAACTTCACAGATCTTCATTGTAAAGGGTTTAAACAATGTTTTCCATGCTTGTTCAATTAACCATGATCAATTAATTAACATGCACCTGTGGAATGGTCGTTAAGACCTTAAAAGCTTACAGAAAGTAGGCATTTAAGGTCACAGCTCTAAAAATGCAGGACACTAAAGAGACTTGTCTACTGACTGTGAAAAACACCCAAAGAAAGATGCCCACGGTCCCTGCTCATCTGCGTGAACGTGCATTAGGCATGCTGCAGGGAGGCATGAGGACTGCTGATGTGGCTAGGGCAATAAATTACCATGTCCGCACTGTAAGACGCCTAAGACAGCGCTACAGGGAGACAGGAAGGACAGCTGATCATCCTCGCAGTGGAAGACCACGTGTAACAACACCTGCACAGGATCGGTACATCCGAATATCACACCTGCGTGACGGGTACAGGATGGCCACAACAACTGCCCGAGTCACACCAGGAACACACAATCCCTCAATCAGTGCTCAGACTGTCCGCTATAGGCTGAGAGAGGCTGAACTGAGGGCTTGTAGGCCTGTTGTAAGGCAGATCCTTACCAGACATCACCAGCAACAACGCCGCCTATGGGCACAAACCCACCTTCGCTGGACCAGACAGGATTGGCAAAAAGTGCTCTTCACTGATGAGTCACGGTTTTGTCTCACCAGGGGTGATGGACGGATTCGTGTTTATCGTCGAAGGAATGAGCTTTACACCGAGGCATGTACCCTGGAGCGGGATCGATTTGGAGGTGGGGGGTCCGTCATGGTCTGGGGCGGTATATCACATCACCATCGGACTGAGCTTGTTGTCATTGCAGGCAATCTCAATGCCTTGCGGTACAGGGAAGACATCCTCCTCCCTCATGTGGTACCTTTTATGCATGCTCATCCGGACATGATCCTCCAGCAGAACAATGCCACCAGCCATAATGCTCGTTCTGTGCGTGAGTTTCTGCATGACAGCAATGTCAGTGTTCTGCCATGGCCAGCGAAGAGCCCGGATCTCAATCCCATTGAGCACATCTGGGACCTGTTGGATCACAGGGTGAGGGCTAGGGCCATTCCCCCCAGAAATGTCCAGATACTTGCAAGTGCCTTGGTGGAAGAGTGGGGTAACATCTCACAGCAAGAACTGACAAATCTGGTCCAGTCCATGAGGAGGAGATGCACTGCAGTACTTCAAGCAGCTGGTGGCCACACCAGATACTGACTGGTACTTTTGATTTTGAGCCTCCCTTCATTCAAGGACACATAATTCTATTTCTGTTAGTCACATGTCTGTGAAATATTTTTAGTTTATGTCTTATGGTGTTGACTCTTTTAGTGTTCATACAAATATTTACACACATTAAGTTTGCTGAAAGTAAAAACAATTGAAAGTCAGAGGACGTTTCTTTTTTTGCTGAGTTTATATTTAAATATATATTAAATACATATTAAATTGAAACTTAATCGGTGTTTAGTTAGCCTTTGCTCAAGATAACGTTTTTATTTATTTATAGATGTTATTTATAGACGACTTATACCATCTGGTCTACATTTGACAATGATTTTTTTGTTCTCTAATAAACCTAAAACAAACAATATTATGACTTTTCAGCAAATAAGATGTGATGTTTGACACAAGTTAGAGGAGAACAGCAAAAAGGTAAAGCGAGTGTTTGACAAGCCAACTTGACCGGAGTCCAAGATGTACGAAGCCGTACTCTAAGCAAAATGTTCTGACACTTAAATTTTTTTATTTTTTTATTTATTTTTAAATGTTAGTTGTCAAAGCCATGCAGCTGTGAACATGAAGTTCAGCACATCACCAATCAGAGGATGATTAAGAGAGAATCATGGATACAGGGGAGGAGGGGATCTCAGCAGGAAACCTTGTTTCACAGAAGCCCAGGTTATGGCCTTCTTCTAATAGCTGACAAAGACAACAAATAAGAGTCCTCATTCTAGCAGCATAAAATACATCGTATTAACAATGTCTCATGAGTGTAATACAGCTAACGTGAGTAACACACTTCATTGTTAGCCAACTTAGCAAACCTGCAGTATGAAAATGCTACAAAAATTAAAAGCATTGTAGTTCATTAATTTCATTTTAGACTCAACCACTCAAATATGTGTTAAAATAAAAACATAATGCCAGGTGTTATCAAACAACTACAAAACATAATGTTATCTTACAGATCACAGAAATATGGAGGCTCCATGGCATCACTCTTTCTGTTCCTTTAGCTGACGCCGTAGGTCTAATGCAGCACCGATGCACACTCTGCTCTTCTGTTTCACTCTTTATTGGGGGGGGTTTCCCTAGCTAGAGCCTTTGCAAATACTATTTTAGGTTTCAACCGCCATAATTCCTAACATAACACACCTACATAAAAGTATACCAATTTAGTATGCAAGCTAAAATAGCTAACCCAGCTCTGGCGTTGCCTTCACTTCCTGTTTACTGCTCCAAGCCGAGAACACATAATGGGTGCACAAAGAGGGGAATGCACAGCAGGGGAGGGATGGTGAGAGGGGAGTTTGATGGATGGCTCAGGAGCCAATCGTCTTGAATGGGCTGCTCAAGGTATTTCCAAGATTGTACACTTTAGAGGCAATATAGACTGCTGTTATTACAATAAGCTGGTAGCTTGTAGGTAAGGTTCAGTCACTGATCTGAAAAATATTTCAGAGTTTCACACTGCCGAGTCAACGGTCAGGCTTGATGAAGCTTAAAATCAACTGATGCTGATCACAAGCCAATTTCTTGCTGTTTGTCTAATTTCACCTGCACATTTGGTACACTGTCTTGCAAGCTAATAGCCTTCTTTCTTCAGGATGGTAATTCTATGCATTTACAAATAGTTTTGTGCATTTTGGGAAGTCTAGGCTTAATGAAAGGCTGTGTGTGCCTGGGTGTATCTGTATCACTGTGTGCTGCTGGCTGTCGATCTGAGTGACTGACTGAAAAAAGGCACCCAGAGGATAAAGGCGTGACAACTGCTCACCCTTGCAGTGTCATTCAGTATAGTACAGGAGCCATTAAGTTTTAAAGCCAGACTTCTCTAACAACGATCCCCATGCCGTTTAACCTCCCCTCTGCTACTCTTCAAATACCTGTGATGGACAGGAGTCAGACCTCTGTGGTGCGGCAGGGTTGTGGGGTGGAGCTCTCTGCCCCCATCCCATACTGGGCCACCGCAAGCACTGTCAGAACTGTTGGCACCTGACTCTGATTGCGTACATATGTAAGTATGTGTGTGTGGAGTGTGTTGGACACCGGGGTCGAGAAAATGCCTCTTGATTGACAAGCCTCATCAGGGATAACTTAATGGCATCGCTACCTAACAATTAGAAGTCATCAAGGTCTCCAATTGAAAGTGGTTAATAAATAATGTATAGCCACAGTAATACCACATAATCTGGATATCAAAAAGTCAAAGGTGGATGCATTATTAATGGGGCCAAATTGGACTTTAATAACTGTTCCACTGAATCCCACACCACAGCAGAATTCACTTATGTTAATATGCCTTTATTATTAATGGGCAGCCATTTTCTAAAATGTTAACCGAGCGAGCTGCTCCAGACGCAGTTGCCAAGATTGACGAGCCTCCTGTCTGAGGAGAAAGAGGTGGGTGTACTGGGAACTTGCTTATTTATTTATTCACCAACCTGTCGCACGTCGGCCCACATCATTGTGTCAATAATTTGCTGGTAAAGCCATTAGGCACGATCGCAGAGGCCCAATTAACTCAGCAATGTGTGAGATGACAATCGTACATCATTAGCTGTATAATGACATGCAGTGCCACAGCCTCTTTAAAAACAAACAGCAAGGCTATTACAAGAGTTATATGCCATTGTCAGTGCTGTTGATTCAGCCATTTTGACAAGTGGTGAAATGCCCAGTTGGAGATATGCATGTCAGGTGTCAGGGGACTTCAACAAATGTGTTTCATTAAACTATTCAAGTTTTATTTTTGTTTTTTACAATGGATGCCTTTTTTTATTGATACTGTTTAAGTGTCTGAGTAAAGTGCCTGTAAGATGCCTATATACATTTATATTGGGTATGGATGTTACTAAATTATAGGTTTTAAAGAGCATTTGTGTTATGCATCAACAATTCTAAATATTGGCTGAAATATATACCAACATTTCCTCTGATGTCCTTTATTGAGTTGCAGAAAAACCACAAGCTTTTTGTAACCATGCACATTTGTTTTGTGGACAGTTCATAGATTTTCAGTTTTCAGAGTTGAGTTTCACACAGTTTCTGAAGCTTTATGTTAGTCTGCTTTTTCCATTCCAAAACCAGTTCGGAATGTGTTTGAGATTAATAACCTGTTAAACACACAGCTGTGTCCAAGATCCCACCATCTAGGTCAGTAGGACCTGGTAATGAGCTATTCATTTAATTCAGCTGTGTTGGAGCAGGGATGCATCCAAAACCTGCAGGACAGTAGATCTCAAGGACCAAGGTTGGAGACCACTGATCTAGGTGATGATTCAAGTTGAAGAATTTCAATGTAAACGTCCTTTATTATCCAGTCCCCTTTGTGCAATGCACCAGTACCACTTGCAAAACAGGCCTTTAGCATAATGCTACTACCATCATGTTTGATTGTTTATACGTTGCTGTTGTTGTTGGTGTTGTTTGACACAAATCTTTCTCTTATCAGACCACAAAACTGCTGAACATTAAATATTTGCTCCTTCATTTGGCCATCTGTAAATTTGATTTGGGCTTCAAGTTGGCAATTCTGAGAACATTCTTCTTTCTTGGTCTGTCCCCTAATCAACCCCTGATAGGGTAGTTTGGGTCAATTGCTTTAACCTCAGACCTGCCAGAGTGTTACAACAGGATGATGATCCTCAGCACTCATTAAAACTGGTTTTGGACAGGTAAAACAGACTAACATCAAGATTCTAAAACTGACCTTGTGTGAACACTTTTAATTTATAGCATATGCCTTAAACCCAGGTCCACGCCAAGTAACCAACCAATTCAAATCTGCTCAACTTATTCCAATGGATAAATGTTCAAAGACCCTGGCAGACTTTGCTCAGGGGTAAAAAACATGGGATTTCCATGCTTAAGGACATTTGTCCAACTATTTTATTGACCCTATGTATAAATCTGACTCGGTATGGATTAAAGAAAATTAACAGTTAATTCAAACTTGTGTGGACAACTTTTGTCCTTTTAAAGATCATCAAATAAATATGTATTATCACCTTTCCACCCTAAAACAAAACAACAGTTCAAATGAGAGTTTAACATCCCTAATTATGTATGAGATTCATGCCTCCGATGAGTATATCTAAACTTCCCACTAGCACTGCATTTGCAGGTGGTAGCTAAAGAAAAAACATTTAGACCTTTAATGTGTTGATGCTGACACTGCATATGTTCAATCTACACATATGAAAGGCAGGAACAGCAACACAAAATGCTAGAAAGACAGCTCTGACATGCTGATTTAAATTTACCCATTCCTCGGCTCAGTGGGAGCTCAGTGCGACTTCTGAGACAATTTGGTGGAGGCATCTCTGAGGGGAACCAATAGACTAGCTAATATGTTCTCTTATGGTATTTGCATAATGTCCATGGTGCATTGCCAGAAAGCTGTTCTGCTCCAGTTGCTCCTTGTAATATATCTGGCAGCATTTCCGAAATGCAGTTGTCACTGGCACTGGCTTACAAATCAGATGTTAGAACCTCAAACAGAGTATCAAAAAGAACATAACTTCAAAGTGTTTGTTTACCATCTGTTTTTGGACTTGGATCCTACCTAAATCAACTTGTTTTTTAAACTTTTCTCTTCTTTTGGAGTGCATTTTTTCCTTCCTTTTTTTATTTTCTCAAATCTGTTAAATATGAAAAAGATCCACTGTTGTATTTGACAATGCAACCTATTACTCTCGTTGGCACAGCAGATCCACCTCTTCCTAATTTCCTCTGTGCTTTCATTCCAAGAACTGTTTGTCCAAATTGGAGCAGAGACAGGATTCATCTGTGTGTCACTTCTGCATGAAGAACATTGTAAATATTTGTCAGTTTCAATATTGTCTTCGTTAGAAGCTCCACTTCAAAGATGATAGGATTTATGCCTGAGTTTCAGTATGCTTTATCTGTAAGACCCGTTCATTCTTCTAAGTCATCATATCCTTGTTTTCTAGAAGATAGAGTATTTACAATGCTTGCAACATATTTCAGCATGTAACAACCACAAAGTTTGATGTATTTAACTGGAAATTTTTTTTGTGAAAACCTAACACAAAGTTTTCCATAATTGTGAAGTAAAAGAAAAATAATTCACTGAAATGTGGAAAAATATGATCTGATCTGATCAGATGAGACCACAAGTAAAATGTTGGGGCTGACTGCAAAAATGTGTGGCAAGAAAGAGAAATCACACTGAAAACATCATCCCATCATGTAACACAGTGGTGGAAGAATGTTTTCTTTTGCAGAACTCGAAAGTTGATTAGAGCTGATGGGAAAATGGATGCTACCAAATGCAGGGCAATTCTGGAGTAAAACATGTTAGCTTTAAAATTATTTAGACTGGTGCAGAAGGTCACCTTCCATTAGAAGAATGACCACAAATATACAGCCAGAACTGCAATAGAATTGTAGAGCAAAGGAAATGTATATGTTAGAATTGCCTAGACCAAAATTTTATGAGAAACTGTCATACCTGACAAGTGCTATTCTTACCTGCTCTAGGATGACTGAGTTTTAGCTGTTTTTGAAGGAAGAATGGATTGATCTTAATAAATTTAACACAATCTAAACTTTATGATCTCAAACCGCCTTAATCAATTTCAATGCTTTGAGAAGAAGAGGAAAAATCTGACAATTTACTGTTTGCTTCTGTAGCTTTTTCATTTTCAAAGAAAATTTTATTTGTATCTAAGGATATTCCCAAAAAAGCATTCAAATCAAATCAAATCAAACTTTATTTATAATCGCTTTTCATACAAGAAGTTGCATCACAAAGTGCTTTACAGATTAAAATGACCCCACATAAGACCACCTTCCCTTCCCTCCCCCACAGATTTAAAAGCATGGTCACAGTTATACTCCCCTCCCCCCAACCCATCTCCCATGCACACACACAGTTAAAAGAAAAAGTTATAAAGGACATTGGGCCGAGTGTAGATGAACCATGCAAGGAAACGCCATCAGAGGAGCCATCTGCCCCGGCAGCAGTAGATTAACAGCAGCAGCCGAGGCACCGACACAGGGCACCCAGTGGAGGCAAGGCCAAGACCCCCACCTCCACCCAAGCGCTACCTGGAGAGCACCCAGGCAGCTACAGCCGACAACCGCTCCCGGGGCAGAGGGCTCCCACAGAGGAAACACTGGAACGGGGATTAAGATAAATTGAAGTATAAAAAGAAACGGTAAATTAATGTGCTAAGATTAAATAGTAAAACTGATAAAAATATAATCATATAAAACATCCAGAGCAATTAAACAAACAGTGATAAATAATAATCAGTTAAAAGCTAAGCTAAAAAGGTGAGTCTTCAGCCTGCTCTTAAAAACATGAACGTTCTCTGCACCCCTGAGGTCCTCTGGCAGCCTGTTCCAGAGGTGAGGGCCATAAAACTGGAAAGATGCCTCGCCATGCGTGTGTGTCCTGACTTTTGGGGTGATAAGGAGACGGCTGCCACAGGAGCGCAGAGACCGCGAAGGTTTATATGGTAAAAGCAGTTCAGAGAGATAAGAAGGCCCAAGACCATTAAGACACTTAAAAACCATTAAAAGAACCTTAAAGTCGATCCTGAAATGTACGGGGAGCCAATGCAATGATTTTAAGACCGGTGTAATGTGCTCCCGCCTCCTGGTCTTCGTCAGGACACGTGCTGCTGAAAATAATATACTCTTTTGGGAAGACCAGAAAGCAGGGCATTACAGTAATCAATTCTACTGGAGATAAAAGCATGCATCAGTGTCTCCGTATTGGCCAGAGAGAGAATGGGGCGGACTCTGGCGATGTTCTTTAGTTGATAAAAACCTATTTTAGTGATATTTTTTTATGTGAGGAATAAAAGTCAGCTCAGAGTCAAAAATCACGCCCAGGTTCTTCACCTGTAAAGAGGGATTAAAAGACAGTGATTGTAGTTTTGGTAAAAGCTTCTCTCTCTGATCCTCAGGACCGATGACTAAAACTTCAGTTTTGTCCTGGTTGAGCTGGAGAAAGTTTTCTGCCATCCAGGATTTAATGTCTAAAATGCAGTTAAAAAGTGCATCTATTGGCCGTGGCGTCATCGGGAGACATGGAGATGTATAACTGTGTATCATCAGCATAACTGTGAAAGTTAACTCCATGTCTCCTGATGACGCTGCCAAGAGGGAGCATATACAGGTTAAAAAGCACTGGGCCTAAAATTGAACCCTGGGGCACACCACATGTAATCCTGTGGACCCTAGAAGCGCAGGTATCTAAACTTACCATAAAAGTCCTGTCTGTGAGATAGGATGTAAACCATTTGTGAACATCACCAGAGAGGCCGAACTGTTTTAAACGGGTTAATAGAGTAGTGTGGTCTACTGTATCGAAGGCAGCGCTTAGATCCAGTAGAACCAACACTGTCACCTTCTGAGCGTCATAATTTATTCTAAAATCATTTAAAATCTTCAGATTTGTGCTGTGGTTCACCCTAAAACCAGACTGAAATTTCTCCAGGACATTGTGCTCATTAATAAAATCATTAAGTTGAATTAAATCAAGCTTTTCTAAAACCTTGCTTAAAAATGGTAAGTTAGATACTGGTCTAAAATTATTAGAATCATTAAAATCTAAATTGCTCTTCTTCAGCAGGGGCTTCACTTCCGCCCCTTTAAAGGCGGCAGGAAAGACCCCCGTCTGAAGGGAGCAATTCATCATGGTTAAAATCTCATCCCTAAAAGATTCATAAAATGGCTTAAAAAATTAAGTGGGAATCAGGTCCAAAACACTTTTGGTGGGCCTCACTGAGGAGAAAACTTTATCAAGAGTCCCAGCTTCTACCAGGACAAAACTGTCCAGCGTTTCCTCTGGTAGAGACACACGCTCAGATTTGTCTAAAACCATGTTACACTGAGAAGATAAAATATTACATCTGATGGTGTCTACCTTCCCTCTGAAGTGGTCTGCGAACTCCTCACAAAGATTGTCTGAGGGGGTTTTCTGAAATGCATTAGTAGTACAGTTAAAAATGTTATCAATAGTGGAAAAAATAATTTTAGGATTATTATTATTGTCCGATATGATTTTTGCAAAGTAAGCATTTCTTGAATTTCTTACAGCATTATTATAGGATTTGAGAAGTTCTGTGTATAATTGATGGTTTATCGTGGTTTTATTTTTTCTCCATTTTCTCTCTGCCGCCCTGCAGTCCCTATTTAGTTTTTTAAGATTGTTATTTCTCCATGGCGCTGCAAGTTTTGAATGTGAGCGTTTCACTCTAAGTGGAGCCAACAGGTCAAGAGCGGACTGAAGTCTTCTGTTAAAATCACTGGAGATAGAATCACAGGGGGCAGGTAAGAGAGTAGGAGGAAACTTTTGGAAAACTTCTAGAAAACCTGCAGCCACTTCAGGGGTTAGATAGCGCTTCCTGACAGTTCTCACAGAGGTCTCCTGCTGGATTATTTAAACAATTAAATAAAATCCCTTAAGCTCAGATAACATTGTTATGCACCCCTATAAAAACATTGAAGGTATTTTAGACAATAGAATACAGTTTTGACACTGGTTTTATTAAATAAATACATACCTATATGGAGTGGACAATAGTAAAATAAACCTTTGGTCATATAAAAGATTGAAGATTATTGATGTGTTATCTTTGGGAAACTGCAAGGCAGACAGCTATAGTGGCAGCCATGTCACAAGAAGATGACACACATAATGCAGTGTGCTTTAGCTCCACTGCTAAAGAAGAAAAATCTGGACAACACGTTAATGCAGAACTACAGGCCAATCTCTAATCTCCCATTCATCAGTAAGATTATTGAAAAAGCTATGTTTCAGCAGTTAAATGGCTTCATAACAATGACAAACCGTTTTGATGCTTTTCAGTCTGGTTTCCGCGCTCACCACAGCACCGAGACTGTCAAAGTATTTAATGACATCCGCATAAATACAGACTGTGGAAGAACCACAGTGCTGGTTCTGTTGGACCTCAGTGCAGCATTTGACACTGTTTATCATGATATTTTATTGGAACGACTGGAGAGCTGGGTCGGACTCTCTGGTACAGTACTTGGCTGGTTCGAGTCTTACCTAAAGAACAGGGACTTCTATGTTTCAATAGGAAACTTTTCATCAGAACGAACAGAAATCACATGTGGGGTGCCCCAGGGCTCCATCCTGGGGCCCCTCTTATTCAATATCTACATGCTCCCACTAGGCAAGATTATAGCGACCAATAACATTAGCTACCATAACTACGCAGATGACATTCAGCTCTACATTACAATGTCACCAGGTGACTCTGAACCCATTCAAACCCTAAATCAATGCATTGACCAAATAAATGGATGGATGTGCCATAACTTTCTCCAGCTGAATAGAAACAAAACTGAAGTGATTATTTTTGGACCCAAGGAGGAACGATCAAGGGTCAACACACAGCTTCAATTAATACAGCTAGAAACTACTGATCAGGTTCGTAACCTAGGTGTAGTAATGGACTCAGACCTGAACCTCCAGGGTCACATAAAGGCAATAACAAGGTCAGCGTTCTATCACCTGAAGGCAAGGCAAGGCAAGGCAATTTTATTTGTATAGCACACTTTCAACAGCAGGGTAATTCAAGGTGCTTTACATGATTTGGTGATTTAAAAGAAATACATAAAAGAAACACACATTACACATGATACACAATAAAGCAAGAGAAAAATAAAAAAAAAAAGCAAGAGAGCATGAACACATTTCATACATATAACATCAAGCATTTACTCAAAGGCAATTCTAAACAGATGGGTTTTTAGTCTCGATTTAAAGCAGTTCAGAGTTTCAGC
Organism: Valencia hispanica; assembly: GCA_963556495.2. Classification (NCBI taxonomy): domain Eukaryota; kingdom Metazoa; phylum Chordata; class Actinopteri; order Cyprinodontiformes; family Valenciidae; genus Valencia; species Valencia hispanica. The sequence continues at coordinate 25,992,821 of OY747708.1, forward strand.
AGCTATACACTCGTCAGGAAGTCTGTTCCAGATAAGGGGAGCATAGAAACTGAAAGCTGCTTCTCCATGTTTAGTTCTGAGTCTAGGGATGTTTAGTAGGCTAGAGTTGGAGGACCTGAGTGGTCTTGGTGGTTGGTACCATGACAACAGGTCTTCAACATATTTTGGTGCTAAGCCATGTAATGATTTATAAACTAGTAAAAGTATTTTAAAGTCTATTCTCTGAGCTACAGGGAGCCAGTGTAAGGACTTTAGAACTGGGGTGATGTGCTCTACTTTCCTGGTTCTAGTGAGGACGCGAGCGGCAGCGTTCTGGATCAGCTGCAGCTGTCTGATTGACTTTTTAGGCAGACCTGTGAAGATGCTGTTGCAGTAATCAATCCGACTAAAGATAAATGCATGGATGAGTTTTTCTAGGTCGTGTTGCAAAATCAGTCCTTTAATCCTAGAGATGTTCTTCAGGTGATAGAACGCTGACCTTGTTATTGCCTTTATGTGACCCTGGAGGTTCAGGTCTGAGTCCATTACTACACCTAGGTTACGAACCTGATCAGTAGTTTCTAGCTGTATTAATTGAAGCTGTGTGCTGACTCTTGATCGTTCCTCCTTGGGTCCAAAAATAATCACTTCAGTTTTGTTTCTATTCAGCTGGAGAAAGTTATGGCACATCCATCCATTTATTTGGTCAATGCATTGATTTAGGGTTTGAATGGGTTCAGAGTCACCTGGTGACATTGTAATGTAGAGCTGAGTGTCATCTGCGTAGTTATGGTAGCTAATGTTATTGGTCGCTATAATCTTGCCTAGTGGGAGCATGTAGCTTTTGAATAAGAGGGGCCCCAGGAAAGAGCCCTGGGGCACCCCACATGTGATTTCTGTTCGTTCTGATGAAAAGTTTCTTATTGAAACATAGAAGTCCCTGTTCTTTAGGTAAGACTCGAACCAGCCAAGTACTGTACCAGAGAGTCCGACCCAGCTCTCCAGTCGTTCCAATAAAATATCATGATCAACAGTGTCAAATGCTGCACTGAGGTCCAACAGAACCAGCACTGTGGTTCTTCCACAGTCTGTATTTATGCGGATGTCATTAAATACTTTGACGAGGACAGTCTCGGTGCTGTGGTGAGCGCGGAAACCAGACTGAAAAGCATCAAAACGGTTTGTCATTGTTATGAAGCCATTTAACTGCTGAAACACAGCTTTTTCAATAATCTTACTGATGAATGGGAGATTAGAGATTGGCCTGTACTTCTGCATTAACGTGTTGTCCAGATTTTTCTTCTTTAGCAGTGGTTTAATAACTGCTGTTTTTAAAGCCTGAGGGAAGACACCTGATAGCAGTGATGAGTTTACTATTTGAACAAGATCAGAACCAATAACAGGAAGAACCTTCTTTAGAAAAGCTGTGGGTAGGATATCAAGACAGCAGGAGGAGGAGCTTAATTGGATAATGATTTTTTCAAGGCTGTTCTGGTTTAATTCGTGGAATTCATACATTTTCTCTACATTGTTGTTGATTGGGGATGGCACTGGTTGTGGGTTCGATATTGAGGTACAGATTGACCGTCTAATTGTTAGAATCTTTTCAGTGAAAAAGCTGGCAAATTCATTGCAGGCCCTGAGAGTTTAGTTCAGGGGCTACTGTCACTAAAGGATTAGTTAGTCTTTCCACTGTTTCAAATAGAGTCCGTGCCTTATTAATGTTTCTGTTGATGATTTCAGAAAAGAACGATTCCCTAGCATCTTTTATAGTTAGCTGATATCTATTCAGTCTCTCTTTGTAGATCTCACAGTGAACCTGGAGTCGAGTTTTCCGCCATTTTCTCTCGGCTCGTCGACACTCTCTTTTTTCACTACGTACCAGTGGATTACGTGTCCACGGAGACTTCTTTCTACCTGAGACTACTTTCACTTTAGTTGGAGCAATGGAATCCATGATGTCTGAGATTTTCGCAAGGAAATTATCTACCAACTTATTTTGCTGAGTTTGAGTTGGGAGATAAGGGGGATGTGGTGGAAGGATAAATACGTTTAAAGGTTTCTACTGAACTGTCCCCTAGAAAACGCTTTTTTATAGTGGTCTTACTGTGGCTGGATAATTTAGCAGAGATGGTACTTTGAAAGAAAATACAGAAATGGTCAGATAATGCAATATTAATTACAGAGATGTCAGAAATATTTAAACCTTTGCTGATAATTAAGTCCAGAGTGTGTCCTCTATTGTTTGTTGGTTGTTTGACATGCTGGATCAGTCCGAAGTTGTGGAGAGTATCATCTAACGTTTTTGCTTGTCTATCTTGGGGGTTGTCGGTATGGATGTTAAAGTCCCCCACGATGATTAGTTGGTCATAGTCGATACATATTACAGAAAGAAGGTCATTGAAATCATAAAAGAAGTTAGAGTTAAGTTTTGGTGGTTTATATAAACTTAGAAATAACGCTTTGTTAGGCTCATTTATCTGGGTGGCTAGGTATTCAAAAGAATCAAACGTGCCCAGGGTTACCTTTTTAAAGTTCATTGAGTTGTGAAAGATGGTGGCTACACCTCCGCCTCGTTTGTGTTTTCTGTTCTCGCTTAAGAAATTATAATTTGGAGGACTAGATTCTATTAATGAAGTTGTTTCGTTATTTTCATCTAGCCAAGTTTCTGATAAAAAAAGGGCGTGTAAATTATGCTCAGTGATGAAGTCATTGATAAGAAAAGACTTCCCGGATAGAGATCTAATGTTTAATAAAGCTAACTTAAGTATTGTGATGATGGGCAGCTGAACCTTCTGACAGGTTATCAATTTGAGATTTTGTTTAATATGAGAGCGTGTGGTTAACGGTTTATGTTTCCTGCTGCTGATAATCACTGATATAGCCTCAGGGGTGCCGGGTGAATTCTGGGAGACGGTAGGGGTGGATTTATTGCCCGGTTCCCTCAAATATCAGATATCTGTAATAATCAGTGGGGGGAAGCTCCCAGGCTTATGGACACTAGTCCCAGGCGTTTGGTGTAGTCTAAGTTTAGGTGTTAATTGTGTCCCAAATTTGATTTGCTCATTCAGTCTGTCTGTAAAGTTTCTAAATGGAGACTCATTTGATGTGGCTGAGTCACAGGAAGATGAAGACTTAATCTCTGATAGTTGTTTATCTGTTCGGTCCTGTGGTGTCATCATGACTTGCTGTTTTTGTTCTCTGATATCCATGGGCGCCTCAAGGTCAGCTTTTGGGAGCAAGTGTTTTGCTTTCTGATGTTGATAAGAAAAAATTTTGGCTGCTAACAGCCTTACTCCGGACCTGTTCAAATAGCGCATTCCTGCTTTGAACAGATGATTAGCACTTCCAAATACTTTGAAATTATTAATAAATGTGAACGACTTCTCAGCTGATTGTTTCTTCAACCATTTATGGAGCATGCGGAGTCTGCTAAATCTTTCATCATTCCCTTCAGGGACTGGTCCGCTAAAGAGGATGTTTACGTTAAGTCCATCAAGTCTCTGTAGGAGATCAGAAAAGTCTCTCTTCAGAATCTTTGATTGTCTCATCGCGATATCTGCTGATCCAGCGTGAATGACGAGCTTTTCCAAAGCAGGATGTTGGTCCAAGATTTTAGGGATTTTTTCTGATATTTCTCTTACTGTATTTTTGTAGCAGCTATAAACTTTGGTATTCTTGCTACAAAAAGCCTCAATTCCATTAATTAATCGGTCTTGTATGATAACAGTCTTTCCTGGGGGCGCTCTTACTTTATGTGTCCGTTTGATGTGGCTGGGTTTCTCCTGGTGGCTTTGACTGGTCCCGGGGGATGCGTCATCTTTCGGGGAACTCAAGGCTGCGAATCTGTTTTTCAGCGGGATTCCAGGTGGAGAAATATCTCTTGTTTTTGGCTGAAACCTCTTTTGTTTACTTTTAGCAGAAGCGGCAGTTCTGGGTTCAGAGGTTTCTCTGTGTCGGAGTTTCTTTAGTTTTTTCTTCCTCTGAGTACAGGCTGGGGTTGATTTCATGCGTTTTAAAGCTGGCCAGTTTTCATTGTAGTGCGGAGTTCTGCCGCTCAGACGCCTGTAGGGAGTCTCTGTGACACGGTTAGAACTATGTAACACAGGGCTGTTTGTATTCAAAGGTAAAGGTAAAGTTATTTCATTTTGTCCATAATCAGCGTGGAGATCAAAATTAATTTCCAGACGACGTAGCTTCGTTTCAATGCCCTCAATTCTGTGGAGCAGTTTTTCAAAATCCTCAGCTGAGCAAAAAGCCATGTTGATAAGTCCATAGAAAAGTAATCCAAGAAGAGATCTGGTCCAATACAGTAACTCCAGGGGCTGGGAAAATAAAGTAACTAAGAAAAGGTTAAGAAAGAAAACAAGAAAAGCAAACAGAAAAGAAAATAAGTGAACGGATCTGGAGAGAGACAGAGAGCAGCTGCTCCTCCTTCAGCAGACAGCAGTGAAGAACATCTCTAGGATTAAAGGACTGATTTTGCAACACGACCTAGAAAAACTCATCCTTGCGTTTATCTTTAGTCGGATTGATTACTGCAACAGCATCTTCACAGGTCTGCCTAAAAAGTCAATCAGACAGCTGCAGCTGATCCAGAACGCTGCTGCTCGCGTCCTCACTAGAACCAGGAAAGTAGAGCACATCACCCCAGTTCTAAAGTCCTTACAGTGGCTCCCTGTAGCTCAGAGAATAGACTTTAAAATACTTTTACTAGTTTATAAATCATTACATGGCTTAGCATCAAAATATGTTGAAGACCTGTTGTCATGGTACCAACCACCAAGACCACTCAGGTCCTCCAACTCTAGCCTACTAAACATCCCTAGACTCAGAACTAAACATGGAGAAGCAGCTTTCACTTTTTATGCTCCCCTTATCTGGAACAGACTTCCTGACGAGTGTAGAGCTGCTGAAACTCTGGACTGCTTTAAATCGAGACTAAAAACCCATCTGTTTAGAATTGCCTTTGAGTAAATGCTTGATGTCATATGTATGAAATGTGTTCATGCTCTCTTGCTTTTTTTATTTTTCTCTTGCTTTATTGTGTATCATGTGTAATGTGTGTTTCTTTTATGTGTTTTTTTTAAATCACCAAATCATGTAAAGCACCTTGAATTACCCTGCTGTTGAAAGTGTGCTATACAAATAAAATTGCCTTGCCTTGCCTTGCCTTGGAAATGGAAGCTGAGCACCAGCTGCTAGATAAGAGAGGAGCTTAAAGAGCAACCCACCTCCAGGTCAACGTTTTTTGCTGATAAACTGTATAAATAAGTGTCTAATAGTACAATTCTGGTCATTATTTTGGTATTTTAGTGCATCTCACTCCTGATGAAGGTCTCTGACCGAAAGCTTGATAAATAAAGCTCCCACAATCGCAGATTGAAGTGTACGGATTCTGCTCTTTTTTGAGTGCATCTTAGTAAAAATATAACTTTTCTGCCTGAAATAAACAGTGTGGCGCCCCCTTCAGGTTAAAACTCTATACTGTATTTGAATCGGGCATTGGCATTCGCTCTGCGGAGAGGGCTGATATCAGCCACCCTACCGCTGTGGGGTATAAAACAAGTCGAGTCTCCACCTGGGCCTCCTCCACAGAACCTCTCTCCCTTTCATCTCTTTCCCCTGGTGAAGGAGGTGGAGAGAACTCCTCCACCTCAAAAGTTCGCATTGAAGCAAAGGAGCCCACGTTGCTCTTCATCTTTCTCGCTGTCTGTGTCTGTGCCACTGCAGTAACCCTCCTGTCCACATGTCAATCTCAGCCCAGACCTCCCGCAGTGTGTTCACTGGTCCACCAGGCAACACCTCCTTTTGGCGCATTTTTTCAAAAAGGAAATGTGGGCGGAGTAAGACTCTGATAAGTGGATGAGATGTTCTTTAAATAAGCAACACTGCTGCTTTTTCACTGATTACTTTTGTCTCGTATTTAACAAGATTATTCACAGCCAATAAACTCTGAAAAGAAAGATAGGGTTTGTTTTTGTTTTTGACTGGCTCCAAAACAACCTCACTCACTGTGTAATTCAGCTGGAAGTGCTAGCAGTGAAAATTTCAAACATCCTTTAGTGGAGACAACAAAACAGTGTTTCCACTACATGACCGCCTAAGGTAAAAACCTATAAAGGTTGTCATACCTTCAGGGCAGAGCCATGCAGTTGTGAGCAATACCACAGCCATGCATAAATAGCTGATTTAAATACTTTTAAGCAAAGTTTTATGAAAATATTACTCATTAGACTGTTTCAAAAGACACACACTGGCGGTATATTAGGGACATATTGCCGGCACGGTGTGTCATTTCAATTCACCTTGGTGGCATGGCGAGGCGCAAATATTGCGGCATTCATGTCAGCAAGATTGATAGTAATATTACTGCAATATTGCCACAATGCTGGACTTATGAATGAAGATCATGCCTTGCTGCAACGGAGGGTGATGTCATGATGATGTGTGAAATTTGCGCTGAGCCCCGGCCTGCAAAAGTATTTAAAATGCAAATAAACTGGGGGGGTCATTTAGTATTTGTAATCTGTATCAGCTGAAATGGTAAACTGGAGTGATGCAGAGGTCTGGGAGCTTCTGCCCTTTAGAGTTGAAGAGCAGATCGCCAGACAGTTCACTGGGACTGTGAAGGACAGTCACATTTTGGAGCAGCTTGCAAAAAGACTTGAGGACCGGGGCTTCAATCTGAATAAAAACAAGTTACGTTCAAGCTATTTTCTCTGTTTATTACAGACTCTTCCGTCTCATGGTTTATACGCAATCCTGCACATCGACACCCCAGACACCACTCTCACACACCCCTTTATCCCGCCATTGCATAATCTTTTGTGAGAAACATCTGATCACGCCACATTCACAACACACACCAAAAACAAAAAGGTTTTTGACCCTTATTAAGTAACTTCCTCTGGCTACCTAAACCTGCTATCACCCAGAAGTGGGACCAGGTCATCGTTTTGCAAGTCCCGAGTCATGTCTCAAGTAAATACAGGCAAGTCCAAGTCAGGTCTCAGGCCAAGACAGGCAAGTTTTAAGTCAAGTTCCAAGTCTGGAACTTCAAATTTTAAGCCATTTCGAGACACTTTTTTTAAAACATAGTTGGGATTATATGTTCAATGTAAAACATAAACCCTTTTTTCTTTTAAAAATCTGTATTTATTTCAAAACTTGATGAAACAAGGGCATGTGTGTCTATAGTTATGATTGTATCCTTGGTTGGCATTCATCATTGATATCACAAGAATCTTAGCTGTCCAATGATGTATAATATCCATATAGAGAACAGAGGGTTAGGCTGGCTTTATAATTTATTATTATCTGATAATCTGATTGGCTGTTCTGCAGCTCTCACACACATGCATACATACAGAGATCTCCGCTTGTTAATTCAAATTCAAATTCAAAAATACTTTATTCATCCCAGAGGGAAATTAAGTGTTGGTATAGCTCATATAATTAATTCTTTAAGGAGTTGTTGTAGATGATGATGGCTGTGGGCAGGAAGGATTTCCTGTAGCGGTCTGTATTGCAGCGAAACTGAAGAAGCTTCCGACTGAAGACGCTCTGTTGTTGTATGACAGTCTCATGAAGAGGATGCTCAGGGTTGTCTATAATCTTTTTGATTTTATGAAGAATCCTTCTTTGCATCATCATCTCCAGATGTTCCACAGTTGTCCCAAGAACAGAACCAGTCTTCTTTATCAGGTTGTTGAGCCTTTTTAAGTCCCTAGCTCTGATGCTGCTACCCCAACAAATGACGGCTGAAGAGATTGCGCTCTCCACAACAGACTTGTAGAAAATGTGCAGCATCTTGCTGCAAACCTTGAAGGACCTAAGCTTCCTCAAGAAGTACAGTCTGCTCTGTCCCTTCTTGTAGAGGGCTTCACTGTTGAGTCTCCAGTCCAGTCTGTTGTCAAGGTGAACTCCGAGGTATTTATACCCCTCAACCACCTCCACTTCTTCTCCCATGATGGAAACAGTGTTTGACTTATCCCTGTTTCTTCTGAAATCTACAGTCATCTCCTTTGTTTGTTCACATTCAAGGTGAGACGATTGTTTCCACATCATGTCACAAAGCGGTCCACCAGCTCTGTGTATTCAGCTTCTTGTCCATCTCTGATACACCCGACAATTGCAGAATCATCTGAGTATTTCTGCAGGTGACAGGTCTCTGATTTGTACTGGAAGTCTGAGGTGTAGAGAGTGAAAAGGAATGGTGAAAGTACAGTCCGCTGTGGTGCTCCTGTGCTGCTGACCACGTGGTTTGACACACAATTCTTCAGTCTCACAAATTGTGGTCTGTTGGGCAGGTAGTCACTGATCCAGGCGATTGTTGAGGGCTTGACCTGTGTCTTCAGGAGTTTCTGACAAAGCAAATTAGGCTGAATTGTGTTAATTGCACTAGAGAAATCCAAGAACATGATCCTCACAGTGCTGCCTGCTTTGTCCAGATGACAGTGGGTTGGTTGAAGCAGGTGTATGATGGCATCTTCAACTCCAACTCCACAGCGATAAGCAAACTGCAGCGGGTCCTGATACGTTCTTGTTTGCTTACTCAGGGGTGCCAACAGGAGTCTCTCCAGGACCTTCATGATTTGGGATGTCAGGGCAACAGGTCTATAGTCATTGATGACTGATGGGTGAGTTCTTTTGGGTACTGGAACAAGGCAGGATGTCTTCCACAACACTGGAACCTTCTCCTGAGTTAGGCTAAGGTTGAAGAGGTTCTGCAGAATCCCACAGAGCTGCTCTGCACAGGCCTTCAGGACTCTGGGGCTGACACCATCTGGACCTGCAGCCTTGTTCCGGTTCAGTTTCTCTAGCTGCCTCTTCACCTGACTTTTGGAGACAGATAAGTGGGAGGGGGAGGCAAAGGGGGTAGCAGCATTTTCTGACTTGTTGAAGTCAATCTTGTGGTATCAGAAGAGTCCATGGCTGAGGTGAAGGATAAAACATCCGAGGTGTAACAGGAAAGCTGTTGATCAGAGGAGGGTGGGATGTCTGTTTGGCTGAGAACAGGAGAGGAGGATGCTGAGCTACTTCCTGAACTGAACCTGTTGAAGAATGTGTTCAGTTCATTGGCTCTGTCCAGACTTCCATCTATCCAATCCTTCCTGTCCTCAAAGCCTGTGATCTTTCTCATTCCTGACCAGATATCTCGGATATTGTTCCTCTGTAGCTTGTTCTCCAGCTTCTTCCTGTATGCCTCTTTGCTGTCTCCAATCTTGACCTTAAGTTGATTCTGTATACTCCTCAGTAATTCCCTGTCTCCCTCCCTGAAGGCTCTTTTTTTCTTGTTTAGCAGTTCCTTCAGGTCACTGGTGATCCAGGGTTTGTTATTAGGGAAGCATCTCACTGTTCTGGTGGCCATGATGTTGTCCACACAGAAGTTTATATAGTCAGTCACACACTCAGTCATGGCATTGATGTCCTCTCCATGTGCTTGGCAAAGAGTCATCCAGTTTGTGGTTGCAAAACAACCCTGCAGGGCTTCTTCAGCTTCCTGTGACCATTTTCTGACAGTTTTCTTTGTAACAGGTTGCCTCTGAACAAGTGGTTTATATTCTGCACAGAGAAAAACCAGATTTTGATCTGATTGTCCCAGAGGAGGCCTTGATTTGGACATGTATGCATCCTTTATATTTGCATAAAACAGATCCAAGGTCTTGTTTTCGCTTGTGGAGCAGCTGACAAACTGTTGAAATGTTGGAAGTTTAGTAGAGAGCGAGGCATGATTAAAATCACCAGATATTGCCACAAATGCATTTGGGTGCTGTGTCTGTAGCTTAGCAACAACGGAACTGATGACATCACATGCATTGTCGGCAACGGCTGAAGGTGGAATGTAAACAACTGCCAAAATTACACTGGTGAACTCTCTTGGCAAATAATATGGCCGAAAACTTACTGCCAAGAGTTTGACATCTGGGCTGCAGAGACGACACTTGACAGTAACATGTCCTGGATGACACCATCTGTTGTTGACAAGCACTGCTACTGCTTAAGACGGGATGAGTGAAAGGACTTAACAGTTTTGAATTAATAGATGTTTTAAACTTTATACATTGGGTAAAATATCAAGTCTTTTCAAGTAAATAAGTGCAAGTCCAAGTCAAGTCCCAAATCATTGGTGTAACAGTCCAAGTCAAGTCAAAGTCTTTGAAAATGTTTTCAAGTCAAGTCTAAAGCCATAAAATTAATGACTGGAGTCTGACTCAAGTCCAAGTCATGTGACTCAAGTCCATAGCTCTGCTATCACCATTACAATAGTAATAAATAAATAAATGAATTTTTTTTAAGAAAGTTAACCTGAAAGACAGTCTCAGATAAAACTTTGCAATTTTGTCTCTTAGCAGCCAGCACTGTTTGTTGGGGCTGATAAACTGCCAGTATTGACAAAATAATGGACACAAACCTCCTTCTCCTCTACTGTCAGTACGTTCTCATTAGTCATCTCGCCTCAGTGGCCCTTTGTTCCTTTCGATAGTGTTAGAATCTAATCAACTAAGCAGGTGTTTTCTACCTTAACAGAAATTTGCAACGCAGAGCCGTAGGTGTTGGGATAAAATGTACAGTAAGGGCGATTGTGTGTGACAAGGCTGAACCCTGTAAAAAAATAATCTGTTTTCAAACTTTTTGACATTCAGTCAATATATTGACAGCATTTGCCACTATAGTGCAGCTTTAACTTGAGCAATGAGATGCCTTCCAACCCAGGTCGACCTGTCATGCTTCGATTCGCTGTCGCGCTGCCTCTTTGCTGGCAAAAATCCCAAAGCACAGAAGACAGGTAATTCTGACAGTGAAGACAGTTTTTCAATCTGAAAAGTGCCATTGGCATCCTATGGCACTTTTTCAGGTACCACAGTGGCTGTTAAAAACTTCTCACCTAAATAATGAGGTAAAAAGAATTGATGAAAGCTTTCTCATATATTATAAAATATAGAAAACCCATATCATGGTTTCTCGGCAGAGCCAAAGTAGCTCACAAATACACACTATTATTGTGAAATAATAAAACCCTACAACAGCCTGCGCCACTGTGACTGCAACTCACTTGGCCTGCTCAAACATTATTTAATATTTAGGAGGCAAAACTAAATGTGTAACAGAAAAATCAATTGCGTTCTAAGAAAGTTTTATAGCTAAACCTTACCCAACATAATTTGAGAGAAAACATAAAAAGAACAGTTTTTGAACGAACAAACAGGATGAAAATCGAGGTCAAGGGATGATGACCGCAGGTCTAACGAGAGAGAATTCAGAGATGTTGGGATTACCTGTGGTGGCTTCTGATGTGGACTGTGTTGCTCTCTAATGAGGCAGTGTATGCTTTCAAAGTGAAATTCAGCAGAAGTGAGTGTGTTATACGGCATAGACACCAAATAACTCCTTTTTATGGGTATCCAACCCTGAGATGCATCAGAAAATGAAATTGAGTTAAAGGATAAAAAAATACCAATGGAGATAAATCTATTTTTACTTGATATCCAACATGATATCAGTTAAATGTAATTGGGTGTGATTGTCATTTAGTCCGTTTGTTTTATATTTATATTTGTACGGATTTTTCACAGACTCTTTTTTTACTGTTTTGTCAGTGTTGTAGTGTGTTTGTATTTGTTATGTTTTTTCACCTTGCTGCAAGGAAAATCTCCCTACGGGGACAATAATAAACTGAAACTGATACCGATTTTTAAGGTACAGTAACACATACTATTATTGGGTCTTATATGCATACATACGAACATCAATTATCTGTCACACTCAGTCTGAAGGAGAACTGCTTTTTAAGCAAATGATCTCTATTTCAGATTTAAACTAAAAGATTTCTGTATATTTAGCAGAATTAGAATTTACTTAGAATGATACTCAAATTTAACACATAAACTACAGAATCAAAGACTCAATGATTGCCAGTAGTCAATGGAATGTAGAATTCCATTTCTTACGCTAATATCTATTCACTAATGATTAAATGAGAAAAAACCAAACAAATATGACAACAAACAATGCTAATTCTACTCAGTAAACAAATTACTAAACAGGGAAATTTTATGACTATAGACTGCTTAAAATAGTAAGTAAAATTTTTAAAGAGTTTTTCAGTTTCTAAAACAGAAGGGAATTTTCCTTTACGACCTATTTCAAAGGTGTAATATGCAATCAATAGAAAACAAAGAAAAAGGGGAAACTAAGGTTTTGAAACCAGCCTTGATAAATTCAGCTTTCAGAACCGGAACCGCTTAACCTTGGGACCTCATTAAAATCAACCCAGATCTTTATTTACTGTGCTATCTGAGCAACAACTGTTCACTATGCGAATAATACATGTGTCCAGGGCTATCTATGAACATTAGTCAACAAATTAAACTCCATTCCTAATATGCCTCAGGGATATTCTGCCATGTCATCACTGTTATACACAACTATGTCACAGTGGTGTAGTAGCAGTTCTTGTTAGAAATGATATATCTTGCTGAGGAACTGACATTTTTCTTATGGCAATGAACAGATCTTGGTCTCTGATGATACTAAGGAAGTCTCTTCCTGTCAATGCACATTATGTACAGCTGAGGTAATCACACCTTTTTCATTTAATTTAATTAATTAATTTATTTGACAGGGACATTGCAATTCAACATGGTACAAAAGAAGCTTGTAGCTGATGCGATGCAAAAAGAGTTTATAGCTAATGCTAATTTTCAACTCCAGTCCATGGTGGGCTTTTTCACAACATTAAAATTTACCATTTCATCCTAAACACTTCCCTATATCTATACACCATATAAATCATTTAAATACACAAACTCAATGCTATTTACAAATGGGTACACATTCCTGTTTTGATTTCAACCAAGACTTAATACGAGATGTGAACATTTTAAACTCGGTCATGGATGGTTTTAAGTTCAGTGGGTAATGAGTAACACAACTTCACACTTTTATATGCAAAAGCAGACTGACCAAATGCTGTCTTACAGTGAGGAACTGTACCTGTAAATACCTCCTACTTTGACTATTTTTGTCTATATTTTTTGCCTGTGAAATAAAAGTGCTCCATATTTTTTATTCGTGCATTAATACTATTGGTACGACAGTATCACAACTGAAAAATAGTATGGAATTAGTTTATTTTACTAAATCAAATGAACTGTTTTTGAGTTTCAGTTAATGTTTTCTGGCATTTTGGTATTATGTATAGACTTTTGTTGGATCTTACAAATTTTACATTTCAAGTTTAAGCTTAGATCATTTTTATACAAGGCAGTTTTGATTCATCTAAACCTTTACAAATACAGTATATAGGTCAAAACCCAACATAACACTTCTAAGTATAGCTACACACAGATTCTATGTTGAAGTCAGGTCTAATGCTAGCTGGGATTGGATTGCATGTATATGAGCAGTTTCAGATTAAGTTGTTTTAAATTCCTAAAATCATTGAAAAATTAATGTTCATTAGCATTTTACCCTAATCATGCTATCTATAAACTCTTTGTCATCTGACATATTTCTACATAGGAGAACTGCTAGTGGTAATAAATTCACAGGACCTTACTTCAAAAAATCTGAACTATCCTTTTAATTAGTAAAAGTAGTAGCTGTCCAAACAGCTGGTAAGTACTGATAAAAAGGAAAAAGACGAGAGAACTGTAGCTTACACTGGTGAATTATTTGAAAATCTTCATGATATCATTGACTTTGTAATTTGACTGAATTCTGTATTTTGAGCCTTGTATGTTTAATCATTTCTGTATTTTCTATATTTAGATTTTTTTACTAGGTGTTCTTTGTTCTTCTAGTAGTTCCATGTTTCTGTGATGTCTTTAGTCTAATCCCCTCAGTTCCTCAGCCTTGCTCCCCACTCAACTGTCATTAATTCTGTTGATTGTACTCACCTGGTTTCCATGACACAATCACATCACAGTAATTTCGTTCTTTGGAATCTTTCTCTAGCTGCTGGATCCTACTGCTGCTCCCCCCCTGGTCACTGTGTGTATTCCTGACTTTCTGTAAATTTCTCACTTTCATCATTAAACTCTTTACACCATGCAGCTGCCTCTGCCCTGTTGCCATTTGGATCTTCCTCAAAAAACAACAAACATGACATCTTTAGAGATCAAACCAACAAGACTGGGTCAGAAAACTAAACTGCTGAGGTAGCAAAAAAAGGCTGGTTGTAAGAAAGAAATATAATTTGCCACGTCCTTGTTAGCTCACATAACTTTTTTTTTTCTTACTGTACTTTGCGAGCTCAGTCACAACAGCTGCTTAACTGATATGATGAGATTGTTGCTCCCTAATAAAGATGTCATTTAGAGTAATGGATAACTGAATCTGATGTTCGGACTTACGCATAAAACTTAATGAAGGCAATAATTTATAATACGAGTTCAGATGTAGCATCACACCTCAAACGGTCTTCCCTATATTTTCTTCATTTGCCTTTACATGTCGGAGCTTAGTTCTTTTTTACTTCTTGCACCTTTCCAACCTACTATTTCTTCTGAATGTTATTTACCACGTTGTTCTCTTTTATAAATGGGTATCTGTCAGCCAGGGAACAGCTGCTGATCCCCACAGAGGCCCTCCCCACATCGCATCTTACTGCTTATCATAACCCTCATATTCTCATTCAATATATGCCGATATGTATCTCACAGGATGGTTCGCTCCTTACTCATGAAGCTGGTGTTATACGGATTTTCTCTATACTGGTTGTATTAAATCAGATAAATGTGCTGCATGTTAGAGCAACCCTAACTATTTGGATGTCATTTGTATTTGGTGAAAACTATTACAGAGCACAAGCAGTAAAACACAGGGAATCAAAACAGACAGCAAAAAAGATAGAAATGTAACCTGAAAAGCTTTGCAAGCTTATGCTTAGAAGAGAAAATTGGCTTCATGATAACTTTCACACTGGGTCTAGTCCCATCATGGAAAATAACTGCTTTTGGTGCTTTTGCCTCCACACCACACCCTTTCAAATCACAACCAAAGTAGCTAAACATGAACACTCCAGTAGGATAAAAATGACAGCTGTTCCTCTCTTCTTTCCTCCTTCGGTATTCTGCCACTGTTTCACAGCTCCATTTTCCATTGCCTCTTTTGTGCTCGTCTTCACTCCCTTTCAGCAAAGATGCAGAGGGAAGGGAAGTGGTGCCAGCAATGTCACGGCTGGAGAAAGCTTATCCAAGGTAGAGGGGTCTGTGTATAGAGTCAATCAGAGCTGTACAAACCCTTGATTGCCATTGACATTTACCCAGGCCCCATTTCCAATTAATCTTCAAGGGCCTTTACCTCTTGAAGCCTGATTACAATTTCCCCCCAACAAACTGGCTAATTTGTAATTGGCCATGCGTCTGTAAGGGGAGGCTCTCCTTTATCACTGCTAGATTGAGACATGGGGGTAAAAGCACATTAAAGGGGGGAAAAGATTCCCACCCAGTGTGCATGCTCAAAATATTTTTGTAACACCACTTAAACATAAATATTGGATTCAGAGGTCTAGATTATTTTACCCTTTTTTGCATAATCACAGTAAAATTTAGCAGAGTAAATGGTGAACAAAATATGTAGAGGGTACGCCAGGCTTATAGTCTTGTTTGATGAGGCCACATGTTTTGGATCATCTTCGAGTTGCAAAATAAAAATGGCTCCTCGTTCAACCTCTGTCATGTCATAATAATACATCAAGAAACAAAAAGTCATGGATTACTGATCAAATATTGGGACTTTTCTACCTGAATAAAAATACTCAAATTAAAGGTTTTATCAAATATTCAGTTTCAGAAGACTGTACTGTTTTTTATTCCATGGAGTCCTGGCAAAATGTGCCTGTGTCCAAAAGTTGTTTCAAAAAGGGGAATTATGGGGTTATAATATATTTGTTTGCTCTGTGACTTTGTCTTTACCAGTCACGTAGTAAGGTTTTAGTCTGAGTAGATTCAGTTAACTATTAAGTTTAGTTATTTAACCTTTATAATATTTATAAAATCTGTTTTTCAAACAATGGGAAATAAACTGAACATCATGCTTGCTGTTCAACATACAGTAAAGACTTCATTCAAGGTTTTAGTGTAACACTTTTAAGATAAGAGCTCGCTTGCACCTCCAGTTGCCATAGTTACATAATCAACTAATTATTAAATGCTGCACAAAAGTCAGATAAGGTTCTTTAGGTGTTGATTGTTCTAGCTCAATATATGATTTATAAGAATAGGTAAGCTTTGGTGATGACTTCCAGTCAATAACCACTTATGGTTGCTTTTTTGTTGTTGTTTTGCAACAAAAATCTTTTATTAGATTTGTGTGACATTCAAAAATTGAGCTGATGTAAGACCAAAGCACAGGGAGGTTGTTCGCAGAAATGTGTGGTCAAATCAAAGGAACAGCAAAGAAGACCACAAGGAGCACATTAGGAACTTAGAGAAAAGGTACATGATGAAAACAACAGGCGAATCCAGCAAGGAGTGAATAAAAAAGAGAGCATATATACTGGAATGCTTGAATACTGGAACAATGAAAATTTAATTCTTACTAACTGAATAAGCTGCAGTTGGGAAGTATGAACTGAAGGACTGCAGGAGAATGGCAAGAAATGGCAGAGGATGAATGTAAATGTTACATAGAAACACAGGAGGAAAAATCTGAACACAACAAAGGTGAAAAAACCAAGGTTGGGTAAAATAATTCATAAACAGCGTGTTAGTAAACACAAAAATGGACTGAAATGCAAGATTAACCCACAATAAATAAAATAAGCCATAGTGACAAAACAGAACCCAAGTTCTACATATTGTGACCCCTGACTTCATCGCGACAATGCAGGGAATAATGAAGCTTTAGGAACAGAATACATCATATTGACTGATGAACTGGCTGCAGGGTCAGAGGCCTTTTTCACTATCTAAAGTTTCTCCTATTACAAGACCACAATAAATAGGTAATCACAATTCAAGATGGAAATAAATTGTTAGGAATCTGGAGTGCTTGTTTGTTTTGTCTGTCTGTTTTTCTGCATTTTTCTCCACCTTTCTGGAGAATTCCACCAAATGGCGTGTCGGAGGTGAGGACCTGTCCATCAAGTTGGGGCAGAGCTGTTTCTCTGCAGCCTACAAAAGTGCAGCTCATTGAAGCTCATCCCAGGCTGGATGTCAGGGGTATGTGGTGTGGTGTATGGACCCAAATGCAGATGCCAAGGAAAGGTGCAGGATATTTATTAAATGGTGCTGCTGGTGGAGGAGGTGATTATGATGATGATGATGGTGGTGACAGCAGGAACGGAGAGACAGGACATTGGATAGGTAACAGCAGGACAACACACCATAGGGACATTTACACACAATAATCCGGACCTGAGTGAGGGGAAGTGACGAGTTATAAGGGCAGATGGTAAGGAGGATCAGGTGTGGTTAATGGGAGACACAGGTGAGGACAATGATGAGGAGAGGGTGATTAGGGCAGCATGACACTGGATGTAAGGATCTGGCTGTCAGATCTTTGTGGCCTGAGTGTTTAACCGTCTTGGTAAAACTTTAGCCCTCTGTGTGTCCTCCAGAGATTCAAGCTGTGCTCTTTCCGCCATGACAAACCTGTTAACACGTCACTGTGCTCCTTTCCAAAGTCTCCTCCCAGCAATCTCTTCGTGATCAGTTCTCCAGCTTATCTGTAAGCCTTGGTCTCAATTCCACATCCGACTGCCTTCAAGCTCCCAGTTTCCCCATGATACATGCTCCATCTCCACGCTCAGTCCTTGCTCCTGGATACCACCACCTCTGTGTCTCCTGGAACTCAGAAGGAAGCTCCTGCAAACATCCTGGACTCCTAGCTCTCTCTCCCTGGCGTTCAACTCACCATCTATTTAGTAAGCGTCACCTGAGCATATCCAAACAATCGGATTCACTCCAACTTCTTTCCAACTACAACATACTTTCTCACCTTTGGACTTCACCTCCTGCAGTTCTTCATATCTCCATACCCCTGAACAGTGTTTCTGGCATCATCATCATCATCTAATCATTGTTTTCAATTTTAAAAAAATAATTTTAACTGGTCTCCCTAGTGGTGTTCTGGGTCAAAAAGCTTAACGCCAGCCTGGCATACATTTTATGAGTTTCTTTTTTTGGACAATTATATTCATAAAATTATTAAAAGTACAAGTTTAGCAGATGCCATCAGTTCACAATAAAATGTAAGTAAAGGAATCTATACATTAGAGGTCTACAATATAGTCTGTTTACCATTGTAATGACATATTCTGTGCTATTTGTCTTTCCTAAAGTGTTTTTTAGGTTCTGGCTCTTGATGAACATATGACAACTTTAGGCCATATTGACTGATGTGAGCAGTTGAGTTACTTGGAGCCAAACCCCTCATATGATATTGAGCTGTATCATCACACATAGCTACATACAAGACATGCTAAGAAATACTTGCACATAATGTGAGGACATGACTCACCATTTTTATTTTAAAGTACATTTCTATCTATTGTTTCGTTTGTATCGTCAGTGTCAAATGCATTTTTCTTCAGTTTGTGTATATTTGGTTAAAAAAACACATCCAAAGAGTTATTATTAATAAAGACTAAAATATTTGTTCGTAGCCAACTTTTCTACAAGCAGTGAGTTACATTAACCGTAAAATAATAAAGAACATTGCTTTTTGTACTGTTTCACTCAGGCCTATTTATTTATACATTAAGACTTTTTCTCTGCTGGTCAATTCTTCCAATTCGTTCTTTTTCAGTTATTATTCTTTTGTCTTATGTCTTCTTTGTCTCTCCTGGACATCTGGAATGGATCATGAAGAGGGACAAGAGTAATAAATGTGGGATCCCCAGTCTGTCCAACCCAGCAACTGCACTGGCTTGATAACACTGTCCCTATTCCCCATGGCCACATCTCCCTACTCCTCCTTCTGCCCCGAGCTGCTGTGTTCTGCAGGCCGGTGCCCATGGCAAAGCCACCCAGGAATCTTATCTCCTGCCCAGGCTCATTCTTAGCCCAGCCTGTGTGGGTGTATGGGTGGTGCATGTGTCTTCTCTGCACCTGCCCATTTCCAGCCTCTCTTTCTCATTTGCTGTCAATAAATCCCTATGTCTCTTGATCCAGAAGTTTGGAGACTCCCCAAAATTCCATCCTTGACCTGTCCATGGACAGCAGTCTCAGGTTGTCTCAATGTGTGCCTGTTAGAAAGCCACATTTTCCTCATACCTGTCGAGATTCCATAACTGTCTGTCAGCATTGATGCTTGTCTTACCCATGTTGTTATGTCTTCCTGTATCAGTCTCTATCTCTGTTTGTTTTCCTACCTGTCATCTTACTGTACAGTAAGCACTTGACTCTCTCTCTCTCTCTGTCAGTCTCCTTTCTGTCTAGGAGCATGTTTTGACTGTGCACACCTCGCTGTCAGCTCTTGTTAATGTCTTCCTTTTAACAATCAACCCTATTCTGCAAGAGTGTTGTTTCTGTGCCACACAAGATAAAGCAATAAATAAAATATTCATCACAATGTGTATAATGTTGACAAACTAATTGTTTTTTATATTTCGACAGGTTGTTTCTTTTAAGACCAAAAAAAAGAAAAGAAAAAAAAAAATATATATATATATATGCTTTTCCAATACAATGGTTAATGACACGCATGGCTATGTTCGTGCTGTCACTGTGCTCTTCCAGCAGAGAGATGAGATTCGTGCATGTGCGATTAATTTGTTGTGCATATGCTCCAATCGTAGTGGGGCTCCTGCACGAGGTCAGCCGTCTGTGAGCTCTCTGACACTGGACAGGAGTGGATGTTAGCACCACTGGTCGGTGGGTGGATACACACTTCATGTCAGATCAACCCCAAAATTTTATCACTTATTCCTGGTCCCATTGCGGATATTTCCTGAAAATATCATTGAAATCCATCCATAACTTTTGTTGAGTTGAGTTATGTTGCTAACAGACAGACAGATTATATTATATTATATTATATTATATTATATTATATTATATTATATTATATTATATTATATTATATTATATTATATTATATTATATTATATTATATTATATTATATTATATTATATTATATTATCCAGACTGTTCTCCATCCATCCATCAATCGTGGTTGGTATGTTGGTTTGAAAAACGGACACAGAGAAAACTGACTGGGATGCCTTGAAGTTTGGGTCTGGAAAGTAATAAATTTAATCATAACAATTGTGTACAAACCAGGTTAACCTTTAATATCAGGAACAGATGTGAGATGAGGCTAAATTTAAAGGGTAGTCACTTTAAAACATAATTTAGCAATTATTTCAAAAATAACTACAAAATTATTCCAGAAGTGAAATTTTTAACTATAGATGACACTTTGTCATTTTGACAGTACACAAGAAAAGGCAAGGCAAGGCAATTTTATTTGTATAGCACACTTTTAAGAACAAGGTGATTCAAGCTGCTTTACATGATTAGAGGTAAAATAAAAACAGCATTAAAACACAAAGCATATAAAGTAAAAACAGCAATAAAGGAAGAAGCACACACAGAAACTACAATGCATTAAACAGCAAGAAACAAAAACAAAACATGATACAACAAAGTATTACTCAAATGCAGCTCTAAACAGATATGTTTTTAGTTCTGATATAAAAGAACTCGGTGTTTCAGCAGCTTTGCAGTTTTCTGGAAGTTTGTTCCAGATTAGAGGAGCATAGAAGCTGAAAGCTGCTTCTCCGTGTTTGGTTCTAATTCTAGGGATGTTGAGTAGACTGGAATTAGAAGACCTGAGTGGTCTGGTGGGTTGGTATAATAACAGCAGATCTTGAATATACTTTGGTGCTAAGCCATTCACTGATTCATAACCTAGTAAAAGTATTTTGAAGTATATTCTCTGAGCTACAGGGAGCCAGTGTAAGGACTTTAGAAATGGGGTGATTATGCGGATGTCATTGAAAACTTTGACGAGATGACAATTTAAGTTAGTTTTTGCATCTTGCATTTGCATGTTTAGAACAGCTTTCATAAATAAAACAAGAGTCTCTGTGTAATCCCTTGAGAATTTAGATCCTTACCATAAAAACCTCCAGAAGACTGCCAACATGTCCAGATCCAGCATTTTCAGTGACAGAAGGGGTTTAAAATGTAAAAAGCAAAATGCAAAGCAATTTTTCTGTCTGGCCTTCCTGTTAGCTGCTAAAAGTGTCACTTCTCCTCTACTCTCCTTCACCTGTCAAAAAGTAAAGAATGCCAAAAAATAAAGAAAAATTAAGCTCTTGATTTTCTGATCCATGTATGTTCTGACCCTAACCTAGGGTCATGAGATATGCATTGGAATCCCAGAGAATAGGATTACAGTTATAAGTGTGTGAAATGAACTTCCAACTCAGGGATGGCTGGGCTGAGTCTTAGAGGTAAGGTGGGGAACTGAGTTATAACTTAGAGCAAGGTCTTCAATCCTGGTCCTTGAGAGCTACTGTCCAGAGGGTTTTAGATGCATCCCAACTCCAACACAGCTGAATCAAATGAATGGGTGGTTATCAGGCTATTGCCAAACTTGATGGCATGCTGCAGAGTCAATTCAATTGTTTGATTCAGCTGTGTTGGAGCAGGGGTTCATGTGAAACCTGCAGGACAGCAATAGCTCTCGAGGACCATGGTTGGAGACCCCTGACATAGAGCATAGCCACTGATGAAAAGAACTCAGTTAAAGTGGTTTAGGCATCTGCCTTTGGAGGTTTTTCAGGCATGTCCCACTAGTAAAAGACCACAGGGAAGACCCAGAACTTTCTGGAGAGACTAGGTATCCTGTCTGCACTGAAACATCAGAATGGACTGGAGAGTTTCACTGGTAAAAGCAATGATTGGGTTTCCCTCATGAACACTGTGACACAAACTGGGATGAGCAAAGGAATTAGCTAAATGTCATCTAACTTGATCAGTTTTACTCGACATACACCATCTGAGTATTGCTTGATTACAAGTGTGATATCTGTAGTGATAATCTTGAAGTTTAAACAGAGCTAATGTTGTTTCTGGTGGCGCATTGAAGAAACATACAGCAAAACTTAAATGGATTTTGATAGGCATACAGTACATCATATTACATTCAGTAATATCAGTCGACAGATTTCCGTGTACTGGTTAATTACTGTGTAACTTGTGGACAGGACAATTTAAAAAAAGACAACCAGATAGAAACTCAGATGCCTCACAGCCCTCTATCTGTACTGCTGACATGTGTAATGAGGTATCTCCATGACACACCATCTAGATTTACTTCACGTCATTGATAATGTTTGAGACATTGTTCATTTGATATTCACTACATTTCGTCATCACATATGTTACATTTGTTCACACGTGGAAACTCCCACTTCGCTCTGTGACTGAAATGAGTATTGACATTTGAGTTTGTGTGTTGAAATGGAGAATGATGGCGGAGGAAGGAAAATGATTCATCCTTTTCAAAATATTTTACAATAATAAATTTGCAGTATGGTCTGTAACTGTGTTAAACCCCTTTTACTCTTTTGTCTTCAAATAAAATTAAGTGCAGTTAAATCAAATCAAACTTTTTTTATAAAGCGCTTTTCTTACAACAATTGCTTCTCAAAGTGCTTTACAGAATTAAAATGACCCCACAAAGACCACGTTCCCATCCCTCCCCACATAATTAAAAGCATGATGACAATTATACCCCCCTCCCGCAGACCTAACCTTCCTGGATGCACACACTTAAGAGCAGCAATAAAAAGGACATTGGGCTGAGTACAGATGAGCTAGGTCAGGAAACGCCACCAAAGGAGCTATTCGCACAGGCAGCAGCACATCAACTGCAGCAGCCAAGGCACTAATCCAGGGCGCCCAGAGGAGGCAAGGCCCCCACCTCCACCTTAGTGCTGCCTGGAGAGCACCCAGGCAGCCACAGCCGGCCACTGCTCCCGAGGCAGAGGGCTCCCATGGAGGAAATACTGGAAGGAAGATTAAAATAACAGGTTAAAATATATAAATGAACAGTGGATAAATATGATAAGATTAAATAGTAAAACACTGAGAAAATGTATTAAGTAAAACAAATAATCAGTTAAAAGCTAGGCTAAAACTGTAAAACAGTCTTGAGCCTGCACTTAAAAAGATGAACGTTTTCTGCTGCCCTGAGGTCCTCCGACAGCCTGTTCCAGAGGTGAGGGCCATAATAATGGAAAGTTGCCTCGGAGTGAGTGCGTGTTCTGACTTTAGCGATGACAAGGAGACGGCTACCAGAGGAGCACAGAGACCGTGAAGGTTCATATGGTAAAAGCAGTTCTGAAAGACAAGAAGGCCCAAGACCATTAAGACACTTAAAAACTTAAAAATAACCTTAAAATCGATCTAAAACATACGGGAAGCCAATGCAATGAATTTAACTCAGGACACGTGCTGCTGAATTTGTAGGAGTTGTAAACCTGATATACTCTTTTTGGGAAAACCATAAAGCAGGGCATTGCAGTAATCACTCCTACTAGAGATAAAAGCATGCATCAGTATCTCTGTATTGGGCCGAGAGAGAATGGGGTAGACTTTGGCAATGTTCTTTAGATGATAAATAGCTATGTTAGTAATGTTTTTAATGTGAGGGATAAAAGTCAGTATAGAATCAAAAATAACGCCCATGTTCTTCACTTGTAAAGAAGGATTAAATGGCAGTGATTGTAGTTTTGGTAAAGGTTTCTCTCTCTGAGCCTCAGGACTGATTAATTAAATTTCAGTTTTGTCCTGGTTGAGCTGGAGAAAGTTTCTGCCATCCAGGATTTGATGTCTAAAATACAATTAAAAAGGGCATCCATTGGCCGTGTGTCATCAGGAGACAAGGAGACAGTTTCTTTCACACGTCCACCTGTGTGTAATATATTCTAAGTTTAAATACTTTAAAGCAGGGTTAGGTTAAAAAAACAATATTCGAATATTTGAACATCTCATGTATGTTGGAGTTAGGTTTTCTGACCCACATGCAGAACACCACTAGGGAGACCAGTTGTTAAAATTATAAAAGTTTTATTGTGAATGTCAATGATTAGATGATGATGACGACGACAATGATGACGACGATGACGACGATAATGACGATAATGATGATGATGATCGCGGAAACTAGAAACACTGCACAGCGAAATGGAGATATGAAGAACTGCAAGAGGAGAAGTCCAGAGGTGAGACAAAGTCTTGGAGTGTTTGGATATACTCAGGTGAGGCTTACTAGATAGATGGTGAGTTGAACGCCAAGGAAAGAGAGCTAGTAATCCAGCAAATCTGTTGGAGCCTCCTGCTGAATATCAGGGAACACAGAGGTGGTGAAATCTGGGAGCAAGGACTGAGCACACGGGTAGGCAGAGCACAGAGGTGAAGCATGGAACACGGGGGAGCTTGGAGCTTGAAGGCTGTCAGATGTGGACCTAAGACCAAAGGCTTGTGATGAAGCTGGAGAACTGATCATGATAGTGATGTTACCTGTGACACCCAAGATTCAAAGCTTGCATCACAAAAGCGAAGCACTGCGAAGTGAAGCACTGTGTCTGAGCTTGATTCGTTTGCTGATGGTCACGTGACCAATGACATTCGTAGCTTTGTTTCACACACCCATCCATGTGACTGCTTCAGGGATGCACTGGTGTTGGTGTTTGTGGTGTTGAGATACTTAGAGTATTCACTGAGAAGTCACTGAGTAGCATATCAGTAATGGAACCTGTTGCAAAGAGAGGGCGTTCTGAGATGTGGGAATTTTACAATTTAACTTCTCCAAACAAGGTTGTCAAATTTATATGGTCAAGTTAAATACCTTCATAGTAAGTAGTAGAAAATTGAGCTTCATACCATACATGGACAGGATTTTTTTAGACAGCTTCAGTTTGGGTGTGTATGTTCTATTTGCAAGAAATAGTGGACTTGGTATAATCTATCCTTTTTTCATGTGAAGGAAAGTTCATTTGTATTACTCATTGAATTACTCTATTTTTGTAAAAGCATGCATAAAGTGAGCTACATGTATTAGGGAGGGGGATAAACAATTATATACTCCTGTCTACTAAGCAAAAACATTAGACGATACTCTCCACAACTTCGGCCTGATCCTCCATGTCAAACAACCAACACACAATAAAGGACACACTCTGGACTTAATTATCAGCAAAGGTTTAAATATTTCCAACATCTCGGTAATTAATATTGCATTATCTGACCATTTCTGTATTTCCTTTCAAAGTACCATCTCTGCTAAATTATCCAGCCATAGTAAGACCACTATAAAAAAGCGTTTTCTAGGGGACAGCTCAGTTGAAACTTTTAAACGTATTTACCCTTACACCACATACCCCTTATCTCCCAACCCAAACTCAGTAAACAAGCAGGTAGATAATTTCCTTGCGAAAATCTCAGACATCATGGATTCCATTGCTCCAACTAAAGTGAAAGTTGTCTGAGGTAGAAAGAAGTCTCCATGGGCAAGTAATCCACTGGTACACGTAGTGAAAGAAGAGAGTGTCGACGAGCCGAGAGAAAATGGCGGAAAACTCAACTCCAGGTTCACTGTGAGATCTACAAAGAGAGACTGAATAGATATCAGCTAACTATGAAAGATGCTAGGGAATCGTTCTTTTCTGAAATCATCAACAGAAACATTAATAATGCACGGACTCTATTTGCAACAGTGGAAAGACTAACTAATCCTTTAGTGACAGTAGCCCCTGAACTAAATTCTACCAGGGCCTGCAATGAATTTGCCAGCTTTTTCACTGAAAAGATTCTAACAATTTGACGGTCAATCTGTACCTCAGTACCGAACCCACAACCAGTGCCATCCCCAATCAACAACAATGTGGAGAAAATGTCTGAATTCCACGAACTAAACCAAAACAGCCTTGAAAAAAATCATTATCCAATTAAGCTCCTCCTCCTGCTGTCTTGCTATCCTACCCACAGCTTTTCTAAAGAAAGTTCTTCCTGTCATTGGGTCTGATAGTGAACTCGTCCCTGCTATCAGGCGTCTTCCCTCAGGCTTTAAAAACAGCAGTTATTAAACCACTACTAAAGAAGAAGAATCTGGACAACACGTTAATG
This sequence comes from Valencia hispanica, assembly GCA_963556495.2. NCBI lineage: Eukaryota > Metazoa > Chordata > Actinopteri > Cyprinodontiformes > Valenciidae > Valencia > Valencia hispanica. The sequence continues at coordinate 26,018,894 of OY747708.1, forward strand.
CAGAACTACAGGCCAATCTCTAATCTTCCATTCATCAGTAAGATTTTTGAAAAAGCAGTTTCAACAGTTAAATAGCTTCACAAAAATGACAAGCCGTTTTGATGCTTTTCAGTCTGGTTTCCATGCTCACCACAGCACCGAGACTGCCCTCGTCAAAGTATTCAATGACATCCGCATAAATACAGACTGTGGTAGAACCACAGTGCTGGTTCTGTTGGACCTCAGTGCAGCATTTGACACTGTTGATCATGATATATTATTGGAATGACTGGAGAGCTGGGTCGGACTCTCTGGTACACTACTTGGCTGGTTCGAGTCTTACCCAAAGAACAGGGACTTCTTTGTTTCAATAGGAAACTTTTCATCAGAACGAACAGAAATCACATGTGGGGTGCTCCAGGGCTCCATCTTAAGGCCCCTTCTATTTAATATCTACATGCTCCCACTAGGCAAGATTATAGCAACCAAGAAGATTAGCTACCATAACTACGCGGATGACACTCAGCTTTACATTACAATGTCACCAGGTGACTCTGAACCCATTCAAACCCTAAATCAATGCATTGACCAAATAAATGGATGGATGTGCCATAACTTTCTCCAGCTGAATAGAAACAAAACAGAAGTAATTATTTTTGGACCCAAAGGGGAACGATCAAGAGTCAGCACACAGCTTCAGTTAATACAGCTAGAATCTACTGATCAGGCCCAAAATCTAGGTGTAGTAATGGACTCAGACCTGAACCTCCAGGGTCACATAAAGGCAATAACAAGATCAGCGTTCTATCCCCTGAAGAACATTTCTAGGATTAAACGACTGATTTTGCAACAGGACCTCGAAAAACTCATCCATGCGTTTATCTTTAGTCAGATTGATTACTGCAACAGCATCTTCACAGGTCTGCCTAAAAAGTCAATCAGACAGCTGCAGCTGATCAAGAACGCTGCTGCTGACGTCCTCACTAGAACCAGGAAATTATAGCACATCACCCCAGTTCTAAAGTCCTTACACTAGCTCCCTGTAGCTCAGAGAATAGACTTCAAAATACTCCTACTAGTCTATAAATCATTACATGGCTTAGCACCAAAATATGTTGAAGACCTGATGTCACGGTACCAACCACCAAGACCACTCAGGTCCTCCAACTCTAGCCTACTAAACATCCCTAGACTCAGAACTAAACATGGAGAAGCAGCTTTCAGTTTCTATGCTCCCCTTATCTGGAACAGACTTCCTGACGAGTGCAGAGCTGCTGAAACTCTGAACTGCTTTAAATCGGGACTAAAAACCCATTTGTTTAGAATTGCCTTCGAGTAAATGATTGATGTCATATGTATGAAATGTGTTCATGCGCTCTTGCTATATTAATCTTTCTCTTTCTTTATTGTGTATCATGTGTAATGTGTTTCTTTTACTTTTAATTTCCAATGTTATATTCCATGTCTGTTTGTTTTGTTTTTTAAATCACCAAATCATGTAAAGCACCATCAATTACCCTGCTGTTGAAAGTGTACTATACAAATAAAACTGGCTTGCCTTGCCTTACTAATTTACAAAAATAATTCAATGGATATGTGAAAAGTATAATAACTTGAATATGTACATAATGTGAATTTGTGAAATAAATAATCCCACACTTATCCCATAAAAAGCCATCCTTTAAAAAACTTGCGCTATGTTTTGTAGGTGCAGTGTGTCATTTGTAACCAGTAACTGGCTTACAATAACAATATGCCATCCATATTGAGGCACTCCTTTATTCAAATCTTCCATGATTAATAACCTGAAGTATTCACACCAAGAATATTTATTGTATTGTATGTAATTTAATTTAATTTGTAAAATACAATACACTTTTTTTAAATGGTCCCAGGGAAGCTTTTTCAATGCTTTATTTATCCATAGGTTAAATCTGCAATTTATCTTCAACATAGTGCAATTGACTGTGAAAACATTTGCAAAACAATGCCTTCACCAGTGGATGTCCTCAAAGTTTTGAAGCTTCGAGCAATGAACCTTTTTTTAATACAATTTGACTGAAAGATTCATTGGTTCAAAAGGTTTCACATCACCATCACTAGATCACAAGTTTAGTTCTTGCAAGGAAAAGCACAGGTCAGCATTAAAGCAGGCAGTCACAGAAAATAATAAAAGCTAGAAGTCTCTGGGAAACTACGGAGGGTGAGAGGTTAACCAATACTGATCAACACTCAGGCAAAGAAGCTCTGACAGCCAGCTCCTTATAGCCAGCCTGTGATGAGCGCCAATGCTGCACCTGTGCAGGCTGCAGAGCGATGGCTCCTCCACCGACTTGATGGGCAGGTCCTCAGCTCACACAGGATCTCTGATGGAGTTCTCCAGAAAGGTGGAAAAAAATACAAAAAGGCAAATGGACTGAAACAAACAGACAAACACCCCATACTCCCAACAATGTAGGCCCACATTAATTGTGGGGGTGTTGAAGAAATCCACAGCTAGGGTGGGAGAATCTGTTGACAGAGCAACAATTAATCAAGCACTCCAAACATCTTTCCTTTATGGAAGATTGGCAAGATTATTGAAATGAAGCCATAAGAAGCCCTCCTCTGCAAGGGGATCATAAGGGAGAAAGATAACATGTATCTGTTCACATGGGCCCAGAATTTAACTTTTTCATGAAAAAAAGGTTTGACATATGAAAACTAACCCTCAAAACACACCTTCCCCATCATAAAACATGGTGATGGCAGAACCGTGCTGAGGGAATGTTTTTTTCCAGCAGTGACAGGGAACCTGGTAAGAATTGCTGAGAAAAATGTATTGAGCTTTAACAGGACAATTAAGAAAAGCGTTTTAAAAGCTGTTAAACTGCAAAAGTCAGAGAGACATATTGCTACATGTGACCTCCCATTATGCAACCTCTATCCACCAGTGGCACTTTTACCCCCAGTACAAATATATTTAAAGAAATTAAAGCAATATAGTCCTCTTTTCATTTAGAATAAAAAATAATACTAACTAAATGTGCTGTCCTACATTTATTTGCCAAAGTTAACAGAGAAAACGTAAAGAAAGGTGTTACATTGCATTCCGGTTTAATTCAATAGCCTACAGTATGACCACACTGTAGCCATCTATGGGGTACACAATTGCTGTGTAAATTGGGTTAACAGGAACGTTTTAGCTTTTGTTTTCTCTTAAACCATGTTATGTTTTAATAGTAAAAGACAGCTCTTTCTTCAAAATAAATCAAGCTTGTTTTTAATTCATTGCTAGATCAGCTTCTTCTGTAGACAGATAAGTGCTGCTGGTAGACATGCTGTTTTCTATTATAGCAAATGCCCCTACATAGTGTTTCCTGTTCAATGTTTGACTCAGCAAACTTGTTTTCTCCAAAAAAAATTCTTTATGGCGTTTCAGCCACATTAATTTTTCACATCTTCTAAGATAGAATTTAAGAAATGTTTGAGTCCAGAGTAAGTGCAGCACGATTATATTCTTCTATGAAGTTATGCAAGCATTCCATGCAGAATTCCAGACATCTTCTGATAATATTCTCTCAGTCTTTTGTTGATGCTCTAGTCTGACTCAAACTGAGATTTATTTTAACAATTTTTAAAATAACATATGACAATTAAAGAAAGGTGGAGAGATCATTGCAACCAGGCTTTTTCCAGAGTTGGCCACTTCATATGTTTAGCTTTACTACCGGTTACATTAATTTGCACTTCCCCTTAAGACTCTCAGCTGCAGAAAAACTTTTAAGTGGTAGATTTGAAAGATGTTTTTATCCAAAGCTTGATGAATCTATTCCCTGAATTTATATTGATCTATCATGTTAATATGAGGACCCATATGTATTTTTCTTACCTTTTAGATGTGTTGCTTTATATTTTTGCAAAAAAAAAAAATTCAGCTTCTCTTAATTTAAGCAAGGACAATTATGTTTTGATGTAACTTTTCCATAAGAGGCATCCTCATTCAGCTATTGATGTTTGTGGATAGCTCATTAAATGACAGATTTGCATAAAGATTTACAATAAACACTCCATTATTATTTAATAGATAGTGAAAGTTTGTACTTTCTTTTAAAGTTAGGGCAGGTTTATTTTACCACTGCTCAACTGGGTTATGAAAAAAGGCAGCTGAATATATATTAATTGGAACTTTACCAATATTCAACTAATCCTAATCAATCCCCACAAATCACATAAACCAAATGACTCCTTGAAGCCAAAAACTTGGCTGTTTCTTAGAAAAGGGGCCTATAAATGTCCTGTACTTGCATAGCGCTTTTCCTAGTCCTGAGGACCCCTAAGCGCCTCACACTACATTCAGTGTTCAACAGAGTTGAAGAGTTGAGTTCACACACATATTTACGCACTGTAAAAGAAAGTTTGAGCAGAGTAACATTTTTATGAATAAATGTTCAGTAGTGGAAGAACCGGATAAGGCTTAAAGGAAAACAACTTGATTTGGAAAATTGGTTTTCATCAAACAATGTTGTAATTCCAATGCTGTGCTGGAGAACTGAGGGGCAAACACAACCTAATATTATCATCAAACAAGACCTCAGAATTACAAGGCCAGATCAGAAAAATAAGAATAGAGGAAAGTACAAACATGTCAGTGGATTTACTTTTTTTTCTTTTTCTTTTTTTGCTGCATTGTTTTCATGTATTGAGCTACATTTCCAGGAGCATCCATGTGAACCTCACTGATGTGTTGGCTTCAATTACTTCCCAGATTAAGATGTTGAAATACATTTTTCTTTGCACATTACTACACAATAGTCAGCTGAAGAAAAACACAAAACATAGCATATGTAGTATTAAAAACCTAATGATGTAAGATAATTATACACAATACACAAGGGTCATTTTAGTGCAGATTGTGTGTTTTCAATTTAGATACAAACTACATTAAGCTCATAATGCAATAGGGACTTATTATGAGTGATTTTTCCATTATGTTAGGATTCCTTTCCCTTTACAGCACCCTGAGGTTTTTCCTACAGCTGCAACCTGTCAAATTTGTACCCAGTCTGTTTTTTTATGGTGCAAACTGGGAATACATACAATACAGTTACTAAGCAGGTTACACAGACTTATTCTTATAGCAGCATAGGCTTGTGTCAGTTTTACATTTACGGTGACTTCAAGTCTAATGTGAAATTACATTACAAGTTATGTTGAGCTACATGTCCCATGCCTTGCAAAAATATTAGTTCTCCTCAGCCAAGTTCACGTTTCATCACAATAAAAAGACAAACGCCAATGTATTATGCAGAGAATTTTACAACCATAACAAAAAAGATCATAATTAATTGTAAGTTGAACTGAAAATGATATATTGTTATAAAATATATATTACACATAACAAGGTATATCACCACCAGCTTTGTACACTGAGAGAAATACATTTCTTCTTAGTAAATCAGCTCAAGTTCATGAACATTTAGGTGTTAGATGGGTCTGTTTACGGCAACATTCAAGTCTTGCCAAATATTCCTATTTGGATTCACATGTGGACTTTGACTGGGACATTCTAATACAGGGATATGCTTTGCTCTAAACCATTCCATATAGTCATATGTTTATTGTTATTTTCCTGCTTGAAGGTGAACTTCCAGCCCAGTGTCAAATCTTTTGCAGCTTCTAATTGTTTGTTTCTTTCAGATTTACTCTGCTTTTAGGTCCATCTATCTTTCCATCAACTCTGACCACCTTCCCTGTCCCATCCCCACAGCACAATATGCTACAACTATGCTTCACCATGGGTAGGTGACTTTTGAAGTTAATTTGTCTTACTGAATTTTCTTTAGGAGTATGAGAATACAGAAAAATGTATGCCACACTTTTCAGGTCTTATTTGTCAAAAGAAAATGTAAAACTGTGTTCCTTCTGCTTCACATTTATACACTACTTTGTGTTGGTCTATCACACAAAATCCAAAAACACTGAAGTGTGGCTATGACATGACAAAATGTAAAGTTTCAAGAGGTATTTCCAAGGCACTGCATGCACAAATTAGAAATACATTTGTAAAATCCCTGTCAATGTTGAATAGCTTTGCACAATCACAGCTCACTTTCATTTAGAATATGTTAAGTACTTTGTATCCTCAGGGAATACTTTGGTTGATAAAAAAAAAACAAAAAAAAACTATAAATCTCACATTCGATGTAAATTGGCTGCATGGTTCTGTTATTGTGGATACAAATGAACCAGAGTGGAAGTATCAATTCCACAACACGCTTTAGAGACATCTGGTTCCCTGCAGGCTTTGTGTCAGAGCCACACTTCCAGTCAGGTGCATTTTCCTTTGTGTTTAAGACAGCGGAGCATAGTACTGCAGTGTAGAAGAAATCGATCCAACCTGGGAAGTGTTGTCTCTGCCACTGCATGACATGAGGTTCTAACTCAAAAGAATAGGTCACACAGGTAGAGTAAGGGCTATCAGGCACCTGTGTTCATTAAGTGTGTATGTTTGCACATGTACAGTTTTTACAATCATGGTTTGAGCAAACTTAAAAAATGGTTTAAAATACTCATTAAAGATTCTATTCTATTCTATTTTGTGTGTATATGGGCCAGTGATGTCACAAGGTGCTCAAGAATCAATCTAATCAACAATTGTTCATAAACATTATGACAGTTAATGGGACATTTGATAGTTTGACAGGTTCTGAAGTATCAGAGTTGCATTTGAGGACGTTTTTACACTCAATAGTCCGGTAGATCCCGGTATGATTGATGACTCAGATCAGTTGGGGCTTCCACATTTTGTTGCACTTTATATTGAATTGCCTTGTTGCTGAATATGTGCTATTTAAATGAATTCACCTTGCCTTGCCTTGCTTGCTGGTTCAAGATTGCTTTCACAATATAATTTGACAAATGAGCAGGACATTTGGAATGATGTATTTCTATCCTCGACTGTGGTGCTGAGAATACCAAGGATAGACTCTAGATCATCAAGGAAACATGTTCTTTCCTTCCTCTGATCAGGCACTGTGGTTGAGTTTTTGTGCTGATTTACTGTACTAATGGTTCCCACAGCTTCCATTTTAACACTAACTAGTTTGAAAGATTTTAGCTCATTCTTATGCTCTATGTGATGGCCACAAGCTATTTTGCTACAAGAGAGTTTGTCTTGGTTGTGTTTTATTACAATGAGCTGAGTGACACCTGTATTTTTAGATGCTTCTTTGATCCAGAAGATCCTTTGAGCCAGAGTTCAATTCAACACAGCAGGTGTTAATACTTTCCGTGATGTCACCATAGGTATGTCAGCTAGAAGCTTGTTTTTGGGAGGGTGAGCTTTATGTTGTTTGAATAAGACTTTAGAACAAAATAGGAAAATAGAAAACCTGACTATAACATGTCCTCAATGTGTATAACTACATCTAAAGGGAGTGATTTTGATGAAAAAGGCTGCCCTGTAGCTTGTCTATGTTTTTAGAAACTATGGGGAAATCCATTCTTTGAAATTGTGAATAGTCTCATGTTCATAAAGATGATGTTCTATAGGGAACATTATTGGAAAAAAAAAAACTACGACACAATAATTTTGTACCTTGTTAATTTGATCTTGGTAAGAAATTAACAAGCCTACTTGCCATTTCTCTCTCTTTGAGTAGCAGTGCATATACTAAGAAAGACATAACTTTTTTTTTTACAGATGTTTAACAATTTAACAATTTAACAATTTATTATCATTACTGGTGTGTTTCTACTATGCAAGGGGCTCCATAAAGGTGAACAAACCTATTTTAGTATAACATTTTAGAAGTAAATATTGTATCATATTATGGAATCAGTTCATTTTAGCAGCTGGATTCACACTGATATCATTATTAGTTAGCAGTTATTCATGAAAATCACTTTTTCGGTGATGGCAGTTTTCCGATCCCCTCCATATTCTAATCACTTGTTACTGGTCCCATTGCAGACATTTCCTGAAAATGTCATTAAATCTGTCAATAACGTTTTGAGTTATGTTGCTAACTATCAAACAGACAAACCCTGGCGAAAACATAACCTTTTTGGCTGATGTAATAAATGCCACAGTTTCTTCCATGACACTGTAGTGCTTTCTTGACAGCTGCATGACTGAGTTCAAAAGAAAAGCAGCAAAGGCCACACAGAACTTGGCCGTGTGACATGTCTTTCCCTGTGGGCTTGCTATATCCAGATTAAGGCAGAGTTCACAGATAGGCGACAGGGCCCCAGCACCCATATCCAATCAGACGGTTCCCTCAGGGGAACCATATGTGGCCCCAGCTTCACAGCATGACACCACAGCGTCCTCCAGGAGTCCTCCACAAGGATCAGGAGAAGCTGCGAGGGAGAGAGCCACACACAGAGCAAAGATACGGCAATGTATTAAAAGATTAGGCCGCCTGCTCACAAACACTACCAAAATATTACCTGGTTTGCATCAGGTTCTTGCTGCAGAATGAACACAACATAAAGAAAAGGAAGAAAGGAGGAAGGGAGTGTGTGTGTTTGTAGCCAGCCTTTTTGAAGTCTGACACTTTTCAAGGCTCTCCCTCCTTCTTTTCAAACTATTTTCTGAAAGTCTATTTCCAAGATGTCTTACTTCTCTGCTCATTTTTGGTGAGAACTCAATAAGGTGACTTCAGTGAGTGTGTGAAGATGCTTTTGTGGTCAACAGCAATATGAAATTAGGATTTTCCCCCCTATAATGTAGACACATATGAAGCTTTTTGGAAACATCAATAATCTCTTTGCTGGCATTGATGTGAGTTTTAGGTGTAACTGTGCTTTAATAAAATTCTAAATCAAAGACGTTTCTTTTAAAGCAAAAAAAGGAACCCTGATTCAATAAGCCTATGTCTGTTTACTATGTGCAGTGCCTGGCAAAAGTGTCTAAACCTCTTTAACATTTTTTACATGTTCTCATGTAACAACCAGAAACCTAAATGTATTCTTGGGGACTTCATGCAATACCAGGGGTGGGGAACCTTGGCCCTCATCCTGCAAGGTTTCCATATTTCCCTGCGTCAAGACAACTGATTCAAATTAACTAGTAATTGTGCAGAACTTCGTTGGCTGTTGGATCCATTTGATTTGAGTCAGGTGTGTTGAAGCAGGGTTGCATGGAAAACTTAGAGGAATGCGGCCCTCGAGGACCAGGGTTCCCCACCCCTGCAATAGACCAACACAGTGGTGCAAAATTGTAAAGTAGAAGAAAATGGAGATTAGTTAGAAAGTTATTTTGCAAATATAATTTGAGAAGTGTTGGGTGCATTTGTATTCAGCCCCACTGTTCTTTGTAGAACTTCTACCCACTACAATTGTGATTGATTAGCTTTATTTCTCCCTGGTTTGCATATCAAGAGAATTCATTTTTTCCATTCTTCATTGCTAAATACGTCAAGTTCAGTCAGATTGGACAGAGAAAGGACAATTTATGCTACAGATTGTCAATTACATTTAGGTCTGGACATTGACTGGGTCATTTCAACACATACACGTGCTTTGATCTAAACCATTCCATTTTAGCTCTGGCAGTATGTTTAGGGTCATTGTCCTGCTGTAAGGGGATTATCCAACCCAAACTAAAGTCTTTTGCAGCCTCTTTCAGCTTTTCTTCCAAGTTTTGGTTCTACCATTCAGCACTAACCAGTTTCTCAGTCGTTGTTGAAGAAAAGCATTCCCATGTGACATACTACTGCCACCACTTTATGGTGCGTTTAGAGGCTGTGTTAAACCTAGTTTATACTTCTATAAAGGGGCAGAGACACACAGCACCATTATCTGTCGATGCAAGGGCTCACCAACAGGCAAGCAAAGACGAACGGATTAGAGCCCAATTCTTTAACTATCTGTCAAACTCAACGGAGAGTGCATGTGTACGATTGGTCAGCCCAACATCAGCCACAGTTAATTTCAACAGAATGGTGTTCCATAGTCGATGTAATTAGTAGTCAATGCAACTTTTGGTCAATAGATGCTTTATATTGCAAGGCCATTTTAACTAATATGGTCTTTCAGCAATTTTGAACACCAGAAGGTGTAGAGAACAACAAAAGAGTACACTGTGTTTGTTTATATGCGTTTCTAGAGTATTCTATGAGCTGCACTTCTGGTAAAAAGTTTTCGAGCATAATCAAAACTCGCTCTCTATCGGCCATTGCTCCTTGACTGGATGTTTACAATCTGAAATAATAAAACTGTCTTTGACCAGAAATGTCACTGCAATGGTAGGTAGACCTGCCAGAAAAGGTCTGCACCTCCTGCTGTCCTGGGAATTGCTTCGCAACACTGACATACCAATGGAGAAATATAAAAGAAATTGTCTCTGTTAATACGTGTGTGTGAGTGAAAACTTGCTGACAGAGAAGTATAAACTAGGCTTTAGTTTTCTACCACGCTTGGCATCCCTGAAAGTTTTATTCTTGTTTCATCTGATCAGAAAGCCTTATTTTTTTATGTTTCCTGTGCTCCCTTCATTGGTTGTTGCAAAAGGCAAATGGGATGCCCTATGGTTTCAACAATGTTTTATTAAATTTTTTTGTTCACTTAACCCTGCTTTAAACTTCTACACAACGCTACACCCCTGACCTGTCTGGTGTATAGCACTGACTTTTATGTAGGCTTATCAAAGTAGAGAGAGTTGAATACAAATGTATTTTTCACCTTTCAAAACCATAAAAAAATTTATTAATTCAAAAATGAATAAAAAGCATAATCCAATTAAGAAATCTGAAAATACTGAAATAATATTTGAGCACATCCTATTTAAGAAACATGTAAGACCATGAATCTGTTTGGGGGGGTTTCACCTTTTTACTATTTGCAACATTGTGTTGGTATCTCACATCAAATTTTGAATGAAGGCAATGAGGTTTGTGGTTGGCTGGAAATTTGCATTTGTCAAAATGAAAATGTATATCAACTCTTTTTAAAGACATTGTCAACTGCTTGACTATTTGTGAGCAGTTGAGGGATAGATACTGGAATACACATCCCTTTAGATAGTATATACACCTATCCAGTAGTCGAGTTGAGGAGGAGCGGAGGGGGACGCCGCTCCCCTTAGAAAGAAATCCGACATATAACGTCCCACCAGTAAAGGTCCCATCCTCCATCTCCATCCCTTACATTTTACAGTAAATATTGTATGGAAATATTACCAGTTTTTTGGTTTCCGACCTTTGGCATCTACAAAAACTGTTTACTTCATAAAATCTATACATTCACACTGAGCTCAAAAGTAAAAGTTCTCCTTCTGTAATAGCGCATTTTTTTTATGATCGACGTTATAATTCGGGACTAGTTTCTTTTCACCGTAGTGAGGAGTGACACGGCTGCTACGTACCCGTTTTAGACCAAGAGATGGATTTAACATGAAATCCATGTCTTGTTTATGTTTCATGGAAGTTAAATGCATGTAACACATTTTACATAGGCCTACATGCTTTTACTCGGTTTTGTAAACGTTTTGAAGAAGTTTTCATCATGACCTTAGCTGTCTCCATATCCGCACAAGTCATCACGCCGGTTAAACTCTGCCACCGCATTGGTCTAAAACGGGTACCTAGCAGCCGTATCACTCCTTTCTCACTACGGCGAAAACAAACTAGTCCTGAATTAAAACATCAATTATAAATAAACTGCGGCATTACAGAAGGAGAACTTTTACTTTTGAACTTAGTGCAAACGTATTTATTTTATGAAGTAAACAGTTTGTAGATGCCAGAGGTCGGAATGAGATTAATTTTATACAGACAATTTCGGGGTTCACCTTATGGCCCAAACGAGCGGCTGGTCAGTGGGATGTTCGGGATTTTTTTTAAAAGAAAAAGATTACAGGTGAGCTATTAATCTCAATAACTAACCTAGCCTGCTTTTTGTTATCTAAAGACCACCCGACTCGCCACAGGTGTATGCACAGATCCCAGGATGCTACACTCCAAACTAGCTAAGATGAACGGGCGGCGACCCCCCCCCCCCCACATCTCTCTTGTTAATTGCTTGCTAAAATACATGACTAGTCATTCAGTCAAGACACGCATGTGGCTTGCTGAATCTGCACTAGATGTCGACTCCTTTTACACATCCAGCAATAATCGGCCTAGGAAAAACGATCACCTTGTCAGAGCTCATCTGACATTGCCGATATTTAGCCATAATCAGGACGAATGTGAACAAGAGCAAGAAAAACTGTAGAAAAAAACATGATTACGAAAGTGTTTGGAAACTATGAACTTCTGGATTATGTGAGGGTTGTAATTAATAAAATAGAAATGACTCATTTTGTTTAGTCTTTCATGTTAAATTAATCCAATACTTTGTTTTGTATAGGCGTAGTTTGCACGAAAAAACTTCTTCTGCACTGCAATTATTTGCTAAGGCTTCTTTGCAAGGTGCTGGTATCGGCTTTGCTTCACAGATATATAAAGCCTCCATTTCACCCGATCTTGTTTAATTCTAATGCAGGCTATTCAGTTGAAGTCACCTAACATTCTGGCCAATTCGGCGATACAAAATACTCTATAAATACCATCTTTTTAAAAATTAAAATCCAGATTTTTTTAATTGGCGAAAAAAATGACCATCCCCCCTGACATTTTTTTACAACTCGACTACTGCACCTATCTTCAGGTTATGGACTGTATTACAATTTGTTTAAAAAATAAGCCTCACACAATGACACTGAGCTGTAGAAGAGCAAATGATCCAGCTATAGTCCAGAGCTGTCACACTTAATCCTTGGATGAATGAATCCCACTGTGCTACCATTTCTCTCTCATCTTCCTTCCTGCCCCTCCAGAACCAAAGCTGGACCAAAGCTTATATTTTCACTGACTAAAGAGGGGACAGAGAAAAGCTAGTGAAAGTACTTGAATAAATGCTACAGGAAAGACACTGGGAGGAGATTACAGGGGAAATGGTAACCTTTTTCAGTTGCTGATTTAGTATTCATTATTAATGACCTTTGTCTACCTGAGCAAAGCTGTTGCCAGGAGCCACTTCGTATTTTTGTCTGCCAGAAGCTGGGGGCAGATGCTAGGGCCTTGTTGACTGATTGATTCCTACCATTTATATGCGTCTTTCACACAGATACTGTTTAATTTGTCCCACAGAGTCTACATGCTGTGCAAAGAAGAGTATGAACACTGTGTGCAGGGTTTTAAAGATCAGAAAGACATGCCAGACACAAATTAGGGATCACAAAAGCACGTTTGGTCGTTTGGCATTTGCATTGTTCGTCTTTGCCTGACAGGAGAGAGGACAGAGCTACAAGGACGCCGACAGAGGGGAGGAACGCTCCTCTACTCACTTTATCATGCTGCATTTGTTACTTTCTACCTCATCAACAAGGACTTTCATGTTAATTGATCTTAAAGAGCAGCCATGCATGCAGTGCATTGTGAACAGGAGGCTGCATGCATTTGTGAGTTGGAAACAACCTGGCTAAATGTGCTCACTCGGGCTCGATATTTAATTCACAGCACCCACACTAGCAATCACTCCCACATGGTGAGAAACACACTCCCAACAAAAAATTCCAACTTACAGTAAAGCTGATTTATCAATCCCTTCACCTGTCTGTTTATCTAGCAATCCTTACCTTCAGTCTGCCTTCCTTTTGTCTGTCTGCTTCCATTGATCTGTGACTATCAGACAAAAATGTAACACAGCTCAAATTGAAGATTCACCTCAATTTCACCATTATTTCTCTGAGAATAAAAAGCGAATCTTAATTTTAGCTCTTTGTCTAGTCAAATGTAAGAATTCCCCATTACAGTCACCCGCTCTTCTCTGTGCCAGAGATTTAACTGTGCTGAAAATGTTTCATAGTTTCCATATTTTATTTAACAAATAAAATTTTGAAAAGTGTGGCATGCATTTTTTTCAGCCTCCTATCTGTCAATGCTTTGTAGAAACACCCATGCTGCAGTTACAGCTGCAAATCTTTTGGGTCATGCCTCTACCAGCTTTGCACGTTTAGGAATATAATGTTATGTCTATTGCTTTAAATAATGATTTTGACTATTCCTTATTCAATTAGCTAAAAAAAATGTTTTTAATGTTTTTATTTATTAATTAAAATTATCACCTATACAATATAAATATTTACTTAGCATATGATTTACTTCTTGAATTTACTTTTGGTGCAAATCACTAACATTTGATCTAAACCAATAGTTCTCAAACTTTTTATAACAAGTACTACCTCAGTATTTTTTTCCCAGTTGACACAATGCTCAAACAGCTCATTGTGTTATATCATAACAAATTATGAAGAAAATGCTTTCAACTATTGCCACAACTTGATTCATTCTTTTGAGTTGAGTTTTGAGCAACCAAAGTATCATCAGTAGAACTTGTACCTCAGTTTGAAAACTATGTATCTGAGCTATGGCATTGAAGCTTTGGCAGTATTTCTAAGATGTGTTTTTTTAGGACTTCGGGTTTGGCCCGAAGAGGTAACATGGGTCCCTATTCCCATGAGCCCATCTCCTCGAGAGGGGTTGGACTCTCTTCCACTCTGGAGTTGCCCCTGCTGAGAGGCGCCGAGCTGGGGTGGGCATACTTATTGCCCCCCATCTCTGCGCTTGTACGTTGGGGTTTACCCCGGTGAATGAGAATGTAGCCTCCCTCCGCCTACGGGTGGGGGGACAGGTCCTGACTGTTGTTTGTGTTTACGCCCCAAGCGGCAGATCAGATTACCCACCTATTTTGGAGACCTTGAAGGGGGTGCTGGAGAGTGCTCCTCCCGGGGACTTCCTTGTTCTGCTAGGGGACTTCAACGCTCACATGGGCAATGACAGTGAGACCTGGAGGGGTGTGGTTGGGCGGAATGCCCCCCCCCAATCTGAAGCTGAGCGGTGTCTTGTTATTGAACTTCTATGCTCGTCATGGATTGTCCATAACGAACACCATGTTCAGGCATAAGGGTGTCCATATGTGCACTTGGCACCAGGACACCCTAGGCCGCATCTGATCTGAGGCTGCATGTTTTGGACACTCAGGTGAAGAGAGGGGCTGAGCTGTCCACTGACCACTACCTGATATTGAGTCGACAGACCTAGAAGGCCCAAATGTGTTGTGAGGGTCTGCTGGGAACGTCTGGCAGAGTCTCCTGTCAGAAGGAGCTTCAACTCACACCTCCGGCAGAACGTCGAACACGTCCTGGGGGAGGCGGGGGACATTGAGTCCGAGTGGACCATGTTCCATGCCTCCATTGTTGAGGCAGCTGACCGAAGCTGTGGCCGCAAGATGGTCGGTGACCGTCGCAGTGGCAACCCCCAAACCCGCTGTTGGACACCGGCAGTAAGGGATGCTGTCAGGCTGAATAAGGAGTCCTATCGGGTCTTTTGGCTTGTGGGACCCCT
The DNA here is from genome assembly GCA_963556495.2 of Valencia hispanica. Classification (NCBI taxonomy): domain Eukaryota; kingdom Metazoa; phylum Chordata; class Actinopteri; order Cyprinodontiformes; family Valenciidae; genus Valencia; species Valencia hispanica. Next base: position 26,034,247 of record OY747708.1, read on the forward strand.
GAAGTAGCTGATAGGTACCGGCGGGCCAGGCGGAGTGTGGCTTGGATGGTGGCTGAGGCAAAAACTCGGGCGTGGGAGGACTTTGGAGAGGCCATGGAGTACGAATTCCGTACGGCTTCGAAGTGATTCTGGTCCGCCATCCGGCGTCTCGGGGGGTGGGAGCGGTTTGCCACCAACACTGTTTACAGTGGGCATGGTGTGCTGTTGACCTCAACGCGGGATGTTTTGGGTCGGTGGATGGAATACTTCAAAGACCTCCTCAATCCCACCGGCATGCCTTCCAATCTGGAAGCAGAGTCTGGGGACTTTGGGTCGGGCTCTCCAATCTCTGGTGCTGAGGTCACCAAGGTCATCAAAAAGCTCCTCGGTGGCAAGGGGGTGGATGAGGTTCGACCGGAGTTCCTCAAGGCTCTGGATGTTGTGCGGCTGTGTTGGTTAACGTGGCTCTGCAATATTGCGTGGATATCGGGGGCAGTTCCCTTGGATTGGCAGACCGGGGTGGTGGTCCCCCTGTTTAAAAAGGGGGACCACAGAGGGTGTTCCAACTACAGGGGAATCACAATTCTGAGCCTTCCAGGTGTTCGTGAAAGGAGGGTCTGATGGATAGTTGAACCTCGGATCCAGGAGGAACAATGCCGTTTTCATCCTGGCTGTGGAACACTGGATCAGTTCTACACCCTCAGCAAGGTCCTGGAGGGTGCGTGGGAGTTCGCCCAACCGGTCTACATGTGTTTTGTGGACTTGGAGAAGGCGTTCGACTGTGTCCCTCGAGGAGCCCTGTGGGGGTTACTCCGGGAGTATGGGGTACCGGGCCCCTTGATACGGGCTGTTAGGTCCCTGTACGACCGGTGCCAGAGTTTGGTTCGCATTGCTGGCAGTAAGTCGGGCTTGAGTTGGACTCCGCCAAGGTTGCCCTTTGTCACCGATCCTGTTAATAACTTTTATGGACGGGATTTCTAGGTGCAGCCAAGGTGTTGAGGGGATCCGTTTCGGTGGCATCAGAATCGGGTCTCTGCTTTTTGCAGATGATGTGGTCCTGTTGGCTTCATCGGAACATGATCCACAGCTTTCACTGGAGCGCTTCGCAGCCAAGTGTGAAGCAGCTGGGATGAGAATCAACACCTCCCAATCTGAGACCATGGTCTTGAGCCGGAAAAGGGTAGGGTGCTTTCCCAGGGTCGGGGATGAGGTCCTTCCACAAGTGGTGGAGTTTTAAGTATCTGGGGGTCTTGTTCACGAATGATGGAAAAATGGATCGGGAGATCGATAGACGGATTGGTAGGGCATCTGTAGTTAGCTGTACCGGTCTGTGGTGGTGAAGAGAGAGCTAAGCCGAAAGGTGAAGAGAGAGCTGAGCCGAAAGGTGAAGCTCTCGATTTACCGGTCGATCTACGTTCCTACCCTCATCTATGGTCACGAACTCTGGGTGGTGACCGAAAGAACGAGATCACGGATACAAGCGGCTGAAATTAGTTTCCCTTCGTAGAGTGTCTGGGCTCTCCTTTAGAAATAGGGTGAGAAGCTCAGTCATCCAAAGGGGGCTCAGAGTACAGCCCCTGCTCCTCCACATCAAGAGGAGTCAGTTGAGGTGGCTCTGGCATCTGGTCAGGATGCCTCCTGGACGCCTCCCTGGTGAGGTGTTTCGGGCACATCCCACCGGGAGGAGGCCCAGGGGGAGGCCCTGGACACGCTGGAGGGACTATGTTTCTTGGCTGGCCTGGCAACGCCTCGGGATTCCTCCCGAGGAGCTGGCCCAAGTGGCTGGGGAAAGGGAAGTCTGGGTCTCTTTGCTTAAGCAGCTGACCCAGCAACCCGACCGCGGATAAGTGGAAGAAAATGGATGGATGGGTTTTTCTATGAATTTCCTGTATTTAGCTCCATCCATTTTTCCATCAAGGCAAGGCAAGGCAATTTTATTTGAATAGCACACTTTCAATAACAAGGTAATTCAAGGAGCTTTACATAATTAAGGGGGTAAATAAAAATAGCAGTAAAATACAGACAAAGCATATAAAGTATAAACAGCAATAAAGCAAGAAGGATACACAAAACATATGATACATCAAAGCATTACTCCAAGGCCCTAAACAGATATGTTTTTAGTTGTGATTTAAAAGAGCTCAGTGTTTCAGCAGCTATGCAGTTGTCTGGAAGTTTGTTCCAGATTAGGAACATAGAAACTGAAAGCTGCTTCTCCATGTTTGGTTCTAATTCTAGGGATGTTGAGTAGACTGGAATTGGAGGATCTGATCTGGTGTTCTGGTGGGTTGGTATTGTAACAGTAGATCTTCAACATACTTTGGTGCTAAGCCATTAGATGATTTATAAACTAAAAGTATTTTGAAGTCTATTCTCTGAGCTACAGGAAGCCAGTGTAAGGACTTCAGAACTGGGGTGATGTGCTCTACTTTCCTGGTTCTAGTGAAGAACGAACAGCAGCGTTCTGGATGAGCTGCAGCTGTCTGATTTGACTTTTTAGGCAGACCTATGAGAACGCTGTTGCAGTAATCAATCCGACTAAAGATAAACGCATGGATGAGTTTTTTGAGGTCCTGTTGCAACATCAGTCCTTTAATCCTAGAAATGTTGTTCAGGTGATAGAAGGCTGATCTTGTTATTGCCTTTATGTGACCCTGGGGGTTCAGGTCTGAGTCCATAACTACACCCAGATTTCAGGCCTAATCAGTAGTTTCTAGATGTATTAACTGAAGCTGTGTGCTGACTGTTGATCATCCCTCATTAGGTCCAAAAGTAATTACTTCTGCTTTGTTTCTGTTCAGCTGGAGAAAGTTACGGCACATCCATCCATTGATTTGCTGGATGCATTTACTTAGGGTTTGGAAGGGTTCAAAGTCACCTGGTGACATTGTAATGTAGCGTTGAGTATCATTTGCATAGTTATGGTAGCTAATCTTATTGGTTGTTATAATCTGGGTTAGTGGGAGCATGTAGATATGAAATAAAAGGGGCCCCAGGATGGAGCCCTGGGGAACCCCACATGTGATTTCTGTTCATTCTGATAAAAAGTTTCCTATTGAAACAAAGAAGTCCCTGTTCTTTAGGTAAGACTCGAACTAGCCAAGTACTGTACCAGAGACTCCGACCCAGCTCTCCAGTCGTTCCAATAGTATATCATGATCAACAGTGTCAAAGGCTGCACTGAGGTCCAAAAGTACCAGCACTGTGGTTCTACCACTGTCTGTATATATGCGAATGTCATTGAAAACTTTGACGAGGGCAGTCTCAGTGCTGTGGTGTGCACAGAAACCAGACTGAAAAACATCAAAGCGGTTGGTCATTGTTATGAAGCTATTTAACTGCTGAAACACAGCTTTTTCAATAATTTTACTGATGAATGGAAGATTAGAGATTGGCCTGTAGTTCTGCATTAATGTGTTGTCCAGATTATTCTTTTTTAGCAGTGATTTAATAGCTGTTTTTAAAGCCTGGGGGAAGACACCTGGCAGGAGGGATGAGTTAACCATTTTAATCAGATCAGCCCCAATGACAGGGAAAACTTTCTTAAGGAAAGCTGTGGGTAAGATTTTACGACAGCAGGAGGAGGAGCTTAAATAGTTAATGATTTCTTTTAGGTTTTTTGGTTTAATTCATAGAATTTTGACATTTTTTCTACATCAGTGTTAGTTGGGTATAACATTGGTAGTCGGTTCGGTGCTGCGGTACAGACCGACCGTCTAATTGTTAGAATCATTTCAGTGAGAAAGCTGGCAAAATCACTGCAGGCCCTGGTTGAATTTAGTTCAGGGGCTACTGTCACTGGAAGATTAGTTAGTCTTTCCACTGTTGCAAATACAGTCCGTGCATTATTAATGTTTCTGATTCCCTAGCATCTTTTAAAGTTAACTGATATCTGTTCAGTCTCTCTTTGTAGAGATCACAATGAACCTGGAGATGAGTTTTCCGCAATTTTCTCTCAGGTTGTCGACACTCCCTTTTTTCACTACGTACCGGTGGATCGCTTGTCCATGGAGACTTCTTTCTACCTGAGACTAATTTCACTTTAGTCGGAGCAATGGAATCAATGATGTCCGAAATCTTCACGAAGAAATTATCTATCAGCTTGTTTACTGAGTTGAAGTTGGGAGATGAGGGGTATGTGGTGGAAGGGTAAATATGTTTAAAGGTTTCAACTGAACTGTCCCCGAGTTATCTCACTGTGGCTAGATATTTTAGCAGAGATGGTACTTTCAAAGAAAACACAGAAATGGTCAATTACTGAGATGTCAGATATAGTTAAACCTTTGCAGATAATTAAGTCCAGAGTGTGTCCCCTATTGTGTGTTGGTTGTTTGACATGCTGGGTCAAGCCAAAGTTGTGAAGAGTGTCACTTAATGTTTTTGCTAGTCTATCCTGGGGGTTGTCAGTATGGATGTTGAAGTCCCCCACAATGATTAATTGGTCATAATCGACACATATTACGGAAAGAAGGTCGCTGAAATCGTTAAAGAAGTTAGAGTTAAGTTTTGGGGGTTTATATAAACTTAGAAATAGAGCATTTTTAGGCTCATTTACCTTGGTGGCTAGGTATTCAAAAGAGTCAAATATGCCCAGGAAAAATTGTGGCTACTTCCCCACCTCGTCTGTGTTTCCTGCTCTTGGTTAAGAAATTGTAGCTTGGAGGAGTAGATTCTATCAATCAAGATGTTTCATTATTTACATCTAGCCAGGATTCTGATAAAAAAGGGCATGTATTTTATGGTCAGTGATGAATTCATTGATTAGGAGTGACTTTCCTGATAAAGAACTTATTTCTAATAAAGATAACTCAAGGGGTTTGTTAGTTAGTGTTAGTCAGATAGTATCTGAACTTTCTGACAGGTGATTACTTTGATATTGGCTTTATTATTTGAGTCTTTGGCTTTCATTTTTTGTTTTCTCTTGCTTGTAATGACTTCAATGATTATTTTGGGCTGGCCAAACGACTTCTGGAAGACAGTGGAAGTACTGTCTGGTTCCCTTCTATATCAGTCTGTTATTACCAGTGGGGGCATGTGTGGAATACATCCAGTGTTAGTGCTAGAGGCCTGATGTAGTCCAAGTTTCGGTATTGTGACCCATTTCCAATTTGTGCTTTCAGTTTATCTGAGAAATCTCTAAACGGAGAGTCATTAGGTGTCAATGAGTCTGATGACATTGGAATATTTGCTGGAAATATTTGTTCTCTCTCAGTCTGTACAGCTGTCTGTGTTGGTGATGTAATCTTCCCTTTGTGTGCGTCGGAAAATGTTTGTTCTCTGATAGTATCCACAGGTCGCGCTTCGAGGTCAGCTCGCGGGTGCTTTATCAAGTGTTTATTCAGATAACAGAAAATATTTGAGGTCAAGAGTCTTAGTCCAGCTCTATTAAGATTTCGTTAATTTGTCTTTGCATTTCCAAATATTTTAAAGTTATTAATAAATGGGATACATTTTTCTACATATTTTCTCTTCAACCATTTATGGATGTCAGGGAGTATGCGGTGTGGTGCATGGACCCAAACGCAGACGCCATGGAAAGGTGCAGGATATTTACTAATGTGCTGCTGGCTGAAGTGATGATGCTTATGGTAACGGTAGGAACGGAGAGGCAGGACGGGAAACACCAGGACAACATACCATGGAGACATAGACACAATGATCCGGCGCTGAGTGAAATAACGGGTTTTAAAGGCAGGAGGATGGACGGATGGACGTCTCGTTGGCGGGCTGAGTTCTGTCTGTCCTCTTCTGAGGACCAGGCAGCCCCTGAGGAGCTTGAGGGGTGATGTGGAGCCCGGCTGAGAAGAGTCTTCCGGCGTGGAGGCCGGCTGAGAAGAGTCTGGCGGTGCGGAGGCCGGCTGAGAAGAGTCTGGCAGCTCAAAGTCCGGCTGAGAATAGTCTGGCGGTGCGGAGGCCGGGTGAGAATAGTCTGGCGGTGCGGAGGCCGGCTGAGAATAGTCTGGCGGTGCGGAGGCCATCTGAGAATAGTCTGGCGGCTCGACCAACAGCAGTCGGCACTGAAGAGGCTCCAGCGACGGGTCATCCTTGACCCTCCCTGGGAGCTCTAGCGATGGGGGTGGGTCATCCTTGACTCTCCCTGGGAGCTCTAGCGACGGGGATGGGTCCTCCATGACCCTCCCTGGGAGCTCAAGCGACCCATAGGGGAATGTCGGTTGCTGGAGAGCTGCCGCTGCTAGGAAGACAGCAGCCATGATGGCGGCAGGCTCTGGGACTGGAACTGGCTCTGGCTCTGGGACTGGGACTGGGACTGGGACTGGGACTGGGACTGGGACTGGGACTGGGACTGGCTCTGGGACTGGAACTGTTTATCTGTGTTGGTTATTGGAGAGACACAGGTGAGATGAGGAGAGGGTGATAAGGGCAGCATGACAGGGCGGTTTCCCGTCCTGTTCATCCGATGTCCTGTCTCTCCGTTCCTGCCGTCACCATCATCATCACCTCCTCCACCAGCTGCATCCCAATAAATATCCAATCACTGGGAAAATAAAATAAATGTACCTATGTACATATACAGTGCCTTTACAAAACAGGAAGACAAGCTTGAATCAGTGCAAATCAACAGAGCGAACACCATCTTGAATGAAGAAAAGTATCCCTACACCATGATGTTGCCACAACCATGTGTTCAGATCGATGTACAGTCTTATTTTGCTGCAGCATATAGTGTTTTGTTTGTAGGACAAAAAGTTTAAGTTTGGTTCTATCTAACCAGAGCACATTCCACATGGTTGCTGTGTCCTCTAAATGGCTCATAGAAAACTGCAAATTTGACATCAACAAAACTAATATTTCACTGTCTGCTTTAGGAAGGGTTTTTCTAGGCTAGTTGAAAATCTTATTTCACATCTCACTGTTATAGGGGTGTTAGAATGGAAACAAACTCCCCTCCACAGTCCTGTTATCACACTCTCCTTTCAGTTCTGTCTTTTGTCCCACAGCAATTAATGCAACTGTGTAGTCAGAAACCGATTGCCCTAAAATGGCTGCCTGAGCTGAGCAGTGATGTTACATCACCCTGACATTCAGGTCAAGTCCTCAGAGAATCATCAGCCTGCACCAACAAAGCCAGAAGTCAAAGTTCATCCCACATTGTGACCTCTGTGGAATTGATCGGCTGTAGTGGAAATAGAATTTTGGTCCTGCGTGATTCGGACAGTAGCCAAACTTTGAAGTCATTTTCTGCCTTGAGTCACTGTCTTGATGATTCATAATGTCTGCCACAACAAGGATCTTAGTTAATTTTGCATCAGATTTCTCAGCGCAAAAGCCTGTTAAAGCTGTTTTTTTCTGTTTTAGTGGGCAGCATAATTGAGCATATTCACAATGTTGTCATGAAGCTGCTGATTGTCAAGAGGCCTGGGTTTCCCGGGCAGCCAGTCAGTTAGGAGAAGAAACTGTCAGTGCGGCTGATCTGTGCAGGCGACGGCATTCACCTCAACCAGATTGGCTACCCACGTCAAATGTCACAATGCTAATCTATTTTCAATGCTGGCCAGATGTAACTGCAGGGGCAAAGAGACACACAACTAATTTCACTAAAGTATTAGGCTCTTAAGAGACTCAACATGCAATTTACAAATCTAGAGAGTTTCAGGTCAAAGCAGTCTGTTGTCATTTATGACATTTCATTTGGTCCTGAAGAAAAATAATACATCTCTTCAAGTATCAAAACACTGTTTTAACTTCCCAGTTGTCCATTTGGCACATAAAATGATAAAATAAAAAAATAAAATCCAATTCACCCAGTCGGCTTTAAAAGTCTTCCCGAACTAACTCCCAGTGGTGGAGGCAGCAACATGCAGGGTGTAGGGATTCTTCAAAAGTCACCTAATTGGTAAATAGAGTACTATTTTTCTCTCAGTATAAATTAATATTTTTCCCTAGACATTTTCTTGGAGAACATTTGCAAACAAACATCAACATGAAAATCAAGGAACACAGCACACAGGTCAGGTAGAAAATTATGTAGGATCAGGGTTATGTTACAAAACAATATCCTAAGCTAGTGGTTCCCAACCTGGGGTCCGGGACCCCCCAAAGCAGTCCCCAGGGCGTCCACACACTCTTGTCTTTGCTGAAGTTGTGAGTTTAAGAAAAGTACATTGGTAAATTTTTTAATTTTTAAAATCCAAACGACAAATAGAAATTTGTCCATATAGCCTGTAGCATTGGGACAGAGCTAATCATGCACTCTTATCCTCTCTCACCTGAGTATGTTACTGAACCATGAATGCAAGCACACAGCTGAAGACCATTGGCAATCAATTAGCAGCAGTATAAAAGACTCCCCTGCTTCACTGTAACCAGAGGAGACTGACAGCCAACCCAAGAGTGACCAAGGGAGAGGTGGCGAGACAACTGACTGGTATTGTTGAGACTGACAGCCAACCCAAGAGTGACCAAGGGAGAGGTGGCGAGACAACTGACTGGTATTGTTGGAAGAGATTAATAAATTTTCAGTAATCTCTCACTACACCATAAACTGGAAAAAAAATCAACCATACTGCCCCTCTCAGATGATGCTTGGGACTCCGGAGCTCAGGATATCACTCTCCTACTTTGCACTGGCAACATCAAATATCTAGGCATTAATATATCCCCCAGGCTGTCAGAATTGTTTAATCTTAATTACTCTCCCCTTCTTAAGACAATAGAAGACGACTATAAACCCTGCACAAAACTCCCACTTACACTCATTGGAAGAATTGCTGCAGTCAAAATGAAGACCCTACCCAAGATCAACTACCTTTTCTCCATGTTCCCTGCACCCCAACAGATAACTGGTTCAAAACATTAAACTCACTAACTACAGGATTTTATTGGAAAAATAAAAAACCAAGAATATCTCTCTCAACACTACAAAATAAAAAATCACATGGCGGACTTGAAGCACCAAACTTCTTATATTACTTTTTGGCTAATCAATTACAATATTTAATCAAATGGATGCATAAACATAAACCTAATCTCCCCTGGTTGGAAATAGAACAAAATCAATGTCAAAACATCTCAGTCACAGATCTTCCATTCCTCCCACAATTAATTCAAAAATCAAACATCTGTAATCTTATCACTATTTCGACAACTCTGACAGCCTGGTGGAAAACTAACCGGATCACTAAATCATCACTAGCTCCACATGAGTACACCCCACTATGGCACAACCCAACCTTCATATTACAAAACAAACCTATTCACTTTTCTACCTGGGAACAGAAAGGAATCACACACCTTGGCCACCTATTTTTGGATAACCAATTCATACCATTTCACACACTAGTTCAGAGATACGGGGTTGGGAGAAACCAATTTCTTCAATATCAACAACTAAAGTTAATAATAAAAGAAAAGAATATCCCTTTAAAAAATAACACACTTGAATCATCCCCATTAATTAAAGGAATTATTAAAATCAACAATAAAAAAACTAATCTCTAAATTATGCCAACTAATATCTAACCTAAACACCACAATATCACTTCCATCAACCAAATGGGAACATGACCTACAGCTTTCTCCCAACCCTGATCTCTGGGAACAAATTTGCACAAATATCTTTTCCATGACTACAAACACCAACCTGCAACTCATACAATACAAAGTTATTCATAGAACTCACATCACTTTGAGCAAAATGTTTAAAATGGGACTGGTTCACTCAGATATCTGCACACAATGCACTTTAGGTAGCACAGACAACTATTTTCATGCCATTTGGCTTTGCCAACCAGTTCACTCACTATGGATCACTGTAACTGAGACACTTTCCACCATCCTGGGCTGCAGAGTCACAGCATCACCGTCCCTCTGTCTACTAGGAGATCTATCTAAATTAGCCATTCCACCCAAATTCCAAAATGCGTTGCTTGTTTCTCTAGCTGTTGCTAAGAAAGTAGTCCTCCAAAACTGGAAATCCAAAGCTTCATGTCACATTACTCACTGGATGCATTTAATTTCTGAATATATCACAATGGAAAAAATCAACGCTCAGAAAAGGAAGCATATGTCAGCTTTTGAAGAGACCTGGAAATCATTCATAACTTTTCTTAACTCAAATAATATATAGTTTCTTCCACGCACACACACACACATACATATACACCCACGTACACACACATACACTAACTACCTGATGTCAAGCTTAAATCTTGATATGTTTAAATCTAATCGATTATGTACATATCACTTGTTTCTTTTTTTTTTCTTTTTTTGTGTTATTATGTGTTATTATGTCTTGGTAAATGTTTGTTTTGTTCCATGTTGTTTATTTTACTTGTTTCACATTTAGTAAACCTTAGGTGAAACCCCCCCTTTTATTTCTTTATTAACAATTATACTATGCTTGATGGTAAGTGATTATTTTATAAATACATGAATATTAACTGAAAATAAAGTTGTCCTCCGAAGAGGGGGGTGGTGGCGGAAAAAAAAAAGGAAGAGATTAATGGTGCATCATTCTATGATAATGTTGAGGCTGTAGGCCAAGTTGGCAAGATTACTGCATACTTAGAGACCAATCACTGTAAGCCCAGTAGCTCCCCCTGGTCACTCCTGGAGAGGTTTTTATTACATGCATGTTTGATTGTTAGTTTTACCATATCGGAGACTGACTTATATTGTACTGTTCTCTTTTTATAGTGTGTTCTCCTGCTGGACCTGAAGTACAGCTGTATACCTGGTGGTTGTACGGGTAGTCGGACGGAACTGGCTTTAGTGTCATTGGATGTGCTTTCTGTGTTGACTTTTACTGTTGTGTTTTAAAAGTGATAGTTCAGTTCTTATTATAGCATACAAACATTTAAGGTTACAGTCAGATACTATTGTAACATGTCAACCAGGGGACAATAAATACCTTTCTGGTTATCCAACTGTCCTGTGTTGCTCTGGTTCACCGAGGTGCTCTGCCCAAGGTTTTACATTCACGGGTTGGAGTGAGGGAGGTTATAGCCCCTCTTATCCCCTCGTGTTACATAGCCTACAATGTAAAACAAGAATAAGAACAAAAACTTACAATTGCTGTTTAATATTTGCAAATAAAAGTTCATTAATCACTTTTAAGGCGTGTATGTGGGCAGGAGTTGGGATTTGGAGGGTTCAGGCTTGTCTTGGACAAAGGCAAGGGGTCCTTAAGGAAGAAAGGCTGGGAACCATTGTCCTAAGCTATGAGCCTCTTATAGAGCTCAATTTAATCAATCATCAAAAATCAGAGTATAGCACAACCAGAACCCTATCAAGACATGGCCATCATGTTAAAGTAACTGCCACTGCAAGAAGAGCATTGTCTTGAGAAGCAGGCAAGAGGCCCACCATAACTCTGAAAGGGCTTCAGAGAGACCTAGCTCAGGTGGAAGAAGCATTTTACATGATAAATATTAGTCAAAACTTAAAATCGTTGGCCTACAAATACAATGCTGTGTGTGGAGAAAATTTAACACTGCAGATGACTGGGAATGCATCATACCCACAGTGAAACATTGTGGCAAAAACCCTCCTGTGGGGATGTTTTTTCAGCAGGTAAAGTACAAGGAAATTGATCAGAGTTGATGGGTGAAATAGATGAAGATGAAGACAGGACAATGCTAGAAGGGAACCTGTTAATGATTGCAAAAGATTTGGGCCTTGGGCAGAGGTTCACTTTCCAGCTGCACGTTCCAAAACATTCAACCAGAGATACATAAACATGGTTCAAACCATAGATCAAACCACATCAAGGTGTTAGAATGGCCCACTCAAAGTTAGGACCTGAATCCAATTAAGAATATGTGGAAAGTGTGGATTATTGACTTTTAAATATGATTTTCAACTAATTTGACTGAGATTGGGTTGTTCTGCAAAGAAAGATTAGCAAACAATTAAGGCTCTAGATTCTTAAATTTTGAAAGGTATACCTTAAGAATAGCATCTTTAATTGCAGTGAAATGTTGCTCTTTTATGTTAAAATTATGTATTTGTTTGCTTCCACTTCACAAATATTTACTGGTTTGTGTATGTCTTTCACATAAAATCAACTTCAACACACTGACACAATGTAAAACATTTTGAAAGGTATCAAAATCATTGCAAGACAGAATATATTAAGGAAATTGGTAATTTAACTGGATTTTACAATATCAAAGAATATTTTACTTAGCTTAATTTTTATATGACAGGATGCACAAATTTTAAATTAAAAAGAAAATAATTTCTTGGTACATCCATGGCCCAAATTAACAAAAAACATTGCTCAAGTTAAAAAGAACCCTTGTGCCCTTCTTGTCTCTCTAAACTTTCTTAGTATTTAGTCATGAGCCTGCCATTTCCTTACCCCTTTGTGCTCTCTCCCTCCTAAATTACTGGAAGGTGATATACAGCCTGGATATCCCAAGGCTAAAGGAGATTTAGAACTTCGTCCCACATGAAAGAGAGGTGAGAAAAGACATTACTATGCAGAATAGGTAATATTGAAAATGCCCGAGCACTTTAGGGTGGCCTGTGCAGATTATCAATCTATTTGTGTAACTTGGCTACCCAGAATTTCATTTCCCTTTTCATTTATTTGCCTTGCTGCGACCGTTTACAGTGCTGAAACTGAAAATTGAAGCCATGACGAGCAACCAGGCAATATTCCAGGGGAAAATAGGCCTCCCCTGCTGTTTGATTGCAAAGGTTCATTTGGAGGGACAGGCGAGGGGGATGAAGCGACCTCTTTTTGATGAGCTCAGTGGAATGTTTGGAGAAGTGCAGGGAGTTCATGCACGATCATCTACACCTTGTTAACAAAGCCTACAGAGAATTTACATTGGCTTTTTTTTTTCTAAAGAGCAACACAGGTTTGTGCATTTGAATTAACAACCATGGACAAAGGCAAACAGTACTTACCACTGCTTAATAGTAGTTTCAAAACCATAGACAGAGCATTATCCCTGTCAGGTTTCTCCTGTTGTGAAGTCCAGTGTCAGCTGATTGCACTGTGAAAAATGTAACAAAACATACTCAATTTAAATTATTTACCATTGTGAAAGAAAAATCCTGACCAGGTTTCAAGACTATTATGCTCTGCCTGTGCTTATTAAGGTACAAATTATTTTCAAGATCCACAGATGCAGTTATACCTCAACAGACTGAGACAAGTACAGTTTAGGGAGCAAAAAGCCCTGTGTTACTTGTCTTGCTCATTAATTTTGAGTTAATATCAGTCTGATGGGCTCGCCTGATCGAAGCCATCAGACGACCTCGCAGGTAGGTCATGTCACAAGCCAGACGTTGAGGGAGCCATCATGGAGAACATATCTTACATAATCATCATGGCAGTACCCACTGAACATAATTACAATGATTTGTGCCCTCCCGTTTTTCTCTTGTATTAAAAAATATTGCTGGAGGTAAGTCAGGCGTGAGCACGAGCAGGACTGCTGAAAGGAGTGTGGCCCCGAGGGAAAGCTAAGAGGACAGAGCAGAGCATGGTTTCATGCCTAAAGTAAAGCCAAGCTCTGTATAGTCCCCCCACCCCAACCAGTAACTGTTTGGGTTCGATCATGGCATTAGACTGGGGTGACATTACTGGGCCATTTAGCTGGCAGAGAAGCAGAAAGAGGAGAGGGGTACTGTGATCAGTATCAGTTTTTTGTAACCTAATGGTTCACTAATGTCTTAGCGGTACATGGTGAGAAAGGGTGTGGGGGGCCTAATATCCCTGAAATAAAGCAACATTATTTAATAGATTTTTATTATTTTCCTAGAGTCACATTTGACTTATTTTGTATCATGGTATAGTCATCCTCATGGCTGCCCCCAAGGGTTGCACAGATAAAACAATTTATTACAATTTAACCAAGAGCATTGCTGTGACAAGATAGATATATTTTCTTTACCATAGAAAATATGTAAGTTAAACAGCTAAAGTAGACTTAAATAAAGTAAATAAATTCCATCCAGTTTTCAAAATGTGCTTCATCTACTGAATTAATCGAATTCTAAGTAAATAATACTAGGTTCTCACTGTTTTTGCTTCATGCTGAATTCAGACACAACATGCAATAATGTCTTTTTCATTTTAAGTTTTATTAATCAACCTCAACAGGAAATTATCTGTAGTTTATTCCTGTACTTGAAATTACTCAGTCAAGAATTATTGTTCTTGATATGATTTTAAAACCTACAAACTCAGAGAGATTACTAGTTTAACACGTCAAGTGAAACATGCTTTATGAATGCAGATGCTTCTGCTGGGTACTCCTTGGCAAAATGACTAACAGGCACCCTTATAGTTTCTTTCATGAAATCATTTGTATTTCCTACATGTTAAAAATAAACAAAGAATAAGAATTGGTTAGAGGCTAAGGAAAGCAACCCTTGCTGAAATAGTAAACAAGGTGTGATATATGACTTTTCAATGACAAACATATTTAGGACTTGCAATTCTTTGGCAACAGGTGCCTCAGGTTTAAGAAGCAGAGTTTACAGATTGGACTTTAACATTGGCACTGTTGCTAAGATGGTTAAATCTGGACACAAAACTTTTGCTACAGGACACAAACTTTGTCAACCACAGGTTTTATGAAGGTTATTAACTTATACTAAGTTGATATAGTCATTAATAATAATAATAACATCCTTAACAATAGTAACATCCTTACCGTTCTCTGTACCTCAAAGAATGAATGAGAATAATGGTTGTTTGTTTCTCCAGCCATAAGACTGTTCAACAGTGACATCCAACATGTTTCTTAAATAATTTGTTATTGTTTTATTATAATCTAATATATATTTCTAAATATGTGAGCACTGGACAAAGTGAATTTCCCCTTTTAGGGGATAAAGAAAGTATATGTCTGTCTGTCTGTCTGTCTGTCTGTCTGTCTGTCTGTCTGTCTGTCTGTCTGTCTGTCTGTCTGTCTGTCTGTCTGTCTGTCTGTCTGTCTGTCTATCTATCTATCTATCTATCTCAAATTGATGTTTAGTTACTTATTATCTGTGATAAGTTAAATAATAAAATGATATTGTGCAGAAGGGGCTTTGTAGTGGAATTGGGAGAGTGTGTTTGGCTAACTGTGGGGTTGTTTCTTTTTTAACATTCTAGCTTTGTATGCAAATTATAATTGTATTAATGTCTATTTCCTGCTTTTTCAGGTCTCAATGCTTCAATCTTCATAGAAACAGATCTCACCTGTAATGTGGGGAAGAAAGAAAGAAAGAAAGAAAGAAAGAAAGAAAGAAAGAAAGAAAGAAAGAAAGAAAGAAAGAAAGAAAGAAAGAAAGAAAGAAAGAAAGAAAGAAAGAAAGAAAGAAAGAAAGAAAGAAAGACACCCTCTTTGGCACAGGTAACAATGAATGTCCTGTACATACAGTAATAACACCGAGGTCTTAGATTTTCATTATTGGTAAAACCATATTGCAAATAATATATCCGTACAAATCTAACTTTACCCTAACATCTTCATCCATGCATTAAAACTTGTCATTTGTTCCCTCTGTTTCTTGTGGGATCCCTGTCTTTCCTCCATGTGGCCCCTTAGTACGCCACTCGGCGGTGCTCACAGACTTCATCTCTCGGAAAAAATCAAGTCGCCTATATTCCACATGACTCGAGATGTTGGAGCTAATAATTCGTTATCTAACTAGCGAGGGGAACAATAACATAATTCTGTAATTCTTCTGAACTAAAAACGAGACGAAAGAACTGTAACACATCGCTTTCCTGACAAGGACAAAATATGTTGGCTTCGGCTGTTGGAGCTACATTTCAGCACCACGGAGCTGTCCACCGTCCAGGAGGGAAGCGGGGAAGCAGCGGCTCTCTGCTGCTGCCCTCGCGGGTAAAAAGGAAGCAGAAAGCGAATGAATGTGAACCCAGACTCAAACATATTTTAAACACATTCTACATATTTAATGGTTCATCTACAAATGGGTGGAAACGTGCAAATGAATATCATCCGTCAGATGACATCTTAGTCAATCTCATTGTATAACATTAAGTTGGTGAGCGTGCCGTTATTTGCTCTGACTTGGAGCACAAAGGACCGTTTTCTCTATATTTCTCTATTTATAGACCCTCTTCCCTCGATGGAATGTACCACTGGCTCTTCTCATAGAAAACAGGGGGAGAGAAAACGGTTCGGTTTATAAATAGTGAGTTTAAAGTACCCCCCTTTCACTCGAATATCCCCGCTGCCCTGGCAAACATTGAGCAGGTCCTGTCCGTTTAAACCGAGAAGACACCCATACCAAGTCCTCAATGCAAAAAATAAAAGGGTGCCAAGAAGCTGGGACGGAGGAACGTGGGTGTAAATAGACAGTGAACGCTGTTGCTCTCTCTCTCTCTCTCTCTCTCTCTCTCTCTCTCTCTCTCTCTCTTCCTCCCCCTTCCCATTTCCTCTCTTTCTTTCCCTCTTTTATGAAATCAATGAACGAGTTATTGGGTAAGACATAAATATAAGGAATCAAAGCCTCCATCGGGACCAACTGGGTACTGCGCGCTTTTTTGATATGAGTCTTCGCTGCACGCTACATGTGTTTTCCAATCATTGTAAATACTGGCTTTGATAGGACGAGAGCGGACCCTCTCTGCCACGACTTGGTCTCGGAACCCAAATTTTCTCGTTTCTTTTTCTTTTTTTTATTTTTATTTTTCCTCTTCTTTAAAAACCTTTCTCCTTCCGTCACCGTCTGCCGCCGTTGTCCTGTACCCATCCCCAACTCTCACCGCGGTAGGTCCGAAGATGGCAACTTTAACCAACGGGCAGGTGGACGGCGCGGTGCACGGTGTCGGTGTCGTGTCCGCCAACACGAACGGGCTCGTGAACGGATTAAGCCACAGCCCGGCGGGATGCCCGGCCACCATACCCATGAAGGACCATGATGCCATCAAACTCTTCATCGGCCAGATCCCCCGCAACCTAGACGAGAAGGACCTCCGGCCCCTCTTCGAGGAGTTCGGCAAGATCTACGAGCTTACTGTGTTGAAGGACCGCTTCACGGGCATGCACAAAGGTGGGTCTAACTCCCTCCGGTCCCCTGAAGGTTCCTACGAGCGAGGGGGAGGAATCTGGCACACATGACGCACGGTTGGGGAACGATTAGCACGAGAATGTTTGCAAATTTTGAGACGCCTGAATGACTTTTTTGCGTGTTGTTTGTAGGGATTGTTTTTTTGCCACAGATGACAAATCTTTTTTAGACCTGACTCTGCTCTTCAAAGTCACCTTATTGTGCAGAAACATCACGAGAGTGGCGCGAAGAGAGAGTCACGACAGCATGCGCGGTAGAGAGAGTGGGTTATGTTTGATTAGCAGAACAGTACGCTCTGCTGCCTGTTACACTA
The DNA here is from genome assembly GCA_963556495.2 of Valencia hispanica. Lineage (NCBI taxonomy): Eukaryota > Metazoa > Chordata > Actinopteri > Cyprinodontiformes > Valenciidae > Valencia > Valencia hispanica. The sequence goes on from OY747708.1 coordinate 26,051,546, forward strand.
TCTGTGTCTGTGACAGTGCGCGTGAAGAGGGGGGGGGGGGGTTGGGTTGTGCACGTGCGTATGAACGTGCAACAACATTAAGAGTGGGCCTATGATTATACATCTATGGAAAGGATTACGATAGAACTCTAAGTGTTTGTTTCTCTAATTTTACTACTGAGTAAATTCGTCACATTAGTCTATGAACTACTTATGTCTTTTTTTTCTCAAATCCCAAATCAAACATGTTACATAGTCATTTCGAGCTTATGTTTGCAGAAAATTAATGAGAAAAAGCTCTGGTTTTAGATCTCAGGGAAACAACAGCTCACTGTATTTAAGCAAAACTATACTATCGTTTCCATTTCATCATAGTCAATCAATTGTTGGGTGAAAAACCCTGCTTTTCAGTCACAGCTCCAATGCCTTGACTCTTGGGCTCATGTGATCACCTGAACGCCACATTTTGTGTGCCTCCTCCATGAACTGAGTTTATTTAACTTTATCCCATTGAGTTTTCAGTCAGCTTGGAATAAGGCAGACCACAATTTTTGAAAGTTACACCTTCAGAATATAAAAAAAAAAATCAGGGTTAAAGTGCTTTAAATTTGATGTCACAGAAAGGGCTGGAGAGACCGATGGTTTTCTCAAACTGTATGGTGCATAAAGTATTGCAGCTCTACCACCTCTCCCATCTGTTGCTGCACACTGCCGGTCAGCTGTCTGAAAGAGGGCTACTATGTTTTTTCTCTCACTTAGTAGAAAGATGAATTTGGTTATTTGGAAATATTTCTAGTTCTGAAAAACATGTGCAGATGTTTTGTGTTAATCAAAGGAGTGCCACCTGGGGATGAGTCGGATGGACTACAGGTTATATTATGAAATGTTGTGTTTTTATTGTGATGACAATCAAAGTAATGATAAAATACTATTCAAAAATTATTTTGGTTTTTAGGCTATGAATATATTACTGTGTAGAGGCTCACAAAAACAAACACTGCTCTAAAACTGATTATTTTCCAGGACAACAACAAACTATATGACAATTGCCTAACCCTAATGTCACCCGTAAATCTTATTGATGTAATTGTTTTAAAAATACACCCAACAAGCTATGATACTGTATGTCTATAAAACAGTTACAACAGGCTTGCTACCTGAGCAGATAACCTGACTAATGAACCAGTTAATATCAGGTTTGTATCGGATTCTATATCAAGCAGAACGGCAAAAAGTGTAACGTACTGCACAATAAGATCTTGAAAACTAATACAAATGTTTTGCCTAAAACTATATAGCAAAATCTAAATAACAATAATACTAACTGTAATGATCACTGTGGTGTATTAATTCATCAGAAATGTGAATAATTAATGCTTTTCTGTTTAAATAAAATATGTTATGGTATACATTTTTATAACATTTATGTTGAGAAAGAGGTAGAATTTGGTATTTTTATCTAATAATGATAAGTGAGAATATTAGACTGGCCTATGCCTAGTTTTTATCTTTAAAGATTTTTCAATCAGCAATCAAACAGAGACTGTAATGGCATGATATCGTCAGACTTCTGACTTTTTGTCATATGTAGAGATGATGATTTCAAAAACATTCTGCAGAGGTTTCTTATTTTTTTAGGGGAAGCTGAATTTCTTTGCCATTTTTCAGTTTTTGGTAGTAAGGATACTAATTTAATATAGTAGTTACTCATCTGAAAACATAAAGCACGGGTGTAATAATTGTTATTTCTGATTATGTTTAGATTTTCTGACTATGTTCTCTGGTGATGGGTGATAGGGACTTAAAGGTTTTTCACGTAATGTTGTGTTTTTGATTGGAATGCTGATTAAAGTGAGGATAATGATAACTAATACATTTTGGCCTTAATATACAACCCTAACAGATATCCTCTAAAATTTTTGTCATTCATTTTATAGCTAAGATTCATAAATATTGTTAACAATATGCAAAATGTTCAGTTAACATTGCTATTATTACTACTATTATACAACAAATCCACCAGAACCCTTGGTGTAATAGTGACTCATGGCCTTTTCAGGAGTAATAGTGATAGATTTTATAGAAGTAGCGGTTCGTAAAGTAGATGTCAGGTTCCCATGGGGTGTCATAATTTACCAAGAGTGGGTTCGTGAAATCAAACTAAATAACAAAAATGATTGGTAAAGGCATTTTTTAAAATGTTACAAAAGGTGAACAGTTCCACTTGTACATGCATGAAAGCTATATTGTGGTTGTTAAAGCAGCTTGTGCCAATATTTAGACCGTGTGTTTCGTTAAATCAATGTAGCTCACCAATAATACTTAATAAGGACTAGTGTCTAATACAAGCAATGGTGCTGTAACCCTCTGGTTTATTAATTGTGGATTCTAGCTTCTTCTTTCTAGAAAAGAATAATGGAGATCAATTTATATATTAGGCTTTCTGGTTATACACACCTATAACTGGTTTATTTCTGTAATTTATATCATATGACTTTTTTTTTTACTCAGTTTCCTAACCATAGCTCATAGTATGCTATAAGTGTTTCTCACATGGTCCTTTTTGGATGAATATTAAAGATCCATCATCCAACAAGAATGATGGTACTTTAACTCTCTTATTTTTCTCCCTCAAGGGAAGGGATATTCTCTGCAAATGGCCATCTAATGAGAGGTCACTAATTGATCTGTGGTACCTGCAGAACATCTCCCTGAGGAGTACAGAGCATGAAGATTGAGCAGCCACACTGTGAAAAAAGAATTTTGGAGGGTGCTCCATTTTTAGACATTAAATGTATTTAAATTTTAATTCAGCATGTTGGTTTGTAATTGCAATACTAGCAATTACTTTAAAATTATATTTTGGTAACAAATCCTAAATGAATATTTAGATTGGAAATTAAACAGAATTTATAATGTCCAGATCAGAAAGTGGTATGGCTAAAATGTTTATACGATTTATATGATTGAATATATCAATTTAGTCAAACTTCAGAGCTGTTTTGTTTTGGCTTGTGATTGAGAAAGTTTTAATGATTTAAGTTTGTATTCATAGTCCAATGGACCGTTGCCATTTAATGGCACATCTTGGCCGTGTTTGTCAGGAAAAAGTTTAACTGATCTTGTTGTAAGAATAGGTTAAAAAAGTTTGCATTCAGCTTTAAAACTTAGCAGAAGGAATAATAAAGTCAAACTTAACAAATTGAACCTCCTAACCACAAGGTTAAAGGTTTAAATATTATTTTGTAAAAAAAAAAAAATTTTTAAGTTTGTATAAAGCTTCAGCTATTTTAGCAACAGCACTAAGCTTATCAATTTTGCAGTCTGGTTTAGCTTCTTAGCCAGTTGTTGCTGATCTTAACTGTGTTTGTCATGGAAAAGGTCTCTCTTTTTACCAAGTTAGAACAGATTTTAAAGTATACCAATATCTCAATATAAGTGTTTTAGTTGTTACATATACATAACATCTCCATAAATATTGATAAGATTTCTACAAATGCATGCAAATAGTTACACATTTTAACAGCAAAACTGTAACAGCTTGTGTTATCACTGTGATGTTTAAGACCCTCAAAGGCTTTCATTGTCCAATATAAACGATGTGTGACATCATGCATGTGTTAGGACTAGAATATGATATACAAACAATTTTAGAAGGCAGACATGGAAAGAAACCAAAGAGGTAGGAGAAGGTGTGTGCAGAAATTGGGGGGGGGGTCTTTTATTAATAGTCCAGCTGTAATGGCAACTCCCTCTTGGATGGTTAATCACCAGCGGCCCCAGAACTATAGGCATTGCTCACCAGCTGATTCTAAGAACTGTCTTTTCGCCGCGATATACAGCCCTACTTCCCAGGCTGGGGCCCCCGCTTTCATTAGTGAGCCCCCGCTGTGCTCATATTTTAACTAGCTGGAGGCACTATACTCCTTTAGCTTGCCACCTCGCTGGCTGACTGCAAGCTGTTTGAAGGCCATGTTTCCTGCACTGCCTCCCAACACCTTCCTGAGATTCCTGTGGAAGATTTCCAAATTAGCAGTAAAAGACAGCACGACCAGCACATTACAGGCAAAGTGACTCACTGTGTGCGCTTCTGTCATATGGCTTTATTGAAGTGTTTCGCTGAATAATATACACCAGGTTACGAAAGAGGGTGAGAATAAATTATCTGATGTAGAATCCAATCTCTTAGCTAGAAATACCTGTTTTCATTTTTTTCCGCATTTCATTAAAAACATATGTTCAGTTTTACCAATTTTGTGTTTAAACTCACTGAGTTTAAACATTGCCAAGCAAGGAATTTAGTATTTTTTTCCTTATCTCCTCCTCCGTGCTCCTTTTACCTAGCCTTTGTAGATTATTTGCCATTTTTTCAAGTCCTGTTATGTAGCGCAGACAGTAGAACTGAGGGCACAATGACCCTTAAAGGTATGATATGCTCTATTGGAGTAAAGTCTGAATAACTGCCTACCAGAAAACCCCTCTTACAATCTTCTCATTCAATTTTCTCCTTTTTCATTTACTCTGCTTGACACTGTTCACTCTTCCTTTCCTATTTTCCCCGTGTCCTTAAATCATGCACTGATGTGGTGCGTGTTTAGTTGCAGTACGTGTGTTTCGTAATGGCTGTGGCAGGTCCCTCTTCTTACCGGAGATCAGAGATGATAAGATAAAGTTTGACAATGTTTTGTTTTGTCTGTCTTTTTTTAGACACACACTTACAGTAACTGATAACTTTTGTTTACATAGTCATAACGCATCATCTGTGTAATGAGTTAACTTTACTAATATTATAAAGCATATTATATGAAGAAATTAGTTTTTTAGTAGCCATTGGGCCAAGTACCGGAATCAAGATATACCAAGGTTTTAAAAAGTGAAGCTTTTAAAATCATTAAAATGTTCCATCCCTACACCTTAAATTCAATTTATTGAAATGCCAGAGAAAATGACCGAAGTTAACTCCTAATGTATGGAGCTTAAAGTCAGCGTAACAGAGTAATACAGAGAGATGAGGGGGATATGAACTTAAAATGTTTTTTTGCAATGATGGTTAATTTGACCAAAAAAAAAATTATATCATCAAAATGTATTTCTGGCTCTAAATCTAATCTTAAATCTGAATCTCACTAAAACAAACACTGTACTTAAAAATGTTGAATCTTCACCATCCATCTTATTATGGTAGTGCTGTTTCAAAACTAGAGTTGGCAAGTTATCTTCAAGGTAGCTGGCTGCAAGCTGGCTACCAGAGCAGATAGCTTGACTAATTAACCAACAAATATTAGCTTGTTTTATCTGTGTTGGTTTATTAAAAAAAACTAATTGTACTTGAAAACTACAAAATGTTGCAGATGTTTGTTTAATATTTCTGTCTATGAATCAAAATCAAAGTTACAGTAAATGTCTTAAAAAACTATTAATTATTAATTATAATGTGATATTAGTTTAAGATCATTTAGAATAATTGTTGCCTTTCTCTTTTAAATAAAACCAATTATTATGTTAAACATTATATTTACATTTTTGTGTAAATACTGTGAAAGCTTATCATACCATAAGAATCTCATATCGAGTAAAACCTTTACTATTATAATGCTGCCTCTGAAGAAATAGACCCCTATTATAGCTATTGTCAGCCGTGTATGTGATACTATTGCTATAACCCTTTCCATAATGACTCTATGTATCACTAGTAATCTAGTCTTTAGGGTTGTGTCTCACTGGAATGGGTATAGGGGAGGAGAGAAGCCAGAGAATGGGGGTCAGCTGAGCTTGATAGCGGGTGCCGGGACATCAGCGCAGGCCTACATTCTCTCAATGATTTTATTTCTCTCCCCTCTGCGACCAAGCCATGCTAATAGAGGCCATTTATAATGGTCACCGGCTGCTGCTGCTACTACTGCTACCAAGCACAACAGGGGCCGAGAAGCATGGCGAGCACAAAGAGCCGGCCCTTTTATCTCTCACTGGCAATGTAGCATGTGAGGTGGGGATCTACTCAAAGGTAGTAGGTGTAGAAATGATTGCCAGAACTATTCATCAACCCAGTTTTTATGTCGTAATCACTGCGGCAATTGAGTTGTGATGATATGTAGATTATATTTAATAAATGGAGGTACTGTTTACCGCTGTCTTCGTGCAGTGTTTGCGTTCCGAGCCAAATCTTTACCTTGTAACTTTTTTCATTTCTTAGCAAATGCAAATGCAACTGTCTCCAAGACTGTTTTATTGCTGTTGCTTCATCTGGAGGTAATTTAATTCAAGTAATGTATTTGTCCTTGGTCAAGCTAAATACATTTGGAGCAGCCCTCACCATAGGCTCAGGCTGTTAAAGTAGTTAGAAAGCCAGAGAGTTCCTCAAAGTCAAAGTAGGTGTCGAAATCTGATTTAGAGTTAGGTTTAATTGTCCATTTTGACCTGACAGATGATAAAAACAACAAAAAGCTACGGGTCCTCAAGTGTAGAGCACAATCTTTACCAAAGGTCCTGTTTGTCTTATAACCAACAGATAAAATTAGCTTCTTTGCTGGGAGTGTAAAGTATGTAAAAGTATTTATTACCCTTGAACCATTTCACCTGATATTTACAAACACCAATGGAATTTATATGATTGGACAACAGAAGGAAGTGCATATATAGATCAAGTGAACATTAACAATAAATTGTATTTTACAAATAAACATTTTAAGAGGGCACTATTAATTGGTTTTTGGCACCCTTGAGTCAAGAGAGCAACTTTTTGGAAACACATTTTGCTGCAAAAACAGCTGCCAATGTTTTGGGGTGTGTCTCCACCAGCTCTGCAGATAGAGAGGCTGAAATGTGTCACCTTTCTTCATTGCAAAATTGCTCAAACTCCGTGAGATTGCATGGAGAGAATCTGTGCACGTAGCTTTTAACTATTACCAAAGATTCTCAAGTAGATTCAGGATTGAGCTTTGACTGGGCAACTCAAATACATTCAATTGTAGCTGTATTTTTATAGGGTGACCAACCGTCCTCTTTTCCTGGACATGTCCACTTTTAACGTGCTGTCCGGGGCTTCAGGGGGGAATCCTTAGATTGATGAAAATGCCTGGGTTTTCATCATTCTTCAGGGGACCAATAAGCAGGCATGAACTGGCTGGTGTGATGCATAGAATATGACAGCCCTTCTTTCATGTGATGTACTCCCCGAGCTGCTGTCTTGTGGATAGTTCTGATTGATGGTACAGACAGGGGGCTGTGCAATGCTGAGTGGCGCTATATTGTGCCACGTATTTTAAGATGTCAAAGTGCAAATGGTTTAAGGAGAACTGCAAAAGATATATGCAATCTGGTCGCGACAAATAGGTGAGGGAGTGCACTATTCACATAGCCTTAAAGTGTGTCCTGAAAGTGTTTCAGAACTGTCCCAAGCGTCCTCTTTTTTTTGGAAATCAAAATATGGGCACCATAGCTTTTAGAGCTGTTTTCCTCTGTCCCAATATAAAGTGTCTTGCAGACATTAACACTATTTCTCCATCATTATCTTGCACTTAGCTCCATCCACCTTCCCATCCCTATAGCAAGAGGCTGACACTGCCATGCTTCACAACGTGGATGCTATGTTTTAGCATGTTGGCAGGTTTTGCAGTTGTGCCATACATTTTCTGTTTGTTCTCTAATCTTCTCTAAGAAACCTCTGAAGCCTTCATAGCTAAATTTATACAGAAACTAAATTACACATAGATTGAATCTAATCAGGCAATTGGTTGCCCTAGATTATTATTTTTGAGATATTGAAGTAAAGGGAGCTACATGTGCACTTTTTATATTTTATTTGTAAAAAACAATTATAAATCAGTTTTCTTCCACTGAACAATCTTGCCCCACTTTGTGTTATTCTATCAACTAAAATCCCAAGAACATTTTAATGTTTGTGATTATAACGTGACAGTAAAAAAGGTCAAGGGGTATGTATACTGCTGCAAGTCAATGTTATTGAAATAAAACAAGAGGGGATGCAGTTTAAAGACCATTTGGAGTCCTATTTAAATTTGCCAATGATACAGACGGTCTATGCTACAGATGGGAAGACTATAATTAGTGCAGGTCATAAAGCAAGTTATGGTTCCCCCTAAACACCTTTGTGTTGATATTTCAGCCTTTTACCTGAACATGTCAGGCAAGCAGATACATAAAGAGAACAGATTGTTGGGCTCATTAGGCCAGGAAGTCACGATGCCAAGAACATGAAAGAGGCATGCTGCGTCTTATTACAGGCAATTAGATGTTACAGGTTGCCGTCTGCAGCAAAAGAAAAAGATGTCTAAAATCAAACCTGACTTTAAACTAAGAAAGAAGACAAGCCTTGCTGTGTTTCTTTGTCCTGCAGGTCTGCGTTAATGCATCAGGAGTTTCGTTCAAAAAATTTCACTCGGGTTGCATCATCCCCTCAGTAGGATGGTTCTCCCTCCTCCTCCTCCTCCTCCTTGCCCGTTTGGCTTGGGATGCCTCTATGAGTGATTTTGTGTGTGTGTGTGTGTGTGTGTGTTAACGTGTTCCTTCTCTGCCTGGCCCAGAAAGCTCTGCACAGCTCAGTTCAGAACTCAGTTTTGTGACCTGCTTCTCTGGAAGATGGATCACAATTGATTTTGAGGGTTTCATCAGGGATGTATGACATCACAAGGCACCCTAAAACTATGCTTGACTACAAAGAGCTGTGAAACTTGCATCTTCCTGCATTCTGTCAGAGCGAAGTACTGCCAAGCAACAAGAGGTAAACAAGAGGTGGAGACTGAGCAGAGAATAATTTGTCAGAAGCAGCTTTGTCAGGGTAATTCTGCCTCTGTTGTCCATTATTATTGGAGAAGACTTGTCTGCTAGGGGGCCGGCTGATGACTGAGCAGGGAGCCAGTTAGTCACAGTGAGAGATGGCTCGATCGGGCCAAAGTAGGGAGCGCTTGTGGAGCTCCCGCAAGGATTAGCATGCTAACAGCCGGTGTGGAGTTATGTGGCCTGTCAGGAAGGTGGAGCCCTCTGGCTTCTCTGACCTCGCCAGTGCTCTCATTATAACCACTGACCTTTACATACGCACACGGAGAAGCACTGCAAAGACATGCTTCTTCATCTCATTTAACTTCTCTAAAGAGAAACAGAAATTAATAAACACACATTCAGGGTTTAAATTGCAAGTTAATTTCAAAACATGTCTGTTAGCATTGCAAAGAGTAAGAAAGGTGATGTATTTTTGAAATAGCTTTCAATTGAAAATGAACTTTTTTAGTAACAATGTTATTGATTTGCTTTACAGACAACGTTTAAGAAATTATATGTTTTCCTTGTAAGTATTGTGTTGTGTTACTGAGGCACGTTTTTTTTGTTGATGATGGCAGTTTTAACTAGGCTTGCGTCAGTATGAGATTATCTTTACCCAATAGCCTTCAGTAGATATGCCTCAGTTTACCTAAAACAGATGATCCATAATTATTTTTGTTTTTAATTCAAAACTGGCATCTTTCAAAAGATAATAATACAACCCTGTAAAAGGAGTTTTAATTTAGAAAATAATTGTATTTAAAATATTTTATCAGTTTTTGCTTGCAAATTAATAAAAAATTGTATTTTGATAAATATATAGCCTAAAAAAGCCTTCTCAATAATTAACAGAACACTATTTGCTTGCATTACAGCAATAAAAGCCTACATATAATTACTGCTCCACATTTTTGAGGTTGGAGGGCCCCCTTGCCATCATCCTAATAATTATATCTTTCCACAGATTCTCTATCAGATACAAGTCAGGACTCTGGCTGGGTCATTCCTAAATGTTAACATCACTTCCAGTTAGAAGTAACATGTTGTTAAAAATACAAGCTTACTTTAAACGTGACCTTAATCTGACAGGAGTATAAATAGTTTGGAGCTTAAGTCTGCTTTACCAGTTTTAAAACTTTCATATGAGTGATGGCTAAGACCAAAATAGTTTTTCTTTCTTGTGAGAATATTTTTTTGAAACTTTCTTTTAGCCAGCTGATAGGGAGTTAGATATACATATGTTTATATTTTGCGATCTGAAAATGTTAATACATAAATACATCCATTGTCTACACCCGGTTATCCATACAGAATCTCAGGGAGGCTGGTGCCTAACACCAGTGGCCATTAGGCAAGAGACAAAGTACACTCTGGACAGGTCACCAGTTCATCATAGGGCAACCCCGAGACACACAGCAATGTATGCACACACATATTAAGAGCAATTTACAGAGCTCAATTAACCTAACAGTTTTTGGACTCTGGGAGGAAGCTGAAGTACCCAGGCCTTTTTGGTTCAAGGCAAGAGTGCTGCCGACTGTTCAGTTGTGCACCCTGCTGCAATATTAATACATTCTTAACTCTTCCATTTTTAAAAGCATCCTTTGTTTTACAGAGTTTTTTCTCTCCTGCCTAAAACGTTTCAACAGTACTGTATATAAATTCATATACCTGTGCAATAAGACACATTTCATAAAAAAATATATAGAAAGGAAAATATTGCTTCCTGTCAAAGCAATATCAATATATGGTTAAAAAGTAGAAGATGAAAACACATCGACATGAAGACATCTACTGGTGTAGTTTAAATATCAGATTGCTCAAATAGACTAAACATGTCTGGCTTTCAACACTTATGCTTTGGTTAAATTTGGATGGACTAATAGGCTACAAATGTCCAGTCAACATCATAATTTAGGGCTAAATAAAGACAAGGATAGGACAAGCTGACCCCAAAGAATGTTTCCATGGATAGTCCAATGTTTCATGGGAACTGACCCTTGCAACAAACTTGAATCTGAGTCTGATACAGTTGTGGAAAAGTCTTGTCAATCTGGCATTTTGAAATTTGTAACTATTTAAAACCTTTGCATGCATTCATGCTGGTGACCGTCCCATGCCGCTGGGGTGGTGCATCCTAATGTTGAGGATTTGTTGCCCATCTACCAGGAAAGAGTAGGTGCAAAGCTCAACAGTGTTCCTATAAAAACAATTAACTTTTCAAGAATTTGGCTCATTTTCTTTTTTCAGGATTTTTTAGCTCAGGTTTTTGCAAACTAAATATTTATATTTATATTTTAAAACACAAAATAAAATAAAACATTGGTGTGCAGCCTGTCCAAAAGATTGTTATGGCTAAAAACTTATATGGAAAAAGTTTATTTTAAAGTGGAAAAGCTTTCTTGATTTTTGGCATATCTAAATAGCCTACAGGAGAGTTAGAATGAAGTCTGCCTTAAATGTTTCATCGTCATTTGGCCTTTTGCTTTCTTTAAAGAGTCTGAAAATGCTCACTCTTGAATCCATTTTTTCCTCCTCCCTATTTGTTTACTAATGTGTGCTTCTCCTATTCGAGTGTTCATTGTCCCAATGTGCCTTTCTTTCACTCTTGACTAAAAGAAAATCATTATTTTTGACAAGTGCTCCTAGATGAGGTAAGTGTTGCTGGTTTTCAAGGCATTTGCTACAGCAATGTATGATTGTGCTTTGTGGGAAAGTTAAAAAAGAAACTGAAAGCTTCGGGCCTCTTAAATATTCAGTCTACAACCACTTGTAAGCCTCAATGGTTTAGATGCAAATTGCATGTTTTGTGGAAAAAGCAACATACTTGAAATTTAATATTTTGCTTGTGTTCTGTGGTTATTTTTTTTTTAGTTTTGACTGTCAATTTGAGAGAAATGAGAGTGCTGACAGCACAACTTACTAAGGGGATGAATCTGACTTTTAGCATCTGTGAATAAGATAAAAGGAGGGGGGTAAATCCTCTACAAGTTTTCATTTATTGTTGTAGTTTTATTCACCCTGTGCCAGTAATTCAGTATAGCACTCAGAGTGACTTAAAGGTTTTCTATTGGTGCTGTTGTTTAGCAGTGTTTTCTTGCTGGTGTGTCTGTTTCAGCCTCTAACAGGTTTCCTTTAAGGATTTTCCTGTGTTTAGCTCCATCCGCCCTCCCATTAACTCGGACCAGCTTATCTGTGTCGGCTTAATTAAAGCATCCTCTCAGCATGATGCCACCACCACCATGTTTTAAATTAGGGATGGTGTTTAGATGAATATGCAGAGTTAATTAAACGTACACGCTGGTGGACACTGGCGGTAAGGGATGCTGTCAGGCTGAATAAGGAGTCCTATTGGGTCTTTTTGGCCTGTGGGACCCCTGAAGCAGCTGATAGGTACCAGCAGGCCAAGCAGAGAGCGGCTCGGATGGTCGCTGAGGCAAAAACTTGGGCGTGGGAGGAGTTTGGAGAGGCCATGTAGAACGACTTCCATGCGGCTTCGAAGCGATTCTGGTCCACCATCTAGCGTCTCAGGGGGGGAAGCGGTGCTTCTGACCTCGGTGAATGGAAAACTTTGAAGACCTCCTCAATCACACCGGCACGCCTTCCAATCTTGAAGCAGAGTCTGGGGACTTTAGGTCGGGCTCTCCAATCTCTGGTGCTGACGTCACTGAGGTCGTTAAAAAGTTTCTCAGTGGGAAGGCTCTGGAAGTGGATGAGATTCGCCTGGAGTTCCTCAAGGCTCTGGATGTATTTGGGCTGTGTTGGTTAATGCGGGTCTGCAATATTGCATGGACATCGGGGGCAGTTGCCTTGGATTGGCAGACCGGGGTGGTGGTCCCCCTGATTAAAAAGGGGGACCACAGACTGTGCTCCAACTACAGGGGGTTGGAGCCTCCCTGGTAAGGTCTATTAGGGGGTTCTGGGGAGGAGGGTCCGACGGATCCTCAAACCTCGGATCCAGGAGGAACAATGCAGTTTTCGTCCTGGCCGTGGAACACTGGACCAGCTCTACACCCTCAGCAGGGTCCTGGAGGGTGCGTGGGAGTTCGCCCAACTGGTCTACATGTGTTTTGTGGACTTGGAAAAGGTGTTCGACCGTGTCCCTCTGGGAGTCCTGCGGGGGGGTACTCCAGGAGTATAGGGTCCCAGGCCCCTTGATACAAGCTGTTAAGTCCCTAAATGACCGGTATCTTGGTTCGCATTGCCGGCAGTAAGTCAGGCTCGTTTCCGGTGAGAGTTGGACTCTGCCAAGGTAGCCTTCTGTCACCGATCCTGTTCATTCCTATTATGGACAGGATTTCTAACTGCAGCCAAGGTGTTGAGGGGATCCGTTTCGGTGGCATCAGAATCGGGTCTTTGCTTTTTGCAGATGATGTGGTCCTGTTGGCTTCATTGGAACATGATCCACAGCTTTCGCTGGAGCACTTCGCAGCCGAGTGGGAAGCGGCTGGGATGAGAATCAGCACCTCCAAATCTGAGACCATGGTCTTGAGTCGGAAAAGGGTAGGGTGCTTTCCCTGGGTCGGGGATGAGGTCCTTCCCCAAGTGGTGAAGTTTTAAGTATCTGGGGGTCTTGTTCACGAATGATAGAAAAATGGATCGGGAGATCGATAGACGGATTGGTAGGGCATCTGCAGTTAGCTGTACCGGTGGTGGTGAAGAGTGAGCTGAGCCGAAAGGCAAAGCTCTCCATTTACCGGTCGATCTACGTTCTTACCCTCATCTACGGTCAAGAACTCTGGGTGGTGATGAAAGATCGAGATCACGGACACAAGCGGCTGAAATGAGTTTCCTCCACAGTGTGTCTGGGCTCTCCTTTAGAGATAGGATGAGAAGCTCAGTCATCCAGAGGGGGCCCCGAGTAGAGCCGCTGCTCCTCCACATCGAGAGGAGTCAGTTGAGGTGGCTCGGGCATCTGGTCAGGATGGCTCTCTGGTGAGGTGCTCCAGGCACCCCCCACTGGGAGGAGGACCAGGGGAAGACCCAGGACACGCTGGAGGGACTATGTTTCTCGGCTGGCCTGGGAATGCCTTGGGATTCCTCCCGAGAAGCTGGCCCAAGTAGCTGGGGAGAGGGAAGTCTGGGTCTTTTAGCTGCAGTAGGTAACTTGAGTAAAAGTAACTTTTTGTGATATTTCCTAAAACTGTCCATATGTCCTGAAAGTGGGAAATGAGATTTGTAATCTGTAAAAAAAAAACAGCTCAATTGGTCACGCCTACAGCCCCTACTGTGATTTGCAAGAATCCACCGTGCCCGGTAGAAAATACCCAATCAGAGCCAGAGCAGCGTCTGATGGAGTGTCTGACATCTGTCTATCACTCCTCACACACACACCGCGACCCGCCCCTCGCTCCGCTACGCAACTGGCTGCCCGTACCACCGCTGCCAACAACAGCATATACAGCTAAGATAACAAAAATGAAGATGACCGAGGAGGACAAAAAAGCTATGAAGAAAGAAGTTGAGCAAGCCCGAGATAAAATGAGGGTAAATATTGGCGTAGCCTTTGAGAGATGGAGGGAGCTACGGGACCTGAAAGCAATTAAAACCGATTCCGAGTTGGCAATGTTTCTGCTTGACAGGTAATTACCCTTGCTTGATTAATATTTGTTTTGTTTTTTTGGTGGTGGTATTACAGTAAACCTTCGCAGCGCGTGCGATCATCTGTGCACTCACAGCTAATGTTGTCATATGTGGTTTACTGTTAGGAAATATTCACAAAAGTTTGTTTTCTAAGTCGCGTCAACTGATTATTTTTGGCAGTTGTTACGCCAGTAGCGCAGCAGAAGGGGGGAGGAGGGCATTGGAGGCGGGGCTTGAGTGCATCGCAGAGGGAGGGGGAGTGATGTGAAGCTTGTTTGGGTTAAAATTTTCAAGCAAAGTCTGCTCTCCTCTCTGAGTTACTTACTGCAGCTTTAAGCTGCTGCCCCCGCGACCCGACCCCTGATATGCGGAAGGTGATGGATGGATGGATGGATGGATGGATGGATGGATGGATGGATGGATGGATGGATGGATGGATGGATGGATGGATGGATAATGAAACTTACAGATAACATTCTGCATAAATGGCAGAAGATTTTGCTCTTACCTGACCACAGCACCTTCTTCATCATGTTTGCTGTGTCCCTTACATAACTTGTGGCAACCTACAAAATTCTTCTTTTTCACAGGACAGCTGCATTTATACTGGGAGTAAATCATTCACAGTCAGGTTGTATTTGCTAAATAGGTAACTTCTGATGGCAGTTGCTTGCACTGGATTCTGTGTTAGGGGTATTAGAGCAAAGGGGGTTGAACAAATGTCCTTTATTGCTTTATTATTAATATAGAGTTTTGATAACAATGGAGCACTTTTTTTCAACTCCATGAATACTTTGATTTGGTCTACCACAAAAAAATTTCAGTAAAATGTTTTGATGGTTATGGTTGTATTGTGAGAAAAAGTGGAAAAATCAAGTGGTTTCAATACTTTTGTAAATCACTTTTTGTAGCTCCAAATTTTAAAGGAATAAAAACTGTTTGCAATTTTCAGAAGACAAAATGGAAATTTCAGAAATTATGTTTCCTTTTTGGGTTAGAGCTACATGTTTTGCTTTTTAAAGGCATTTTGTACCATCAAACCTATTTTTCTGAGTCTGTAGTACATATTTATTTAAAAAACATATTTTGATAGTTTGCATCAGATCTGTCACCTGTTCATAACTTCATGTGCATATGTTCTGGACAGGTTTGCTTTCATTTTGGTGCACAGGAGTTTAAATAAGGGTTGGACTCTTATGTTTTTAGAGTATAAATACATTTCTCATCAAAACCTGGCTAAAATCTTGAGTCTGCAGGCGACAGCGGGCCCAGATGCAACTCAGTGCTGCAGAGGCTTTCCACAAAGAAACAGCAGCATGACACAGCAGCAATATGAAATATAGAGCCAAAGTTTGTCACCAGCTAACTGTAGCATTGACCTATTAATCCACACCGTGCAGGCATTAATTCTGATTACACAGCCTGCTCCACGACTTTCAAACTCCATCTAATGTACCTTCTGTTTGTTAGATTTGATCCGTTGAATTCTGCTTCCATGTCAGAAAAAGTTAAACTGTTCTGAATCTGTAAATATATATTACCTCAGTATCTGTGCTGCTTTTTGATGCAAGTAGATTCAATTACCCTTTTAGATCATACAAAGTAGTTGACTAGCCAGCAAATCACACGGCTTTAGTTGATTTATGGTTCATAGAAAGTTGAGTTGATGTTTATTCTCAACCAAATTGCTGAACATAACTCAAAGTGGCGTATCTGGGTCTGCCTGCTAGGATATTCCGAAGCAGGGATTAGATGAGCCGTGTACTATTTGTCCCTGACAGAAAGCACGTCAAACACTGGTGAGCATGTGCGACTTGTCAGGCCAGACACATATTTAGCCTCCTCTGTATGCATGCTCCTTTGCCAAGCATCGACTGGCAGGTTTTAGTGGCCCCGATTTAATTCACTTTCTCCACGTCTTCCCTCATCCCTATTTTATATCCCCCCAATTAAAAATGCCCCACGTTGACTTGTAAAAAAAAAAAAAGGTTGAAATGGAGGTTAGGGTTTTTTTCAAAAAAATCCCTCCCAATTATTCAGAGCCAGGTTTGATTTAGAAAATGGAGGATGAATAATAAGTCATATGGAAGTTTTTGTAGGTTTGGGTGACAAACCTAATCAAGGAACAATAAAAAAAAATGACAGAGTAAGAATCACACATTTAAACATACCTACTGTATTTAATACAATTTTTTTAAAGATAATGCTTTTTGTCAACTTTGCTCAGAATATTTTTAAGAAATTTGCATTTCACACTGAAATCTGTTAAATTTGTTAAATATTTTATGTTTATGAGAAGACTGTCCTAATTTCCTGCCTCCAGAACTTCTTATAGCATTCTTATCCTATGTTAGTGAATTCTATTCTATATTTTAACTTAGTCTAAAAAAAATAGTTTTTTTGTTCATTAGCAGTTTGTTCAAAACACCTATAAAAATGTGCAGCTTACACTCTTAAATATTGCACCTGTTTATGTTTGGACTTCGTCCCATTTTTTCTCCTTTTAGAACTGTGTGTGGCATACTTTTTTAAAATGTAATTTGATTCAAATGGGTTGATTCAGTTTTTTTTTCATATTTATTTAAAAGTAATTCTTTTTTATTAAGTCTTTGTTCAGAGTTCCTATAAAAATTTCACACTTTTAGATATTATTTATGTTTATAGGTAAACTGTCCTGTTTTTCTTTTTAAAATTGTAATTGAATATAAGTTTTAGATTTAGTTTTCCGTATGCAAAATTCTTTGCTATCACTTTGTTCAGAACACCTTTAAAAATGCACACTTTTATATATAGTAAATGTTTATGGACAGACATTATGCCGTTTTCCTTTGTCCAATACTGTGCTGAGCTATGCAATTTTGCCTTCAGATATAGCCATTCAAATCATGTTGGCATAACACTGAGGAAAAGAACATAAAGGCTTTATGCTGTCCTGCTGGTTGGTTAGCAGATAGACCAAAACATATCGCTGCAGAGGGAGATGGTGCAAGAGAGCGTAAAACGACAAGAAGCTCAAGACAGGGAGGAAGCAGGAGAGTAGGAAGGAGAATTACAGAGTTGCTGAAACGGGGATGATGTAATAGAATGCATGAAAAGAGGCAAGGGGGATCCATAGAGGAGCATTTGGGTGGGGGCTGCACACAAAGACAGAAAGAATATCAAGAGGCAGAGTGATATAAAAAGATAAAGCTGAGACAGTAAAGAGAGACCAAAAATGGAGAAAAGCAGAGTTTGTCCAATGTCAGGCACTGAATGAGTCAAAGGAATTAAAGGACGGTGGAAGGGGCTGAAAGCAAAGCGCTGGGTGGAGATAGAAGAGTGAGGGACTCCCAAAGACAGATGTCACCGTCTCGGGCCCCAGCAGATTGATAGCTTCTGGCCCACTTCCATGCCAAGCTCTGACCTCTCTGTCCTCTGTTATAATTTATAGGCTGCGTTTTTCCAGATTTAAGCACCAATCTGTGGCCATCATGGCTCGCGAGAGGAGAATGACCTTCCAGAGAGGGGAGCAGGATTAGACCCCCACTGCTCCCAGCTGCCCCGTGGGTAAATAAACAAGTTCCCTCCATATCTGACAACATGTTAATGGGACAGCTCTTACTGTATCCTTGTTATACTTGGGTTTAGACATTTCTTTTTGTATCTTTACTTTTTTCATGTCAGGTAAATATTGATATTGATAAATATTGATATTATATTATAAATATTTATATTATAATATTGATAAAAATTGATATAAAATATTCACTAAATGTAAATATTGAGCTGCAATTTGTTTGTGTTTGTATGTAGCTCTACACCCTCAGCAGGGTCCTGGAGGGTGTTCGCCCATCCGGTCTACATGTGTTTTGTGAACTTGGATAAGGTGTCCCTTGGGGAGTCCTGTGGGAGGTACTTTGGGAGTATGGGGTACCAGGCCTCTTGATACAGGCTGTTAGGTCCTTGTACGACCAGTGTCAGAGTTTGGTTCACATTGCCGGCAGTAAGTCCGGCTCATTTCTGGTGAGAGTTGGACTCTCACCAGAAACCAGGGTCTTGTTAACGAATGAGGGAAAAATGGAGCGGGAGATCAATAAGCCTGGATGGATGGATGGATGGATGGACGGACGGACGGACGGACGGACGGACGGACGGACGGACGGACGGACGGACGGACGGACGGACAGACAGACAGACAGACAGACAGACAGACAGACAGACAGACAGACAGACAGACAGACAGACAGACAGACAGACAGACAGACAGACAGACAGATAGATAGATAGACAGATAGATAGATAGATAGATAGATAGATAGATAGATAGATAGATGTGTTATCAGGGAGTAACCACAAAAAGTCACCAACAACTGTCTGGATTCCATCCATCCATCCATTTTCTGTACCCGTCATTCCGATGGTGGGTTGTGGGGGGGCTGGTGCCTATCTCCACTGTCATGGGGTGAGAGGCGGGGAACACAGAGACATACAGGACAAACAACCATGCACACTCACACTCATACCTAAGGGCAATTTAGAGAAACCAATTCACCTAACACTCATGTTTTTGGACTGTGGGAGGAAGCTGAATTGCCGGAGAGAACCCACGCATTCACAGGGAAAACATGCAAACTCCATGCAGAAAGGCCCCAGGCTGGGATTTGAACCTAGGACCTTCTTGCTGCAATGCAACTGGCTGGATTCTTTTTTTTTTATAGCAAAGTCTAAAATTGTAAACAAATACAAGTATGAAAAATTCAAACTATGTAAGACAACTAACAAAGTCCCATTTTGTCCTGATAATTGGCCATTTCCCTCTATCTTTTTGTCTCTATAACTCTCTTATTGTCTGACTGCAGCCTATACAATTTATTTTTGTGTACCTGTCTGGTAGCTACCAAGTACCCATAATGCACAGCAGTGTGCAATTTGCTAGCATTCCCTATTTGAATGGAGCAAGGTAGTTACACACACACACACACACACACGCACACACACACACGCACACACACACACACGTACATAAACACACATACGCATGCACACGCACGCACACACATCAGAAGGTACACAGCTGCAAAGGCTCACAATATAGTAAAGATGAAAGGCCCACATGCTTGATCTTCACATGCCTTAGCTATTCACTAATGCACTGTAGGTTTCTGTTTCTCCATTCAATGTGCCTTAACCAGCATTAACACAACCCTCTACATCAGCCTAATGCATGTGTATATGTGCATTGAAGTTCGACAATTGGTTCAAATCCCCATTTGGTCCAGTTGACTCTCAGGAAATATGATTGATTATGGCCCCAATCAAAACAAAATAACTATGATCAACTTTTGCTTGTAGGTGGAAACATATAACCACATTTCCTGTCAGTAAACTGTCAGTGCTCTGTCATTGGTTTTGGGTACAAATAAGAATACTGCAAGTTGTAATGTCCCATGATGTCCTACAAAAGTTCAAAATTTCAACATGATAGAGTTAATTGCACCCATCTGAAAAGTGTATACATTTACTTGAAATTTTGGGCATATATTTGTTAGTACTGACCATCCTGAGTTAGTATCCATTAATAACTTAACACCCAAAGAAGGTTGAAAATGCTTTTAGTTCAATTACAAGTAAAGCCTAGTTTATACTTCTCCATCTGCAGAGGTGCAGAGACACGTACCGCCATTAAACGCAAGGGCTCTCCCTCACTCACTTGAAGACACATGGAGGAGAGCCCAACTTTTAAACTATCGAATGCAATGGAGAGCGCATGTCTCTGATTGGTCAGCCAACATCAGCCCCAGATCATTTCACCACAACGGTGGTCTATGGTCAATGTAATTACCAGTCAATGCAGCTTTTGGCCACTAGATGCTTTATATTGCAAGGCCAGTTTATCTAATATGGTCTATTGGTCATTTTGAACACCAAGAGGCGTAGAGAACAACAAAACAGACCGCTGTGTTTGTTTGTTTGTTGGTTTACATGCATTTTTAGAGCATTCAATGCGCTGCACTTCTAGTAAAAAGCTTTCCAGCTCAATCAAAACTCTCTCTCTTTTGGCCATTGCTTCTTGAGTGGATGTGCGTTTACAAGTTGAAGTAAATAAACTTTTGTTGACCAGAAACGTCACTGCAATGGTAGGCCAGAAAAGGTCTGCACACCCTGCTGTCCTGGCACAGAAATGCTTTGCAACACCGACACACAAACCGAGAAGTATAAAAGGAAAATGTCTCCATTAATACGTGTGCGTGTGGGTGCAAACTTGCTGACGGAGAAGTATAAACTAGGTTTAAATTCTGACTGAATCCTGAACATCATTACTTAGATCAGTGAAGCCAGTGTGCTTTTTGAGCAAAGAAATGTCTACCTTAAAAGCAAAATGTGAGGGTTTACAGATTTGTTAATACATGACAGTGACAAATTCAAAATTGATTCTACTATTTTGCTTTAGTTTTATTTTTATTTTTTGTTGCCATTATTTAATTAAATTCAGTGAATTACTTATAATGCTCTCATAATTGTTTTAGTATAGGTTTATTTTATGTCCTGCATAGTTTTATACATAAGATTGAGTTTTTCAGAAATGCTCTTATGTTATTTCCATGTATCACCATGTTTCGACTAAAGGATTCAATGTATAAATCACAAAAAGATGAATAAAAACTCTTTTGAGTCCTGATGATCTTAGATTCTCTAGTCCTCTGAGTAGCAGCTTTCAAGCTCTTCTTTGATAAATCTGCTCTGTTTGCTTAATGCATTATCAGTTCATCCCTTCATTAATCAGAAGAAAAACTTAAACTGTATTGAATGTAAAATAAAGATGTGTTGTGTATGTTTGACTGGTCCAAAAGACTGATCTGGCTGAGTAGCTGCTGGGCTCAGCTGGGTTCATGCTTGGCCATTCAAAGCGTTAGCTCACTCTACAAATCATTATCTGGACAGAAAGTCTTCAGCAAATTATGTCAGACTTACAATTGAATGGCTTCGGAGGTCTTTCCCAGTCTCATGCAGGTTTCCAGTGACACAGAGGCGATATGTTTGTACCTTTAATCACAAAGCAGGAGCCAGCCAAGCAGGCCAAAACTGAACATATCCTGCTTTAGGTGGTG
This sequence comes from Valencia hispanica, assembly GCA_963556495.2. NCBI lineage: Eukaryota > Metazoa > Chordata > Actinopteri > Cyprinodontiformes > Valenciidae > Valencia > Valencia hispanica. The sequence goes on from OY747708.1 coordinate 26,072,974, forward strand.
TGGAAAGGCTTCACTGTGTGCTGTGTTGCTGTGATTGTCTGTGTGGATAAATCATCAACCCCATGAAAGCACAAAAGCCAGAAAAGATTTGGCAAAAAAGTTAACAGAAGTTCATTTCCTAAAGGATATCCTGCAGGAAATAAGAAAGCAGCATTAGTTTAATCCCGCTTGTGTGGTATTTCACTAAAGGATGTACAGCCCTTTGTAGCAGTATTGGAAACCAGGTAGAGATATGAACAGAATACTTAAAATAACTTGTCATGGAGACTTGGTGGCCATAAGATGAAACCCTTTGCTACAACTTACTTACATTGATGTTAATTGCTGCTGTGCGTGGTGAAAAGAGAAAGTTGGATTTTTGTCCAGTCTTCTTTTTAACAATTCTGTTTGTTTGAAATAATTGAACTAATGTTCCGATTCTAGATGTGACCAAGTTTAGGTAAGTAGTTATTGTCTTGTAGCCAGAACCGGCCTGAGATTGTATGGGGTCCATAACAGGATCTGCCTTACTGTTAAAACCATAACCTTTCAGCAAACTCAGGATCACTAACAATTATTTTAAATTTTTCCAAACTTCATAATTTGCACATTCTATATTTAACATTTGAAATGTCCTTGTATCTTTTTACAGGGGTCATTGGGCGAGAGAAAGGATACGCCCTGGACAAGTCACAGACATAACCATGGAAAACATTAAAGGGGCTATATGCAACTTTTCCCAAAAATAAACGTAACAATAGCCTTTTTATTTGACCATTTATGACTCAAACACCTGATGAGCATACTGACACCTTGTCGGCTCACAGTGGGTGCATCTATAAGCCTATATCCAATTTTTTCAATTTTCTGTCAGGTCGGATTTTCCCGCGCTGTCTGCGGATGTGACGTCAAGCGCGTTCATGTTAAACGTTTCACTCTGCCACCACCGCTAATCAGCACTCGCAAGCAGTTCAATGGATTGTGCGAATACACAGAAGAGACCAAGAACAACTTTGACACCAATAGTAACTCCACATAAGACAAAAAAAATGAAACCCCTGACAAGTGCCCAAAAAAGATCGAAGTACGAACGCGCGCAGCGAGAGCGAGCAGAAAGGAAGAGCAATTCCATTTTTTGGCCACAGGTGTCCGTCGCGAGTTTAAATTTAAAAAAATTGCATATAGCCCCTTTAACTACAATGGTATTCATAATTATGACAGATAACATTGGAACTATTAAGATTTTATTTTGTGAAATTGTCTTTTACATTAATTAATTTAAATTCCTTTTTTATTATCCAAAACTTTAAAATGTACAGTTCATACTCAAAATACCTTGAGCAGACAACATTGTGAACATTCTGAAACTAAGATTATTCTTGGCAAGTTTAGTTTCAAAACTTAATTTTCCAGATCTGTTAAAGCAGTCTTAAGAAGCCAATGCCGTCCTTGAGGCACAAAGACGAGGTTTATTTCCTGACTTGTGACATTTTAAAGAGCAGATTACAAATCATAGATTACAAATTAAAACTTTTTAACTTAAAAAACGAATAGTGTAAGTTACTAAAGCTACAGTTTCCTTAGTAACTTTTATGTATTACTGTATGTGCCATAATTATTAGGTGCCAATAATTATGGCCTCTTTGATTCTTTTTACAAGACTCTGGTGACTATTTTTTCTCCACCAAATAAATTTACTGAAATTAAAGGTTAGAGTTTTTTTGTACATTTTCATTGAGAGATTATGTTGCTGCTATAAAGTATTAATTCTTAAAGCTCTTTACTGAGGATGCCCATCCATGTGGAGGCTATGTTTTGATATGTAATATTAAAAATGTAAAATATAACATTTTGTGAATTGGCTTCTTATTCTTATCCTAGATGTCTTTTATTAATACATTCTAAGGTTTCAGAGGTTTTGTGTAGTAAAAATGTCTTAATTTGACTTATAAATAAATTTGTCATTCAGTTTAATCAGCTGTTCATAACAGTTTTTCTTTCGGTCATTTTGTGTTACAAGATTGTTGAACAGGCAAAACATTTATTTATTTCAGATGAACACATAACTTTTGTTATGCTGCTCGTTACAGGAGTTCTTTTTTCCATAGCTATTATTGTCCTGATTAGCCTGCCACTGATACAAAATGTAAAAACTATCACTCTTATCTGTCTTTCAGTGTCCCAATTTGTCCAAGAGGAAGCCAGGCTTTCGAAATGAGCTTGATAAAAGCGACTGCCAAGGGGAATTAATTTATACAATTATCTGTGGCTGGAGAGCCAACAAAGAGAGTTTGAAAACCAACCCCGTGCACCAAAGGCTTCATTAGCCTGACAACAATAAAACAACCCCAAGCCCAACTTGCTGTCCAAAAGTCATAGGTATCTGTAAAGTCATTAACAGCAGGAAGTCCCGCAGCCCTCTGTAGTCTGGCCCTGTGTGTTGAGGATTAAACACCACTTAAATCGCCAATGTTTACATGCTCATGCATTAGTGTTGTGTTAGAGAATTATACGGTGATTTAAGAAACAGCTGATTGTTTTCTCGGTATTAAGCACAGACACGTTAGAAAGGATGGATAACTGTGTTTACTTTGCATATGGAAATCCCCGAATGTCTTTCATCTGTCCTTCCTACGGTGACTAGCGGCCCATGTTAGCTTTGCAAACATCTTAATTGTGTTAAATGGAGGAAAAAAGGTGGGGGGAGGGATTAAAAGCCATTAATGTGTGTTGGTTGCAGCAGTGCTATTCCCGGGATGGTGCTTTTGTTCACTTTGGCAAAGCAGAGGAGAGAGTTTCACCTTGAAACTCAATGCACAGCAGAATTACCATCACTGTGTCTACTTTAAAAAGATGCCGTCTCTCCATCTCACAGTTTTATGCAGTGTCCAGCTCACTTTGGTCTTCTTTGCATTTATTTTTGTGACTGCCTCACTTTATCCTTCTTACTCTCTACTATGTGCCAGCCCATCACACTCTTCCATTTGTAGCCCCATTTTTGTCTGTTTGTCTGTCTATCTGTCTGTCTGTCTGTCTGTCTGTCTGAGCGTCAGATATACTCACAGGGGGAGACTTTAGAGGACTCTCCATCTGTCTATAAATAGCTCTGGATGAATTATTGAGGGACCTGGGGTTGCTAATAATCCCGCAGGACCCATCTGACAATGACACAGAAGATGGAGGGAAAACAATTACGCAGGCTTTCTCCTTCAGAAAACTGAGGATGGGTGGAGGGACTCTGTGGCCTCTGGGAGCCTCCTCACGGGGCCCAACATCTTGGCTAATAGACCCAATTAAATCTCTGGAATCAATTGGAGCCCTCCGGGGTGTCCTCTCCCTTCCTTCCCCTGACGGTGGGCAACAACAGGAAGTGTAATGATTCATGTCCCTCTTCTGCATTTGGATCATCCTCTCATCTCCGTCTTACAGGTTGGCAAGGCGGATGGGACAGGACAGGATGTCCGCTGAGGCAGGATAATAGGACAGGGAGAGGAAAGGAGAAGAAAGGCAAGTAGAGTGGAGAGGAGAGGAACACAGAGGAATATTAATAGGAGTGTTTATCCTGTAAGTGTTTTACCAAGGGGACGGGACACAAGACTCCTCCCATGATAGAATAAAGGAATTTTATCTATCCGTCTATCTGCAAAACCCTTATATATTACTGGAAACTCTAGTAAACATCTATGCAAAAAAAAAACTGTTATCTGTTATGGAGACTTGGAGACCCTAAGATACCACTCTTTAGAGATGTTCTCTAACAATAAGCTTTGAAGATTTTTTTCTCACTGTGCGTGGTAGTAAGATAAACTTGAGTCCTTGTTTAACCTTGTTGGTGACAATTCTTGTTCTTTTAAACATTTTAATTCTTCCTCTCACTGAAGATAATTGAAAGTTGATGTGAGTAACTCTTTTTTTGCAGTCATTTTCTAATTTATGAAGATCAACAAACATCTGTCTGAAAGGAATGGCATGTTCTTTTGTCTTTCCCATCTACAAGAGTGGCTTAGAGAAGTAGACTAATGTGACATATATTAACTAGTGATTAAAAGTTAAGAGACACTACATTTATTCTCTTGAGATGCCAAATAAAGTGATGAAGAAACTGGACTTTTGCTTAGCTGTGTGAAGCATTGAATGGTGCAGTGCAGTGCAGTGCTGTGCCTCTCCCTATTGCTGAGCACTCCCTGTCAGCTGGCTTCAAGATGGCTACTATGCATTTACCCTTGTGTACAAGAAAGTCAAATCTGGGTTTTGGTAATGTTTATGGTCTTAAACAGAATCCGTCATAGTTTGAAAAACTTAAAGGAGAGTCACTTATCACTGCTGTTGCGGTAATGCATATGTACTTTAAAACTAGTGCTAAAGTCGGTAATATGGCCTACACTTTTACTTAAGTGTCAAAATCAGTAGAGAAACAGTATATGGTACAAATAACAAAAATATCCTGGTAAAAATATATAATTATATTGCAAAGCAAGCAAATAGACTAGTAGCTTTTTAGCTTTATATTTTTGTAATAAAACCTTCATAACATGATGCGTCATACTGTCACGCCTGATTCAATTCGAGGGCGGAATGGATGTGGTCCAGTTTCCATACAGCGGACTGCCATTCACACTGACTAAGGTTTGTGTGCGGAACATTTCCAAAAATTTCAGAGTGAAAGCAATGCATATTTAGCAATACTTTGCTAAACATTGAGAATCTTTGAAATAATAAGATACACTTTTATAACAAGATATACTTACTAAAATAACGTAAGCTATCATAGATTGTGAACTGATCTCCTTGTCATTAATAATTTTAAAAAAGACGGAAAGCAAATGCATCACAGGTTTTATTTTGAAATATAGCGAATGCACCTCGTTGGCACAAGTCTCACTTCCTATGTTGCTCATGTAATTTCTTTAACTTCATGCAGCGTCCGGATATAATTGATTTCGTGCGGAAACTTTCCGGAGCTCCACATCTGGATCCGCACCGCCGTTGGTAAAAATTTTCCGATTGGACAAAATTATTAGGTTTTTTTCATCTTTGCAGAAGCCATATGGAGTCCGAACCGGATCTGTTCTGCACTCAGTGTGAATGAGTCGTTAATTGAAATGCTAGCCCGCTGCTAGCATTTCAATTGATTTGACTTGGACTTGTGCTCTAAAGAATTCAGATTTGACTGAGACTTGTGGTCTGGAACTTGAGTCTCATGAACAATCTTTATCTAATGCTTCAAGGGAGAAAAATAAGATGGTTTGTAAACCATAATCTGTTGCTCTGACAGGTGATGGATATATTCTGTTGAAGGATGTCTTTAAATTGTTAGTCAGAGATATTTGTGGACTGTGGGCTCATCTCAATCCATTCATGTTAGCTGCAGCTTCCTGATATTGACAACAATCAGTCTCTAAAACTGAGCTCTGAAATATTTGATTTTCTCTTGATTTAGAACAACCAACAAATTTTGAAATTTTTTCCCAGTTAATGTTAAACTAGTGTCATTCTCATTTACCATATAGTTTGTGCGTTGCCCTTTGTGTTGTAATTTTTTGACTTTAAAACAAATATTCCAACAGTATATGCAGAATGTGGTTTTCTAATAATTTTGCTTCAACATCTCAGAATAAGTAAACGCATTCTTTCGAATATGTCAACTATGTCACCTGTTATTGCATAGACCCCCAGTATGTGCTGACTAGTTGCTCTTTTTTAAAATGAGAACAGCCAAAGTAACAACTCAGAAATTAAAATGGACAATAGGAAGCTTTTTAACAGACTTTCAAATTTCTATTGGCCAGTTTTTCCTTCCCTGCCATGTATAGTGTTTCCAGAATAAAGATACATTTCTACATTTTCATATGAAATGTCTATTTTTAAATTTGCCTTAAATAGCCGAATCACTTATCATCCATACACTGGCAAAATAGCTGACCCGGGATGCAGCGGTGCAGACTTTGGGTTCATCTTCGGTGTCTTTCCATGCTTAATAATTCATGTCATGAGAAGCTAAATTCAGTCTCCCAAACATTTCCTGACAAAGTGGCTGAGGTAGGAGAGTGAGCAGATTCGTCTGACAGGATATTGGGGCGCAGGTTGAGACATTTTTAATTCCTGCCCTGCCATCTGGGGAGCCTTTAGGAAATGTGTGTGCATGTTCAAGCTTCTTAGTTCCATTTGATACTAGACATCATGTTAGAGCTGTCTAAGTAAGTACTTTACCTTCTGGCATGAGAGCTCAAGCGTCCAATGTAAGGCCTTTCTTTCTGTGTGTTTTGACACAAGTGTGTGCCTGCACAGATGTCTACGTTCACTTGAGTTTTCTGTCCTGAGCCGTTAGGAAATGGGGGCATAGTGGAGTGGAGAGTGAGTGGGGGGATGGTGTATTGGGGAACAAAGGTGGGGTGGGTGTTGGGGTTAAGGGGGTTACCTAATGATGCATTTTCTACTCCATTGATTCAGTGGCTCTGCTCTCCTGTAAATCCTTCACATGCAACACATTAAAGCTGCTTCCCCTTCACCAATTGATTAGGACAGCTTAAAGATGGTCACTGTTGGAGGCAGGACATAGATTTGACTTGTTATCGCCTGAAGCTTTCACAATTCATGGGGTCAATTCATTTTCCCTGTCTTTTCATGACAAATATTAATTATTTTGGTTATAAATTCAAGGTTGTAAAGTCTCTCGATAGTATTGTGGAAGAAAACAACATTTCAAAATTGGTTTAGTTAGATGAACACAGCTGTAGAATCTCAAGGCAGTTTTCAATCCCTCCAAAGTTCGTTGCACACTATTTACAATGCAGAACACATTTAATTCATTAGTGCAGTTATGCCATGCTCTTACCATTTTGAAACAATGGATTAAACAATGCTCTGAGGTGTTTAGGGCTAAATATTGGATTTTTGAACCTATCATTGAACCTTAAATTTTTCCACCCTGGTGTTCCTTGGTTTTCTTGATATTGTTTCAATTAAGCAATCTGATTTTATATAGAGACCACTTTTTATACATTCAAACCTAACACAAGGAGCATTACGGAAGATAAATGAATGATCAATCACGCCTAGGGTGACCAGATCCCCACCCAACAAATGTTAGACAAAGAGCACACAAACGTGGAACAGTGCTTTAGCTTCAACATTACGTAATTTTTTGTTCTTGCATGGCAGAACAAGCAGCATACTGTGGACATAATAAAATACAAATGAGCATGTTTCAGAGCTTTGCACAGTTCTTATGCTGCTAAGGGAAAAAGCATGCGATGCGGGACAGTTTGAAATTTGTGGGAAGTGTGAAAAGTGATGAAAATGCAGGAATGTCCCTCCCAGACAATACATTTGAGCATTTCATCAGCTGACAGAGTACAAATGATCTTTTCCTTCTTAAAGCTGTTATAGCAATGCCTTTCAAACATAAGGCTTTGTTATGATTATTTATCACATCCAATATTAAATATTAGTACATTAGAAACAAATGCTATCATGATATTCACTGCCTTTATCTTATTCTCATGTTGATTGTACTTCATATCCTGTGCACACATGGTCTGAAGAACAATATTTCAGCTGAAAAAGATAAAATCTTTACATTAGGTCCCAGTTTATTAAAATATTTCCTTTCGTACAATATTCGTTTAGCACTTGTATGACATAAGATTCTTGCTTCCCTGAAGACAAGACTGGGGAATCACCTATGGGAGAACAAGGCCACTATTACACAGCAGAACAAATGAATTCACCTCTTCTTTCATAACAATGCCCCTTAGTTTTTCCTCTTGCTGCTGACACAACATCATACTTAAGACCAGCATTGATTAGTTTCTGAACCAGCATTTTGAAGATCCCCTTTCTACAATTAAAAGAACATCTGGTGTGAGCGACTTAAGTTTTCTATTGTTCTCTCTTCACACACAGAGCACAGTTTCATTCTCTGAGCTCATGTTGCATGGTGGAAAGGGCTTGTTCTTATTTAAACAGGGTTTACAGTTTATAAATGATAAAGAAGGAGAAACTTAGCTTGTTTTTGGAGACCTTGGCTTCGTCCCCTAAAATAGTTTCTATCTTTTGCCTCTTTTTTTCCACACTGAGTAATGATCTGAAAGGTGAGCAAATGTGAAGAGTGTGTTAGTGATTGGCCTGCATTACTGAAACACTGTTTATAGCAGTAACACTGTAAAGGTTTAATCCAGTAGTAAGATGTTCTAAAGTATTGCAATTTTTATTTTTAATGAGTGGAAAGCAGTTCTATTCTTGAGTACACTCTTTTGCCAAAAGTATTCCCTCATACAGATCATTGAATTCAGGTGTTCCATTCACTGCAGTAGCTACAGGTGTATATAATCGAGCACTTAGCATGCAGACTGCTTCTACAAACATTTGTAAAAGTATTGGTTGCTCTCAGGAGCTTTGTGAATTTCAGTGTGGTACTATGATAGGATGCTACCTTTGCAAAAAGTCCAGTCGTTAAATTTCTTCATTACTAAATATTCCACTGAGAGCTGTTAGTTATATTATAACAAAGTGGAATGACAAAAACTCAGCTATGAAGTGTTAGGCCATGCGCAATCACAGAGGAGAGTCAGAAGAAGCGTAGGCAGATAATTTGGTGCATAGAGGTCGCCATCTTCAAACAGTCTCAGTAGACACATACCTTCAAACTTGGTGTAGCATTCAGATTACCTTAACAACAGTGCCATGATGTACCCATCAGCTGCATCCAAGCCTTACATCACGAGGTTTAATGCAAAGCGACAGATGCAGCGAGGTATAGCACATCATCACTGGACTCCAGAGCAGTGGAGACAGCTGGAACTTGTGGAGTGACAAACCATGCCTTTTTGTCTGGTAATCTAATAAATTAGTCTAGATTTGGCATTTACCAGAAAAACAGTATTTGGCTGATTGAGTTGTCTCAAGTGTAAAGTTTAGTGCAGAAGGAATTAGAATGTGGGGCTGTTTTTTCTGGAATTGGGCTCAGACCCTTAGTTCCAGTGAAGGAATACCTTAATGCTTCAAAACACCAAGAAAGTTTCGACAACTCTATGTTTCCAACTGTATGGGAACAATTTTTGAGATGGTTCCGTTCTTTTCCAGTTGCACACCAGTGCAAAAAGCAAGATCCATAGACATAGGTGAGGAAATTTGGTGAAGAACTTGACTGGACTGTAGAAGTTTCTGAGCTCAACTCGTTACAACACCAGTTTGAAGAATTAGAGCAACAGAACTATGTAGTTTATGAGGATGGTTAAGGATTTTTGAAGTGTCATTCTTCGTTACTGTCTTACTTAGTATAGATAACTTTTGTCGACTTTATTTAGGACAAATCCAAACTAGCTGATCTGACAGGTTAAACCTAAAGGCTAGTCTAAACAGGCAAAGACCAAAGCCGACTTCTGCCATCTTAAATCATCTCCAATCTCCAAAATATCATAGTGGTTTTTGCAAATACTATTTTATGAACCTTTTAACCATTGTTCCGGTTGCTTTGAGTTGTTATTTTCACTGGAAATGGTGTTGAGGGGCCACCATGGAAATTTCATTTTGAAGCACATATTGAGAATGGAACATGTAAAGGGTTTCTGGTCAAGGTAATTGTCTGATTTAAGAGTAAAACATACTACAGTTTAAGTGAACATGATTGTATTGATTTTATACTCTGCCTTACATGCATTATCACAGGCAGATTATTAGTATCACACCACTCCATGGCTCTGATAAGCATTGGCTTTGATGTAAATAACTGTTCAATGATGTGATGACATTTAAAAAGGTATGATGTTTCCTTAGCCGTCATTTTAGCCGGGGACGCCAGGGACATGTCCCCGGCAATATTTATGATTGACAGGTTTTTCTCCACCACTTTTAAAAACCTGATTTCTTACCAGCACAGATCTAATATCCACTTGTGCTCCCAGTACAATTTCCATATGATCAGTATCCAAACTGACTGGTGTTCACCTATCTTATACAGTCATGTCTCTTTCTGCGTGGTGCATGTATGTACAGATGGCGCAGGCCTGTGTACGCAACCCTCAGGGGGCAAGGTGGACATACAGTACGATTTCATTGCCCATTTTTGCCCATTTCCCACTCATGGGACAATTTTCGCGATCGGGTCTTCTTCAAAGCAGCATAAAAATAAATATTGCTTTCCCAAGAATTTCTCCTTGTATATTTAATTTAAGGCTCATTTGTCTCTCTCACATATGTTCTAAATACAAAACAACTGCAGTACAAATATACTGTTTACTGTAGCAGAATCATGGACAGGTCCAATTTGGTTCAACACCCATTAAGGTTATTTCTGAACCCGATCCAGTACCTAAAGTTATTTCCTGATCAAATCCGGACCCAACCCAGCCCGATGATTCGAAACCAGTAACCCGACTCAGGCCCCGGACACTGACACAATTTAGATTGCGTTACACTTTTTCTTTGTCCCTCATTTTGACTGAGAGGGCCAGAGAATCCCGTCATAATCTATTTTTACCCATCAATTTCTAAACTGAAAATTACACATTCAGTTGGTAATTTGGTATTTAACTTTTTATTTATTTTAATTAATATTAAATCCAAACAAGCTGAACAAGGAATCCATATCATGCCATCACACAACCATATATTAAATATGAACATTTCACCGACTATGGGCTTAACTCAGTTTCACAACTTCCTGCTGGTCCAAGGATGTAAATTGTGCACTGCTTGTGCATAATGGAAGCTAAATCCATGCTCTGCTGCCACACTGCACACTGGAAAAACAGGTACATGTACCACTTTTCTCTGAACAAGGGCTTTCCTGATCACTTTAATGAGAGGAAACCCGCAGCTTGTGCTTCTCCGGAATTGCGCCGCTCAAGGTGGCAGCATGTTGAAGTAGCTCTGTTACTTTGGTTCATATTTTTTTTCTTTTTTTTCTTTTTTAAAACTTTAATTCTTCCATTTCTGGTAGAAACATTGTTTTTGTGGACAACTGTTTTCTCTGGTTTTGAATGCTGTGCACCTGGAAGGATTTTTGCTGATACTTTTTATTTTTGGACATTTGTTATGATGCATAACCATGGCAACAAGGTGGTTTACAACTGGCAGCAGCTGATTAACATCACAAAAGCTCAAATAATACCTCAACTACAGCCACAAAACCCTGAAGTGGTTGAAAAGAAGACGCCATAGATCCAGAGCATCCTCTACATCAGACTGTCATACAACTACAGAGCGTCTTCAGTCAGAGGCTTCTTCAGATCTGCAGAGCACTACAAGAGATCATCCCTACCCACAGCCATCAGCATCTACAACAAATCTTTGAAGGAACTTGCATAATGAGTTACAACAACATTTAATTTCCCTTTGGGATTAATAAAGTAATTTTGAATTGAATTGAATTGAATTCTCCTGCATCAGTGGGTAAGATGGACCGGTCTGTGTCCAGCGCAGCTACGCCCTTTAAAGCCTCCGTAACTCTCCATGCTGCTGTCAGCTCAGCTCTCGCACACCGAGATGCATTGGGTATGGTGTCCAAGTCTGATTTGATGCTCAGATGCCCTCATGGCAATGTGTTTTGATTGGTTCAGTTACCTGAACTCTGTGCGTAAAGTTGAAAATGTCTGCATGTCTGCACCAAGTGGTCAGGGGTGTGAATTGTAATCTGTCAAAATGACGGATGTTTTTCAGATTTTTCCGTCAGCGTTTAAAAAAAAACAATCGAAGACGGTAAATCAACCCCTGATTAAGTGTAGGTTATATTACAGTGATTTATTTCCTTTTTTACAGAATGTCGCACAGCTGATATATATTGGATGCGGTGGTTGCTGTGCAGAAACAAAATATCGTCCACAGTCCCTGGCTTCAACTTTGTTCAATTCAATTCAATTCAATTCAAAAATACTTTATTGATCCCAGAGGGAAATTAAGTGTTGGTATAGCTCATATAATCAATTCTTTAAGGAGTTGTTGTAGATAATGATGGCTGTGGGCAGGAAGGATTTCCTGTAGCGGTCTGTATTGCAGCGAAACTGAAGAAGCCTCCGACTGAAGATGCTCTGTTGTTGTGTGACTGTCTCATGAAGAGGATGCTCAGGGTTGTCCATAATTTTTTTGATTTTATGAAGAATCCTTCTTTGCATTATCATCTCCAGATTTTCCACAGTTGTCCCAAGAACAGAACCAGCCTTCTTTATCAGGTTGTTGAGCCTTTTTAAATCCCTGGCTCTGATGCTGCTACCCCAACAGATGACGGCTGAAGAGATTACACTCTCCACAACAGACTTGTAGAAGATCTGCAGCATCTTGCTGCAAACCTTGAAGGACCTAAGCTTCCTCAAGAAGTACAGTCTGCTCTGTCCCTTCTTGTAGACGGCTTCACTGTTGCGCCTCCAGTCCAGTCTGTTGTCAAGGTGAACTCCGAGGTATTTATACTCCTCAACCACCTCCACTTCTTCTCCCATGATGGAAACAGTGTTTGACTTGTCCCTGTTTCTTCTGAAATCTACATTCATCTCCTTTGTTTTGTTCACATTCAAGGTGAGACGATTGTTTCCACACCATGTCACAAAGCGGTCCACCAACTCTCTGTATTCAGCTTCTTGTCTATCTCTGATACACCCGACAATTGCAGAGTCATCTGAGTATTTCTGCAGATGACAGGTCTCTGATTTGTACTGGAAGTCTGAGGTGTACAGAGTAAAAAGGAATGGTGAGAGTACGGTCCCCTGTGGTGCTCCTGTGCTGCTGACCACCTGGTTTGACACACAATTCTTCAGTCTCACAAATTGTGGTCTGTAAATCCAGGCTCAGAAAAGTCTCTAACGCGGGCAGCACTGAACATGCCACTATTATAGCGCTTTTATGGTAAGTTTAGATACCTGCTCCTCTAGGGTCCATAGGATTACATGTGGTGTGCCCCAGGGTTCGATTTTAGACCCAGTGCTTTTTAACCTGTATATGCTCCCTCTTGGCAGCGTCATCAGAAGACATGTAGTCAACTTTCACAGTTATGCTGATGATACACAGCTGTACATCTCCATGTCTCCCGATGACACACGGCCAATGGATGCACTTTTTAACTGCATTTTAGACATTAAATCCTGGATGGCAGAAAACTTTATCCAGCTCAACCAGGACAAAACTGAAGTTTTAGTCATCGGTCCTGAGGCTCAGAGAGAGAAACTTTTACCAAAACTACAATCACTGTCTTTTAATCCCTCTTTACAAGTGAAGAACCTGGGTGTGATTTTTGACTCTGAGTTGACTTTTATTCCTCACATAAAAAATATTACTAAAATAGGTTTTTATCAACTAAAGAACATCGCCAAAGTCCGCCCCATTCTCTCTCGGGCCAATACGGAGACACTGATGCATGCTTTTATCTCCAGTAGAATTGATTACTGTAATGCCCTGCTTTCTGGTCTTCCCAAAAAGAGTATATCAGGTTTACAACTACTACAAAATTCAGCAGCACGTGTCCTGACGAAGTCCAGGAGGCGGGAGCACATTACACCAGTCTTAAAATCATTGCATTGGCTCCCCGTACATTTCAAGATCGACTTTAAGGTTCTTTTAATGGTTTTTAAGTGTCTTAATGGTCTTGGGCCTTCTTATCTCTCTGAACTGCTTTTACCATATAAACCCTTGCGGTCTCTGCGCTCCTCTGGCAGCCGTCTCCTTGTCACCCCAAAAGTCAGGACACACACTTATGGCGAGGCATCTTTCCAGTTTTATGGCCCTCACCTCTGGGACAGGCTGCCAGAGGACCTCAGGGCTGCAGAGAACGTTCATGTTTTTAAGAGCAGGCTCAAGACTCACCTTTTTAGCCTAGCTTTTAACTGATTATTATTTATTACTGTCTGTTTAATTGCACTGCATGTTTTATATGATTATATTTTTTATCAGTTTTACTATTTAATCTTAGCACATTCATTTACTGTTTATTTTTATACTTTAATTTATCTTAATCCCCGTTCCAGTGTTTCATCTGTGGGAGCCCTCTGCCCCGGGAGCGGTGGTCGCTTGTGGCTGCCTGGGTGCTCTCCAGGTGGAGCTTGGGTGGAGGTGAGGGTCTTTGCTTTGCCTCCACAGGGGGCCCTGTGTCGGTGCCTCAGCTGCTGCTGTTAATCTACCGCTGCCGGGGCAGATGGCCCCTCTGATGGCGTTTCCTTGCATGGTTCATCTACACTCGGCCCAATGTCCTTTTTTACTTTTTCTTTTAACTGTGTGTGTGCATGGGAGATGGGTTGGGGGGAGGGGGGTATAACTGTGTCCATGCTTTTAAATCTGTGGGGGAGGGAAGGGAAGGTGGTTTTATGTGGGGTCATTTTAATCTGTAAAGCACTTTGTGATGCAACTTCTTGTATGAAAAGCGCTTTATAAATAAAGTTTGATTTGATTTGAATGTTGGTTGTTTGTTTCATTTAGACTATGTATTTTTCCACTCGTGAAACAACTTTTACGCGGTTCACCAGTGGGGGATCTGCCGCGTCCCAGGACTCTGAACTGTAGTAAAGTTATAGTTGAAGTTTCTCCGCACAGAACGTGAAAGGGTTGCGAAGGAAACGCATCTGTTTTTGTTGTGCATTCTTCTTCTTGGGCGGTTATATTAATGTAGCCAACATTGTTCTCTGTGGTACCATGTGAATTTTAATGATTCTTCTTAGTAAACAGCCTGTTGATGGTTTTCAGTGCCGTTGAAAAACCACAACCAAACACAACTTGCATATTGTGAGTGCATATTGTGAGTGCATATTGTAATGAAATGTCAAACGGATAAATACTTTTATATGAGTAATTAATAATAATTGTTTCCTGCAATCTACAAACAACACATAAGTTTATGGGTATTGTCCCAACCCATCTATCCATCCATTATCTATACCGTCCATCCTTTGGGGTGGCTGGTACCCATCTCCAGCAATCACCGGGCGAGAGGGGTACTTTCTACTTTCTTGGACAGTTTGTTTTACTGTAAGAAGGAAAGATCTCACTATTCATGGTGAAATAGTATTATATATAAAAAACTGAACTTAGCGCAAGTTGCAGAGCAACTGTGAAAACATATACCACTCATTTAATGTGTCAAAATAAAACAAGGATTGCAGCATTTTAAATGCTAATATTATTGTATCTAAAAACATATTTAAAAGGGTCCAGGTGTAAATATTTGAGAAGCATACTGTTAAACATCAACTTCTCTCATGTATAGGAAGTTCTGAGTCACTTCTCATGTACCTCTGTTTTGTAAACTGCATATGTTTTGGGATTAATGGTGTGAGATGTTGCTACTGTGAAAGTCCAAAGTAAACTCCATTGTGGAGGCTTCTCCATTTCTTGTTTTTTTTTTTCCAGTCTTAATGATTACCTGAACAACTTTTGCTGCAAGTTGCTCTGTATACAATGTTAGGTTATTAGCTGAGTTAGTCAGAAATGGCACCCACTCCCCTGCAGTGGTACCCACTCTAAAATTTTGATAAGATGAAGTGAATTAATATTCTGTGCAATTCATCAGTGCAGACAGAGTGTCTGCATAACATAGCATCGTATCTTCTTTAATGAAATCAAAGCAGATATGTAATAGTGTGGCTGGGCTGTAATTCATAAGGTTTTGGCTTGTATATAATATTGCAGCAGTACTCTTTCTAGGTTTGGCCAACTAATAAGAAACAAAATAAACTATGTATCACTTTCAGACCAATGCGAATCCTAAAACAATGTGATCAAGATAAATATACGCTCTGTTATCTCCATTAGCTGAAATCAGTCTTGAGCTAAAGGGATACATCTGGCTGCAGACATAGTGTATGTGATAAACATTGTGGCTATTGTAATAAATAGAATAATGAATAACTACCAGCCATAGGTGCAGCACCAGCAGGTTATAGAAATGATCAAATAAAGGATAAATGATAAATAGCCACGGGAAATTTTAACACTTGGAATTAATACATAAAGATGACATGGGGTGGTTTAACAGCATTGTATTCAGGATTTCAAATGTTCAATTTCAAGTTTTGAAAAATAACCTGAAATTGTCCTGAGGTCAGAATTCTGACTGAAAGTTTTTCAAAGCTACAGTAATGACCTGTTTTTCATAATCTTGCCAAATGAAAATGTTAAATTATTGTTTGAATGCAAAAATAAGCTTGTGTTGCCACTAGTAGATAAACTGGTCAAGAACAACAGCACTGGTTTTCAATGTACCTACTGGAATACAGTTGATCCAAGCTTTATTTATTGACATCAGTGCCATACAAGGGCTGAAGGTTAAAAACCCAAAGAGCTAAAAAGGAAATATGAAATTATGTTTTGCATTTAACTTGTAGTTTAGTTCAGTTTAAAACCTTTAACAGCCACTAAATTTCAGCAATCTAAAGTATCATACAGAGAACAGCAGCTTCAGCAGTACAAGGGCAGCAGCATCATTCTTTAATCAGAAGCTCTTTTATTACAACTGTTATAAAAAATATTCATTTTCTGTTCTCAGTTGTACTCATTTTCATTATACAACCAAAAGACCAAAACGTATTATGCCTTTTCCCTGAACACAATAAGTCAAGAATTTTTATCTTTACTTTGACCCATTTCAACACTAAATTGAAGAGTTGTCTAAGGTTTAGCATTCACAAAAATCTAGCCAGAACATTGCTGTGTTAAGGTCAATCTTTAAAAGGGAGAGGAAAAAAAGCATTCCTGTGTTTATTGAGCAACGGGTGTCCTTGGTGAACCCTTTCAGGCAGAGATAAGTGTTAACAGAACCGAGCTAGAGGGAAACATGGGAATTTCTATTGACTGACTGAAATTGGACAGCCTCAAACAAAGTTTTATGACAAAGTTTTGCGAGGCAGACCTGCAGGATTTCCGCGGCAGAGTTTCAGTGGAGGCATGAATAAAGCTTTTTAAAGCTATTGACTCATTTCAGACTTTTACCAAGATGTCCTGAAATATTTAAATGATCACTGGGAGTTTCACCCCGTCTGTGGCGGGGAATAAAAGAAGAGGAAGAGAGAAAGAGGGGGTGGAAGCTTTTTATGTCACTCTGTTACAATCCCTGAATTAATGGGCACAAGTTAATTAGAGAATTCTGTGCAATAACATTGTCCCTCAAGTTTTGGAGTCTTGGGTGGCATCAGGAGGTGTATGATGGTAAAAAAATGAATTCATGTGTCCAATAAGGATGTAACTGGCTAATTCAAATGTAGTAGAATGGTAATTAGTGTCAGAAGAGAATTGGAGGAATAAAGGTTTCCAATCCTGTACCAAAGCCACTGATGTGACAAAGGTCAGATCTGCAACAAGAATTAAACATTGCATAAAAAGTGCGATCATCAGACATAATTTTACAGCTTCAGTGTGAGTGATCCTTTGTCTCACCCTAGAGCTGAATGTATTTTATCTTTTATTTACAGTTAATGCAGTTGGCTTCCAGCAGCTCTTGGCAAATGTATGCCTCCCTCACAGCATCATTTAAGTTTGTAAGACAGTTTGAGACAACTGGAGCAGTTAAATGTTGTTTTTTTAATAAAACTAACATAAATTAAAACCCCATTCAAATGCCAGGATTTTGGGATCGGGTAAAAAACGCAATCAAACTGAAAATTTTCAGAACTTTTTCCAGCTTTTGTGGGACACATACCCTGTACAATTGAAAAAGAAACAGAAATCCTTTTGGGTGGAAGTTGGAGGGGAGACAGGCATAAGCTGATACTTTTTAAGGACCATTGGATTTTATTACAGCACTCTGTCTTTTGGTTAAGATTCTAACAGCAGGGCACATCTTGATTTGGAAGTATTGCCACATTCTTCTTAGCTAAAATGCTGTGGTATTATCTGTGCATTTTCCTCTTCAGATCACCCAACAGATTTTCAGTTTGATTCAGGTCTGTACTCTGGCCAGTACAATCCAAAACATTTATGTTCTTCTGATGAACCCATTTTTTCTTGGCTTGAATTTATGCTTTGGGAAGCTGCCATGCTAAAAATTAAGATTCTCTTAATCTTGGCCTTTTAATCATAAGGCTGAAGACATTGACTGTGTGCAATGTTCATTACTCCCTCCATCTTGGCTTGATATCCAGCTGAGATTAAACTGCCTCAAAGCATGATGCAGCCACCACTATGCTTCACTTTTGGTGTGGTCTCATTATTTGTGATGTTCTATTTTTGCACCAAACATTTATGGAATTATGACCAAAAAGTTTAAACTTGTTTTAATCTCTTTATAGCACATTTTAACCCATATATTGGGGGACTTAAAAAATATTTTTTCCAAAATATAGCTGGGCTTGGTTGTTTTTCTTAATAAGAAAATGCTTTTCACTCTCCTCCATACACCAGACTTATGAAGAACACAGAAGACTGTTGTCACATGTCCTCACGAGAAATTCCTGCGGCTCCTTTAGTGTTGCTGTTGGCCTCTTGGTCCCTCCTGACCTTTTCTCCTCATCTTCCTTAATTTTGGATGGACGCTCAGTTCTGAGTGATCCCTCTTATTCTACTGAAGCTCTCTGTTAACACTGGCTTTTGCTGTAAGGGTGGTTAATTCTGCACACAGCCACATTCCCTAGGGTATATTAGTTGTTGTTTTTTTCAATTAAATTGTAAGATTACAGGTCATATTACTGTTGGAATAAATTCTGAAAATATTTATTTTAGGATTTTCTTACTTCAAACAATTGCCATATTAACAGAGGTGTTTAGACCTTTTTTATTTCCACTGTATAGCACTTATTAAACTGACATCCTAATGAAAGATGTATGAAAAGTAAGTACTTCACAAAATATTATGACCTCTCTCTTTAATTATTTTTCTCTTCAGAGGATTTTTGAAATTACATTTACATGTCTGATAAGAGCAGTGAATAAAAGTGTGTGTAGCTATACATCTGTGCTTAAATGTTCTAAGCAAAAACAAAAAATCATTCAATGCTAGTCAAGGGAGTATACATCCCAAGACAACACAGGCTCTAATGCTTTAAGCCCCTTGGACATGAGGAGCTGTTAAGTCGATGATCATTCACTTTCAGTTCAATTGAATTAAAGCTCAGACACCAAACAATGACACAAGTTGTACAAAGACCTCCCACCTTGCAAGATTAAGACTCAGCAGTGTCACAGTAAGAAACAAGCAGAAAGGATGAATCACAGAAGAGACTTGACGGGAAATGCAAAACAGTACGATACAGGGACATTTACTTTGAAAATAAGAATGTGAGACATGACCCATTTTAATGCAGAGCGGTATAAAAGGTTGCAAAATATAAAATCACATCCCAAATGGCATTCTTAGGAAACCTGTGTAAAATGTGTAAGATAAGGTTTGAATCTTACAGCAGAATGATCTCACAGATTTTCTTTTTAATTCCACCCTTTAACTTGAGTCAATTTATTCTAGAGAGAGAAAATCCCATGTTGAGATGTAGTTGTCTTTCACAAAATCCCTGTTTACATAACTGCTGGCACACCATACATTAAACAACCCCTTTTTACCAACAAGACAGAACTTCTTCTACAACATTTCCTAAGGTTGGAGCTTGCAAAGAAGACATTCAACCATACCTTTGATCATGATTTCTATAGTTTCGGTATACCAAACTCCAGTCCTCGAGAGTTACTATCCTTGAATTGTTTAATGCATCCTGTCTCCAACACACCTGAATCAAATGAATGTCTCTTTACCAGATCTATGCTGAGCTGAATGACATGTTGATGAGTGAATTCAGTCATTTGCAAGTTTGCAGATTTTCTATGAGAAATCTGGGGACTCAAATGACCATGGAAGAGAGTTGATTTTGTATCTGGTCAACCCTCTTTGTTGATTTAGCAATATGGTTTGGTTCATTGTAATGTTGAAAGACAAAATGACAACCAATTTTAGGACTATTGCCAGGGATCACTTGACTTTTATTCAAAATGTCCTGGTATTTCAAAACAATTGTGATGTTATGGACTTAAACCCCTGCTTTCCACCGCTAAGCTTCTGAAACGCGTCAATCTCAGCAGTTTAGATCGGGCCAGACAGGAAATCAGGCACGGAAGCTTTAAAAATAATCCAAATATTTTCAAAATAAAAGATTCATGCAGATTTCCATCTGCTTAAATACGAAGAAACAACACAAACATCACTACTTGTGACACCAGGACTCCGCTGGATGTTGAGTTTATGCTAATTACGAACATAGAATTAAATTTCCCTTGTGCATACTACACTTTAAGTTATGCATTTGCAATTTCACTAAGTGAAGTTATGCGGGGTATCATAAATAGCATGTATAGGTGCGCAAGCAACACGTGCACTACTTTTCTTCTTTTGGTCTACCAAGAAGTCTTTGGTTTCTGTAAAATCTCAATAAATACATTAATATTTCTGGTTTGAAATGTGATGAGTAAAAGGATGTATGAAAACTTTTCACTGGCACTGTAAATATATGATTTAAAAGTTTTTCATAATCAGCTTTTTAGAAAACTGTGAAAAGGGTCAGCTCATAAAGTCAAACTGTTCAGTAGTTAACAAGGTCAAAGCTGTAGTGGTCCAGCACATCTTTCGTTTGAATGAAGTCTGGTGACAGTTGGTGGATTTCTTTCTTCTTCCCACAGCAGAAAGTTATTCAGCCTCCACCATTCCCTTGCTGCTTTTCTCTCATCTTCTCTCTTTCCCTTCCCATATTTTTTTCTCTTTCACTCTTTTTCTGTATATCTCTCTCTTTGTGGGTGTGTGTCCCTTTAGGGTGTCTGCACCAGTTGAGATAAGAAGCGAGTGTAGGACACAAGAGGATGGTGTTCACAGAAGCTAGGTGATCTTATCTGCTCTCCTCTCCCCCTTTCTCCCTGAGCATCCCATGCTGTTCTGCTCTTCCTCTCTGCTGTTCTTCTCCTTTTTCTTTTTGCTCCCTTGCCCTTCCTGCTCTCTCTCTCGCTCTCTCTCTCTCTCTCTCTCTCTCTCCCTCTTGTCTCAGACACACATTCTCTCAGATCCCCTCTGCGCTACTGTTGATTTGAATTTGAAGTGATGGGGAAACTAAATTGGCAGCATTGACAGCAGAAACAAACAGCTTATCTCTCTCTCCTGGGCCAATACAGGCCTTAGTCAGATACTAGAGCCGCTGCCAGCATCTGACTTGTGACAATGATGATAAATTGAACGTTTGTTGACTGTCACTTTTAATGCATGCATATGTGAAAGTGTGTCATCGTGTTTTACCACGTTGAACTCAACTCCACATGCATATGTGTGCTTGAATAAACCAAAATTTCAGCTAATTGCTCTTTGTGAATCACCTTGCTGGTACAAAAAATGCTATTTTAGGCCTGTCAAGCTGTGGCATTATTTGTAGATTCAACTGGCAAACTCCTAGGAACAAAGAGCCTAAAGATACAACTTAAAATTGGTTCATTGCTAAAGTGTCAGTTTTGTGTAGATACACCAGCTCATCCTTTGATGTAGGTGTTTTTTATGCTTGAATGATTCATAGATCAGAGTTAAGTGGCTTACCAAATAGAACATGCATCAGTCTGAAAGTGGTCAGGTAAATGGACTAGACTGAAAAGGAGTTGAAAAAGAAGCTTATGTATAAAGGAAAAAATAGAGAGACCTTCAAAAAGCCTGCAGAATGAAAGGTGGCTCAATATCTTTGCCAATGACATCAAAAAAATATAATGCACATAGATTCATGGTAGACTTGTAATTAGCAGACTGTAGAACCGTGTTACCTCACAACCTTTTTCAAGTACATAATCTTAGCTAAGTGATGCTTTTGGGGCAAGACATTTACTTGCTTTAAATTGAAAGTTTGTTTAGGACCACATCTTGTTTATTACAGAAGTGG
This sequence comes from Valencia hispanica, assembly GCA_963556495.2. Classification (NCBI taxonomy): domain Eukaryota; kingdom Metazoa; phylum Chordata; class Actinopteri; order Cyprinodontiformes; family Valenciidae; genus Valencia; species Valencia hispanica. The sequence continues at coordinate 26,094,753 of OY747708.1, forward strand.
ACATTAAGGCTTTGCGTGTACCATGTGCACATACAATCAGTTACTTTTTCATATGGGGTGGAGGACATGGCTTCAAGCCCAGGGCTGTATAACCCCAGATTTACTGTAATTGCCTATTTGCATGTCAGTGTGTTGGGGATCGTAAAGATAAAGAAATATTACTATATGGTGAGATTGGCTAATGATTCTGAAGCTGGTATCTGATTTGAATGTTCCAGTTCAATCTATTTCCCTCTATTTTAATGGATTTGGACTGTATAGGGTTATCTCTAAGGTTTAAAATATAAATTACACTTAGGCAGGTCAATCTTGACACGGAATATTCTACACTGAACAGAGATTCATTAAAAACACAGCATGAAATTTTTGAGCATTTTCAATTAAAATGTTTAATGATGTTTAATATATAGTAGTATCATCTCAGATTTTCACAGGTTTTACATAAAGAAATGGTATTCTGCAGACCTTGGTTGTCATAGGTTATTTTAGCTGCTGATGGTTTTCTATGTTCTTCACCCTCTCCACATTTTCTTTTGAGTTCTGAAATCAACCAAAGATTTTCATTCACACCAGTGCAACTCACGAGATAGTTTCTCTTTTTCGGGTCATTTTCTATGAACCCAAGATATGGTTGTGCATGAAAATCTCAGTGGATCAGCAGTTTCTCAAATTCTCAGACCCTTCTGTTTCACACCAACAACCATGCCTGATTGAAAGTCACTTAAATTCCCTTTCTTCCTCATTCTGATGCTTGGTCTTCAGTAAGTTCTATTCACAGCATCTAAAGGCATTGAGTTGCAGGCTTATTATTCACTGATTCACTATTTGTCCTAACAACAAGAAACTGAAAAGATTAATCAAATAAAGTGCCCAGTGAGTTCCTATGGTTACACATGTGTCTCTACTATAGCTAGACAGACAGACAGACAGACAGAGACATACAGACAGACAGACAGACAGACAGACAGAGACATCCATCCATCCATCTTATCCATCCCCAAACAGGGGAAATTCACTTTGTCCAGTGCTCACATATTTAGAAATATATATTAGATTATAACAAAACTATAAGAAATAAATTATTTAATAAACATGTTGGATGTCATTGTTGAACAGTCTTATGGCTGCAGAAACAAACAATCTCCTGAACCTCTCAGTCCTGCATTTCAAAGAGAGCAGGCTTTCACTGCTTCTCTGGCTGGTCAGGACATCATGGAGGGGATGTTTAGTCAGAATGCCCTGCAGCTTCCTCCACATCTGCCTTTCCACCACAGTTCTTACAGGGTCAAGCTCCCGACCCAGGACAGAACTGGCCTTTTTCACCAGTTTGTCTAGATGTCTGCAGTTTTTGTCCATAGTGTTGCTTCCCCAGTAGACAACAGCATACAGAAGCACACTTTCAATGACTGTATAGTAGAACATCTGCAGCATATTACTGCAGACATTGAAGGACCTTAGCCACCTGAGGAAGAAAAGAGGACTCTGTCCCTTTCTGTATGCTGTGTCTGTGTTGGTGGTCCACTCCAGTTTCTGGTCCAGAACCACAGCCAGGTATCCGTAGGACTCCACAGTCTCTATTTCCTCCCCATCTATGCAGACTGGCTGTCTTGGTGGTTTAGATCTCCTGAAGTCCACCAACCGCTCCTTAGTCTTGGTGGTGTTCAGGAGAAGACAGGTTTTGTTTTTTTGCTCCATTCAGTGAAGGTCTCCACCAGGTCCCTGTACTCCCCTTTCTGTCCACCGCTCATACATGCCACAACAGCTGTATCATCTAAATACTTCTGGATGTGACAGGACTCGGAGCTGTATCTGAAGTCTGATGTGTACAGTGTGAACAGAAAGGGAGCCAAAGGGAGTCCCCTGTGGGACCCCAGTGCTGCATTCTAGTGTCCCGGAAACACATCTCCCCACCTTGACATATTGAGGTAGTCCATAATCCAGGATGTCAGGGAGGGAGTTACACCCATATCCATAAGTTTCTTTCTCAGTATGGCAGGCTTTATAGTGTTAAAAACACTGGAGAAGTCGAAGAACATGATCCTGACATAAGAACCAGGCAAATCCAGGTAGGAGCATGCCCGGTGCAGCATGTAAAGGACCGCATTTTCAACTTCTAAGTGTTCCTGATAGGCAAACTGGAAGGGGTCTAGTTTCTTAGTATCCTGCAGTTTCATTCGAAGGACAAGGAGCCGTTCCAAGGTCTTCATGATGTGAGATGTCAAAGCCGCCGGTCTAAAGCCATTCAGCTCTGCCGATCGCCCTATTTTGGGCACCGGTATGAGACATGAAATCTTCCACAGCACTGGGAATTTTTCTATCTGAAGACTCAGATTGAAGAGTCTCTGCAGGGGAACTGCTAGTTGTCCTGCACAGTCCTTCAGAAGCCCTGGGCAGACAGGCATAAGCTGGGGGGTTGGGGTTGGGTTTGGGCAGCACAGGTGTTTCAGGTGGAACAGCTGTGGAGGTGGAGGGAGCAGCCGCAGAGATGGAGGTGGAGGAAGCAGCCGCAGATGTGGAGGTGGAGGGAGCAGCCACAGAGATGGAGGAAACAGCCACAGAAGTGGAGGTGGAGGGAGCAGCCGCAGATGTGGAGGTGGAGAAAGCATCTGCAGATGTGGAGTTGGAGAAAGCAGCCATGGAGGTAGAGGGAGCAGCCCCAGACGTGGAGGTGGAGAAAGCAGCCATGGAGATGGAGGGAGCAGCCCCAGACGTGGAGGTGGAGGGAACAACCTCAGATGTGGAGGTGGAGGGAACAGCCACAGAAGTGGAGGGAGCAGCCGCAGACGTGGAGGTGGAGTTGGAGAAAGCAGCCATGGAGATGAAGGGAGCAGCCCCAGACGTGGAGGTGGAGGGAACAGCCTAAGATGTGGAGGTGGAGGGAGCAGCAGTTTCAAACCTGATGTAGTACCGATTGGAGAAGAATCTTCTACAGTCGGACATTCTTCAGTTTGTAGCCAGTGATGGTCTTCATCCCTCTCCACACCTCTTTGATGTCTCTGTTCCCCCGATTTTTCTCTATCTTCCCCTTGTACTCCACCTTAGCTTGCCTCAGAGTCTTTTTCAGTTCCCGTTGCACACTCCTCTGCTTCTCCTTATCACCATCCTTGAACGCCATCTTCTTCTGGTAAAGGAGACTTTTGATGTCACTGGTGATCCATGGTTTATTATTAGGACAGCATCTAACGCTCCTAACTGGAATCCCCATGTCCCTACAGAAGATGATGTAGTCAGTGATGATGTCAACACTCATATCTATGTCTATCTTCTGCTCCTCCAGCAGTCCAACCCAGTCTTTGCACTCAAAGCAGTCTCTCAGTGCATCACTTGCCTCTGGTGACCACTCCCTGAAAGATCTTGAGGTAACAGGAGGCGTCTGTACATCAGGTTTGTATGTGGGTTAGAGATAGACCATGTTGTGATCAGATCTGCCCAGAGGAGGGAGAGGTACGGCCCTATACGCCTCCTTCAGGTTGGCATAGAACAGATCTAGAGTCTTATCTCTTATCTGTTGGACAGTCCACATACTGTACCAAGCCAGTCAGGGAGGAGGACAGTGAGACATGATTAAAATCCCCTGTGAACACAACGAGAGCCTCTGGTTGCTGGGTCTGTATCCTAGCAACAACGTCATGGATGACGTCAAACGTCGCTGCAGGACCTGCCCCTGAGGAACGTAAACCGTTATAACAGCAGCCTATGGAATCTACCGTGGCATGTAATATGGTCGGAAACAAACTGCCAGCAGTTCGATATCGGGACAACATACTTTCTGTTTAGCCGTCACGTTCCAAGGGTTAACCCATCTCTGATTGCTGAATAAAATAACTCCCCCACCCCGGCACCTTCCGCTCCGTCTTGGATCTATATCCGCTCACACAGCTATGAAGTCAGGTATGTCCACATATGAGTCTGGTGTGTTGTTATTCAGCCAGGACTCCTTTAGGCAGATCAGACTGCACTCCCTATACAGCTGATGGTTCAGCACTAGCCCCTCTAATTCATCTCACTTGTTTGGAAGTAAGTTAACATTTCCCATGATGACACAGGGTAGGAAAGGCCTATATCTCCTTCTCTTATCGTTGATCTTCGCCTATACCTTAGCTCCGGCTCTGCAACCATGAAACGTCCTCGTTAGTTCTGTTGGAATGGGATGTTTCAGTCCGTGTCTTGTCCTTGACAATTCAAACAGTTCTTCCCTTGTGTAAACGACTTTATCAGACAATGTAAGGCAAGGCAAGGCAATTTTATTTGTTTATGACACTTTCAACAGCAGGGTAATTCAAGGTGCTTTACATGATTTGGTGATTTTAAAAAAACACATAAAAGAAACACACATTACACATGATACACAATAAAGCAAGAGAAAAATAAAAAAAAGCAAGAGAGCATGAATACATTTCATACATATGACATCAAGCATTTACTCAAAGGCAATTCTAAACAGATGGGTTTTTAGTCTCGATTTAAAGCAGTTCAGAGTTTCAGCAGCTCTACACTCGTCAGGAAGTCTGTTCCAGATAAGGGGAGCATAAAAAGTGAAAGCTGCTTCTCCATGTTTAGTTCTGAGTCTAGGGATGTTTAGTAGGCTAGAGTTGGAGGACCTGAGTGGTCTTGGTGGTTGGTACCATGACAACAGGTCTTCAACATATTTTGGTGCTAAGCCATGTAATGATTTATAAACTTGTAAAAGTATTTTAAAGTCTATTCTCTGAGCTACAGGGAGCCAGTGTAAGGACTTTAGAACTGGGGTGATGTGCTCTACTTTCCTGGTTCTAGTGAGGACGCGAGCGGCAGCGTTCTGGATCAGCTGCAGCTGTCTGATTGACTTTTTAGGCAGACCTGTGAAGATGCTGTTGCAGTAATCAATCCGACTAAAGATAAACGCAAGGATGAGTTTTTCTAGGTCGTGTTGCAAAATCAGTCCTTTAATCCTAGAGATGTTCTTCAGGTGATAGAACGCTGACCTTGTTATTGCCTTTACACATATAATGTACACATGTGTAATGTACACATTATATCGGGGAAAAAAATATTACTTTCAACAAAAATAGAAAAGTAAAATATTTCAAAATATTTTACAAGGTTGTAAACTACAAAAAACTGTTAAAAAGTCATTAAACTACTAAATACATTACAAACATACAGGAGCTACTCGGATTTGCTGCCAGTGGACCAGCGCATAGTAACAAACAAACAAAACAAAAAAAACTATATTTGAATATATACTTTTTTGACATTATAGAACTAAAAATTTTATATTTAGTAAGAAGCAGTGGCACCATTAATGCAAGATGTAACGCTGCACACGCTTTTAGGAAATGTACAGGGCTGCATGATAGTATCAAATCATGCAGTTGCAGTTAATATTCAAATGACAGTATCTCGTGTGATATAGCAATGTTTTCCTCCCTCCTATTTTTCTCATATGTACTTTCAATACTCTCTGTGACCAAGGGTGATATCATCCTTGTCAAGTGCAGGCATTTCCTGCTGCTTTATGAATGCAGAAATCAAATTCACAACGCTGCATTTGTGCACACTGCAGAATGTTGGATAAATACAACAGGAGTAGGAACACATATAATAACTTGTTTAGAAATTTTCAATCGTCAGAGCTGATTATGAAATACTTTTACTATGGGAAAACTATGACAAAGTTTGAAAGGATAATACCTAAGCTTAATTGTTAAAGTGAAGTTATCAAGTTCTTGTAATGATTTGAGCAATTACCATAAGAAAATCTGTGTGAGTTTAAGGACTTACCTCTGATGTAATTTACAGGTTTTGCAAAAGCACTCATAACCATTGCACATTTCACATCTGTAACATCACAACCACAAACACCAATGTATTTTATTGGAATTTTATGAGACAGAAAGTAAAAAGTAGCTAAAACTCTGCAAATAGCTCAAGCTCAGTCAAAATGTACAGATGTCTGTTAACAGTAATTTTCAAGTCACATTTTCATGTTTGGCCACAGTTTCTCGATTAGACGTCTTTGACTCTATCATTCTTACTCTTTTATCTAAACCAGGGGCATCCAACGTGCAGCCCAGGCGCACTTTGGGATCCTGAAATTCAAAAATTATAAAAATGCTGCCTGCCAGCACAAGTGATTGCAATTAGAGCAAAATCATTAATGACAAGATAGAATCTTCTTAGAATGGAATATGTTAGGTTCAACACAAAGTATTCATCTTTTAATTTGCCAAACTTTTTCCATTCTGTTTAATTTCAAAGTAAATAGGGCCACATCTGTCTTGTGAAGTGTATTCAAAAGTAGACTTTGGTGCACTTAAATCTACTTTTAATTAATTTATTAAACTTGATTAAATAAAGCAAGAAGTTTTCTTCTTGACCCAAATTCTTTTCTTATTGCTGAGAATACACTTAAGTTTTTCCTTTTGTTATTTTTTGTTTTGCCATCCCCAAAAGAATTAGCAAACTGGATTCCTTTCTTATATTGGTGTGATGATGTGATCAGTGGGATGAGATCACACAATTCATATTATTGTATGTTTTCATCTTTTTCTTAAAAGGTTTTTGTGGCACTGGTGGCCCTGGACAGGAAAACAGGCAGACAAAGAAGATGAACCATGCAGCAAAAAAACAGGAGTCGAATCAGGAACAATTGCATTGAGGACTGTAGCCTCTGCTCTACCACTGAGCCATGTGGTGTCTCAATTATCACTCTCTAAAGTCAATTTGGTTCGCTGTATTTCATTTTGGTGTACCAGAGTAAAGGGGGCTAAATACAAAAACTATTGTAAAAGAATATTCTCTTCCTTTCATTTCAGAATTATGTGCTTCTTTGCATTTATTTACTCTATGAAATCACAATAACTAAAAATTTAATTTGTTGTTGTTTAAAGGGAATTAATACTTTCCCAATGCTCTGTAAAAATAAAAGTGTAAAATTATGGTAATAATTTGTGACAGTTACATTCACCGTGTAGCCAGCTGTTTCTGAAACAGGGTTACATTTCATGTAAATCTACAGCCATAGCTTAACAGTGGAATAATGATTATTTGCTGTCACAACACAATGGAGACCATATTTCTTGTTTGGATGAGAGGTCAAAACAAATTAATGGTACCTTCTGCTGATTCATTTAGAATCAATCTTGTAAATAAACAAATTCTTAATGGGGGTGAAAAGCTCCAAAAGTGAACAAAGTATGTGAAATAGTTCCGCAATTGTTTGCTTGCCATGTAAAACATGCAAAATATTAACACAAAACTACTTTAATAGGAGTCCTCCTTCTTTGGCACTTCATTGCATTTTTCAAATCCATCTTCCTACTGTTGAAAGTGTGCTATACAAATAAAATTGCCTTGCCTTGCCTTGCCTTGCCGTTTAAAGTGGAAATTCAGGTTAAATTAGTACTATCAAAGCAGTGCTGCTTTGCTTTGAATAAAGAATTTGCTACTTTTTTTGTATTGAATGTATTGGTTACGGTGGGTGCCTGCGTCCCAAACATGTGAGTGAATGTCAGGCACATGTATCAAAGGCTTGTGTGTGTGTATGTGTGTGTGTCCTATGGGACCGCACTAGCATGTAGCATTAACGCGACAGGCCCTGAGAGGACAAGGAGGTAGCAGAGCTGTCAGTGGCCAGCTCCCACTCCGCCTAATGAGAGAGAGGGCCGTTAATTAAAAACACCAACAGGCAGAGCTCCCCGGTGTCCCACCATCAGGACGACCTGGGGTTAAAGACATGGAGCATAGTGGATGGCAGGCAAGCTGCTTCCCCATACAGTATATAGTCCTAGACTTTTAACAATAAATAGCCAGGGGTATTCAGAAAGAACAAAGTGAAGCAAAAATGGGAAAAGCTATTAGAAGGGCTTGCTTTCTTTAAACTGCACTGTGTTTGTGTCTTTGGGGGGTAGAGGTCTATGATAATCGTCTAATGCTTAGCCCTTGATGTTTTCAGAACAAACTGTGGTTCTTTTGTATCTTTGTGCTTCTGTTTGCTGCATGGCAGCAGGGTGTTTGCCAAAGCCTGCTTGCAGATATGTCTGGTTAGAGAAATGAAAAAAAAAGTCTGTCAAATCCTTTGCGTGAGATTTTTCTGCAGTTTTAAGATTGATACTTGCTTCTTTCTTCAGTGAGAAATGCATGGTTAGATGCATGTAGCATGTAGCATCTAACCCAAATACGTATTTATCATATAGCAAGGTAATATGTGGATAGTCTCTTTTAGATTATATTTTTCACTGTTTTAACACGGAGCACAATGCATTATCAAGTTTGTGACAAGATGATGGGTTCGATACAAGCCTTTAGCATTATTTTCAGGAAATCTAAGAAAATTATATATTAAAGTACAACCAAGTAAGGGCTTCACAAATTGCTAACTACTTTTTATAAATATTTTAAATAAACCTTGATTGATTGATTGACTGATTGATTGATTGATTGATTGATTGATTGATTGATTGATTGATTGATTGATTGATTGATTTTAAATAAACATGAATTACTGTACAATATTCCAGTCCAGGTCTGACTGGTCCTTATGTCATGTTTTTATGCATCAGTATGTCTTATGAAGTTGACATGAATTACGAAGGTCCTGGTTTTTATTAGGATTAAGTGGTTTTAGAGTGGTCAATACAAGTGTTGGTCATCAAAATTGGTCCATGGGTTCCTAATGTATTAAGCTGCTCAGTGCTCACACACATTTAGTGTTGAACTGGTTATCTGGTACTTAACTGTTTTGTTAATCAACAATGACAAGCAGAAAAAATAGATAATAGTACAGCAGATCCCTGGTATTTGCAGGGGTTAGGGACCACAGCCAACAAAGAACAGCTAAAAATTTTAAATAATTGAAATCCCCTTAACAACACTTATAACTGCATGTTTTTATAGTTCACTACCAAATATGCTTTAATATACATTAATAACCCCAGTGGAAGCTGTCTTCCACTACAAGAAGCTAAAATCTACAGTTATCCTTGTTTCTACTCTTGGAGGTTACTACACCATGAAAAAGAAATAATGCTCCTGGATTGGCTGCTTTACAAATGCAAAAGTGCTTACTGTTACTCTGTTGTTCCTCGGTTGCAGTTGAGTAAACATGGTGATTGACCTTACTTACTGCTCCACACTGCAAATATTTCTATTAATTCTGCACTTGGTTTATTTATATTTCAACTTTTCTTTTTGTAACTGATATATCTGCTTCAGTTGGAGTCAATTAAAGATTTTATTAACAAGGAAAATTGGTCTTGGTGAATTTTCAAGATTAGTAAAAAAATAAATCTTTTTTGTGATATATTTAGTTCCCCAGTCTGTTAAATGAGAAGGGTAGAGCTCTTGTAGTTAGTGAAGATATATACCATTTATTTTGGCTAAGTCATTGTGAACAAGGGGCAGAAAAAAATACATTTGCAACTGAGGATTGTCGGCCAGCCTAATGACAAGTGTTTGTTTATCGTCAGCACAACAGGGACACTCAAGAGCTACTTCCTTTCTTCCTACAAAATAAGTGTCTCAAACAGAAATACAACAGGATGTCAAATTTAAAGAAGCCACCTTCTCACTGGGAGCTGGTAATATTTAGCTTAGGTAAAAGTGTTAACAGCAAGCTCTCACTTTGATGGGAGATATCATGGTGTTTTAATATCGTGTTACACCCCTAGATTGAACTAAGACAGACTATGATAATTAAGAGAACCCGTGTTATGGAGGGAAATGGGGTTAGAGAGGTAAACAAGCTAAACACCTGCTGATAAAACATGAACTGAAACTGTGTTGTAACACTGCAGCCTATTGTGCAGTTGCTTTTGTATGTGTTTTATTAAACTGTCAAACACATGAATCATTAGCCTTGATCTGCAGATTGACAGCTTGTCAGCTCAGACAGTTTCTGTCAACGGGGGGCGTTGAGGGAACGTTACACGTTCCCTGCGGCTTTGTCGTCTTTCGTGCCTCCTGCATCTCCATCTTCTTTCCACCCCCGCATGTCAACCCAGGTGCTAACAAAACCGAGGATTGTGGGTAGTCTTGGAGCATATGGAGCAGGGAGATGACGAAAAAATTGAGGGAGGAGTGGAGGAGGGGGTTTGGAAGTGAGCAAGAGAGAAAGAGAGGGAGAAGCTGTCAGGCTGTCTATCCCTGTCACAGCAGCCAGGAGGGTGCGATGGACAAATGGATAACTGCTATTTGAGACTGCCAGGGAGAAAGCTTCGTCAGATTAAAAGCGTCGATTCTGGCATGGCTGCTCTCACACAACTGAGCACACAAATCGTCACACTTCCACGCAGTTTTTTCTTTTCTTGCTCTTGCTTGTTCCACATTGGAATGGGAAAAAAAACAATGTTCTGTTTCCTCAGTCATTAGATTGCAGTTCATTGTACTCATACATCCACAGACACATACAAAGTTAATTCTCTGTGTGGACATAGTTTCAGAGCTGTGGCTGCAGGCTTTCTGATGTGTGCCTGCGTGCGTGTGTGTGTGTGTGCGTGTGTGTGTGTGGGTGTGGGTTATACTGGCCTATTTCTTAATGACCAGTGCAGGCATCTTCCTCTTTTTGGTCACCAGTTGACATAAAACATAATCATGTCGTTCTCCTTCCTTTTGCTTTGTTTTTTAGGCTGTGCCTTCCTCACCTACTGTGCCAGAGAGTCAGCCCTGAAAGCCCAGAACGCATTGCATGAGCAGAAGACCCTGCCAGGGGTAAGTCGCACAGATAGAAAGCGACTATATCTCACACAAACACATATATTTGTCGTTTTACCATGGAAAACCTTATATTTCAAGTTGGAATCTCCATCTTTTCTGCTTGGGGTTCACAATGAGGCAAATATGAGCAAAGCCCTTCTTTCCCTCTTATTTCTCACACCCATCCCCCTCCCTCTTCATTTTGACAGTCACATACACACAAACCCATAGGGAGAAACCACACAATATCACATCATACGCGTGCTATTTATATCTCCCCCTCCAGTTTGTGTAAACGAGCATGTGCCTGTGCATGTGCTTGCACCCAAGTGTGTGGCCTAACATCTGAGACAGCGAGGGATGAAAACTGGGTGGGCGGATGGATGGAGGCTCTTTCTACATGTACGTGCATGCTCTGAATTCATTCTAAAGTCTTCATTGAGAATGCACGCTTGCGTCACGGTGGGGCTGTGGATCTTATTAGTCACATTTACAGTGCAGACGAATGCATGCCATACTCTTGAATGTCAAGCTCTTATTCATACATGATAGAATGAGTGAGTTCTGGCACTGATATGGAGAAGAAGCTCAAGTTCATTCATTAGAAGATTCTGCATGTGAATTTTTCATGTGCAATATTAGCATTTTCTTTAGTGTATAAATGATTTGCGGATTTCACAGTTGTGTGTGTGAAAGTTTGTTCCTTTTTTTATTATTGCACACGCACACACCTGAATGCCTGTGCGGCGTGACATGGCGCACACGCCAGCGAGCATTGGGAAGTTTTGATGCATTTCTGTCAGGCCCAGCTTGGTTTGCGTTGTTCGTTTTTAATGACGCCTCCAGGGAAGCTGACAGTCGCCGTGTTGAGCCTTTGATGTGAGTGATTATGACATCACAGACGTGCAGTCGAGAAGAGCGGAGGAGTGGGGATCCATGCTCAGAGATTTTCTTTTCTTTTACTTCCCAGTGGCATATTATTCCGAGAAAAAGAGGGAAGGAAGAAACAGAGACACATGGAAAGAGAGGAGGAGAGATTAAATATTTGGCCAAAACTAGAATGAGATTTTATGTTCCTAAAAACTTTCTGCTGCCAATTTATTATTTTGCCAGGGTTTGACATAATTATTTGTGGCACAAAAACAAACCTTAAAACATTTTATCTGAAAATTCTTCATCAAAATACAGTGGCGTGCAAAAGTGTTCATACCCCTTCAACATATTTATATTTTGTCCGGTGACGATCACAAACTTTGATGTATTAATTGGGATTTTATTTTATAGATCAACGTGAAGCATTACAAAACTGCAAAGTCAAAGAAAAACGATTCATGGTTGTCAGTTTTTTTCTTACAAATAAAAGCTGGTATGGAAAATTACAACTGAAAGTGCAAAGTATGTTTACCATTTTTTCACAAATAAAAACTGACATCGTTGCCAAACCTTTGCAAACCACAAGATCAGTTACAGTGAAAAGCGCCTATGAAAATTCATTTTTGCCACTGATTTTAAATTCTATTTAGGTCTGAACTTTGACTGGGGCATTCTAACACATCAACTTACCTAAAAACGATTCCATTGTAGCTCCAGTTGTATGTTTAACATTTTTGTTAAATGATAACCTCTTTCCCACACTCAAGTCTTTTGCAGCCTGTCCACATGAAGGAAAGGATTCCAACAGCATGTTGCATCTGTGTTGCTTCTATGTTGTCAGTGCTAGCCATTTGGGTGCCCTAAGCACACAGATGTGTTGTGCCCCCTTTTGAGCTGCATCGGCCAAACTGGCAGACTTGGGAGTGTCTCAGCCACAACCTTTCTGAAGCACTTAGGACAATGTACTTGTGTGCTTCAAATTCGTATCTATTTCATAGTGGGTATATGGTAGCATGTATTGCCTTACATGTATAATGTGTTCCATTCTAAACATGTAGGTCCTCAGATTTTTGCTTCTTAAATTATTACCATCTTAAGTCCAAATTAATCTCTTTAAATGATGTACACTCTTTATTACATTCTAGAGTTGCAGCTAATTATTTGGTAGTGAATAAATTAGTAAAAATGTTAAATAGGGAATTGATTAGCCAGGGATTTTATTCCAACCCTGCTTTCTGCTTAAGCACCTTCAATTCTGAATTTATTAAGATGCTATTATCACAAACTCCTTATCAAACTTATCAAATTAAAATGACTTTTTAAATGTAAATCTGATGAGTCAAAAATGCAAAATGTAGACCACCTCAGATTCGGTCACCCCCATAAAAACTTCCTGGATACCCCCCACACCACGGGGAGATTGATGATAGAGCCACACAGGAGATTTATCTTTCCCTCGAGCAAAAATATTACTTTTGGTTTTAATCAATTCCATGCTTTACATACTTTTTATTACGTTATGATTACTATAATTATGATGATTTTTCATTAGCCCAATTTATTGGTGCCCCCCTAACAGTTGGTGCCCTACGCACATTGTGTAGTCCGTGCACTGGATGTTCTCATGAGATATGCAATGGTCATTTTTTCCAATACATGGTATTTTGCTTGTAGGCCAAAAAGGGTAAAAAAGTGTCTCCTACAGGGTTTGTGACAACGAAGCTGATGGGAATTCTTGTGACATTTCAGACCTTAAGATATTGTTTTGTAACCTAACTTTTCTTTAAATTTTTCCATAATATTATCGCTGACCATTCATGCTATGTTCCTTGGTCTTCTTTATGCTTATGCTGTTTGTTCACTAATTTTCTCTAATGTTCACTAATATTCACTAACAAACCTCTGAGGCCTTACCAAAGCAGCTCTATTTGTAGTTCTATATTTACCTTTGACTTTTGATATTTACATACTTTAGAACTCTCAATCGGGTGATAAAGGCAATTCACAGGCCTAGATTTTATTTAGGGGTATCAAAGTCAAAGGGTCTGAATTCAAATTAACAGCATCACAGTATATGTCACGTCCCACCTACTTCACTGTTATACATGACTTTATGTTGGTCTATCACATAAAATCCCATCAAAATATATTGAAGTTTGTGGTTGAAACATAGTTTGTGGTAAACTGAATGGTTCAGGAAAGTCTTGTTACTACATAACCGCTTCTAAATCATAAAGTTTAAACACCATATGACAGAGTTACGAACATCCTGGTTTTAGAAGCAAACATTTAGCAATAGCTTAGTCAGTAGAGAATAGTTTTAATGTTTGAATTTGATTAATAGTGAATGTGACGTAAACAGGAACAATACCATAGGACAGGCCTAGAATGTAGACAAACCTTAAAACTGAGCACTTAGGGAGGCAGAACAGTAAATGGTCTTTTGTTGCAGTTAGAGATAAAGACAGCAAAACAAAAGAATAAATGATTTCTTTTGAAACAGAGCGACGACTTGGCCCTGGAAGAGGCAGTGAGACCTTCCCTCACCTCCAAACCACCGCTGCCCTGTTCCCTCATTTTTTTCCTTCTTCTCTCTTCATCGAGGCTTTATCTTTCCAGACCAACACAACCAAAACCCTGCAAATGAAATCCCCCATTTTTAAAGCCACCTACCTCTTTTTACTTCATCTCCTGGTATGCTTTCTTATCCTCAAAGTTGCTCAGCATCCCTTACGTTTGAAAAGTTTTCCACCAAGCTTTCTTCCTTTTGCTCTCAGGTAAGCTAAGGGAGGAAGGGATTTTGCTTCCTGGTGGAAATGCCTGGTAAGCATGGCTGTAGGCTGTTGATGTAGTCACAGACAAAGTACTGAGGGTGAGAATATGTGTGGGTGAGGCTTAGCGTCTGTGGTGTCAGGAGATACTTTGGATAAACAAGTGACAGGCGAAAATACTGATGCTAAAGTGACACTAGTGGGGGCTTGTTCATAAATGACAACTTCCTTGAACATTTCTAATTAAATTCTACCACTAAGTTCCACATGTACTGTGGGGGAAATTTAAGAAGTAGTGTAATATCCCCCATTTTTGCATCTGTTTTGCACCAGCTAAATGCTTCTTTCTGCTCTGGATTCACAGAGCATATTGCTTTAAATTTGCTCAGATCTAAATATGTCCACCAAGCAGAAGTGTGGAGAAACACATACATGTGCAATTTACAAATAATTAATATAATGTAAAATAGGGCAACTAGATTAATAAATCAAGGAGGATACAAAGACCATACTAATGAGCTCTTGATAAAGACCGGAGTAATGACATTTCCTGACTTGTTTCTATTCAAACAGCACAAACTAGAAAAGCACTTGGAGAGCACAGACCTCCGCCAAGGCAGCTCAGTCCTCTCAACACCCACCGTAATGAAAATTTGCTAATACCTGCTTAAATACTGTTATTTTTAAAAGCTTCATTTAATATGACAAATTAGCCTAATTGGAATGCATACTCTAATTTATTAAATATGACTGTTTTACTATATTTGCTTATGAGTTAAATCTTCTAATATTTTAACCAAATAAATATAATCAAAACAGTTGATCATTATATTTATTTGGGAAATCAATATAAAATAAAAATGCTATCAATTAATTTTTACCATTAATTTAAAAACTAGTCATATACTGTGAGGAGTAAAATGGTGAAAAGTGAACTGTTAAACAAAAGCCCAATAAGGCTCTGAGTTAAAAACAGCACCCACTGAAACAATTATAAAGCAACTATTTTCATGAGTTCTTTGAAGCCTGGCCTCTACAGTTCTAAAGGGCATCATATTCTTTGTTATTAACTAGACCAATGATTTAGTGATGGCTTCATCTTGACTTGCACTGTGCATGTCTGCACTTCTTTTCTTATTCATTTTCTCTAACAAACTTAATTCACTGCTCCCTCTCACCTCTTTGATCTTGCCTAATACAAAACTAGGGAGGAGAACATACTGTCAAATTAGGAACCTTGATAACTTAACTTGAACAACACACTTAAGGCTTCTGTGAATTATTTTGATTTAACAGAAAGCTAACTAAATCAAGGGTTACAGTATGTGACTCTATAGGTCTCCCGTCATTGTGTTGTTCATGCTACATGGTTTGTCTCTGTTTTTTAAAAATCCTCCTGGGTTAAAATTACACTTAGTGCGCCCCAGCATACAGTCACACTCTACCCGATTTTTCTTTCGACTTTACTGCTCGGTGTGTCTGAACTCTTTTTAAGCCCATGCAGCTCCTTGAGACATTTCATTCAACATTTGCCCTCCTGCTGACTCTTTATGTATATGGGATTTACTAGACATGTTGTCAATGACTCTCTGAGAGTCTCACAATCTTTTAAGCATTGCTACATAGCAACTGTAAACTCCAAGTTTATCACAAGTCTGAGTCATCATGTAAATGAGTCCTAAAAATATATAAAGTGAACCCATTTTAACTTGAGCTTGCAATCTACCGTAGGGAGAACCGTAAGACATGTAAAGGAATAATAGGGGACCAAGTTAAAGGTGCTGCCCTCTTGTAATGCCTTGCAAAAGTATCTATCCCCCTGAACTTTTTTACATTTTGTCATGTTGTAACAGGTAACAGTCTGTAGGCTCTAGGGCTGTAAAGTCCTAGTCGACTGGTCGACTTATTGGTCGATGCGTTCTGAGTCGACCAAAATTCTGATTGGTCGATTTTATGCCGTGTTAATTTTTGAAATTTGATTGGACAAGAGACATTCCATGAGAGCTGATCGGTACTGATGTTAGAGTAGGCTACAACAGCGCTGCCTCTCGTGTGATATTGCTTTAACGATCTACAGGGAGATCGAAGAACGTCCACGTTATTCAACGTGCTGTGGCTTCAGTGCTTAATTTGTAAATCATTAGGTGCCGGAACGCAAAGTACATGACAGCGCAGGCATGACCAGAGACGCGCACAGGTCCCAGAACGCAGTAAATGATAGCGGGAAAAAAACGTATAAAATATGATGTGGGCCTTGCAGGCCTGAATGTTTTTTAAAATATTGTAATGTTATCCGATAGATGCAGACAATGGTTCTAATCGAATGCTTTAATGCCGACTGCTGTTGACCGCAATCACGCCGTACAAAACAGTAATCAAAAGAAGTCTCACATAAACCGGTTGTCTGTCTAGCTCCATTTACCGACACACACCAGTTCCCCGGCACTCAACTGCGCATTCCCCTGCGCGCAGCCTGCAGAACAGTGCTGGATTTGGTCGGGTTTTTAATTTATTTTATTTTATTGCCTAATGCGCAATTGCGCCGTGCCTACAGTCTTTGTTTTGAGCCCAATGTACAGCTTTATTCCGTTTGTACTTGTCTTGATCTGGCATGTTTAATAAAGATCATTGTCCCTGAATTCCCTTGCCGTTTAGTGCAATTGCAGTAATCATGGCATATTATATTGCGCAGATGCACGTAATGAAAAATGCCGTCAGAACCCCCCCCACCGCAAATTAGTGGATTTTTGGTCGGAATTTCAGGGTTTCAGTCGACCAAGAATTTCTTTGGTTGATTACAGCCCTAGTAGACTCTACAATATAAGCATACATTTGCATTTGGTCCCCTCCACACTGACACTCCTAAATAAAATCCAGTCCAACCAGTTGGCTTCAGAGGTTGCCTAATAAGTAAATAGAGTGACCATGAGTGTAATTTTTTCTCATCATAAATCTATCTGTTCGAAGAAGATTTTGATATGTGGCTGGAGGAAGCTGAAATTCCCAGCTTTCTGATAGCCAGAGGAAGTGCCTTGATGAGTGTTACATGCACCAAGGTGTGAAGAACATGTCTACATCCCAGACTCCTCTGTAAAGAAAAAGAAGTTTAACTTGCTGCCACAGCAACAAGTTTTACCCATCTGTTCTTGATTGCCAGTTCAGTGAGTGCCATAGTAATAGCTTAATATACAGAAAAGGGCTAGAAACAATGACTGTGAACTGTGTAATTTATCTTACCACTATTGACAAAAATACCATTTACAAAAATGACAGCATAAAATTAGTATTTCTGTTTTCCAGTTCTGGGAGTGGGTGTGTGAGACAGACCTATTCAGTAAAACTGGGCACATTAAAAACACCAGATCGTCACCATCGTCCTTGTGATTCTGTACTCCAGCTTCAGACTACAACAAGAAGCATTAAAAAGCTCATCTATTGATTCTGGCAACAGTCCCCACAAGTGGGTGGATTTGTATTTGTACACATGTGTGTGTTTATGTGTAGGTCACAGGGCTAGCTATCGCAGCACTAGCTAGTGTGGCGTTTCCACAAACCACTGAGGACACATACCCTCCAGCAAATCCTCCTGCACACAGACAAGTTGTACCACACGTATAAAAATAAAAAATAGATCTAGCATCCCCTCAGTTATACTGTCAAAAATACAGTACAGCATAGGCCATGGAACTGACACAAGCTCTTGCCCTTCATACAAAGACATGTACTTCTGAATACTTAGCACCCTGATCCAAGTTAAAAAAATAAAAACATACAAATACACATACAGATACAGCACAAAGCACACCACTGATACTCCCAACACACTCATTTTCCAAACCCATCTCTTGTAACTGCAATCCAACACTCCTCGTAAACACTCCCATTCAACAACATGATACGGTGATACTTGCAGAAAGAGAAACAAAGGGGAAGAAACAGATGAGACAAAGCTACGGAGAGAAATATGCGTTGATTGACTCTCACTGTAATAGTGAGCCAAAAGAGAAATATAGAACACTGAATCAATGCGTCATTTCAGAGAGCTTTCATACACACATGAACACACAGTGTTTTCAGCCCAGGGGCAGGCAAACCAAAGAAAAGACAGGACGGCAAATTAATTCAATTCAAGTTCAATTCAAAAATACTTTATTGATCCCAGAGGGAAATTAAGTGTTGGTATAGCTCATATGATTAATTCTTTAAGGAGTTGTTGTAGATGATGATAGCTGTGGGCAGGAAGGATTTCCTGTAGCGGTCTGTATTGCAGCGAAACTGAAGAAGCCTCCGACTGAAGACGCTCTGTTTTTGTATGACTGTCTCATGAAGAGGATGCTCAGGGTTGTCCATAATTTTTTTGATTTTATGAAGAATCCTTCTTTGCATCATCATCTCCAGATGTTCCACAGTTGTCCCAAGAACAGAACCAGCCTTCTTTATCAGGTTGTTTAACCTTTTTAAATCCCTGGCTCTGATGCTGCTACCCCAACAGATGACGGCTGAAGAGATTACACTCTCCACAACAGACTTGTAGAAGATCTCCAGCATCTTGCTGCAAACCTTGAAGGACCTAAGCTTCCGCAAGAAGTACAGTCTGCTCTGTCCCTTCTTGTAGACGATTTCACTGTTGCGCCTCCAGTCCAGTCTGTTGTCAAGGTGAACTCCGAGGTATTTATACTCCTCAACCACCTCCACTTCTTCTCACAAGATGGAAACGGTTTTTGACTTATCCCTGTTTCTTCTGAAATCTACAATCATCTCCTTTGTTTTGTTTACATTCAAGGTAAGACGATTGTTTCCACACCATGTCACAAAGCGGTCCACCAGCTCTCTGTTTTCAGCTTCTTGTCCATCTCGGATACACCTGACAATTGCAGTCATCTGAGTATTTCTGCAGATGACAGGTCTCTGATTTGTACTGGAAGTCTGAGGTGTACAGAGTGAAAAGGAATGGTGAGAGTACGGTCCCTTGTGGTGCTCCTGTGCTGCTGACCACCTGGTTTGACACACAATTCTTCAGTCTCACAAATTGTGGTCTTTTGGTCAGGTAGTCATTGATCTAGGCGATTGTTGAGGGCTCCACCTGTGTCTTCAGGAGTTTCTGACAAAGCAAATCAGGCTGAATTGTGTTAAATGCACTGTAGAAATCAAAGAACATGATCCTCACAGTACTGCCTGCTTTGTCCAGATGACAGTGGGTTGGTTTATAGCAGGAGGGAAGAAAGTGGAAAGGGTGTTTGAAGGCAGAATGGAGAGAGTGGGTGGATGGAGGGAGTGGGAGGAGAGTTATAGTTGAGGTCCCTCTATACCAACTGATTTGAGTCTGTTTCTTTTTTCAATCCCCCACCCCCTCCACTCAGTTGAGATAATGCCAGGGCAACAAAATCTATGGCATTGATTGGCTCCCGCGACCCAGTTTCATGGCAGCTTTTTCTCAATAAGTCGTCCTCATCGGTCAATAACTGCCAGGCTCCCCAGGTAAAGTGGGTGAAGAGGTGTTTGGATGCGGATAGGGGAGATTAGGTGATGCTCGGTTATATTTTGTGTCCCTTAAGCATGAACAAGCACTCTAGATCCATCCTTTCTTGTAGATTATAGATTAAAGGTGCCATGTTCAGGAGGCATAGCCTCACGTCGACGTGACTAATGCCACTGACTGTGCAGTGTCGACTCCCTCTCCCCTAGCCATCACCTCATCAACTATCCTAATCACCCTTAGCTAAAAGAAACCATTTGCCACATAACGTGCTCCATCTAATGAATACAAAATCACTGTCAGAAAGCTGGAATGAAACACAGGCGAGTTTTAGCTAAACGACTCCAACTTTACAGAAATCAATAGACACATGCATAAAAAGGCAGGCAGGTTTTTCTAAACTCGTAGATCAGGGGAGTAACGTATTTCAAGTCGTACACAGCTAATAAAAAGAAAGAGCTGCATTTATTAGCAGTGGTCTGTGTAACAAAAGAATTAACGGTATTTCTGTCCAAACCAATGCAAAGTCTTGAAGCGAGGCACTTTGTAGGATGAATCTGGCAGGTCATAAGCCTGCAATAAAAATTCAAATGAGTCTCCCTTAGCGGACAGCAGCTAGGAAGGCTTGGCTTTGGAATCTTTTCAGGGCTAAACACTGTTTGTTGATAATATAATTCATTAATTAAGGCTCTCTTATAATGCCCTATAAATTGATTGAGAATTCCCTATTATCTACATGTGACCTATTGCTACAGTTTTCAGATCCTTTGTCTTGGGCCTTTTTTGGATCTATATTAGGGAGGTTGCTTCCAGTAAAAGGATATCAGCACACAATTATATGCTGATTTTATGCAGGGCAATGACACAAATCCAGCTTTTTGGCAGAAAGCTCTTTTGTTCTCTCATAATAGTGTCTTTTTGGAGGAAGTCAAAGCTAAAACAAAAAAAATCTTGAGTGAAAGAATGTCACTAGTCTGTGCAAAGGCATTGAGCTCAACCACATTAAACGTCTTTAGGTTGAAGTGGAAAGGTAACTTTATCTGGGCTTTAAGCAGAGACTATGTTAGCAGATTAATGCCTATGGTTTTGGTTTGATTGATTCACTGATTGATTTGTGTAATGAACTAGAGTACCTCGTCTAAATGAGCCGAAGCTGTCAGTACTATTTAATTCAACCGAACTGAAGTGCTTGTTGGATTGTTGAATGTGTGAAATCTCTTTTGTCACTGTATTTCCAGTATCAAATGATGGGCCTCAACACACACCTGTTTTATACTGTGGAGGACTGATTATTGCTCCTGTGTAGAGTTTCATATAAGACTCTTTGCCCTACACAGTGTTCCCTTTTTGAATAACACACAGGTCTGTTGCAAAATACTTTTTAGAATTACCTTTACATGCAATTACAACTACAGGTCTTTTGGGGGTACGTATCCTCCAGCTTCGCACATCTATAAACCAAGATTGATGCCAATTTTTCTTTGCAAAGTAGCTCATAACACAACATTTAATGTTTCTTTTCTACAAAATTATTTGCTACTTTGTGTTGGTCTGTGAAAAAAATCAAAGTCTGTAGGCACAGTACGTATAAAGCAGGAAAAACCGAAGTGCTTTTACTGTAAACATATAGGAACCTCCATTTTCCAAAACAGAAATGCTTGTATACGTTTAACTAATCTCTGAATGCTTGAATTAGTTCGATGTTCACCTAATTTGGGACATATACAATAGCTTTGGTTAAAGCCCCGTGAGGTTTAAAATGCGAACTGCACTCTAATTGTAACATCATTACAAGCCTACATGCCATCCTTTGTCATATAAAGTCTGAATGCTCCCATTATCATTAGGCTTTAGGCCTGATGTTACAACCTCCCATTGCCAAGTGGAGTTTGAGCAGATTGTACAAATGAGAACTATTCATCTGCCTTGAGGCAACAGTTCACTATAGTCCAATAAGCCAACTAATTTTAGAAGTGGTGCATGCTTCCCTGCCGGGTCAATAGATTGATTATCCATATGTGAAATTACACACCTTTTAAAATCGAGCCCAACTGCAGTGCACCCAGTGTCATAGCGATAACCCAGTTTTAAATGCTAATCTCATTTACAAAGTAGAGAGTGAACATTGGCCAGCAGTCCAACCACTCCAAAATCAGACTTTAGAAAAAAGAAAACTCCCTCTACTGAAAAGGCCCTGCTACCATGCTATTTTTAGGGCCTTACTTTAATACTGGCACTGGCTATTGTCAGGCTGAAATCAACTTGTCCTTTTTTCTAGAGTAAGTATTGATCCACAAAAGCATTGACTCACAGTGCACCACTGATTCTTCATCCACAACAGCCTTCCCTGCTGGGCATTTACAAGTGTTAATGTCACAGCTGGCATTTAGGGGTCTTCAGTGTACCCACCAGAATGTCGGAAGAAAATGGTTTAAAAGATCGCTTCAATGTACATTTTTTGATGAAGGGATCTTAGAGAGAAACTTCTTTGAGATGTCCAAATCATTGTCTACGGAAAACCAGCCATCCCCTTATTGTATGACTTGAGTTGTTCCATAAACCCCACTCCAGATCTCTGTACTTCGTTACTGATGTAAAGCCAGCAGTGCCTGTGACTGTCACTGGGGAGAGGACAGAAGCATAGTTCACTGATTTAAGTATCTCCATAAGCTGGTGGTGATAGTCATTCTACCATTGTCACAGTTTTACCTCCTGCTGCTGCTGCGTAGTGAGTAAACTCCAGCTGCTTTGAAACATCCTGCAACTGCAGGCTTTTTTTTCTTCTCAGAATATCTTTATGTCACCCAGCTAGATCTATTTGTCTTTTCATGCTCTCAAACCCAGTAGAAATACAGCTGAGTTTGTGTTTCCACCATCCACCACAGTAAGTGTAGCATTGTTAGGATATATATATATATATATATATATATATATATATATATATATATATATATATATATATATATATATATATATATATATATATATATATATATGTATATGTATATGTATAATGTCTTGTTCCGATAGATTACCATGCACATTAAATGTTAAAGCACAAGAAAGAAATATATCTGGAAACAATTAAATCCAATAAATCATTCCCATTTACAGCATAATTTATCTATTTAAGTGGCATTTTATTTGTCTTGGGAACACGTTATGGTCCAGACTCTCTATACCTTCCCTTCCTGTCAAGTGCTGGTGTGATTCGGGATGTCTGCTCAGCTCCCGGAGTCTCTTGCTCAGTTGTCAGTATGGGACAGAGGAGACGCTTTGAAACAGCAGCGAACATTTTCATTCAATGATCTCATTTTTTCCCCGAGGCTTTACAGGGCTCTTACAGCTTTTACTGAACAGCATGAAGCCCAGTATACTCTGCATCACTCTCTATATTCATTCTTTCTCTTAATCAATGGTCTCCAGTTTTTCAAAGGCGACCCACCGCTGTTATGAAATTAAAGGTTATCGAGGAAAGATGCCTTAAAGGTCTTTTTTTTTATTGTATTCAGTGCCTCTTTAAGACATTTTATTTTTGCAATGAACATTGGTTATACGTCCTGTTTAATGGATGTTAAAGTTACTATCTGGACCTAATGTAAGTGCTTTTTTAGCTTTGAACTAAAACACTTAACTTATTTTACAATGGCTGCTTAAAAATTACATCAATTGCCAAGTTTGTACAAAGAAATCTTGTTATTAAAACAACTAAAAGAACAAATTATAGTTTACTCATCAGTATGAATTTGGGCTTTTAATGATGCAGTTTGACTGCTATACAGTGATATAACAAACAACCAAAATGTTGTTTTTTTTTCCAAACAAGAATTTGATGGACAAGGAGGACTTTACTGTGGATTTTGCTTAATTCACACAGATTCATCATTATAAATAATAGGAGCTCAAATAAATCCGTTTTTGGAGAATGTTTGGAGAAACTATACACTTTTTATAGCCATCAACGAGGATCTGTCATATTTTCTTATTATGATTAACCCACCTTTTCCTGATAACGTTTCTTTTTTACCTTTTTCTTTTTTTACTACACGATGTCCCCTCCACTCTCAGGACTGTCATCATTTCAGCTATTACGGATATACATCATGTACAGGACTAAAGGCAGTTAGAGTCCATCCAATAGACCAAACATAGAATTGAACGCAGTGAGTGAAAGTCTGTATAATATAATAATAATGTATAATATAGTAGCTTGCCAAATACAGCATCAATCAGTCATTTGCAATTGTGATATTCCACATAGTGATATTGTGATGGCGGCTGCAATTGACCTGTACTGCTTGCCTTAGCAACTGTTGCTAACTTGGACAAGCCGTTGCAGCTTATTGCATACTTACAATGAGAGCAGTCAGTGCTGAACCAATTCCTAAAGAGGCTCTTGACCACTTTTGAAGCCAACAACAAATAATATCTTCGAGGAGCCTTTAGAAAGGTCGGCATTGTGCCTTGGAGGGCTATGTACAAAATTCCAAAGTAGAATTACATGAAACTAGAGGCACTGATCTTCAAAGGAAAACAGAGAAGCCTCATCTTGCATCAGTTGTCTTTGACAAGGGAAAGATCATTGAAGACCGCCACATCACAATATGTGATGGCATTTGCAATTGGAGTATTGTGAAGTTTAAATCATAACTATGAGCCACATTTCAAAAGAGCTAAATCTGTCATAAAAAGTATTTTGATATTACAGGAACAAAACCCTTCTCATAATTAAAGGACAGCTTTTTGCATGTTTTCACTGGTATTTTGATGATTTATTGTTAATGTTAATGGGCTCTCAGTGTTTTGAGGTTGGAAGGCCCTCTTTCCATCACCCTAATCTTTAGCTCCCTGCACAGATACAAGTCAGGACTCTGTCTGGGCAACTCCAAAACATTAAAAATTCTTCCAATCAAGAAAAACATGTTAAAATTGAAAAATTAGCTTTAAACCTAAACTTGCCAGAAGTATGAATAACATTGGGCTTTACATAAATCCGAAACAAACACTACAATATATGATTTAGCAATTGTATTTTGATTAGGTTTTTTATACCAAGTTATTCAATATGTTCAGCAGACCGAGAAGGGGCACTTGAAAAATCTTATTTCCAACTTCAGCTGAAGCAGCTGGTGAGCTGGTGGCCGACACATGTGATAATGACACAACGCTCAGGCTCAGACGGGATAGCAGTGCACGACTCAGGCAGCTTTTAATAATTGATGCCAGCCAAGACCCCGGATTGGCCAGTAATTGCATTACAGGTCACTTCTCAATAGCAATTTGCTAAAGTTGTGGTGATTTGTGCCGGGTGGCGATCAATAGACACTATCCAAAGAGGCAGCACCCCCACACTCTTCTCTCATGCTGTTTGTCTTTCTGTTTCTCTAAGGGCAACTGGTGGAGATATTATCTTTCAATGCTTTCTGCTGAATTGTTAGGATTTTCTTATTCTGCCTCATATTACCTTTGTTTTTCTATACTCTATTGTTTGTAAGTATAGACTTCAAACAAAATCTGGATATAACCAAAGTGACATCACACATGATGGGTACCATTTTTCAGCATTATTAAGGTGTCACAGTTTTGAGATTTGAGAAGCTGAAATTAGATTTTTATGTTGTTTAGGTTTTTAGCAAACTGTAGGTATGGTTAATGCATTTAAGAAGCAAATGTAAAAGATACCAGCGACACATTTTACTTTTGTGTATTGCACGCCGTACTCTAAAAGTCTCTGTTTGGTTAAGGATACATAGGCAGGGTATTGGCAGAGGAATGGGACCAGTCGTTTCTTTTGCAATACACCAGCTATTCATAAATATTTACTGGGATTCTCAGTATAAAAGCTGGCGAGACAATGCAGGTTGTTGGGGTTAATGAAAAGGTGCCAAGATTTTAGCAATATTTTAGGAGACACTAAGACTCTCCATTTTGGATTCAAAAGGTCTACCAAACCATAAACTGCTTTAAAGAATGCAAAATATTCCAGTTCATATTTGAACTTCATATAACTATCAACAATTTCAAGGCGGTCTTAATGCTGGTGTGGTATTGTCCAGTTCAGGTTTGATCAGTCTAAATATTTTAGATTTTCAATTATAGATGATCAAATGCTGTCCAAACTCATAAAAAGCATTAAAACAGCCCTTTATTGGTAGCCCCTAAGCAGATGTCAACTTTAGAATCTTTAGCAGCTAACAGTCAGCCAGTCGCCGCAAGTCTTACAGTGTTTACAAATCATTCATAGCTTGTGTGGCAATTTCATTATTCCTATATCCAAGTACCCAAAACGTGTTGGAGGCTTCCTTAAAACTTTTGAGACCAAGTGTTGTTGGGTAGCTAGACAACAAGCCAGTCTTAGCCGACTCAGTACAAGACAACTCAAGAACTACTTTCTTTCTTATTCAAAATAAAAGTCTCAAACATAATTGCAGCAGGGTGTAAAGCTTAACCATTTTTCAGACTCTCACATGCTCCTCAAACTGCGTCAGGTCTAAATTCAGCCGAGAAGCCGATTGATCCATTTTTATCAAATACTAAGGATAATTTTAGCAACAGTGAAATTGGTGAAATAATCTACCTTCCTGCGACTGGAAGATTAGTTTTTATTAGCATTATGCTAAATTATGTTTTGTGCTACATTAAAATGACTAATTTATTTAATTTACCATCTACTTGATCGCAAAAAAGATAGATAATAAATTTAGGCAGTGAGGGGTTACTCTGTGCACCTTCACATCCGGGCATAATAATAGCTTGGGCTTGAGAAATATTGGTCCATTTTAATATTGCAAGATACTCTACACCTCTAGGAATAATTCATTATTGTTTAATGGTAATGACCTACTATTTATGTCTCAGTTTTGGAAGACTCCCTTCTTCAACTCAAAGTGACCACTTGAAAAACTGCAACTTTCATTTGCACATCCACACTTAATAAAGTGTTCCACCCTGCGGGTATGTTCTTTTTGATGTGTGATACTTTCTCAATGCTTTGAGCAAAAAGTGTTATCTTTTTTGCATAGTTTGAGCCGTATAACCAGAAAAAACTGACATTTTGCTTTACTCCAAATATTTCAGTCTTTGTTGTGCTGTAGGAGCAGCAGCAGTGTTGTAAAGCAAGATATCTTAGGTGATAGATGGCAAAAATCTAAGTAATAAGTGAAGTAAAAGCCTTGCTTTTGGTTATTCTCTTAAATTCTGCATCTTTATTCCAGTGCTATGCATAATCACCCCATTACTCCTTATAAATAACTATACAGGCTACATAAAGGAAGCAGAAATGAGGGGGAGGATATCTGAAGTTTAAAAGGTTAAAAAAAAACCTTTGAGCTCACCCTCATCTCAATGCAGAGCTCAAAGCTCTGTTTGTGCTGAAGTTCATGCTGTTAGCCTGGTGCCCCTTCTGGCTACCATCATCCTCTTGGAAGTTATTTACAGTTCTAGCCTTCTTTTGTCTTGCTTCCACGTTGATGTTTCAGCCGCTTTGACACGTAAACTATCACTCTGTCATTTAACTGCATCTTGTGTTGATTCCTTCTCTGTCTCTCTTTCTCTCTCTGCCTTCACTTCTCTTTTGGCCCCTCCTGCTCCTTCTGCTGTGGTGTAGAGAGGACAAGAGGAGAGTGGAGGAGACAGTAGATTTTGCATGCTCTAAATACGGCCTCTGTATGTGGGGTGCTGTCATCAAAGGAGAAAAGGGAAAGAGGATGGTTCTGTTATTTTGTGATAGTGTGGGATAGTATTTGTGCATCTGTTTGTAGATGCGACTGAGAGTGCTTGAATTCTAGCAAACATCAAAGATGATCTCTCATCCGTCTCTCTTTTTTCTCTCTTCCTCTCCCCTTCTGTCACTCTCCCTGATGCCCACTTTAGCATAATTTTTGCGCATTGCTTTTTTTGTTTTTTGTCATTATACTCTGCCTTTCCTTGCCTGTTTGTGTTGGTGTGTCTCGCCTTTCTTGCATGTGCTTGGCAGAGTGTGACAGCATTGAGAAGTCACCAAAGAGGTAAATGATGATAGGCCATCCATCATGCTTTATGGACTCTGTATGGTGCTGCCGTGGAGAGTGGCTGCACTGTGCAGTAACTCAGAACACTCTGTCCCTCTATATAACCTGGCAGGGGCTCTGCCTCTTGCCTCGCCTCTGCTGGCCGAGTGTTTATGTGTGCAAGACGCAGGAGGAGCGTTGCTCTGACTCACCCTCTCAAGTGTTTTTGTTTGTGTGGCTGTGAGTGCATAGGGGAAACGGGAGAGTGCTTGTCCACATTGACAGAATATGGGTGATGAGCTTTCATTATGGCCTGATATGCCACTGCTGGGAGCAGTGGCTCAGAGCATCAACCACAGTACGTTCTGTATGTGAATGACACACATACATAAACACAGATAAGAACAAAGATATGATGCTGGAAAAACATAAAGCCTGTTTGTTTAAACTTTGACCAATACAATGGTTCTCAAACCTCATGCTCTGAGGTCTAAACCCCATCAATCCATCTATTTTTCTGAACCCGTCATTCCTATGCAGGGTTGCGGGGGGGGCTGGTGCCTATCTCCAGCTGGACAGGTCGCCAGTCCATTGCAGGGTCTAAAACCTATTTCTAGATTAGGCCATAATGTTAGCTAACTAGTGATGAGCAAATCCCTTTTATTTTAATTAGTTACAACTTACAAGCAAAAGAAAGCGCATCTTATTCCTCCAACTTTGTTTGTTTCTGGTTCAATGCTGCACTAATTGTTGGTAGTAAAGTGTAAGAAAAGCTTTAAATTGAGACTTTTAGACATTTTTTTTATTTTAAACCTGATGAACGTAACTACTTTTCATGCTGCAGACATTGGTATTGTGCATAGCAACCTTGTCTGCCTTCGGCAAGCTGCCTAAATTGGTAATTGGAGTCTATCATTAGAAATGACCACTAATGGGAAAAATGTCAGTTATTTCATTTTTATTTTAAATTGCAAAATTAAAACAAAGGATTTTTGAAAAATGTCTTGGATTTCCTTTTTATGCTTACAATACTAAAAAAAAAATTTATTTTCTGATATATGTATTTTAATCATGAAAATATTACAATGAAATACTATCCATCCATCAATCCATTTTCTGTACCCGTCCATCCTAATTCCGGGGTGCGGAGGGGCTAGTGCCTATCTCCAGCAGTCAAGGGGCGAAAGGCGGGGTACACCCTGGACAGGTCACCAGTCCATCGCAGAATAAAATACTATAGTTTTTGATATTAAACAAAAATCAATAACTACTTGGTTTTAAGACTTTTCCTACTGGTTTGTAATGAGAAAATCTCCGTATTATAACATGCACAAACCATATGAAATTAAGTTTATATTTTTCCAAATTAAAATTTTAGTCTCTAATTTCATTTTTGTTGTTTGTTTTATTTTAACTTTCAGAATTTAATGTTTTACAGAGTTGACACATTATTATCAACCTTCACTAAAAACACTTACTTATTTGGTTCATGTAATAACATTTCACCTGCTCAATTGGAGAATAACCCAAATGTAATGCAATTGAATTCAGTTTCCTCTCTAACATGGTGGCAATGTGTTGTAGAAAGCTGCTATAATTCTCTGTCAACACTTTCTCTAAAACTTAAATTACTTAAGCATTTATATCTAAATGACTAGCTTACTTGGATTATATAGCTGCAAAACCCCAGCTCTTCGCTGAGGTGGGAGGCTAATGATAGCTTTCTTGCTCTCCATTTTGATAAGACTAATTGATAATTCAGTTTATTGCAACTTCTCTTTGTGGTGTGCAGACACAAACTTACAGAAAGAGTTGATCTTCCGATTCACAAACTAGACACTTTGCTTTGAACAATGTAATTCTAATGGTTTGTGTTTTAGCAGCATTCTTGTCATTCTCTGGTTTCTCCCACATGGCTGACAGTTAAGCTTAGCTTAGTTTGCTCCAAGAGGAAGGTTTTGGACTGGGTCCAGATTAAGTTCTCGTTTGGGTTGGAACTAAAAGTTCAGTCTTTAAGAGCCTCTGTTTAAGATGAAAGAAGGTGTATTATATATATATTAGTGAAAATCTCAAGCTTGCCATACCTACTTGACAAGGTTTAAAAAAGGACTGAAGGGGGAGTGTTAGAAAGAGTAGGAGGGTCTTAGAGAGGCACAGGCGAAAATCAAGGCGTCCAATACGGAAGTAAATTTCTTTGAGGTGGATTTGGATATATGACGGACTTTTAAAAGACGGTGGATTGCACCAACAAGGTTTAACTTTAAAAGCAGATTAAGTCATGGTTTAAGTTTAAATTCTGTTGCACCAAACTTTAAACCTAGTTTAAAATGAAGACATTAAATTTAAACCTCTCTTTAAATCTCAGTTTATCTTTCATTCTAAACCAAGTTTAAACTTAATTCGGTTGCACCAGAACTTTAAACTCCATTTTAAACCCTCATCTGGGATGAATTCTAAACTGACAGTGGAGCAGGTTTAACTGTAACATGGCTGCATTTTTTAGGTGGATTGAACAAAATGATGATGTTCCTCAGAGAAAGGTGAGAGACAGGCTCAATCCACTTGAATTTTATAATGATGAGGAATTTTTGGCTAGATACCGCTTTACCAAGGAAACCGTTTTGGAGCAGAACAGAATGGTTGGACCAACTGTCAAACATGGTAGTGACAGAAATGCAGCTGTACCCCCAATGCTCCAACTCCTGGTTGCCCTCAGATTTTACGCAACTAGCTGTTTTCAGAGGGTGGATGGAGACCTGTTTGGCTTGCATAACTCAACAGTTTGCCGCATAGTCAGCAGGGTGTCTCGGGCTGTTGCATCTCTGAAGAACCAGTACATCAAATTCTCTCCAACGGTGGAAACAGCTGCTGGTTTCTACAGGCGAGCTGGATTTCCAGGGGTGCTAGGTGCTATTGACTGTGCGCACATCCCAATACAGAATCCTGGTGGTGCGAATGGAGAGCTTTTCCGCAACCGTAAGCGGTACTGCTCAATCAATGTTCAAGTGTTGTGTGATGAAAAATCGGAAATAACCAACATTGTTGCGCGTTGGCCTGGATCCACACATGACAGCAGGATCTTTGACAACAGCCAGCTTTGTGCCCTCCTCGAGAACAAAACTTATGAAGGCCATCTCATAGGGGATAATGGTTATCCATGCCGCTCTTACCTGATGACTCCTCTTCTGAACCCTCAAACACCAGCAGAGAGAAGGTACAACTACCATCACATTGCAGCCAGAGGGGTGATAGAACGACTCTTTGGAGCATGGAAAAGAAGGTTCCCTTGCATCAAAGATGGACTGCACACAAAGCTGGACAACACCTTGACCACCATTGTCGCAGTTGCAGTTCTTTACAACTTTGGGAAGAGGCATGGAGATAAGCCACTTGAGGCTGACGAGGGCCCACACCACGAGGACACAGAGTATGACCAGGAACACAATGCCAAGCCAAGTGGGAATGCTGTTAGACAAACTCTAATACAAAATCACTTATCTCAATAAGCAATAGGCCTATTGTGTATAAATATGTCTGTAAATAGATGTTATTGTCATTTAAATGTGTGTTTTTCCACTTGACTGTCACTTGTTTAAAAAGGCATTCTGAATAGGTGACTGCTTTAACCCTCTGATGCCTGAATTATTTAAAAACAATGCCACATTTTTTCAATAGTTTATATTAAACAAATATATGAAAATCTGAATAAAATTATATGTTCTCATAGTTATATAATATAGCTACATTCTATAAAAAATATAGCTGCATCATTTTCTATTTATTTAACTATTTAACTGCATCTCAACCTGTTGACAAGAGTATTTTTCAAAATGTGAAGTACAGAGAAGATAAACATTAGTAAGAAATTTTATTTGTTTAATGTTGCAGTACAAACATGTATCGCAGCTTATCATTCATGACAAGAAGGTGGAATTATTTAAATTAGACGTAAAACTATCGCTGAGCATCTTCTTTTTTTGTCAATAGCAGCACCTCCTTCTGTAGCTCTAACACCTCTTTCTGTAATTTGGCATTCTCAATTTCCATTTTTATCTTCTCTTTTTCTAAAACCAAAATTTCCTGATGTGTCACGTAACGCCGCTTGTTTTTCCTGCTGCTGTTTAAATCAGTAGAAGATGAAGACGCAGTGGTGTGAAGGAGATGCTCCTCTGGCTGAATTGGCTCCAGCGTTAAAAAGATAACTGTCAAAACACGAGCCGAAATAAATATATATATATTTTATTTTTTTCTTTGGCAAAAACAACAACTACAACTCACTATGGACTGATGACAGTAAAGCGGATTGGGTTATTTACCGTCTTCCGCAGGTGAATCTGCAGACTGGTCCAAGACCCCATCGTCGTCGTATGGGTTGCGTAATGGCTCCATGTGTTGCGGGATGAGGGAGTTTACTTTCTCCGATAGCGGATCGTCTGACTTTGGTGGAGGCCCACCCCCTGTGACGAACAGCTCCCATCTCACACTAGCCGCATCTTTTTTGGCTTTTGTTTTTAGGTTTTTCCAGCAAGCTTTTAACTGAGCGACGTCTCGTTTGTCTTTCACTCCTGTCGATGTATTAAAACTTTCAGACAGATCCTGCCAAGCAGTATCTTTCATTCTCACAGTGCTGTTGTCCGTTTTTTTTTGTCTTCTATTACTTGCCCATATTGTTCCATTAACTCGATCAGCAAGTTTTTTTCAAATGAGGAAAAGTTTGAACTTCTCTGCCGAGCCATCACGATAATATCAATATTAACAAGGTGAAAATATGAAGATGATTATTGCTACCTAGCAACAATAGAACGTTTAAGTGGGAAAGCAACTGTTAAAAATAAAACTGTAACAAGATCGCCCAAAAAGCTTACATTAATGGTGATATTATAATGGCTATTTATGTTTTAATTTCTATATTGCCCCTATGATTTCATTAGTTTAAACCCAGTTTATATAATTAATCTGTGTTTTACTAAACACAGATTAATTTTAAGCTGTTCAACAGAGCTCAGTTTAAATGTAAGCATTGATTAACTCATTTTAAATCTAGTTTTACTAATCTCTGATTTGAGCAAATCTTAGATTAAATTAAACCTTGTTGGTGCAATCCAGCCCTTAGGTGACAATTATATTGGAGTGTGCCCCCCCCCTTTAAGGTTTTCTTGATATTTCTGCTAAATCTAAGATTTGCAGAGACATTACTAAGGATCATAGAAATTTCACTGTACAAAGTTATCAGTCAGGAGGAGGGTACAAGCTAAAATAAAGCGTGCAAAAATATTTGTTTATGATTCAGTTGAATTGTACAGCGCAAAAAAAGATTTTTCACAATCTAATTTTCTACATTTATATTTTTTAACACTTTTGAGAGTCCCTGCTGAGGACGGGTCAGCATAAATACAAACTTTCAGTGAAATACCCCAAAGAGATTTCCAAAATCTATTTAACAGCAGCCACTGATAAACACCTACTGTACAACTGATCCAAATTTTTATGTCCCTCTCTTTGCCTTACATTTATATTTCACTCTGTCCATCCTTTCTTCTCTGTTTGCATCTTTCACTCCAATAACCCCTCCTCCTTTTGAGCCCCCTAACACTTTTCTTTTCTCACCTTTCCACATGGAAGAACAATTGCTCAGTCCTCTCCCTCCCTCTCTGCCCTCCTCTCCTACACTTTCTCTCCTCTCCACCACTCACAGATCCAGAGGGAATCACACTGTCTGAACCAAATGTGCCACAAACTTGTCAGATGATGTTTGTTTTCCTCTCCTCCTCCCATACCTCTCTTTGAGCACGGCTGTGTGTTTTAATGCTGTCTACATATTTGACAAAGTGCTGTGAAACTCGCTGCGCTGCACTTGCGCGTCAATAGACCGAAAATTTGCACTGTCATTAATGAAATAGGACTCTGCAGAGATGGGGGGGAGGGGGGGTGTAGGAGCAGCCAGACTGAATTGCAAGGTTTGTGTGATTATAATGTGTGCACGGTCAGACAGCTTGTTAGTGCAAATGTTGGAACTGAAAGTAAACAGTCTCTCCACCAAAGCTCACTAGAAACTTTGAATAAAGGATATTTTGCTGAACACCAAAGGTGTTTTCAGGGACTGAACATCTGCGTTCTTGTCAACAATAAAGAACTCTTCTACCCGAAGAAATATAGCACAAACTCATGTTTATTTTCCCAAAGGATGTTATTTGCCATTTACAGGAACACTGCTTATTAGTAAAATGCCATCAGATATGAGATGTGAAGATAAGTTTCAGATTTTGTCCTACTTCCTGTGTACTTGAGCAGTAACAGTACGCTGGATTCAATTATGATCAAGAGAACTGATATGATATATACTCACTGGCTACTTTATTAATTCAATTCAGTTCAGAAAATACTATATTGATCCCAGAGGGAAATTGTTGTTATAGCTCATAGAATTACTTCTTTAAGGAGTTATTGTAGATCTTGATAGTTGTGGGCAGGAAGGATTTTCTGTAGCGGTCTGTGTTGCAGCGAAACTGAAGAAGCCTCTGACTAAAGACACCCTAATAGTCTCAAGAAGATGCTCAGGGTTGTCCTTTTTTTTGTGTGAAGAATCCTTCTTTGCATCGTCATCTCCAGATGTTCCAAAGCTGTCCCCAGAAATAACTGGAATGTTTGTATGATTGTATTGAAATGACTTTTCTTGTAAAGTGCCTTGAGATGAAATCTATTCAATTCAATTCAGTCTATTTATATAGGCCGGATTCACAACAGATGTCATCGCAAGGCCCTTTACCAAAGTCAATTCATTTCAATCATACAAACATTCCAATTAGTTTAAAGTTTTAATTGGTTTCCTATTTAAGGAATCCCAACAGACTGCATCGAGTCATTGACTTGAGGTTGCGTCCCGCTAATGCAGACTTCCAACCATAGCAATCCCTCATAATGAGCAAGCATGTACAGTAGCGACAGTGGAGAGGAAAAAATTCTCTTTAACAGGAAGAAACCTCCAGCAGAGCCTGGCTCAGTACCTGGCTCAGTTCCACGACCAATTTGGGGGTTTGAGAAGACAGAGCAGAAACACAGAAAGAGCAGAAGATCTGAACCTGCAGTCTGAGAGTGAAGTGCTCTGTTGGGAACATATGGAACAATCAGGTCTCTGATGTACGATGGAGCTTGATTTTTAAGGGCTTTATATGTAAGAAGGAGGATCTTAAATTCTTCTCTGGATTAAACAGGGAGCCAGTAAATAGAAGCTAAAGCAGGAGGATGTGATTCCTCTTTTTATTATTCATCAGAAGTCTTGCTGCAGTATTTTGGATCAACTGAAGGCTTTTAATTACATTTTGTGGACTTCCTGATAGAAAAGAATTACATTAGTCCAGCCTTGAGGTAACAAATGCATGGACTAGTATCTCAGCATCACTCGTGGACAGGATGTTTCTAATTTTAGCAATACTCCAGAGGTGAAAGAAGGAAATCCTAGAAACCTGTTCAATATGGGATTTGAATGTCAATAACGCTGAGGTTCTTTACGTTATTACTGGAGGCCAATTTAATGCCATCCAGATGTCATCCGTGTTTTTATGTCTTCCAGACATTCCTGCAATCTACCTAACTGACTGGATTCATCAGGATTATGGATAAATATAGTTGTGCATCATCGGCATAGCTGTGGAAATTTATCCCATGCTGTCTAATGATTTTACCAATAGGAAGCATATATAAAGTGAAAAGAATTGGTCCAGGTACAGAACACTGTGGAACTCGACAAGTAATGAAAGAAGATATATCATTTACATGAGCAAACTGGAATATGTCAGACAAATATGATTTAACCAGAACAAACACAAGTCCAATATCTGAGGGCAGTAGAATACCATTAGTAACCTTCACCAGTGCTGTTTCAGTACTATGATGAGCTCTAAAACCTGACTGAAACTCTTCAAACAGGTCGTTACTGTTTAGATGCTCACAAACTTGTTTAGCAACTATTTTCTCAAGGATTTTGGATAAGAAAGGAAGATTAGATATAGGTCTAGAATTGCACTGCTCTGGGTGGCTGCATGTTGGAGAGGCTCTGTTGGCTACATATTAAATTTTGTTTTTTTGTACATTGGTTCCTCTTTTTTCTTAAAGAAGATGGAAGGATTTTTGCAGTAAATTTTTCCCTTTTTGAAAATTTGTTATGATGCGTAACTATGGCAACAATGTGGTTTACAGCCGGGAGCAGCTGATTAATATAGCAAAAGCTGAAATAATACCTCAACTGAAGCTACAAATCCCTGATGAGTTGATAAGGAGGAGAGTTGGATGCAGAGCAGGAGCAAAAAGGAGACAGTGAAAGAGGAAGTTCAAGTCATCTCTTCCATCGATCATAATGGGCAACGTAAGATCACTGGCTAACAAGATGGATGAACTCCAAGCCCTTACAAGGACTCAGCCAGAGTACCGTGAATGCAGTGTTATGTGTTTTACTGAGACGTGGCTGCTGGATCATATCCCCGACTCCAACGTGTCTCTGCCAGGCTTCCTGACTGTACGAGCAGACAGAGATCTGAAGACGACCAGAAAAAGAAAAGGTGGTGGAGTAGCAGTACTTGTCAACAACAGATGGTGTCATCCAGGACATGTTACTGTGAAGTGTCGTCTCTGCAGCCCAGATGTCGAACTCTTGGCAGTGAGTTTTCGTCCTTATTATTTACCAAGAGAGTTCACCAGTGTAATTTTCGCAGTTGTTTACATTCCACCTTCAGCCGTTCCCGACACTGCATGTGATGTCATCAGTTCCGTTGTTGCTAAGCTACAGACACAGCACCCCAAAGCATTTGTGCCGATATCTGGTGATTTTAATGATGCCTCGCTCTCTACTACACTTCCAACATTTCAACAGTTTGTCAGCTGCTCTACAAGAGAAAACAGGACCTTGGATTTGTTTAATGCAAATGTAAAGGATTCATACGCGTCCAAACCAAGACCTCCCTGGGAAAATCAGATCACAATCTTGTTTTTCTCTGTTCAGAATATAAACCACTTGTTCAGAGGCAACCTGTGTCAAAACGAACTGTGAGAAAATGGTCACAGGAAACTGAAGAAGCCCTGCAGGGTTGTTTTGCAACCACAGACTGGATGACTCTTTGCCAAGCACATGGAGAGGACATCAATGCCATGACTGAGTGTGTGACTGACTATATAAACTTCTGTGTGGACAACATCATCCCCACCAGAAGAGTGAGATGTTTCCCTAATAACAAACCCTGGATCACCAGTGACCTGAAGGAACTGCTAAACAAGAAAAAAAGAGCCTTCAGGGAGGGAGACAGGGAATTACTGAGGAGTATACAGAAGCAACTTAAGGTCAAGATCAGAGACAGCAAGGAGGCATACAGGAAGAAGCTGGAGAACAAACTACAGAGGAACAATATCAGAGATGTCTGGTCAGGAATGAGAAAGATCACAGGTTTTAAGGACAGGAAGGATTGGATAGATGGAAGTCTGGACAGAGCCAATGAACTGAACATATTCTTCAAGAGGTTCAGTTCAGGAACTAGCTCAGCAGCCCCCTCTCCTGTTCCCAGCCAAACAGACATCCCACTCTGCTCTGATCAACAGCTTTCCTGTTACACCTTGGATGTTTTATCCTTCACCTCAGCCATGGACTCTTCTAATTCCACAAGTTTGACTTCAACCAAGTCAGGAAATGCTGCTACCCCTTTTGCCTCCCCCTCCCACTTGTCTGTCTCCAAAAGTCAGGTGAAGATGCAGCTGGAGAAACTGAACGGGAATAAGGCTGCAGGTCCAGATGGTGTCAGCCCCAGAGTCCTGAAGGCCTGTGCAGAGCAGCTCTGTGGGATTCTGCAGCACCTCTTCAACCTTAGCCTAAGAAGGTTCCAGTGTTGTGGAAGACATCCTGCCTTGTTCCAGTACCCATACAAACTCACCCATCAGTCATCAATGACTATAGACCTGTTGCCCTGACATCCCACATCATGAAGGTCCTGGAGAGACTCCTGTTGGCACCCCTGAGTAAGCAAACAAGAACGTATCAGAACCCACTGCAGTTTGCTTATCGCTGTGGAGTTGGAGTTGAAGATGCCATCATCCACCTACTTCAACCAACCCACTGTCATCTGGACAAAGCAGGCAGCACTGTGCGGATCATGTTCTTTAATTTCTCCAGTGAATTTAACACAATTTAGCCTGATTTGCTTTGTCAGAAACTCCTGAAGACACAGGTGGAGCCCTCAACAATCGCCTGGATCAATAACTACCTGACCAACAGACCACAGTTTGTGAGACTGAAGAATTGTGTGTCAAACCAGGTGGTCAGCAGCACAGGAGCACCACAGGGGACCGTACTCTCACCATTCCTTTTCACTCTGTACACCTCAGACTTCCAGTACAAATCAGAGACCTGTCATCTGCAGAAATACTCAGATGACTCTGCAATTGTCGGGTGTATCAGAGATGGACAAGAAGCTGAATACAGAGAGCTGGTGGACCGCTTTGTGACATGGTGTGGAAACAATCGTCTCACCTTGAATGTGAACAAAACAAAGGAGATGATTGTAGATTTCAGAAGAAACAGGGATAAGTCAAAAACTGTTTTCATCATGGGAGAAGAAGTGGAGGTGGTTCAATTCAATTCAGTTTATTTATATAGCGCCATTAAAGGCTGCATTTAGGCTATCCCTTTCAGTATCCACATGAATACTGAAGTCCCCCACTATAATGACCCTATCAGTATTTAATACTAAATCAGATAAAAAATGTGAGATCTGATCCAAGAATTGAGAGTAAGGGCCTGGTGGACGATACAAAACCACAAACAAAAATGGTCTTAATGTTTTGCAACTTGGATGAGGAAAATTAAGGGTTAGATGTTCAAAAGAACTGTAGCTATCAATTGGTCTGGGACTAATCAGTAAATCAGAACGAAAAATGGTTGCAACTCCTCCAAGTCTTTGAGGAGAGAGATCTTATGTTTAATTAACCACATTTAATAGATTTATTTTTCTGTTCAGTCAAAGTTGTATTTATATTTATGAGATTTCCATAATTTGCTTTTGTTGGCTTAACTTTTAATTCATTTAATTTGGCCGTGGGCAAGACACTGTTTCTATAGGGTAATGGGTGGGTAACAGCAGCAGAGAGGTGGGTTAAACTACGACTCTGCTTCCTGGTCTGGACCCTGGGTTGTCAGTGTTTTGGAGGACTAATAAATTCGGCCATATTCCTAGAAAGAAGAGCTGCTCCATCCAAAGTGGGATGGATGCCGTCTCTCCGGATCAGACCAGGTTTTCCCCAAAATGTTCTCCAGTTATCAATGTAGCCCACATCGTTTGCAGGACACCACCTAGACAACCATTGATGGAATGACAGCATGCGGCTAAACATGTCGTCACTGGTCCGAACAGGCAGGGGACCAGAAAAGATTACAGAGTCTGACATTCTTTTGGCAAACTTACACACCGAAGCAACACTAATTTTAGTGACCTCCGATTGGTGTAACCGGGTGTCATTACCGCCAGCGTGAATAACAATCTTACTGTATTTACGCTTATCTTTAGCCAGCAGTTTCAGGTAGGATTTGATGACGCCCGTTCTGGCCCCTGGCAAACATTTGACTATGGTCAATGGTGTCTCTAATGCCACGTTTCTGACTATGGAGCTGCCAATTACCAGGGTCGGCTTCTCAGCGGGTGTGTCGCTGAGCGGGGAAAATTTGTTAGAAATGCGGACCGCTTGGTGGTGGCCCGGGGGCTGGGTCCTAGAACTATCCTTCTTACGTACAGTCACCCAGCCGGCCTGAGGTCCCAGCTGCGCGGGCTCTACCGGAGGACAGCTAGGGGGTTCTATCCTTGTTGGCTCCGCGCTGGCTAATGGGCTTCGGCTATCTGCTGGTTTTTCAACCGCGCGGAGCCGTGCTTCTAATTCTGATACCCTCGCCCAAAGCTACAAAAATATTACATTTATTACAGTTAGCATTATCACTAAAGGAGGCAGGGAAGTAACTAAACATCTGACAGAGAGAGCAAGAGAGAAGAGAAGAGTTAGAGACAGGAGAAAGAAGAGTAGCCATAGCCGCAATGAAGCTAAGCGAACTGAGCTAGCGAGACCTTACCACACAGAGAAAAACCGTGTGAAACACAAAATGTGTGTTAAAATAACTTAGAAAGGCCTCAGCAGTCCAGTTGCTGGACCGGTTTGTGACATGGTGTGGAAACAATCACCTTACCTTGAATGTGAACAAAACAAAGGAGATGATTGTAGATTTCAGAAGAAACAGTGATAAGTCAAACACTGTTTCCATCATGGCTGAAGAAGTGTAGGTGGTTGAGGAGTATAAATACCTCTGAGTTCACCTCGCGAACAGTTTGGACTGGATGCACAACAGTGAAACCGTCTACAAGAAGGGACAGAGCAGACTGTACTTATTGAGGAAGCTTAGGTCCTTCAAGGTTTGCAGAAAGATGCTGGAGATCTTCTACAAGTCTGTTGTGGAGAGTGTAATCTCTTCAGCCGTCATCTGTTGGGGTAGCAGCATCAGAGCCAGGGATTTAAATAGGCTAAACAACCTGATAAAGAAGGCTGGTTCTGTTCTTGGGACAACTGTGGAACATCTGGAGATGATGATGCAAAGAAGGATTCTTCATAAAATCAAAAAAATGATGGACAACCCTGAGCATCCTCTTCATGAGACAGTCATACAACAACAGAGCGTTTTCAGTTGGAGGCTTCTTCAGTTTCGCTGCAATACAGAACGCTACAGGAAATCCTTCCTGCCCACAGCTATCATCATCTACAACGACTCCTTAAATAATTAATTATATGAGCTATACCAACACTTAATTTCCCTCTGGAATCAATAAAGTATTTTTGAATTGAATTGAACTGAATATGTAATAAACTTAGTCATCTTGATCAAGGAAAGGTTTCTTAAGTAAAGGTTAAATTACAGCAATTTAAAATTCCTGTGGTACGTATCCATTTACTAAGGATGGATTCATCATATCTAAAACGGGGCCAGGAACCAAATGGAACACTTCCTTAAATAATTTGGTTGGGATTAGGTCCAGTATACAAGTTGAAGGTTTAGATGAGGCTAATATTTTTGATAATTCCGAAAGCTCTCTGAATTAAAACAGTCCAAACACAAATGAGGTTCTACAGTTACCTCTGATGCTGCCTCACTTACTGAGAAAGAAGTAATCATGTTTGAGAGGATCCCAATGATTTTATTTTTAATAGAATACATTTTATTTATGAAGAATCCCATAAAGTTATCACTACTAAGAGCTGGGGGAATAGTTGGCTCAACAGAGCTATGACTCTGTGTAAGTTTGGCAACTGTACTAAAAAGAAACCTAGGATTGTGAATCCATCTGTTGTGAATCGGCGCTATATAGATAAACTGAATTGAATTGAACAGAACCAGCCTTCTTTATCATGCTGTTTAGCCTTTTTAAGTCCCTGGCTCTGATGCTGCTACCCCAACAGATGATGACTGAAGAGATTACACTCTCCACAGCAGACTTGTAGAAGATTTGCAGCATCCTGCTGCAAACCTTGAAGAACCTAAGCTTCCTCAAGAAGTACAGTCTGCTCTGTCCCTACTTGTAGACAGCTTCACTGTTGCGTCTCCAGTCCAAACTGTTGGCGAGGTGAACTCAGAGGTATTTATACTCCTCAACCACCTACACTTCTTCAGCCATGATGGAAACAGTGTTTGACTTATCACTGTTTCTTCTGAAATCTACAATCATCTCCTTTGTTTTGTTCACATTCAATGTAAGGTGATTGTTTCCACACCATGTCACAAACCGGTCCAGCAACCCTCTGTATTCAGCTTCTTGTCCGTCTCTGATACACCCGACAATTGCAGAGTCATCTAAGTATTTCTGCAGATGACAGGTCTCTGATTTGTACTGGAAGTCTGAGGTGTACAGAGTGAAAAGGAATGGTGAGAGTACGGTACCCTGTGGTGCTCCTGTGCTGCTAACCACCTGGTTTGACACACAATCCTTCAGTCTCACAAACTGTGGTCTGTTTGTCAGTTAGTCGTTGATCCAGGGAATTGTTGAGGGCTCCACCTGTGTCTTCAGGAGTTTGTGACGAAGCAGATCAGGCTGAATTGTGTTAATAGCACTGGAGAAATCAAAGAACATGATCCTCACAGTGCTGCCTGCTTTGTCCAGATGACAGTGGGTTGGATGAAGCAGATGGATGATGGCATCTTCAACTCCAACTCCACAGCGATAAGCAAACTGCAGCGCAACCTGATATTTTCTTGTTTGCTTATTCAGGGGGGGGGAA
This sequence comes from Valencia hispanica, assembly GCA_963556495.2. NCBI lineage: Eukaryota > Metazoa > Chordata > Actinopteri > Cyprinodontiformes > Valenciidae > Valencia > Valencia hispanica. The sequence continues at coordinate 26,136,824 of OY747708.1, forward strand.
AGGAGTCTCTCAAGACTTTCATCATGTGGGATGCCAGGGCAACAGGTCTATAGTCATTGATGACTGATGGGTGATTTTTTTATTAGGGTCATCTGTCAACTTCCTGTTAAGACAAAATAGCAAATCAGTCAATCACATTGCAGCAGCTTAAAGCATTAAGGCAACTAGATGTGGTGAGGACCACAAACTGATCATAACAATGGGGAAGAATTTGCATTTAAGAAACTTTGAACATGGGATTGTTGTTAGTGGTTACATGCTGGATCTATTTCAGAAACTGCTGATCTACTGAGATTTGCATGCACAGCCATCTATCAGGTTTAAACAGAATGGTCAGAAAAGAGAAAGTATTCACTGAGAACCCATTGTGTAAACAGAAATGACTTGGTGTTTGAGGTCAAGAGAATGGGTTGACTGGCATACAAACACAAATACCTAATTGTTACAACCAAATTATGAGGATACCACTTCTGAATGCACAACAGATCAAAACATAAGGCAGGTGGGCTACAACACCAGAAGACCGAATCAGATGCCAATCCAGTCAGCAAATAACTGGTAACTGAGGCCTGAATTTGCACAGGATCATCAAAACTGTGAGGTCCGATGCATCATAGTGATTCATCTCAATTTCACCTGAAACATTTAGATTTTAGGGTTTAATCTACATTAAAGCATGGATCCATCTAGTTTTGTATTAAGGCTAGTAGTGATGGTGTAGTGGTGTTGGATGATATTCTCTTGGGATACTTTGAGCTCATCAGTATAGTACAGCACTACAGTAGTTCGAACTCTGTAGCGTACATGAGAATTGTTGCTGAACATGTTCATCCCTTAATGACCACAATGTACCCATTGATGGTTATTTCCTGCAGGATGATGCACCGTGTCACAAAACTTAAATCCTCTTGAAAAGTTTTCTTTTGTTTGTTTGTTTTTTATGACAAGTTCACTCTACTCTTGTGGCTTCTACAGTGACTAGTCTATGTCAATATGGACCAAAATGAGAAATGTTTCAGATACTTTGTTGAATCTATACCTAAGGGAATGAAGGCAGTTCTGAAGACACAAGAGATCCAAGGGGTGTACCTAATAGAGTGGCCAGCAAGTTTACTTTGGACCAAATATCCTGGATCAACAGCCAATCATTTTTAGTGCGACCTCAATGAAGCAGCTTTCATTAGTATCTTATATAACTGTTAACTTATTATTATGTTATTATAACTTTTAAATGGAAAGGCTATATCCAACAGTGCTAAAACATGGAGACTTTGGTTTTACAAGGAATGCAGGAGTATTTCAAGATACTTATCAATCTGATCAAACCAAGAGGATAGAAGAAGAGGCAGAAGAACAAGGCAGAGAAAAAAGCAAGAAGGACAGCTAGGAGTAAGTCTGCCAAGAAGCATTGTACAGAACCTTACCTCTGGCAATCTCACTGTCTGAGTACACTTCTAAAGCTGATTCCAAACTTTGGCAAGAAATGGCACCTGCACAAGCATCCTTTATGAATGTCACACCCCATGAGAGGAAAATGATTACGTTGCAAAGAGGACAGGGGGTGGAACAGGAGGGGGTAGAAGAAAAAGAGAGAAGAAAAAATCACTTTGATGGATTATAGTCCTCATGGGACAACCTTGTAACAGTTTTGGACAGGATTCCAAGTCACCCAGATTCTCTGCTATAGCAGCAATTTTCCTTTCTTTCCTATCACCACCTTTTGTCTTCCAAGATGTGCACTGGCTGTAACAACAAGGCTAGTGATGGTATTCCGTGATACCACTTGCAGTAACTAATTCTTAGGAGGAGAGATGTGCCTTCATTCGGTCTTACCTTTGCCCATAAATGATGAGCAAAGATGCATGACCCAGGCTGTATACTGAAATTGTAAGTGGCAAAGAGCGAATACTTCAGGGTCCTTGGCACTCCTTGCACACAGATGGTGCTGCCTAGTCACCACCAGTGCCTGTTGTTGATCAGTGTGTTGAAGGAACCTGCGAAATTAAACAGACAAATGAATTTACTGGCCGCCAAACAAAATAACAACAATGTGTGAAAGATGGCTAAACTGTTGCATGCATTAACTGCTTTTGAGGCCAGAGGTGAGAAAATTTTTATGCTGTTTCTCAAAGGTTAGGACCTGTGTGGTTATCAAAAGAAAGAAGGGCTGCAACGGAAATGTAGTCTCAGCTGGATGTTAAGGATGAGGTGGCTGTGCACATTTGTTATCCCTTAAGCACATCTAGACCTAATTAACAACCATGTTCCACAGCAAGGTTGTCTTTGTCGAGAATCCAGCCCCAACCAATAATTCATTTACAGAACAGCATCGCATCTTCATGGGTAGTAAAGGACTTAGAAGTGTGACACGGGTCTTACAGGAGCACTTAGTGGTAAGCTACTTAGTGTATTTTTCTCCTTTAATGGCTTCTGAGAGTAGATTTCTCTGCACACTAATAACTAAACTGCAGGATTGCTCACCCTGTATGTTTTTAAGTTCTAATCACAAAGATAATTTTTATCTTTTTATTGATTTCGGGGACAACCTTGGCCATGAGAGGACAATAGTTTGGTGTACTTGAACAGCATTTTGCATTGCCCACCCTGTTTCAGTGTTCTGACTGAACTGACAGCAGCTCCCTTAATCCCAAACAAGCTTGCATGAAATTAACCACTGACCCTAGTAAGGCAACTACAAGTACAGATTTAATGATGGTACCTGAAAGCATGGTCTACAGAGACAAGGTGTCAACTGTCTAAGGCCAGCACAATATTACAAAAACATGCAATATTATTGTTAAATTTTGCAAAGACACCATCAGTTGCGATCAACACCATACATTTCCAAGTCCTTCATTATATTTGTTTAGGAAAGAGAAATATATAGGCCTAGGTCATGATTTCATTTAGCAGTTGGTATAATTAATATAACCTCATAGCTTTTGCAACTGGCTCTTTGCTAAATTATTTACATCTGTTCATTTCTTTTCTGCTCTTCATTTTCCTCACTGTAGCTGTATTTTACTTGTTCAACCCAGAAAAGCTGCTGTCATCTACTGATTTTAATACTTTTAACTATTAGAAAGCAAATTCATTGAAATATTTTTGACAGAATCTGCCCTATAATGATGAATATAAACGGTATATTAATAAACTGAATTGAATTGAATAGTGGCGAATTTTAAGGCACTAATAGCTCTCTCTCTCTCTCTCTCTCTCTCTCTCTCTCTCTGTCTCAAATGGATGCAGTAATAGCTTAACCTGCTTACAGCCTAACATACAGTAGGGTCCAAAATAATTTATACCTCTGTCAGATTTAGGTTCAACATAATCTTTCCATTTTATTGACTAGTGACTCAGCCAGAGTCCTGATTTGAATCTGCCAGAGATTCTGTAGAGGGAGCTACAGATTAGGCAAGGCAAGGCAATTTTATTTGTATAGCACACTTTCAACAACAAGCTAATTCAAGGTGCTTTACATGATTAAGGGGTAAAATATAAATAGCAGTAAAACACAGACAAAGCATCTAAAGTAAAAACAGCAATAAAGCAAGAAGCATACACAGATACATCTAGGCATTACAAAGCATATAATGTAAAATCAGCAATAAAGCCAGAAGCATACACAAAACATATGATACATCAATGTATTACTCAAAGGCAGCTCTAAACAGATACGTTTTTTTGTGATTTAAAAGAACTCAGTGTTTAAGCAGCTTTGCAGATGTCTGGAAGTATGTTCCAGATTAGAGGAGCATAGAAACTGAAAGCTGCTTCCCCAATGTTTGGTTCTAATTCTAGGGATGTTGAGTAGACTGGAATTATAGGACCTGAGTGGTCTGGTGGGTTCGTATAGTAACAGTAGATCTTCAACATACTTTGGTGCTAAGCCATTCAATGATTTATAAACTAGTAAAAGTATTTTGAAATCTATTATCTGAGCTACAGGGAGCCAGTGTAAGGACTTTAGAATTGAGGTGATGTGCTCTACCTTCCTGGTTCTGGTTAGGACACCCTGAAGACCATCAGGGTGATGGTACGGTGGGCTTCCATTCTCAAAAACGTTGGTGTTTTTGCAATTTTTTTTTTTTAAATTAACCTTCAAGATAGGCCTTGGTTGAATAACATAATTTTAAATCTAAATCTCTTAGAAATTATAATTATTTTGGTCTTAACTTTGAGTGTTACCATTTCAGTAAACCTAGCTTCATTCAGCAACAATTTTTTAAACCATGTCTACCATTGGACATGAGTCATGTTGTGTATTGTACCTGCTGTCTCACTGTGAACCTGTCTTACTATGTATCTCCTTATCCTGTGCAGGCTTGGCATCTTTCTGATGCATGGGGCTCTCTGAAATGTTGTTCTAGCTAATCCATTAAATTTAGCAGGCAAGTGTTAATTACAAAGCAGTCATTTTCAGAATCAACCACCACCAGATACACAGTTGAACTATTTTACAACGAGATCTCTGACATCCCCAATGACTCTAATGGCTGTCAGACATTTCTTGGTTAAGGACTTTTTCTTGTGTCCCGCTCCTCTGCACATCTTAGTCTTTTCATCAGATATGTACAGAAAAAAATATTTGCAACTTTTAAAGGGGTGTTACGGGTATCAGGGAACCTCTTAACGTTTTTTTCAGATATAAAATTTGCTCTCCCAACTAGTTCGTTTACCCATAGTGAATTTTATCATGCCAGTTAACTAAAAACATTCGAAATGCAACCCAATAATCCATTTTTATCCCATCCATTTTAAGGCTCCTCCCCGGAGTGTGCACAGGGTAAACAGCAGCTACCCTCTACCCTTTAAAGCAGTGACAACAAAATCGGGGTACAGGGAAAAAAAAGAGTCAGTACAACTATAACGGCATTGGAAACTTTTTTAATTCTCCAAAATGTTACCTTAACTACTCATAGCCAACACTGCATCATGTGAATTGATGTGTTCTGATAGACATGTTCCGTATGTATAATCTGTACTGTTAAATATTTCATTTGGAACTAAATACTTATAACATCTTAAATGCCAGTTTTCTCGCTTTTAAACAAACAGTAGCCTGACATTAAATAAAGGCTTCTGTTACTCAGTAAGAGTTGACAGTGGAGCTATTGTACATTAGCACTTGGCATTACCTCCACATAACTGCATCTCACTCTGGGCACGCATCCAGAAAAATATCATAAGTCATCTTTAGACTGAACCTAATAGATGGCTGCCAGTCCAACAAGGAAAGATCTGCATCCTTCACTCGTCGTAACCTGCTTTCTTCCCCTATTTGGCTATTTGGAGAGAAAGTACTTATATCATTCCACCTGAAACTCAAAGCTTTTCTTCTAAGCCCCTGTGAGCAAATTATTTTCAGTCGGAGTCTCTGCATATAGCAGTGCTTCTGTTCACACTCACTACATAGATCTAAGCCTTGTATTTGTGGCTCGACCTAATATACACCTCTTTAACAGGAAGCTGCTACTCTCTCAGGGTTGGCTACTATACAGTTATGCCTTTGCAAACTCACAATTAGGTGTTATTTAAAGCTCTAAGCATTTCAGCTTCTCGCCACAATAGGAGCGCATAAACCCTCCTTTTTGAGTGCAGTCTGTAGAGACAGATAACATAGATCACTCCCAGATGTGTTTTCTTCATGGCTGTCTGCCATGGGAAAACAGAACTGATGATGAGGGGGGAGCAAATGTTTTTTAATTGAATGTTCTCATCTTATTCCCTATAATCGCTCACATCTGCCAGATGGATGTATGAGTTTTCTGGTGCGTTGGGTTTTTCACATTTTATTTGCTCAAAATGGTCCATAGCTTACTGGCAGAACTTTGATGTACAATTCCTTTTGTTGCAAGCTGTGCACAGAACCTAGCAGTGGTGAATCAATAGTAATTTAGCAGTGAGTTATAGCTGGATTTGTGCATATACTGGACAGAGCGGGCACAGTTTAATTGTGGTGTGTTTACCCAGTGATTGCTGAGTCAACAATAATGACAGAGAATTTATTTTCTTTCTCATCCTCTCCCACTTTGTCACCTTCTCTTCTTCCCTCTTTGGGATTGGTGTGTTATTTTTCTTTTCTTGATCTCATTACATCATGTCTTAAGGGTTGTATTCATTAAAGTTTAAACATGCACGGCACTCCAAAGTCACTTGCAGTGAATAACTTTAGTCTGTCTCTCTCCATCGCTGCTGTCTTCACTGCTTCACATCCCTTTGTTTTTCAAGGCCACGCTGCAAAAATGCGAGCTCCTTTCATTTTCTCCGCTTCTGCTTCACCATCGAGGCGAGCTGCTGAGAAAATTTGCCGGCACTCATAAGAGTCCAGATGTTGAGACTGACAGGCGGTGCTCCTGTGCTTTAATTAAACTTCTGTGGAAGTTGTTCTTGTTTTCCCTCTGAGTGAGCTGCACTAGCATTATATTTATTATGGGGAGATAAATGTTGATTTGCATTTTCTACTCTGGGTCTAAAGAGAGAAAAATAAACCTCTTTCCACCGTTTTTAACCTGTCTCATCAGCAGTGTTGGGTTTTACCAGACAGCCTTCCAGAAGAGGGCTCTGGGAGGGAAATGATTGTTAATTGTGATGTAGGACAGTTTATTTATTTCCTCATATGCTCCATGCACTGCTTTGAAATTGCAATTTTAGCCTGATTTTCAGATTGTTTACCTGTCTTGACAGTTTTAGTGAAAAACTACCTGCAAAATTTACTTTTTTCTCCAATAATTCTTGTCACACTGTTCTTTGGATTCAGTGCCTGTGTTTGAAGAACAGAGAGACACGTAATTCTAGTTATTAATCATTGATGTCATCTCCATGCAATGCACAAAATGTGTGTGGTGATAAATTATTGATGCAATCCTGGAGATAACAGTTGCTCTCTAATTGCATGTCACCATCGTCAGGTTTAAACAAGTCTCTGTGTACCGTTAATGTGATTACACATTCATAATTGTCCTGTTATTAGCCTGGTTTATTATTCATAACAATAGACCCACTAATTTGCATGATTCCACTGGATGTTTTAATTCATTTTATGTTCTAAGATTCTTTTAGCTTTTTTAGTCATGACTTTGGATGTTGTTGCTGTGTAGACGGAATAAATACTGCGTTTTTTGGGGTTTTTTTTAGAATTACAGTTTGTACCATGAAAATAAGTCATATTTGCTCCATCTCTTGTGTTTCTGTAACTTTGCAAAACTGAAAAAATAACTACAAATGTAAAAAAATTTTATTATTATTTGTGTTTCTTAGATGCTCAATTGGGACATTTTTGACCACTTCACATAATTCTACAAAAAACACCAGTAAAAATATGTAATATATATTTATATATATATTATATAAGGATAAGGACACACAGAGTGTGTTCCAACTACAGGGGGATCACACTTCTTAGCCTCCCTGGTAAGGTCTATTCAGGGGTTCTGGAGAGGAGGGTCCGACGGATAGTCGAACCTCGGATCCAGAAGGAACAATGCAGTTTTCGTCCTGGCCATGGAACACTGGACCAGCTCTACACCCTCAGCAGGGTCCTGGAGGGTGCATGGGAGTTCGCCCAACTGGTCTACATGTGTTTTGTGGACTTGGAGAAGGCGTTCGACCGTGTCCCTTGGGGGGCCCTGTGGGGGGTGCTCCGGGAGTATGGGGTAGCGGGCCCCTTGATACGGGCTGTTAGGTCCCTGTACGACCGGTGCCAGATTTTGGTGCTGGAACAAGTGGCTGGGGAGAGGGAAGTCTGGGTGTCCTTGCTTAAGCTGCTGCCCCCGCGACCCAAACCCCGAATAAGCGGAAGAAGATGGATGGATGGATGGATGGATGGATGGATGGATGGATGGATGGATGGATGGATGGATGGATGGATGGATGGATGGATGGATGGATGGATGGATGGATGGATGGATGGATGGATGGAGGATAAGGACTTCATCCTATCCACAAACTGGCTGAATAGGGGCGAGTGGCACCGACACAGATTTTTTATTTTTGCCCTGAAGTCTTTTGTAACCACACATTTAAATACATTCGCAAAGTGAATACGTTTTTCATTTTATCAATGAGTAAATACATTTAATGCATGGTTTTAACCAGCACATGAAACATGAAACATACCATTTCATAAAACAAAATGTTCATTTCATTCATTTATGTTTGGTTATAATTCAGTAAGTTTAAATTATTTCAAATATCCAGGTAAATAACATAATTCCCCATCAATTCCCACAATTGATAAGAAACATTTCCAATTTGAAATATTTCAAAAAAATTCAAAAATGTCAGTTTAGCTTCACATGAAAAGTTTCTGGAAATTAACCTGGAATCTTTTGTTTTTTTTGTGATGCAAACTTTGTCAATTTGTTTTTTTAGTTTTCTTAATTCTGACTAGCTATTTTTTTTTATTTGTTTAAGTCTTGGGCTTTTTCTGCTGCTCGTTCTGCTGTGGTCTCCCTGTGCATATTTGGGGTCTCTTTGGATACTCTGGCTTTCTCCCACTGTCCAAAAGTATGCATGTTAAGTTCATTAGTTTTCAAATTGCTCTTACGATAGGTGTGAGCATGATTATTCTTTTGTGTTTCTGTGTTGCTGTGTTTCTTTAATAGACTGATGAACACTTCAGGGTGTACCCAACCCTTGGCTGCTAGAGAAACATTTCAGCCATTCTGTGACTTTGCTGGTGCCTATCATCTGTGGTGCCTGTCTCCAGCAATCATCTGACGAGAAGCGGGGTACACCTTGGGCAGGTCACCAGTCCATCGCAGGGCCTCATCACAATTAAACCAGGATAATTAAATGAAAAATTGTAATCTTAGATCCATTTACCCACTTTTTCCGCCAACTAAAAACATTCAACTATCTGCTCCATTTTGCTCCTGATACTCAAACCAAATCAAGTCCTTCACCTTACCAGATATGAATCTGTTGCTACGTTGTAAAATGTAATTATTTGTTAATTATTTCCCGCAGTTTTGATTCCTAAAGCTAATCATGCAAATCTGTCATCAGACGAGTCTCGCATGATGCTGGAAAATTTCTTGCCAGTACTTTCCCTACTTTACTTTCTGCAGGGCTGGTACTCCGCAGGGATAAATTTTCATATATTATAGTAATCCTCTTCGCTTCTTCTTTTACCACTCTTTAAATCCTTTTTGTCTCCATCAACCCTGGCTTGTTCTTTTTATTTTTACCAAGGATGTCTTCATCTCCTCCTCAGCTCACTTACCTAAGCTCCTCCCTCCATCAACATCACTTGCTCTTTCTCTGGCTCACTACCCACCCACCCCTCCACCCTTTCTATCCATATCTCCCCACCTTTCCCCTCGCTGTCCCCACCTCCCACACTCCATCACCAGCTTATCTGCCTCTCTCTCGCTGCATTCGCGTCACCCGGACTTTTCCATCTCTCTCCTCCAACTCTTTGCCAACATGAACTCACTTTCTTCTCTCTGTTTCCCTCTTTGCATCCCTCTGAGGCATGTTTAATTGAGCGTAGGGCTATGTGTCAGAGAGGAAAGGAGAGGACTAATGCTATCTGGAGAACCAGGCTAAACTTCTCAGGGTCTCCTCCTCTTCTCCTCCTGTTTTGTCTCCTCCTTCTTTCTCTCCCTTTAGCCTGGGCTATTCATAATTACCCCGCTCATTAGCACAGGGACAAGGTACGACAGAAGAGGAGGAATCAGCGAGGGAGTGGCAGAGGACAAGAGCAGGAGGAATAATGAAACAGGAGAGGAGGTGACAGGTGTTACACTTAGCTTCCGTTATGGATGAAGTGTGTGAAGGAATGAACGACTGGGGTGTCGTCAGTGAGCTTAGAGCGGTCAAAATCTGGAGATTTTCTAAACTTTATTAGACTTGGAAGGAGCATCTCTCCTACTAAAGAGAACAATTATATTTTCAAATAGGGGGCATTAAACTGCTTTTATACTACAGCTATATACTTTTATACATTTCTGTGCATAACTGGGCCATATTGTGTCCCATGCTCTTCTGTAAGTGGAGCTGTGTGCATTTCCAGCAGTAAATGTTGCACAATACACCTAGTGGGAGTAGTGCACACCTCTGGTGAAACTGTGCTGGCCTCTTATTCCAGCCTACAAGCCTACAGTGCCTTGCAAAACCATTAATACTTCTTGCCACTTTTACAGGTGGCATGCACATGTATTCAGTAAATACTTTGTACCACCTTTCACAGCAATTACAGTGACCTCCTTTGGGCTATCTCCCTACTTCCTTTACACACCTACCAACTGAAAGTTCTGCATATTATACTTTGCAAAATAGCTTAACCTCAGTCAAAATGAATGGAGGGTGTCTGCAAACAGCAATGTCCAATGTTTCCTACAACTTCACGATTATATGTAACTCTGGACTTTGACTAACCGATGTTAGATGGTTTGATCTAAACCTATGTTTCCCAGGCTGTCTTAGAAGTAGTAGTGGAGGTATTTAGAAGATGTTTTGGGTTTAATTATTTCCAAGGTTTCTTCCATGTTGATCTCTTGTTATTTCTGCTGCTTTTGCGCTGATCAGTGACACTGTTCACTGCAGAGAGAGTCGTGATATGCAGATGTCTTTAGCTGGTTCCTTAAAGGGCCGATTGTGTATGGAGACACGGTGGCTGAGAGGAGCAGGCCAACAGATTACCCCATCAGAAAAAGATCTAGTTAAATTACTCTGAAGTTCCAATAGTGGAAACGCGCCTATTCAAGAAGATAAAAAAAAGTTTTTACTGCAACTATCACCAAGTTTTCGTCCATGCTGAATTCTCATCCACATGCAGAGCCAGTGGATTACATCTGTCGTTGTAGTGGTACATTGAAAACTCTATATTTATTACAGCAGTGATTGCTATAGAAATTCGAAGAACCACTATCAATCCTTTTCCATTGTTGCTCGGGCTGTATCTTTAGGTTTGTCCTGATGGAAGGTGAACATCCACCCCAGTCTCAAGTCTTCCCGCCTCTATCAGGTTTTCACCCAGGAGTGGCCTTTGTTTAGCTCCATCCATTTTTCTATTAACTTTGAAGAGATTCCTTGTTTCTGCAATGGAAAAACTACCCAGAACATTTTGCTGCCACCACCATGCCACCCTAAAGTGGAGAGGGTATCTTCAGGCAAAAATAAAGTGATTGTTTTCCTGCATACATAGAGGTTTCCATGTTGGCTAGCAGCTTGATATTTATTGGATTCCATTCATGGCTTGTGGCAAACTACAAACAATGTAATGTCTATCTGCTTGCCACTCACATAAAAAGGCCAGATCTGAAGAAAAGTTGACATCTAATGTAGACTCTGCATGTTATTTGAACTTTTTAGACTTTTTCCCCATGGGAAGTGGTAAAAAAAAAGTGGTGGACTTCATTTCAGACTATCTAAGCGATAAAATTGATCTTATAAACTGCTCCAGACCTAGTTATAGGTTCAGTCCATTTTTCATTGTGATCCAGACATGCTAAAAAACAAACTCATCTCAACATTCTCAGCTAATCTTATTTTTTAGAAAAGTTTTCTGCTCGGCCGTATTTAATTTTCTACACTGTAAAAAATGACAAGGAAGAACTACAGAGAAGTAAGAAAACCTCCATATTGTAGAATATTAATTGTTTATGTACCTCACCAACCCCTGCTTGTGTTACAGTGCTAGTCTGGTTGGTGTCAGATGTGTTGATGTACAGACCTTACAAGCTTACTGTTCCATTTTTTGTCTAGGCAAGTTTCCAAGAGAGCAGGTTTGTTTGGCCCACATGTTAGAAGCTCCTTGGCAGCTTGGCCTCCTGTATACATATTGGCACAGATCACAACATCGCTTTTCCTTTTTTTTTCCTTCACTTTTGGTAAACGAGGCATAGCATGGAAATCTAATTTTTCAAATACGTTTCATCTTCCTATATGTTCTTTTTTGAATCTCACTTGTCAAAGAAGGATCATGGTGTAAAACAGACCAACAACTTTTGAACAGAGAGGAAAATAACTCCTTATCTTATCTTTCTTCCTGACCTTTCTCAGTTTTTATCATGCATAGATTATCTCATTTCAGCTCTAACCCTCCTCCCTCTCAGCATTTTGTTTTCCTTTCACCTTTTCCCCCCATGCAGTTTTACTACAAACTTTCATGAGTCTCATAATGATGCCAAATAGATGTCCACTCAGTTTGTGTCAGCTGTTGATCATCCGCAAAGCAAAGTATGAATTTATTTTGTCCCTCAAACGGTGCATAATAGGATTTTTCTCGAGTTCAGACAAAGTTACACTTTACTTGACCTCCTTGCTGGGAAGGACTTTGTTTCTTGCCAAACACAAAAAAGTAATATTTCAAAGAAATTTTGAAAGTTTATTTTATTTTTACTCTTTCATTCAAAGTAGAATCTAGCTCTCTCACAATATGTTATTTAAAAAGAGCACAAAAAAGTAAGAAATATGATCACAGACTTTTGAAAAAGAAACGTATAAAGAGTCTGTACTACTAAGTCAATAACTTTTCCCCATCATCATTTTTAGTAAGGATCCATTTTTTAAACTGTGTTATCTTGCATTTCTGTTGACTTATTAAACAAAAAACTGTGGGCTATGACGGCTTGAACTTGAGGAAATTAAATGCAATTTGTGAAATAATTCTTGACACTCATTTAAAGTATGTGCGCCCCTGTTTTGTATCGGGCCTTTGTTTTGGGATGAAGGATGCAAAAAGATCACCTTCTTGATCTCTTCTTTTTCTAACCATTTATGGGCCATCCAATTTAAACAATAAATTTTTTTTTAATCCCTTGCAATAAAGTGTTCTGGCTATCCACTTTGTTTGAGAGTTTCCAAGAGGAGACCTACTTACGTGCACATCATGAGTCATCAAGGCAAGTTCAGAAGTGAAACTAACCAAGCACTGTATTCTTCAGAACAAAAGTACCATAGTAGTAGCTTAAAAATGTTATAATGAATGTTTTTGTTTTTTTAACAGGAACTTGCAGGATAAGGCTTTTGTTTTGTTGTTACTTTATTTGATAAGTTCATAAGTCTTTGGCAAAAATTGGCAGCCACTGCAGAGTTTTTAACAGAATGATGCACCTAGCATTAGTGTAAATTTAGGTATGATGCGAATTAGCTTCACGAGTCCAATAGGGGTTAATATAATTTATTAATAACCAGGAAAGTGACAGAGGCCTGAAAAATATGTTCCTATAATAATTCATTCAGGAATATATTTGAAACTAGAAACTAGTTTAGAGTCTATATTGTATGCCCTCTGTTTGTAAATTATTTATCACTAAACAGTCAGTCCTAAACTGATTTCTGAGTTAGGTGTATGCCTCTAAAGCAAAGTTGCCTTTGTTAGACTTTTATATCTACGCCAGGAAAAAAATATTTGCTTTACATTAATGCTTACAAAATGTGTAGTCTAACAATACAACACTAACTAATGTGTCAAAATAGCTTGTGATTGTGAGCAGCTTATTCGGGTCCCCTGTGAACTTCAGTGGATCAATAGAATCATTATTTCCTCTTTGTTTTGCATGTTTCACATTTGCATTCCAGAAATGTTCCTATTTGCAATCATTTAAAGGACTCAAAAGCATGAATTTGATTAAAACATATTCAATTGTGGCCACATGGTTAATCTTTGTTCCTGGTGATTTAGCTATCTGAATTGCCATGATCAACAATTAAAAGACATAGTGTGCATTTACTATTATATAGTGTTTTTCTTCTTGTCAGAATCATGCCAGAAGCACCTAACACGACACTATAGAGTCAGTGGAAGTTCCCATCAAGAGAAAACAAAATAACTGAGGCAGGATCTTCAGCACGCCTAAGAACACGCTATGTGGCAATGCTTAAATGTATTTTTAGATGAAGAAGCTCAACAAATTGTTCATATTAATGTTTGAGGGTATACTGAAGTTAGTTTACACTCTGCAAAACAAAACAAAAAAGCAAAATACATCTAAGGTCCATACTCGCTCTATGAGCACACCGATTGGGTCTATTGAATATTACCCGAATTACTGGTACTTAGAGAATAAAGGTGGGTGTTTATCACTTTAAGCAATTACCATGCCAAGGTGAGTGAATCTTTATCAGTGCAACAGAGCGTCTGCATAGACTAGCATTAGATTAAGTAAAGTTCAAATCATGTTTTTACTGCAATATTGTTGTAACAATGGTTCTTGGTAGTAATTGGAAAGCCTGTTTAATTAATTTTCCTAAGTACCTAATGACCTAAGCCACTCTAACTATAAACTTTATCAAAAAGGAAAGTTTTAAGCGTGGCCTTAAAAGTAAACAGTGTCTGCCTCACGGACTAAAACTGGGAGCTGGTTCCACAAGAGAGGAGCCTGATAACTAAAAGATCTGCCTCCCATTCTACTTTTAGAAACTACAAGTAAACCTGCAGTCTGAGAGCGAAGTGCTCTGTTGGGAACATATGAAACAATTAGATCTCTGATGTATGATTGAGCTTGATTATTAAGGGCTTTGTATGTAAGAAGAAGGATCTTAAATTCTATTCTGAATTGAACAGGGAGCCCATGAAGGGAAGCTAAAACAGGAGAAATGTGATCTCTCTTTTTAATATTCATCAGAACTCTTGCTGCCGCATTTTGGATCAACTGAAGGCTTTTAATGGCATTTTGTGGACTACCTGATAGTAATGAATTACAGTAGTCCAGCCTTGAGGTAACAAATGCATGGACTAGTTTCTCAGCATCACTCCTGGACAGGATGTTTCTAATTTTAGCAATATTCTGGAGGTGAAAGAAAGAAATCCTAGAAACCTGTTTAAAATGGGATTTAAATGTCAAGTCTTGGTCAAAAAAAAAGCAGAGGTTCTTTACGTTATTACTGGGGGCCAATTTAATGCCATCCAGCTGAAGTGATTGACTAATCAGTTTCTGTTTTAGAACTTCTGGTCCAAAGACAGCAACTTCTGTCTTGTCAGAATTTAAAAGCAAAAAGTTTAGATTCATCCATGTTTTTATGTCTTCCAGACATGCCTGTAATCTACCTAACTGACTGGGTTCATCAGGATTTATGGATAGATATAGTTGTGTATCATCGGCATAGCTGTGGAAATTTGTCCCATGCTGTCTAATGAGTCTACCAATTGGAAGCATATATATGGTGAAAAGAATTGGTCCAAGCACAGTACCCTGTGGAACTCCACAAGTAACCCTTGAGAGTGAAGAAGATTGATCATTTAGATGAACAAACTGGAATATATCAGACAAAAATGATTTAAACCAGCCTAGTGCTGTTCCTTTGATCCCTGCAACATGTTCAGGCCTTTCTAAGAGAATATTATGATCGACTGTGTCAAAAGCAGCACTGAGATCTAACAAAACCAGAACAGACACAAGTCCATTATCTGAGGCCATGAGAATATCATTAGTAACCTTCACCAGTGCTGTTTCAGTGCTATGATGAGCTCTAAAACCTGACTGAAACTCTTCAAACAGCTCGTTACTGTTTAGATGCTCACAGACTTGATTAGCAACAAATTTCTCAAGGATTTTGGACAAGAAAGGAAGGTTCGATATAGGTCTGTAATTCACTAAGTCATCTTGATCAAGGGAAGGTTTCTTGAGTAAAGGTTTAATTACAGCTATTTTAAATTCTTGTGGTACGTATCCGTTTACTGAGGATAGATTCATTATATCCAAAATGGGGCCAGAAACCAAATGGAACACTTCCTTAAATAATTTGGTTGGGATTGGGTCCAACATACAAGTTGAAGGTTTAGATGAGGCTAATATTTTTGATAATTCCGAAAGCTTGACTCAATCAAAACAGCCTTAGCACAAATGAGGTTCTACAGTTCTTTCCGATGCTGCCTCATTTACTGAGGAAGAAGTAATCATGTTTGGGAGGATGCCAATGATTTTATTTTTAATAGAATTAATTTTATTTATGAAGAATCCCATAAAATCATCACTGCTAAGAGCTGGGGGAATAGTTGGCTCAACAGAGCTATGACTGTGTAAGTTTGGCAACTGTACTAAAAAGAAACCTAGGATTGTTTTCATTTGCCTCTATTAATGATGAAAAATATGCTGTTCTAGCTTGTCGAAGGTTTTTTTTATACAGCAGTAGACTGTTATTCCAGGTTAAATAGGAATCCTCTAGATGTGTAGAGCACCATTTTCTCTCCAACTTCCTAGTTTTCTGCTTTAAAGTATGCAACTCTTCGTTAAACCAAGGATTCAGCCACCTATGGTTAGCCACTTTCTTTTTTAAGGGGGCTACACTATCTAATGCCAAACGCAATGAGGACGTAACGCTGTGAACCAGACCATCAATTTCTGAAGGGTTAGAGATTGAATTGTTGCCATCCATTGTGTTACTCTGAGACACTGAGGAAAGTAAGAATGTAACAGATTCTTTAAAAATTGTTACAGCATTGTCTGATAAAGCTCTACTATAATGAAATTTTCTTTCAGATTTAAGATGGTCAGTTAAAGTAAATTTAAAAGTTATTAAGAAGTGGTCAGACAGGACCGGGCTATGTGGGTGGACTGTTATTTCCTCATACTCAATACCGTATGTCAGTATAAGCTCGAAAGTGTGTTTGCCCGAGTGGGTTGATCCCTGTACTTTTTGAGTAAAGACTATTGAGTCTAAAATAGCACTAAAGGCTGCATTTAGGCTATCACTTTCAGTATCCACGTGAATATTGAAGTCCCCCACTATAATGACCCTATCAGTATTTAATACTAAATCAGATAAAAAATGTGAGATCTGATACAAGAATTGAGAGTAAGGGCCTGGTGGACGATACAAAACCACAAAAAAAATGGTCTTAATGTTTTGCAACTTGGATGAGGAAAATTAAGGGTTAGATGTTCAAAAGAACTGTAGCTATCAAATGGTCTGGTACTAATTAGTAAATCAGAACGAAAAATGGTTGCAACTCCTCCTCCTCGCCCAGTATTTCTAGGAATGTGAAAATTTTAATGACTGGAAGGAGTTGACTCATTATATACTGACATAATCCTCCTGCTGCAACCAGGTTTCTGTGAGACAAAGCAAATCAATGTGATTATCACCAATCAAGTCATTTACTAACAAAGTCTTTGAGGAGAGAGATCTTATGTTTAATAAACCACATTTAATTGATTTATTTTTCTGTTCAGTCAAAGTCGTATTTATCTTTATGAGATTTCCATAATTTGCTTTTGTTGGCTTAACTTTTAATTCATTTAATTTTGGCCGTGGGCAAGACACTGTTTCTATAGGGTAATGGGTGGGTAACAGTACAGCAGAGAGGTGGATTAAACTACGACTCTGCTTCCTGGTCTGGACCCTGGGTTGTCAGTGTTTTGGAGGACTAATAAATTCGGCCATATTCCTAGAAAGAAGAGCTGCTCCATCCAAAGTGGGATGGATGCCGTCTCTCCGGATCAGACCAGGTTTCCCCCAAAAAGTTCTCCAGCTATCAATGTAGCCCACATCGTTTGCAGGACACCACCTAGACAACCACTGATGGAATGACAGCATGCGGCTAAACATGTCGTCACTGGTCCGATCAGGCAGGGGACCAGAAAAGATTACCGAGTCTGACATTGTTTTAGCAAACTTACACACCGAAGCAACACTAAATTTAGTGACCTCCGATTGGCGTAACCGGGTGTCATTACCACCAGCGTGAATAACAATCTTACTGTATTTACGCTTATCTTTAGCCAGCAGTTTCAGCTAGGATTTGATGTCGCCCGTTTTGGACCCTGGCAAACATTTGACTATGGTCAATGGTGTCTCTAATGCCACGTTTCTGACTATGGAGCTGCCAATTACCAGGGTCAGCTTCTCAACAGGTGTGTCGCTGAGCGGGGAAAATCTGTTAGAAACGCGGACCGGTTGGTGGTGGCCCGTGGGCTGGGTCCTAGAACTATGCTTCCTACGTACCGTCACCCAGCCGGCCTGGGGTCCCAGCTGCACGGGCTCTACCGGAGGACAGCTAGGGGGTTCTATCCTTGTTGGCTCCGCGCTGGCTAATGGGCTTCGGCTATCTGCTGGTTTTTCAACAGTGCGGAGCCGTGCTTCTAATTCTGATACCCTCGCCTCCAAAGCTACAAAAATATTACATTTATTACAGTTACCATTATCCCTAAAGGAGGCAGGGAAGTAACTAAACATCTGACAGAGAGAGCAAAAGAGAAGAGAAGAGTTAGAGACAGGAGAAAGAAGAGTAGCCATAGCTGCAATGAAGCTAAGCTAACTGAGCTAGCGAGACCTTACCACCCCAAGAAAAGCTGTCTGAAACACAAGGAGTTCCCAAAACATAAAGTACACCAACAAAACGTGTGTTTTAGTGTGCTTGTGTGTTCAAATAACTTAGAAAGGCCTCAGCACAGAGAAAACAAGATCAATTCAAGAGAGTCTGAACAACAGGTCCACGGAGCACAAGAGTGACAACAGGAAATGACGCAATATGGCTTACCCCGTCACAGAGTACCAACCAACACTGTCACCTTTCCTATCTTTCAACTTTTCATCTGCACTCGGCCGAAACGCGGTGGTTAAAAAAAGTGGTTAGTGGGGTTGGGGTCAGGCTGAAGGCAGCTCACTCCATCTTTTTCACAGTTAATTTCAGGAGGTAGTCAATGATAAATCCTGCTCCATGGGGGCAAGCATTAACATTTTGGAGGATATCTTGGAGTCCTGTCTCTAAAACGGGGTTATTAGATTGCCATTTGTTAGAATCCCACAATATGTCCACCATTCGTATTCTCGACTGGATTATTTGTTAGTCAGCAGCTCACTGTTGATTGACATTTCAGACACTGAGATACACCCTATAGCTGTTAGCGATCATGCTCCTGTTTCTTTAACTTTAATAAATACAATAGAAACGCCTCAAAGCAAAAATTGGAGATTTAATATGTCATTACTCAAGGATAAAGAATTTATTAAATATTTTGAAAAAGAGTGGGCTTCTTATTTGGCATACAATGATATACATGGTACTTCACCATCCATTCTTTGGGAGGCAGGGAAAGCTGTGATTAGAGGTAAAATAATCTCATTCTCATCAAATAAAAAGAAAATAGAAAAAAAACGTATTCAGGAATTAGAAGAAACTATTAATTCATTAGAAGCTTCTCTAGATGAGGAGAGACAAGGCAAAATCCGTAAAGCAAAGCTAGAATTAAATGAAATTATTATTAAACAGACCCAGTTCTTAATTCAAAGACTTAGGATAGAAAACTTTGAACAAGGTAATAAATCAGGTAGATTTTTGGCTAACCAGCTTAAAATTAATAAAGAAAAAACAACTATATCTGCTATTAAAGATCAGACCGGGAATACAGTATATGATCCCGGAAGAATAAACAACACCTTTAAAGAATTTTACAAGGCTTTATACTCACCAGAGATAAACCCATCAGATCATGAAATTGAAAAATTTTTGGATAACATAACACTACCTAAATTATCTGAAAGTCAAGCGATGGCCCTGAATTCACCACTAACAGATTTCCAGCAGAGTTCTATAAAGAATTCTGGAATATTCTGGCACCAACATTCCACAGAATGCTGCAGGAAACCAAGGAAAATGGCCGACTTCCACCAAATATGAATTCTGCCTACATTAGTCTTCTACTAAAATCAGGTAAAGACCCTTTGTTTCCTACCAGCTATCGTCCCATATCTCTCATTAATGTTGATCTTAAAATAATCTGCAAAGTCCTTGCAAAAAGGATTGAGAAAGTAACTCCTCTTAAAATACATCCTGACCAAACTGGTTTTATTAAAGGGAGACATTCATCCACAAATTCACGTAGATTAATAGATTTAATAGATTTTTCTTACTGTAAAACATTAAAACTAATATATTATCTCTAGATGCAGAAAATGCATTTGATAGAGTTCACTGGAAATTCTTATTTGCAACCTTACATAAATTTGGCTTTGGAAATTCTTTTATAAACTGGTTGAAAATATTATACAGTTCACCAACAGCATGTATCAGGACTAATAACCAAACATCATCTAGGTTTTATCTTCAGAGAGGTATCAGGCAGGGATGTCCTCTCTCTCCCTCCCTGTTTGCTATTTTTATTGAACCACTAGCTGCAGCAATCAAGCAAACTCACAATATTAAAGGCATAAAATGCAATAACATAGAACATAAAATCAGTCTTTATGCAGATGATGTATTACTTTTTCTCCAGCATTCACAAACCTCTTTCTCTCAGGTAATCGGGTTGATAAACTCTTACTCAAACGTTTCAGATTATTCTATAAATTGGTTAAAATCTACAGTTCTTCCAATCAATTGTTCTGTCCAGAATCCAACTAATACACAACTGCAGTCAGGGAATATTACTTATTTAGGTATCAATGTCTCACCAAGACTGGCAGATTTAATAAAGCTAAACTACATCCCACTTTTAAAAAAAGTGGAAGATGATCTTGCTAGATGGGAATCCCTACCCATATCACTTATGGGAAGGGTTGCTTCAATAAAAATGATGGTTTTGCCCAGAATCAACTACTTATTCTCAATGATCCCAAATAAACCATCACTAGACTGGTTTAGATCTCTGGACTCCTCTGTCTCTAAATTTCTTTGGAAAGATAAACCCCCGCGTATCAGCTTAAAAACTCTGCAGAAGACCAAAGAAAAAGGTGGTCTAGATCTACCAAACTTCAATCATTATTTCTTAGCCAACAGGCTCCAATACATCTCAAGATGGTTAAAACATAGCTACCTAGATGAGTTCTGGATAGACGTAGAACAGACACTATGCAATAAGATAAAACTTTCAGACCTACCATTTATTAGCTCAAATATAAAACGACATGAATGCTTTAAAAGCATAAATATCAGCTCCTCTCTGACAGCATGGTGGGAGTTTCTAAAAATGACAGAGTCCACAATAATCCCATGCAGACGTACACCCATCTGGAATAATCCCGACATCTTGCAAAAAAAAATGTATTATAAGTTTTCCAGACTGGAGGTGTAATGGAATTGAATACCTGGAACACAAATTTGAAGGAACAGACTTTATCCCATTTATTACATTAATTACACAATCTGGAATTGATAAAAACAAATTCTTAGAATATCAACAAATTAAATATATTATTAAACGTAAATTTAGGTTCAATACAGTTGAATTACAAATTCCAGCAAGAGTTTTAGAGTTTCTTAATCTCAACCCCCCCAAATTGCTGTCTAAAATATACAAAACTTTATCTACATTAGATTAATCAATAGCCATCCCTATTTCAAAATGGCAGGTGAATTTATCAGCCAGCTTTGACCAAAACGTCTGGTCTCAGATATGTTTAAGAACCTTTAAAGTAACAAAAAATCCTTATTTGCAATTAATACAATACAAAATCCTTCATAGAGTACACTATACAGGTCAACAGATGTTTAGGATGGGTTTTACATCATCTAATACCTGCTTACAATGCACGAGCAATATACCAGATACTTATATTCATGCGCTTTGGTTCTGTCCACCCGTTAAGAAATTTTGGTGCCAGATATGTGAGGACTTATCAAAGTGTCTGAAATGTAACATTCCACCATCTCCCTCAGTTTGCCTGTTGGGAGATTTAAATGATGTCACCATGGACATAAAGTCAGTTCTAATGGTTCACATTGCCTTATGCATCGCTAAGAAAACTATCCTCCTGAACTGGAAAAATAAAAAGGCTCTTAATAATCAGTATAGAAATTCCTTGTTGGACCATATTGGTCTTGAGACGGCCTCTAGCTCCATATCTGATCAATCTCTCTGGGCTCCTTTGATCGGCTTCATCACCTAGTAGGGGTGGGGGGCACTTGGTTTTGTCGTTTAGGATACTGTTTCTGGGGTTGGAGGCGTCTGGGGGGGATCCCTGGGGGTGGGATCACTGGGCGGACAGGGCGCTGGACGTCGTGGCCCCAACCTGGGGTTGGGCTTTGGTGGATTTGGGTGGTAACTCCTGATGGCTGCATGCGGTGCCTTAGGGGGGTTGCACTGACGGACATGGATTACTGGCCTGGTGGCCGTGCTCCGCCTGGGTAGGGTCTGGGGTGGGCCTGGGGATTCAGGGCTCTGGGGCGCCGCGCCCCCTAGCTGTGGTCCTGGCCGGGGGTCGGGCGGCGTGGGGTCTCTGTTGCCTGTGGGGGTCGGGGCCGGCCGGCATGTGCAACCGCCTCTCTCTTTTTCTCTGGGCCGATAATCATCGACGGTCCCTGTATGGCGTCTCGCCTTGTTTGCTGGTTGGGGTGCCTGGCTTCTGGTCGCGGCGGCTGGGTGGCATTTCTGGGCCTGATCAGTCCTTTTTCGCACTGGACTTAGCTCCTGGGTCTTGGCCTTTCTGCGCTGCGGGGCGCTGGGGTCGGGCGTTTGCCCAGGTTCAGTCGGACCTGCGAGTGGACTGGCCGGGTAGTGGGCGTGCAGGGCACGTGGGTGGGGCGCTGGGTTTGGTTGCCTCCCGGGCCATTGAGCAGCAGTGGTCGCTCCACAAGGGAATGGGGATGGTGGATGTCGGCCTGGTGGGTCGTCCGCCCGGTTCATCGGTCTGCTCCTGGTCTGGGCGGGTACGTCGCCGGGGTTTGGGCTGCGGGGGCCTCCGATGCGCTGTCCCCCTCTGAGGGCACTTGGATGGGGGGGAGGGGTGTGCTGGAGGGGGGCGAACTCAACCTGGGTGTCTAGTGTCTTTTGTGTTCTGATAGTAGAGCGAATGTCAGGGTGGGTTTAGTTCTCCTTCTGGAATGGGGCTGGGGGGACTGCCTTGGGGTCCGTGGGGCTTGGTGGTGCTGTGGCCGTGGGCCCTGGGTTAAACGTGCCATGGCCTCCCTCCCCTGGTGGATCCCGGTGAACAGCGGTGCCCATTGGTGTCAGTGGGGGAGCTGGCTCCCTGTGAAGACATTTTGTCTCCCAGTCCTTCCCTCCCCATCCCCGCACACCTCTGTCCACCCACTCCATCACTTTACCAGTTATATAGGGTCTTGGGGCATGGGCACATCACTGGGGTGCGAGGAGGGGTTTCCCTCCTCGTTATCCCGTGGCATCCTGGGTCCCAATTTTAATATACAACTTAGACACTCCCACTTATAACATTTTCATACGACACACATGTAGGGACTTTGTGGTGGGCACACTTTTTGGCATCCAGAGGGGGAGTGGTTCAATCAGCTTCACCTCTAGTGCCGGTGCCCACTGTTAAATCACATACAGACACTGAGGGCTCTGGGTAGGGGTTGGGGGATGTGTGGCTGCCTTCCCCACGTCCCACCCCTCTGTTTTAAATGCACAATATTACAACACGCATCAAGACCATACTCGAGCGGGAGGATAGAGGCTAGGGGTCTTCTTACACCCCTGTTCGGTATCGGCCATCAGGGGTTGGGGTCTGGAGGAGGAACAGGTGGTCTGGTCGGGGTCCTGGGCTGTCGGACTGCCTCGCCACTGTGGGGCCCTTGGCGGTCTGCTTGTCTCCCTCCTAGAAGGTAGGGGGTCCATCTCCTGGGTCCGGGGGCTGGTGGCTCTACTGGAGCATCGGTACCTGGACCTGGGAGCATGAAGTGTGTATGGGGTGTGTGAGTGAGGCTACAGCGTCATTTCTTGGGTGTCTTGGTGAGTTAGTGTGAATCTATGTGTTTAAGAGGGGAACGTATGACTGTCTGTATGTCTTTGTCTGCCTGTCAGGTTGGGTCTTGAGCTGCCCTCTCACCTGGCGCACCTCAGGCCTAACATTTAATGGGGGGCCTATTTCCCCTCCGTCACTCCCCGCCGGTGATGGATGCCCCTGCCTACTCTTTTAGGGGAGCCAGCTGTGGTCAATCCGGTTCGGACCTGGTGCGTGCCTGGCCAGGCCTGGGGGGGCCGGTGTGTTGGTCGGCCGATGCACTGGGCCGATATCTTCCTTTGGTTGGTTGGGGCACCTCTTTTAGGGGAGCCAGGTTTGGGATTGTTGGGTGGTGCCTGCTTGGTGGCTCGCAGGACACGGATCCTGCTCGTTCGATCACCTGTTCTGTGCGCACCGTGCGTGGTCGGTTCATTGGCGGGTTGGACCGGCCCTGGCCTGATCTCTGCACTCTGCGTTGCGCGGGATCAGGACTCGGGAGCTGGTACAACTTGGTGTCCAGGTGCTGGCTGAGCTTGGCCTGGGGATGCTATCCATCCGCTGCGGCTACCGGTGGGGCGCCCCGACGTGGGGCAGGGGTGGGGCCCTGGGATGTTGGCGGTGGGGATTGGCCCAGGGTGGTGGTGGTGCGTGGCGGCCGGCCGTGGTACCGGGGGCCCCTCATCGGGCGGTCCCTTGTCGGGTCTCTGCTGGGGGGTGGGGCGCCCCTGGGCCCCGGCTCTCCCAGTCCATGGACCGGCCCTCCCTGGCGCGGCTGGTTGCCGGCGGGGCACATGGGCTCGTCACTGCTGCCCCCGAGCCCCTGTATAGTAGCCGCTGGACGTTCCCCTGGCGTTCTCCTTTGCTCCTCTCTTGGGGGATGCGATCGGGCCCGCCCGGGTTCGCCTGGGGCTCTGGGGGTCCTTAAGACGTCTTGCCTCCGATCTCCTTCATGTCTGCATCGAATCCTGGGAGACGGATTGATGCCTGCTCACACCAGCTATTGAACACTCTTATGGAGAAACCTTATATGCACCAGCATGCTAACACACACACATAGATGTGGGGTCTCTGGTGTTTACAGATATATTCTTGGGCTGAGGTTATCATTTCTAGAGCTTGATTAATCGGTACCATGAGTTTTTCTGTGACATTGTTGTTGTATTTTTATATCCATTCTTGTGTGATGTGGTTGTGTAGTTCTTAGCTCACGATGTTAGGTTTGTTTTGTCAAAGTTCCTTATTCGCGTTTTGTTTTGTCTTTCCCCTCTCTCTGCCGTCCTGTGGGTATGGAGGCAGACTTCAATGTTTTCCTGTGTTTTCTTTGTTCCCTTTCCTCTCTTGTATTTTCAACTCACCCTCTCTCATGACATTTTGTTTCCTACCTCTCTTCTTCATCTTCTTTCTTTCTTCCCCTTAATTTTCCGTCTCTGTGTCCATAACATCAGGAAATAAAACCCCCAGCAATTCATAATAAAGATTTTTCACACATATATCAAGTGGAGTACTATAGCAAAAACTGTACTGCTCCGCTTGTGAAAGTAAATCTTTTGGGCTTCTACTTGGTACTCAGACACCAATTCTGAGCTCCACACTGCCAAACAGGACACGTAAAAAAAAAAAAAAAAGAATCCCACAATATCCCTCTGCAATGAGATTATCTCTAATAAGAATTAGAGAATTTCTCCTATGAGGAAGATACCACCCCACACTATCACACTGGCTCCACCAAAAGCTGTTTGGAATTGGCATAGAGGATTTGGTACGTTTTTCATGGGTACAACACATATACTCGGCTCTGCTGCCACAAATGCATTTTCTTACAATTGTGGTACAATCTAAAATAGAACCAAACAGACTTTCCAACTCTATAAATATCATGGTAAAAGAAAGAGAAGATAAAGGAAAATATGGGTTCAACAATATTGGAGTTGCTTGTTTTCCTAATATTGTACAACCCTAGTTTTCCAGTCTACCAATTACCAGCTTCACTTATGGTGCATAAAGTCACGAACACACAATGAGAGTTTAGGATGTCTCTAAAGTGAGATGACCAAGATAATTCACTGTAGATTTTGGTCACGACTCAAAAGGAATGATCAGAATCAGACTCTTAGAGTGGCTTGGTGACGGTTCTTGTAAAAATTTGGATGTAAAATGACCCCATGTATTTATTTAGTTGTTAAGCAGAACTGCTGAGCTAAACTGGGTGATTATCAAAACAACACTTGTTAAAAAAACTTCAATCAACCTAAAAGAAATAAAGAGGCTAACAATGCAAAACCAGATGTTTGATATTCCAACAAAGACAGCAACAGCATTTTGTAACCAGAGCACTTGTTTCAGCTGTATTTGTATTGTCAAAAAATAGTTGAGAAATTGCACCTGATTGTCAACTAGGTCTTCTCACCGTAAATATCTAGCATATATATTAATAAGATACGTTCCAGTAAAGAGTGCAGAAATCCCACAGTCTGAAGGTATAAAAGCTTTTCTCACAGCCACAGTTCTTATAATTACACAAGCACTTGTACTGCACAGGTCTTTGCTATTAACCTTTCCACTCCAGGTTTCCTCTCATAGGCCAAAAGCGGGTGACCCTCAACCAAGACAATGCAGCGTTGCAATGTTTCCAGCCACTAAGATTTTAATTAGAGGAGTACGGCCACAGACGACACCATTAAATCCTCTCATTTGTAATCTGAGTGGGTTTGGCTGGGGTTGATGAGCCGACATCCTACAAGAGTCGATCAGACTCTGGCCAGTCTGAGGAGACAGATTTGTTCAGCTCATCATCTCAGGCAAACACTAGCCTGCATGAAGCAAGCAAAAAGACCAGGAAGGGATGAAAGATTTGATTCAGACAAAACATATGGATGATGGAAGGTAATGAATGAATAAAAGAATGATCTAGGAGGATTTGGTTTTGGACAAAATTTCTCAAATATTTTTTTAGACGAAATGCTAACTCAGAAGAAAAGACACGAACTACAGAGTCTTTAAATCAAAAGATGGAAGACAAAATAATCAGTTCCAGGACTTTAAACCAAAAATAAAACAACTTGTTGTCCACCACAGTAGTCACACATAGTGTCTTTCAGCACTGCTCATAAGAGGACGTCTGCCAGTGCCGCAGGGGGCCCGTGGCAAACTGCGACTGGGCGTGCCATCCCAGGCAAAAGGAAGGCTTTCACCACGTGGACCACCTTTATTAGATCAGACCTGGCCCCCCTCAGGCTTCTAATCGCATTTGCCTGATGCTGTGTATTTAAGAATAGAATGGCCTTCCCCTCCCTGATTTCCCTGCTCTCAGGGAGAACAGACTGGTTCTTTATGTGACAACATGAAGTGGAACAGAAAGACCTACTTTTTTTTTTACCACATGTGACTCTGCACTTTTTTTCCTCCTGCACATTTACACAGTTTAATTGTTGTGCATTCATTTTAGTCCTCCTCTTTGATTTTTTGTTAAGGACCAAAAATAGCAACAAACGACACTTTTAGCAGGGTCTCCCAGGGAGGGGGAAAGAGAGGGCTGTTGAATCGGGACTCATATTTCATCTTTTCAATAATTCATTGGATGCTTTAGAAAAAAACTTTACACTAAGATGGGGTAGGATCCATGTCTCCAGCATCCCCCTTGAGTCATGAGATAATACAGGGGGTTACAGTATAGTACAAATCAGTGGTACATTGTGCATTTCTGTTTGAACAATAGCAGAGACTTGTGAATGAAAAAAACAGCAGTGTGTGTGTGTGTTTTTATGTGATTGCCATTCGTTCAAAATTAACTGCTGTATATTTGCTCACTTTCAGTCTCAGATGGTTACCCACTTCAGCTTAATGTACTGTGCTGCTGCTTAAAGAAGACAATAGCAGGGAGTGACTTTTATGGTGCCTGTATGACTGCCAGACAGTTTTAGAAGAGAATGGTTGTTTGGTACCATAATATGGATACAATACAACCATTGTTCATATGAAGAGACTTTGTGATGCTCTGTGCCATAAACGTTGCACATAATTCACTGTCTTGGAAGGCTATAAATAAATAAAATGAATGAGAAATTGTTTATTTTGTAGAGAAAAAAGTTGTTGTGGAACTTGCTAAAGAAGTGGGTTTCCCAAATTTGTCTCAGCATTGCTATTATGTTTGTCCTGTAACCAATTACAAGTTCAGTCTTCTGGGTTTTATTTATTTTTTTATTTTTTTATTATGCATGTTACTGCAGCTCGCATAGAGTGTCATGCGTCAGACTGGGGCAATGTGTTAAAATCTGTTTCTGCCGTCTCAGTTTTTAGCTTAATCTTCAAAGAAAGGATGCCAAAGTAATCAGCTGCAAATCTTTTGTGGTTAATTATCTTTGTGAAATAACTCAAGCTCATTCAGACTGGATGAAGAGCATCTCTTTGACATCAAAACAGTGCCAGCTTAAAATGAAACAGAAAAAAAATATTGGCACTGAAAATAATGTATATGTTGTAACTGAAAATATTAATTTTGAATCTGAAATAAATGTAGTGAAAATTTCTGTATTAAAAGTGAAACAAAAATTGAAAGTGAAA
Source organism: Valencia hispanica (assembly GCA_963556495.2). Taxonomy (NCBI): domain Eukaryota; kingdom Metazoa; phylum Chordata; class Actinopteri; order Cyprinodontiformes; family Valenciidae; genus Valencia; species Valencia hispanica. Next base: position 26,164,952 of record OY747708.1, read on the forward strand.
AAAGTTACAATGAAGCTCAAAATATATCCATTTAAACAAATAACTCACAATCAGGTTTTCACACTTTCATCTTTTTTTTTTACAATGCCAATCTTTTTTTCAATGTCACCAAAAGAGATATATATTTTTTTATATATTCAGGTTTCTGGGTGAAGTTGAACCCATGACTTCTGATACAAAAGGCAGAGTCTTTATCTGTCAGACCACTGCATACGTCAGATCAATAGTCCCTTTCTGTATATTTCAACAGCATCCCAAGAAAGGAAGCAAACTATAACTCATTTTAACATTACAGAGTGCTATAGCAGTGGATTTTGCTGTAATACAAGGACATTTTAGAATTAAAGATATATAAAAGAACTACAACTGTCCTTTATTTGCTGGTTTAGAAAATGGGTCGACTCGATAACTGAAAGCAAGTGACATGCTGCACAACTTGAAAAGAGTGAAAAAGGAATGAAGCTGAAAAGCAGCAGCACTGAAAAAACTGTGACATTGAAAAAAAGATTGGCATTGTAAAAAAAAAAAGATGAAAGTGTAAAAACTTGATTGTAAGTGAGTTAGTTCTTTAAATGTCTATATTTTGAATTTCATTGAAACTTTTTTCGCTTTGAATTTTTTTTTCACTTTCAATACAGAAATTTTCACTACATTTATTTCAGATTCAAAATTAATATTTTCAATTACAATTATATTTTTCAATGCCAATATTTCTTTTCAGTTTCATTTTAAGCTGGCATCGTTTTGATGCCATACATCTCTGAACAATTTCCAAGTCTCGCCACAGATTCTCAATTGTTTTTAGGTCCGAATTTTGACTAGGCTAAGACATGAACATGCTTTTCTCCAAATCATTCCACTATAGCTCTGGCTGTATGCTTTGGGTTGTTTTCGTGCTGAAAAGTGAACTTCCACCCCAATATAAAGTATTTTTTCTTAGCTTATAACAGGTTTTCTTCCTGCTCTGTATTTTGCTTTATCCATTAACCCAAAACAGGCCCCCTGTCTGTGATGTAGGGAAGTAATACCAAAGCATGGTGCTCCCTCCACCATGTTTTACAGTGTGATGAACTAAACAGTACTTTACCTAGGATACTGTTTTATAACCTAACCCAGATTTAAACTTCTCCACAGCTTTAACCCTGAACTGTCTGCTATGTTCTTTGGTCTCCATGATGCAAAAGCCTTCATAGAAGATCAGTGAGCCCTATTTGGTCATTAATTAGCTTCTGAAAGGTATTGATTGGAGTTAATTTTACTTAGTTATATCAAAATAGAGGGGAGGGGTAAAACTGCAACAGTTACATGGATATTTATTGGTAAAACCTTTGCAGAACAACATTTCCCAACAATTATGCAGAACTTTGTGTTAGTCAATTACATACAATGCCAATAAAATACATTAAATTTTTAGATTATAATGTGAAAAAGTTTAAGGGGTGTGAATACTTTTGCAAGGCCCTGTATTCAAACTGCTTTAAAAAAAAAGAGTTACGTTTAGACCTCCTAGTGCATGCTGTACTTTAGCGGACCATCAAAGCTTTTCAGTACAGATCATGCAAAAGTGACATTCTTTTTAAGTGGCACAGATAGCATGATAAAGCCCAACCTGTCTTGTAATCACAAATTTGAAGCAGCCTCTCCCTCCCATCCCTGATCCAGATCTCTTCATAGGGAATCCAGGGCCAAGGAGAATACAAGTGACTGCCAAGTCCGCACCTCTCCCCAGTACTAGCTGCTTATAAATCGGAATCCTCTCTGATAGGTCAAGGGTTTTGATTTGGTCATGACCTTAGTTCATAAATCTGAATGATGTAGAGGCTTTGGTTAAAAGGCTGCTGGATCAACTCTCAGATGGGATACCCCTCCCTCGCATTCAGCCTTTCTCTCTCTCCTTCTTCTTCTCATCCACCCTCACGTCCCTTTTTCAGTCCCCGCTGCAGTCTCAAGTCCCCGGAGCCTTGAAAACAGGCAGAGAGAGAGATGGCAAGGGGGTGAAACAGGCAATCAATAAATCAATATGTTTTGCGCCACTAAGCTAGGGTAAGCTCACTCTCTCAGAGCTGCTTGTACATGTGCACACACACAAACACACGTATACACTCAGTTCCCATCTTCGCAAGTTTCTCTCAACACAAACAAACAAATGAAGGTGCAGGACAGAATGTCCCTTGCCAAAAGACATTTTGTTGTTTTAGGGACTTGCTTTTTCCCCCTCATTCTATTTCCTGTTTTGGATCATTAAGCCATTGATTTTTATTTCACCGGGTAAGTGGTGGTGGCGACCCCGAGGGAACAGGCTAAAAACCTCTACAGAGTGGCCCCAGCAGGAGTTTCTCTAGAAACTGACTGCTCCCAAAGGCCAGTGGGCCCTCTTAACTCTGCATGGGAGGAAAGCTTCACCTGAAATCAGTAATTCTGCTTCCACATTCTCAGACAAATTGATTTCTTTTTTCTAAATCTCTTTGCAACAACTGGAAGTACAAACTTGTGTATTCGGTTATAGATTTGGACCCCGGTGCTGATAGAAATTCTTGAAGCCGTGCAAACGGTCAGTTATTTTCATGGATTTTTAGGGATGTAAAATGTTGGCTGGAGCATCTGCTTTCATATCACTGTGTCCAATATTTTTAGGTCCATGGGGGCGTTGAGGGCGGAGAAGAGAGCACGAGAGATACTCTAAGAAACACTAGCAATGAATGCTGGCCGACCAAGATCCAGTTGGCCAACAGCCAGAGAGATATTACAGTCAGATATATAGTAACACAGATGGATGCACTCAGCCTAAAGAGGCTGACATATTGGCCAGCGCTGTCATAAGAATGACATAATACCAATCCTGACAGGTAATGAAAATAACAGCCGCTCCACCACAGAGTTGCATAAGCACTTTAGCTTTAGCTCATACAATGTAAACATTATTCCTGACATGTGAAATATCCATGTCTGTAAAAAGGTTTGTTTCACTCTCTCACACACACAAAATGCATCAATACTTTCTTCTACCTACTTAAAGCTTTTAAGCAGGCTTGTTAACTTGTCTATATTGAGTCTTTATTTAGTCATAATCCGAAATTAAACATATTCATGTTAAGCAAACTTACAGTGCTTTGCTAAACTAGTGATATTCCTTCAACATTTTTCACATTCTGTCACACAACAACTAAATACATCAACCAAGTCTAGTTTATTCAGCCCCTAACTAAAATAAAAACTAGTGTAAAAAAGTGCCTTCAGAAATCAGCTACCGGTAATTGGGAAACAGAGTCCACCTGTATGTAAGCTTCTCAGTATGTGTTGTTAATGCCTCAGAGGTTTGTTAGAGAACATAAGTAAACAAATAGCATCGTGAAGACCAAAGAACACAGCAGACAGGTCAGGGAGAAAGTAGGGTAGGGTGCAAAAAAGAAAAATCCCAATTTAGGTACCTTTGAACATAGGTATTACAGATTACTGTTCCATCCATTATCTGAGAATCGAAAAAGTGTTCACCAAACCTACTAGAACATCTTAGGAACATAGCAAAGGTGTAGAAGCAGGTGCTCTTGTCGGATGAGACAAAATTGAACTTTTTGGCATACATGCAACACACTGTTCACCACTAAGGCCTGGTTCACAAGGGAGGACTTTTATGGCGATTTTGCCTTGATTCTCCCCTTCCGACACGTCCCGATTATTGGGATGGCTTTTATCCCTTAAAGGTCCCTGGGTCATTTTTTTTTTTTTTTTTGGCAGGGAGGTGTGTTTTTTTGAATAACTTTGCCTGTGGTAATGCAAATTTTTTTTTTTTCCTGAGATGTGCAATTTTTGAGAAATGTTATTCTCTTACTCAATTTAAAACATTGCATATTCAACACAGTACCATAGAGGTCCCTCTGTGATTCTTTGTGCCATTGCCTCCCATTCAAACAACATTTTTCTAATAAGCCTAAATATCACCATAAACATTTTTTTTTACACTGCCTGTGTTACTGCTGCCATCAGAGACTGAAATTGTAGTTTTTACTATTTTCCACCAGACTGAGTGATGTCTCTATAAATGCCTGGGCATTGATTATAGATTCATTTAAATTATTTACATTTTTGGGATCTTATGGCCCCTGGATTCACAATACAATACATATTTCTAACAAATATGGTTTGAGTGTTTTTAGAGATACATTAGTGTGCATGCATGTTTTTATAATTTGTGTGAATTTTTTTCTACAGTCTGCATCAAAAAAATTTATGATTGTGCACACGTGCACACATTTATGACTTGAAGCAATTCATAAATATTCAGAGGAAAGATGTGTCTGTGCTTTTTGGGGGGGTGGGGGCGATCGGGTGTGGTGGGGTGGACTTCAAATGCTTCTGGAGAAAACTATTATTTACATCAAAGCCTTGCTGTAGCTAAATAAATATTGAAGATGCTGCAAAATGTTAAAATTTACTGACAAATTTACTTTTGCAAATTGTAATGTAAACAATTACAAAGGATATGCAGCGATCAAACCTCATGAAAGCACACTATCAAGGAAACAACAGCTATTTTTTCTGCAAAAACAAGTCCCTGCAGGACTGAATTTGTTTACATAGGTGTCCTTACTAAAAAAGTTTATTTAAATGGCTCAGATCGTGGTTCGTCTCCTTCTACCCCAAGTATGACATGTTGCCTCAACTTAGCCCAAGCCTTGGACCTTTTTGAAGAGCTGGATGGTCAGGATGCACCAGGATGCACCAGCATCCTCCAGCGATGAAAGCTTGTTGTCAGATGACTTTATGGAGGACGAAACCTTTATCTCGGGCCCAGTGCCCAACCCTGAGGATGAAGATGGAGAGGACTTGTATGAAGAGATGGAAATTGAGAGGGAACAGTTAGGAGAAGAGGATGATCCTTCGTGGATTTCCAAGAGCGGCATCATCTGGTCCCCGTTTCCCCACAAGAGCCATTGTTTGCATGGAGAGATCTGCTGTCCCGGTATCACTTGACACGCAGTAAGCCGCATGGAAAACGTTGAAGAATGTTAAAAAAATTTTGATTACAGAAAAATTTATCAACATCATCGTTCGCCACACAGAGGGGATCCGAAAACACGATGGCTGGATAGAGGTTGACGCGATGGAGCTGCTTGCATATTTTGGGCTTCTGATCCTGCACCATTCCCGGGGTGACATCCGCACTTCGCTTTGACCACCGACTGTCCAGGCCAGCTTGCCAGGTGAGGAATCAGGACAAGCTGGCTCCCCTCCGGGATATCTGGGACTGCTGGTTGGCCCGGCTCCCCCTCGCCTACAGCTCTGTGAAGATCCCGGTGTAGATGAGCAACTGGTCGGCTTTCGGGGCCGCTGCATCTTCCAATAGTAGGCTACATGCCAATCCAAACCGGCGAAATATGGCCTAAAGATGTGGGTGCTGTGCGACTTGGTGGGAACGATGCGAAAAAACAAGCCAGACCTTCCGCAACAGCTGCTCCAGATGAAGGGGCAGCAGTTGTTCTCATCCATCTTCAGTTTCACCTCCAAAACCGCTGCTGAACTGACCGTCATTCTTTGAGCATTTTTTTGTGCACGAGGGTCCTGCATATTATTTTTTTTCACAAAATCTGATACTACACAAAAAGTAGGTAGGAATCAAAAAGTATTTTTATGCCCATGAGTGACACTCCAAGCCCTGACAATTCACCCCCAAAATAAGTCCCCTGGACATAACAGACAAAAAGTTATTTAATTTTTCCTCTTTTTTTTGTCTTTTTAGAGGGCAGAATTTTTTTTATAAAACCTGACATTAAAGGGGTTTAAACCTCAAAAACACACAAACATTTTTTTTTTTTTTTTAGAGAACTGAAGCTAGGGCATCTTTGCACAAAGAAAATTGACTAATGAAATATTATATAATTTTACTTACACCTTTTTGCTCTTGGACATTTTTTGTGCTGAAGATCTCCAGTGTTGCTTTTATTTGTGGGACCATTAAGGGTTAATATAATCCTAACAGATATTCCTGCTGTGTGTGGTGTGTTCAAAGTCCTCTGCTCTGAAAAGGAAGGAGTTTGAGACCGCTCCGATGACAAATCAGGGATATTCAACATGGTTTGATTGTCTGGGCCCAATATCACAGGTGTGTGGTGTGCTGTGAGAACAAATGAACATTCAGTCTGTTGAATGTGACGTGTAGCCAATCAGAAAGCAAGGAGACAGACAGGGATATATGTTGGAAAAGTCTATTATTTCCAAATGTCGGCTCACATGACCGCAGTCCACAAAAGCATAGAAACAGAGATCAGTCAGAGCAAAGTGTGTAACAACATTTCCCAGTGAAAAAAGACAATCATTCACCTCCATATCTTTGTATAGCAAATATAGCCTCTGCTCCTGCTGTGTCCATTCCCTTATCCAATGCCAGGATTTAATTTTTTTATCTGTTAAAAGTAGTCCATTAAATATTGCCAATGCCTCATCCTTAGCATCCATATTTAATTAGGCCTACTCCTTTGACATTGGTCCATCCATCCATCCATCTTCTTCCGCTTATCCGGGGTTGGGTCCCGGGGGCAGCAGCTTAAGCAAGGACACCCAGACTTCCCTCTCCCCAGCCACTTGTTCCAGCTCCTCAGGAGGAATCCCACGGCGCTCTCAGGCCAGCCGAGAAACATAGTCCCTCCAGCGTCTCCTTGGCCTTCCCCTGGGCCTCCTCCCGGTGGGACGTGCCTGAAACACCTCACCAGGGAGGCGTCCAGGAGGCATCCTGACCAGATGCCCGAGCTACCTCAACTGACTCCTCTCGATGTGGAGGAGCAGCGGCTCTACTCTGAGCCCCCTCCGGATGACTGAGCTTCTCACCCTATCTCTAAGGGAGAGCCCAGACAACCTACGGAGGAAACTCATTTCAGCCGCTTGTATCCGTAATCTCATTCTTTCGGTCACCACCCAGAGTTTATGACCATAGATGAGGGTAGGAACGTAGATCGACCAGTAAATCGAGAGCTTCGCCTTTCGGCTCAGCTCTCTCGTCACCACGACAGACCGGTACAGCGCCCGCATAACTGCAGATGCCCTACCAATCCGTCTATTGATCTCCCGCTCCATTTTTCCCTCATTTGTGAACAAGACCCCCAGATACTTAAACTCCTCCACTTGGGGAAGGACCTCATCCCCGACCTGGAGAATGTACCCCACCCTTTTCCGGCTCAAGACCATGGCCTCGGATTTGGAGGTGCTGATTCTCATCCCAGCCGTTTCACAATCGGCTGCGAACCGCTCCAGCGAAAGCTGTAGATCACGTTCCGATGAAGCCAACAGGACCACGTCATCTGCAAAAAGCAGAGACCCGATCCTGAGGCCACCAAAACGTATCCCCTCAACACCTTGGCTGCGCCTAGAAATCCTGTCCATGAAAGTTATGAACAGGATCGGTGACAAAGGGCAACCTTGGCGGAGTCCAACTCTCACAGGAAACAAGCCCGACTTACTGCCGGCAATGCGAACCAAACTCTGGCACCGGTCGTACAGGGAACTAACAGCCCGTATCAAGGGGCCCGGTACCCCATACTCCCGGAGCACCCCCCACAGGGCACCCGGGGGACACAGTCAAACGCCTTTTCCAAGTCCACAAAACACATGTAGACCGGTTGGGCGAACTCCCACGCACCCTCCGGGACCCTGCTGAGGGTGTAAAGCTGGTCCAGTGTTCCACGGCCAGGACGAAAACCGCATTGTTCCTCCTGGATCCGAGGTTTGATTATCCGTCAGACACTCCTCTACAGAACCCCTGAATAGACCTTACCAGGGAGGCTAAGAAGTGTGATCCCCTTATATAATATATATATAAATATATATTACATATTTTTACTGGTGTCTTTTGTAGAATTATGTGAAGTGGTCAAAAATGTCCCAATTGAGCATCTAAGAAACACAAATAATAATAAAAATGTTTACATTTGTAGTTATTTTATTCAGTCTCAGCAATATTGCAGAGCCGCGCTAACCAACACATCCCCACAACATCCAGGGCCTTGAGGAACTCCGGCCGAATCTCATCCACCCCCGGAGCCTTGCCACCGAGGAGCTTTTTAACGACCTCTGTGACCTCAGCACAAGAGATTGGAGAGCCCGACCCAAAGTCCCCAAACCCTGCTTCCAGATTGGAAGGCGTGTTGGTGGGATTGAGGAGGTCTTCAAAGTATTCCATCCACCGACCCAAAACGTCCCGCGTCGAGGTCAGCAGCACACCATCCCCACTGTAAACAGTGTTGGTGGCAGACCCCTTCCCCCCCCCCGAGACGCCGGATGGTGGACCAGAATCGCTTCGAAGCCGTACGGAAGTCGTTCTCCATGGCCTCTCCAAACTCCTCCCACGCCCAAGTTTTTGCCTCCGCAACCATCCGAGCCGCACTCCGCTTGGCCTGCCGATACCTATCAGCTGCTTCAGGGGTCCCACTAGCCAAAAAGGCCAGATAGGACTCCTTCTTCAGCCTGACAGCATCCCTTACCGCTGGTGTCCACCAGCGGGTTCGGGGGTTGCCGCCGTGACAGGCACCGACCACCTTGCGGCCACAGCTCCGGTGAGCCGCCTCGACAATGGAGGCGCAGAATATGGTCCACTCGGACTCAATGTCCCCCGCCTCCCCCAGGACGTGTTCGAAGTTCTGCTGGAGGTGTGAGTTGAAGCTCCTGACAGGAGACTGCCAGACGTTCCCAGCAGACCCTCACAACACGTTTGGGTCTTCCAGGTCTGTCCGGCGTCCTCCCCCACCATCGGAGCCAACTCATCACCAGGTAGTGGTCAGTGGACAGCTCAGCCCCTCTCTTCACCCGAGTGTCCAGAACATTCGGCAGCAGATCAGATGAGACGACAACCAAGTCGATCATCGAGCTGCGGCCTAGGGTGTCCTGGTGCCAAGTGCACATATGGACACCTTTATGCCTGAACATGGTGTTTGTTATGGACAATCCATGACGAGCACAGAAGTCCAATAACAAGACACCACTCGGGTTCAGATCGGGGGGGCCATTCCGCCCAACCACACCCCTCCAGGTTTCACTGTCATTGCCCACGTGAGCATTGAAGTCCCCCAGCAGAACAAGGGAGTCCCCGGGAGGAGCACTCTCCAGCACCCCCTCCAAAGACTCCAAAAGGGTGGGTAATCTGATCTGCCGTTTGGTGCGTAAGCGCAAACAACAGTCAGGACCCGTCCCCCCCACCCGTAGGCAGAGGGAGGCTACCCTCTCGTTCCCCAGCGTAAACCCCAACGTACAGGCACCGAGATGGGGGGCAACAAATATGTCCACCCCAGCTCAGCGCCTCTCAGCGGGGGCAACTCCAGAGTGGAAGAGAGTCCAACCCCTCTTGAGGAGACGGGTTCCAGAGCCAGAGCCGTGCGTTGAGGTGAGTCCGACGATGTCCAGTCGAAACCTCTCAACCTCGCACACCAGCTCCATCTCCTTCCCCACCAGAGAGGTGACATTCCACGTCCCGAGAGCCAGCTTCTGCAGCCGAGGATCGGACCGCCAAGGTCCCCGCCTTCGGCCGCCGCCCATCGTACACAGCACCCGACCCCTAATGCTCCTCCCACAGGTGGTAACCTCATGGGAAGGGGGACCCATGTAATGTCTTCGGGCTAAGCCCGACCGGGCCCCATGGGAAGAGGCCCGGCCACCAGGCGCTCGTCAACGTGCCCTGCCTCTAGGCCTGGCTCCAGAGGGGGGCCCCGGTGACCCACGTCCGGAACACTGAATCCAATTGACTTTTCCATCATAGTGGACTTTGTTCCAGTTTTATATTATGAAGTTTTGTGAGATTTCCTGTCTGAGCTTGGAATGTTTGTGAATAAAATTAGTTCATGTGTATTGTCTCATCATTGCTGTGTGGCCGCACACCACACACATTGTAGGACCATGTTTGCCCGACTGTTGTTCCAGTGGCATATGTACGTTTGTGTTACTAAAAGCTCACAAGTTTCTCAAGCTTAGATAATTATGGAATCATTTGTGTTTCTGGCACTATTCCTTTGAAGCAAATAAAATAATTACTACCAAGGGAGAGTCCTGTAAGAACAGAGACTATTCTGTCTAAAATCACTAAAGGCTGCTAGGAGTAATGGTTACATTAACTTAACAGACACTTAGAGAAATAAAATATTTTAAATTATAAATCTTGACTACAAAGTGATAAAATACCATTTCATTAACCGCATGGTAATATTAGTTATAACCTGACACTGGACACAATTGCAAAAAACAGTATCAAACCTCACTATTTCACAGTATACATATTTTTTTCACCATGTTATGAAATCCAAAACTCCAGATCATAAGAAAGCAGAACAACCCAATGTTACAGAAAATTATACATCACATTCCTATTGGTGATCTGTGTTGTTCAAGGAGCTCCACATCCAAAGATGGTGTTCTGCTTTTGAACCATTTGAGTATGGATGTTCACACATCCACTGTCTTCCGGTTTCCTAAGTATTACAGGGAGTTTAAAGTGCACTCATTGTGGTTCTGCCTCATTCTCCAGTCCTTGTTGGTCTTGCCCAGTAAACCAACAAAGGGAGGATGGTAGGTTTATTTTTAAATAGATGGTTAGATCACATTAGCAGACTCCTTTTGACATGTAGAAACACAGGCTTCACGACGTGCTCCCCCTGGATGATGGAGCCACCCAACAAGGGAAGCTCATTGTAGATGCTTGTATACTGGATCTCATTCTTTTGGTCATAATCCATGTCTCATGACTAAAGTAGAGCTTTGGTTTTTGACTCAGTTCTTTCTTTACCAGAGCAAACCAGAGTAGTGCCCTCATTACCACAGATGAGGTTCCAAACTGTCTGTCCATCTCCAACAACTTTATCGTGACTTCACTCCTGAACAAAACCTTAAGACACTTGAACTCCACTTGAGGCAGAGATCGATCCCCTATCAGGAGCGGTTGGATCACACTTTACCAGTTCATAGCCAAGGTCTCAGGCTTGTTGTAACTACTAATAATAAATAGTTGTTGTCTAGTTTTCTGAGCATCTATAATTATAACGCATGCAAAAATATAGAACAAAGTTAACGTCGAGGGAAGGGGGCGTGTCTGTGCGGCTGTGTGTGTGTGTGTAGCTGTGTGTGTGTGGGAGGCAGCGAGTGAATGACGGGGGGTTCAGCTCACCCCCTCAATGCGATAAATAGCCCAAGCCTTATCAATTGGCGCGATCGGTTCACAAAGAAAGACAAAGGAAGACTGTGTGGCGATTCAACAAAGGCTAGTTTCATTAGCAATGGTGGCTTGGACAAAGGAAACGGGGGCGACGGAGAAAGGGGATCAACTGAGCCCACGCGACATGTCTAAACAGACATGCGCCGACCGCAGCGGACAATATACAAGCCAGGAAATAATACAATATAATATACTGCTTCTGGTTGCAACCAAAGTCAAATAATAAAACACAAAAAGCATGCACATTCAGGGTCGGTGTACAGCGACAGACGACCAAGAATAACAGTCGTTAACAAGTTGACAGACTTATTTTAACCAACAGAAAACGGATATTAACCGTCAAGACCTCTCCTCTACCCAGACCCAGAAGATATAAATCAGTTTAATCCTACTTGGTGGGGCAGCTCTCCACAGTCCACGACGAAGAACGTAGATAGTGTCCAGTTTGAAGGAGCGGTTTGCGCAAAACCGAGGTCAGAAAAGCGGACGTCCGACTTTAGGCGCTGAGGGACTTCAATAGAAATAGGTTTCAATAGAGCTCAGATGGCCAGCGGACTACCTTGTACAGGAAAGTCTGTTTGCTCGGCCGATTCACTTCGAAGTTTAAAAAGGGAAGTTCTTCCTGGTCCAGCAGGTTTGAACGGAAAAAGGGAAAATGCTAGCAGTGGATTAAAACGTCTCCTAACGGCACCGGCAATCTTCGCGCTGCTTTTATCAACTCTGTGATGTCATCACTGGCCTCAGACCAATGAGAATGGGTCGAGGGCAGCGCAATGGGTGCTGGTAGATGCAGTTCGTTCAGTGAAAGGATGCTGGGAGATGCAGTTCGTTCAGTGAAAGGATGCTGGGAGATGCAGTTCGTTCAGTGAAAGGATGCTGGGAGATCCAGTTCGTTCAGTAAAGGCCATAGCCTCAACAGGCTTAACCACGTTGGATGTCAAAACCATCACCAAGAACCTCTCTGCTGGAGGTAGAGCCTGGCCAACCCGACCCAGAGGAAGCAGTCCATCTTCTTCCTTTTGAGAAAAGGATGCACTTTTTTCCTACATCTTCTTCTTGCTGCAGGGTTTTCTCTTTCCCATAGATAGACACCAGCAGTCAACAAGCAAGAGGCCAGTCCATCACCTGGCAACCTAGTGACTCACAACACAAGCTCAAACACTCTCAACTATTAGCTTGTCAACTTATTGACTAAGAGTGGCAAATGAACCTACTGTGGGATTAGGCTGTCGTAACAAGAGACAACTGCACAACCTCTTGAAAACAGTAAACGCTCTGTAAAAGTAACTTTTCCTCTCTTTTTGTGGAAACTCTCCTGGCTGTAGGAAAATAAATTATGGACTGAAATTTAGGACATGTGTGTTTCTTACATGTAGGAGCGTTCCTGGAAAAGTTCAGGGCTAAGTGACTTTGACTGATACAGAAGAAAAAGACAAAAGACTAAGACGAAGTTTCAGTTCATGTTGGACATATATAAATGACCTTCTCTAAATTACTGTAATCATCAAAGTTGAACCATATTAAATTATATTACTGCCTTTAGAAACTGCAAGGAAAAACAGGGCGTAACTCAGTCCTGTAACTGTTCTTGATCCCAATTTGAACATTGCTTTAACTACGTAAAAGAAACACAATAACTATTCAAAATGTATAAACCTACTGATGATTACTTTCAAATAAAGAAAATAAAGTACTCTTACATTTTTACCCAGCCATTTCCCTTACTTTTTTATTCAGGTGGTTTACTTCTCTCCTGACCTTAACACTCTTTATTTGAAAGGAGAAGCATCCAGTGATACTTTACAGGTTCAATTTAAAGTAACCTCCTGCATTAATAATGACATTGTATTCCCCTGTCCTTTTTGCTCTTCATTCTCTGGAAAGAAAAAAGTTGTTGCCCGGCAGCTGCTCCCTAAAATGCTGTCTTATATTTACTGTAGTTTCTCAGTTCTTCTCTTATCATTTGCTAAAAACTGTTTTTAGCAAATGATGAAATGCAGTCCATCTGTGAAAAAATAGGGAAAAGTTGGAAAAACTTTTTCTTTAATGGATCATATATCCTTTACTTCATGCCACTTTTATTTTCATAGATGCTAGTCGGAGTCTCTCGTCGTCTATCTCCTTTTTGTCTGCTCCATCATGGAGGGAATGAACTCTTGACATGGTTAACATTGGTTAGACACAAGCTGTGCAGCTTGGCAAGGTCCACCCAAATGTGGCTGTCTAACCAATGAGAGAGCTGGTTACATTCGAGGAGCAGTTGTGATTGGTTGAACTTGGTTTTCAGTGTGCTCAGGGACCAGGAGGGTCACTCGAATGGTAAAAGGAGAGGGTAATCCATTTAGGAAATGCAATTGCAAAAAGGATTTGAGAATGAGAGCCGGAAAGAGAAAACGGATGTAGAAAACAGAATAACTTTTTTAAATGTATGAAAAGGAAAAATATTTACAATCTAATTTATTAATTGTGTTATTTAATTCTCCATTTTGAAATAGGATTTGAAAAACATTTTTAAATCACAGTATTTAATAATCAAAGAATACATACAATTTGCAATTCCTCTTTAGTATTTCAATTTAAAATGTGTAATTACAAAATGCTTTTCAAATGTGACTTTTTTTTGTATGGATTCATTGTTGAATTTGAAATTATATTTAGCAATCTATATTTTTAATTCACAAATAAGCACTCATCGTCAAAATGCTTTTCCAATGACCCTCGTAGTCCTCCATACCTTTAATGGCGTTTCCTAACCTGGCTCATCTGTACTCAGCCCAATGTCCTTTTTATTGCTACTCTTAGGTGTGTGCGTGCATTAAGGTTCGGTGTGAGGAAGGGGGGTATACCTGTGATTATGCTTCTAATTATGTGGGGGAGGGATGGGAACGTGGTCTTTGTGGGGTCATTTTAATTCTGTGAAGCACTTTGAGCTACAACTGTTTTATGAAAAGCGCTTTATAAATAAAGTTTGATTGATTGATATTGTCAATGATATGCTCTTGGAGTAACTTTGTTTCACCACTGTTCCATGTTTTCTTTATTTGTGAAAATGGCTCTCACTTTGGTTTGCTGGAGTCCTAAATCCTTAGAAATTAATACTTTCTAAATTATTAGATTTTAGTAAATTTTTCATCATCTGTTCTTGAATTTCGGCATGATGTGTTGCTTTTTGCCATCGTTTAGTATACTTCATGTTATAAGGCAGGTTGTATTTAAGTGATAGGTCAGGCAGTAATCAGACATGGGTTCTCTGGTAAAATTGACCTAATCTTTCCAAAAAATGGTAATCACAGGTAACTTATGAATTAACAAAGGGGTCGATTACTTTTTTCACATACACCTAGATTGCTTTTGATAGCATTTTCCAGTAACGAATGAAAAAATCATTTAAAAAATGCTCCTTTTCAAATATTTGTTACTGCACTGTACTTCAAGTCTATATCTGTGTTTGCATGTGTTTACGCATTTCTACATTAAGTAGTGTGTACAGATTTTTGTCTCTAAGTAGGGATGTGGGAGTGAGAGAACATCACATCGCCCACCTGGGCTCAGCTTGGAGCTAAAAGAGATCTATTAGTGGGAAAAAAGTCCTTGAGCCATTGGCAAACCCTAATACACATATTCAACAGTACTGCCTACTTCTTTCTCCTTTTCCCTCCTTAACTCCTCCCTTCTAAATCACTTTCCTCACTATTTCAATTTATTTCTCTTTAATTCTATTTTTACTCTTCTATTTCTAATGCTCTGCATCCCTGTCTCTCTTCTAACTCTTTTGGCCTTTTCTGCATTTGATCAAACAGGGATTGTTGAATTAGTGATTATTGAATGGAAATCTGCAGGCCAGAAAAGTGATGTGCAACCATGACAGAGAAACTGTCATCTATCCTCCTGAAGCTTTATTCCTGCATTTTTAGTGCAAAGCAAAGTTTGAAAAGAGCAGATAAGAGGTTATGTTTTGCAAAAAGAAATAGGGCACAGAGGTGTTTCCACTGTACAGAGAGCCATGATGCATTCATGCTTGTTTCTTCATAAATATTTTTTATTGCTGTCATTTTTTTTCTCTTCTTTGTCCCTTCTGCATTTTTCCCATCTCAATTTGTGCTTCATCCACACTGACATTAAAATATATTTTGCAGCATAAAGTTGCATAAAGTGCAGTATTTCTCACTTCTATAAGAGTACTGTGTTGACGTTTCTGCACAGGTTTAAGTGCAGAAAACTGGAGCAAAATTAAAGCATTCATCAAAATGTTTAATCTCAGCACAGATTCTGGCTTGCATTGTGTAGTGTAATCGAAAACATGCTTTGTTGACCAGCCTATAGCAGCATTAGATCATGATTATATTACTTTGCTATTTTAAATCTGCATGTCTCAATGTTAGAAAAGTTAAAAGGTGGACAATTCACAGCCCATTAAAGCATTAAAGCACTTTCAAATCCTTGTTTTGATGGGAACTACTTGGGACACAACCGAATCCAGTCATACATACCAAATGATCCTAACAGCAACTTCAATACAGCTGGAGTTTTGTAAATTTCCATAAGTTGTGTCTCTTCAGCAGTAACTTGCTCCTCATTCACTCTCCACTTCAGTTCGAGTCTGAAGTTTACAAAATTTCCTCCAATGTACTTCTCTTTCAAGATGTTTCTGATGGTGCAAAGGTCAATGTGCTTGAACGATCTTCTTAGCTGCTGTATTTGAGTAGCTATAAATTACAATGATTTTTTTCTATATTTACCTTTCAGAAGATTTAGCTGACATAGTACCAATAAAAGCATACTAAAAACCAATAATTGCACTTGTGCCACAGCTTTAGAACAATTAGTGTAGACCAAAATTCCCATTCCCTAAAAAGTTGTTTAACACCTGCTCTCTGGTACATCCATGATAAACATTCAGCTACACTAGGCAGCTAATCAACATAGAGGTCAAAACACTATTCTGTTCACCCAAAGGTGATGAAATCCACCCACAACTGATTCTGATTAAGATGATAGTTCAGCTTTTGTTTGGTGAAGACAGTTCTTTTTAAAGATTATTCTAGTTGCCTGACAACCACACAGCAAAAGAATTAAATCTATTCACCAAAAAGCTGAGAGTGCTCTTTGTCTAATGTCTCAACATCTCCAAGTGCTCCTTTAGGTTTTGGGTTCTCTAATTGTACTTTTTAATTTTATGTGCAAAATAATTGACTGTGGCTTGCAAATGCAACAAGCTAATCACCAAACTTTAATCCCAGCGTTGCTTTAAAGGCAATAAACAAAATCTAAATTTCAAAATGTTTATTGTAAAGAGTAATTCTGTCAGTAATTTTTGGCTTTGTCCTTTCTTGAAAGGCTTCTTGAACTGTATTGTGAATGAAACCTAACCTCACCAGACAGCGGGTAAATGTGTGTTGCTGGGGCCAAGAATTTCACCGTATTTGAACATAGGACTGGTGCATTTCTCTCCTAGTGCCTTCACAACGTGTTTGCTGGTGCTTCTATTTGTGTCTATATTTGCGTTTGCATATGCTGTGTGGTATCTTTCATGCGCACAGGGCTTTCAAGCTGGCTCTCACAACTCTCCCCCTCTCGTTCGCTCTCTCTTACATGCGTTTTCACACACTTGCAGTCCAGCGATATGCAGCTCATGAATACTCCTGGAGCAATTGTGAGAAACCAACTTGTCGTCTCTGTACCTGTGATGACAGGAAAAGAAGGCAGAAGTTGTATCGCCATGCAAGCAAAAGCAGTGTGTCGGTTTAGAATCTGACAGCTTTTACACGTGGTTTTTTTCTGAGTTTTTATTATTATTAATTAGATAAGTGAAAAAGCAAAAAATGCAGCTCATGGAACACCAGCCACAGCTATGATTTATGTTCACCTCTGAAACGAGAAAAGTAGAATTTATGGCTTTCTCAACTGGCCTAATCTTTACTATATGGTGCAAAGCCAGTCCAATGCAGTAAGCTTAAACTAAGAGGGAGAATGAGGCTGAAAATTGTCCTCCACACTTTTCCTAGTTAGTTTTTTTTATCTCGTTCCTCTCACTTACTAACCAACTCTATCACATTTTGTCCTTGTGGGTTTTCTCTCCTGCTGGAAGCTTGCATGCACAGGAGTTTGCACGCACACAAGCTCGAATGCTTCCAAATGACGCACACGCAGGTGCGCTATGCACAAAAACCCGCACTCGCACATAAAGTGAGATCTGCACAGCCCCTCAGCGACATCTTCACTTCTCTCGCACCAATTTTCTCACACTTTTCATTCTCCGTGTCTTCTCCTTTCTTCCCATTGCTCCTTTACTCTGCACCTCCGCCCTCAGCCGCCTCCTCATGTAGATCCATTCTTTTTATAGTCAATGCTACAGTCCCTATGGCAACATCAGAGTTGTTGATTGCCAAGGTGCTGCACATCAAATCGTGTAACCATCACAGGAGCTGTGCTTCTGTGTGTGTGTGTGGGGGGGGGCGTGTGTGTGTGCCTGCTTTGTTTCCCGCCGTGTCATTTTGCTCTATTTGCAATGCATCTCATGATGATGAATCAAGCTGTAGCGTGATAACCTGTGGTCAGACCATACAAAAGAGTTTCAGAGTCAGGCGCATCGTTGTGTGTCATAAAACGACAAATTAATCATTTATAGACTCTCAAAATGGAATATTTGACAAGCATAAATCCTCTGCGCATTGTGTGTGTGTGTGCATTTCATTTGCATGAGGCTTCAGTGTGTGAGGGAGGGTGGCGTGTGCATGAGTGCATGTCACAGACAAGTGTGAAGCTATTACAGGTTTTGACAGAGCTGAATCATTTGGGGGTGCAGATGATGTGCTTTTTTTATCCAGTTATACTGTGACAACAGAATTCCAAAGTGTCGATTACTATTAAAGTCCAAGCAGGAAACTGTTCTCTTTTATTTCCTGTTTGTGTCTTAACGCATCACCTTATGATTTTCACTAGAGATTTATCGGTAGACCTACTTCTAGTTTATAAAAAAAGCATGCACGATATCAGGTTAACAAGAACAAGAAAATATTTTAGAAATATATTTGGAGAAAAAAAAGAATCCCTACTTTTTGTTTTCTCTGATAAAGGATTCACAGATTAAAGTGTATATCTGTAATCAGTGTAGAATAATCCAGTCCAGGATTTACTAATCCATATATTATGGTGCTTATGCTTTTCTAACCGATTGTGGTTCTACTAACAAACAGTAAAAAGAAAAAAAAGGTCCTCTTCTTATATTGTCACAAATAGAACAAAGGTTGCATACATTTCAGACTGTTATGTGTCAAATTGAGGAAAGTGGGCCAAATATTTCCTGAAGTGTAATTATGTTTTGCCTGTGAGATAATTTTAAATGTCCATTAGAGCTGGCCTGTAAGTAGAGAGTGCATGTACAATAATATCACTAATCCCAAAATGTTCTGCTGGCGTGTTTGCGTGTCAATCAAAACCCAGAAGTCAACCTCATGCTATAACAAGTCACATCAGGTCACCCCTAAAAAGAAATGACCAAAACAAAAGCCAATCTAGCTTTAACCAAAGGATATGATGGGGGCTTTATTCAAAAAATATTAAAGCTGGCCTGGAACTTTTGTCCAAGTCTTTCATTTTGGCTCACTATGTATAAGTTTGACACCGCTGCCTTCAATATTTTTTTCTGTATACAATTATTTTGGTTCAGGTTTATCTACTCTACATATTTTGTGTTTTGAACTGGAAGGTGTTGAAATGCTATCTGCATTTTTAAAACTGCATAGATATAACAACTCTGAAGCTGATACTAACTTTAGATGCTAACGGCTAGCTAGATAAGGTATTCTCACAGCGCTTAGGCTATAATTTGTATTTTGTCTGACACTCTTTTGGAGGTTTTTATCAACTAAGTATGCAAAATACTAAAACATACAAGATTTTAAAGTGGATAAAGCATCTTCAATGCATTTTTGTAACCAAATATTGTCAACTAGCCAGACAAAAATGTCAGGGATAATGTTGTGGAGAAGTTTAAAGCAGAGTTAGGTTAAAAAAAACAATATTTTGAACATCATACAAAACACTAAGAGTATGGCTTTCCATCTAAACTGACAAGACAAGCAATTAGAGCATTAATCATAAAAAAACCAAGAGGCCCATGGTAACTGGAGGAGCTGCACACAGATCGACTGCTCAGATGGGGGAATATGGTAACAAGACAACTATTACTCATGTACTCACAAATCTGATCTTTATGAACAAGTGGCAAAATGAAAGTCCTTTAGAAGTTGCATTTAAATTTACTACTAGTCATGCAGGGGACACAACAAACATAACAAAAAAAGTGTTCTGGTCAGATGAGATCAAAAGTTGACACAAAATGTATATATGAAAAAAACTGTTTGCCTGAACACACCATCTCTGTGAAACATGGTGGTGGCAGCATCATGCTGTGGGGATGCTTATTTTCAGCAGGGACATTAATGCTGGTCATAGTGGATGTGAAGATGAATTGAGCTAAATAATAATAAGTACTAGTGGAAGACAACCTTACAGGCTGCAAAAGATTTGAGACTTGGGTGAAGATTCACAACTACTCTCAACATACAACCAGAGCTACAACAAAATGGTTTAAATCAAAGCATGTTCATGTGTTAAAATGGCCAATTAAGAATCTGTGGCAAGCCTTGAAAATCACTCTTTATTCAATCTGACTGGCCTTTCAGTCTCTAGATGTGCAAAACGGATAGAGAGACATAACGTAAAAGAGTCTAAGCTGTTATTGCAGTACAAGATTTTCTTTAAAGGACTGAGCCAGGGCATCTAAAAAATTATATATGTGTCCACAGTTTTTACATTTTTATTTGCAAAAGGAAATACAAAAAAACTGTTATTATTGTTCTAGCTTATGACCATGTACCACTTTGTTGGTCTGTCACATAAAATCTTGATGAAATATATTGAAGTTTGTAACTGTATCGTGACAAAATGTGAAACATTTCAAGGGGTAGGAATACTTTAGCAAAGCATTATATTGTTTAGAGCCCAAGATAGGAAGGTGAGGGCTTTAAGCACCTCACTCAGTGTCTATGGATACAGGTATACAATTACTACACCAAACAATGTTACGTATAAAGCTTTGCAAGGCAGCCTTCACTTTTGCAAGGAATATTGCTGAGCTTTATTATTGCAAGATCTCATTGCATGTTTCACCACTAGTTTTCACAGCCATTCACTCCATTTAACAGCAAATTCACACCGCAGGAAACCATAATATGTAAAACAAGAATCAAAAGGAAAACAGAACAAGCATATTTTTTTAAAATTTGAACCTCTCTTTCAAAAGCGCTCCAGAAGCCATCCCACCGTAATGCCTGGATTCAGGCTGTATGCCAGTGAAAGAAGGAGAAAACAGGAGGAGATAAAGAAAGAGGTGGGCTGGTGTGAAATGGATCAAACAATGGATGTGAGAAAAGCTTTGCTGTTCTCTACCCAACTGCAGGCAAATAAGAAAAGACACGGAGGAGGCACGGGGGGGTGTGATAATGTGCAGCTTTTTTTAAATGTCTCTGTTTTTATAACTTTCCTGGTTTTCTTCCTTGGAGAAAGTTTACGTTTTTTTTAAGCTGTATCTGTGTGAATAAGAAATAATTTCCACGGTAATCAGAAAAGAAATTCAGAAGGAATCTGTGTGGGAAAGCTGGCATGTTTTTCACTCACACAAATCTAAAGATGCTCCTTTATTCTGAAGGCTACTGTATTTGTGTGTGTGCGGCTGTTTTTCATTCTCCTTCTTTATTTTCCGTGTGTGCCTGAACAGCATCCATGTTAATAAAGAAATGAGGGATGATCAGAGGTTCGGACAGAGTGGCTCACCTCTTTTTGTCTGTTTTCCTTTCATCTGCCTTTGTGGAGACGTCGTGATCTTGGCAGAGATGACTGGGGCAGCAGCATCATAGAGATAGTGGTGGAAAAAAATCAAGCCAACAAAAATATGGCTTTTTCAGGCTTATGGCTTTTACAACAATGTTAGGATCATATCTGAAAAAAGACAAAAAATGAACATAATTAATATGCAACATAATACATTCACATAGACTATCACAATTAACTAAACTTTTGTTTTTTCAGTTAAATCTATTCATGTGGCAAACAATATTATAACAAGTCTTTGAACAGTTATACATGCAGAGAAAAGCCCAATGCCCTGCTGCATCCTACAGAATTTTTAATGGATCAAAATGCTTTAAAAATAGGAGCAAGTGTCTTATGTTTAATAAGGTACACTGTTGTAACTAGGCATGGGTGGGTTACTGACATCAAGCTATGTCAAGATTTTAAAAACTCAGTTTTCAAACTGCTAAGATTTTCATCTGTACCATTCCTGTAGTTTAAAGTCAATATTTATGAGAATGCATATAAAGCGGCGGACGCACAAGAGGTTTCTACTTACTCTATCCTGAAGAACATAAAGGGAAATAGAAAACACAGTGTTATCAATAGACACTTGAAAACTACAAGAAGGTGTCTATTGTACATGTTTAGCAGCATTAAGCTGATGCCATACTGTTTTCTATCTTGCTATGCATGCTGGTGTTTTCAAAGACACCTGTTATGTTTGGTCTTAACGTGACGAAATGAAGGAGATCAAGTCATGTCACATCTTTGAAGTATGCGTATCGCTGTTGATTAGCTCCTATGCTGAATAGTGCTTGTATACTGAGACAAATATTTTAGGGTGTTAAGTGTTTTGCTGTTGGATGAAGTAAGGTTTCTGTGACATCACAGCCTAGTTTACATTATATACATAAAAAAGGATGACCTTCTTAGAATTAAGTTTCAATTGTATGTGAATGCCCCCAATTGGTCAGATAATTATTTATCAAATTAGTTAGAAAATAGGTCATATCATCACTGTCGGCTTCAGTTTCAAGCATGCCCTATCTGAGGGGAGTAATGTGTGTGAGCTTACTGTGAGATAAGGTAATGGTATCATGCGGTCATTGCTGCAATATGTGAATCACAGTTGCATTGATTCTGCAGCATTGGCATACATGGTACACGTGGCTTGTGTGAGCTGCGGTACGCATACGGAAAAGTTTTAATAAATAATCTGTCGGCGGCTGGCCTATGCGCTGACTGAACTGTGTATAAAGTTTTAAATGTGTTGTAAAGCAATTCCAGAGAGTTTTTTTTGTATGATGTTGCCTGTTTGTGCACTAGTCAAATGAAAGACAGATATGCAATATTGTGACAGGGGTATACATTTCTAGGTTTGACACTGTTAAATGGTGGCATTTTTACTCAAGAGTATCATACTGTGGCAATCTCATACCAACTATTTGTAACTAGACTTTCCTTTGTAGTATGTAATTTTATTTGAGAATTCTTCAAGATGTTTTCCTTCCACTCAGAATGACTCCGGCACCCCACTCAATCCCTGCTCAAACAACTGGGCCGGGCCGCCGTGTTGTCGGAACATACTTCTCACACTCTTGATCTGACGCAAAACACATTGCACATCTATGTTGCAATAGAAAGAATAGGAAAAGGTCATTCTCCTTTATAATGCAGCATGTTTCACTCAAAAAGGAAGGTTTAGTGTTTTGTCGTATGTCAAGAGGAAGATCTACAACTGTGTAGGAAGTTAGAGAAATACTCACTTGCCCCTTACAGAAATCAGAAATAAAACCTGAAGTGAAGTGAAGTAGGATCTAGCCATTTATCAATTTTTAGGTCCAAGCTGTGTTCTGTTATTTTTCTAGTTAAATTTCTAACTTTTAAAGATTTAAATGAAAGTACTGAAAAACTAAACATTAATGTTGCATCGTCAGAATTTTTCGGATTCAGGTCAATTTGCCCTAACCCCATTTTGTCCCTATACATTGCATACTCATATGATTAACTATGATGTATTAGTTTATTTCTTTTGGTAATTAAGTATTTTAAGGAACTGTGGAGATTAATGAAATTATGATTATCAGTCTCTTAGGATATTGATTATGTCCTTCTTTGGAACAGCTGACATTTTTAGAAATATGAGAGATCACAACCCCTGATGATTGGAGTCAAATACCAAATTTTTCAATGGTACACTATGAGTAGATTACAGAATGCCATTTAAAGTTAGCGGTTACCAAGGGGGGTACCAAACTTCCACAAGGTGGAAAAGAAATTCGGCATAGTCAGCAGAATAGCAAAGGTGCAAATCGGCAAAATGACCAACAACCATATTTAACTTCAACAGGACTAAGCATCTTTTCTCAATGTTTTGCCTTTTTGGCCCAAGAATAAGACTCTGACACTCGTTGAAGAATTGATTGATTGATTGATTGATTGATTAGTTCACTTTTTTGTTTGTTTTTACAAAAAGAGAAAAAATACGGCACAAATACAAAAATAAGTACACAATCACTTAAGATCACCGAGGGGGAGGAGGGGTCTTTCTCATTCTAAAACATTTCAATATGTAGCTTCAGTTTTGTCAATTATATACGTTGTTATAATAGGACTTGGACATTCTTAGATAATACCAATTTATGGACCTAAAAATGTCCCTTCTGACTCTGGTGCCAGTCTGCTGCTCATCTTATAGCAGTATTAAGGGAGGTCCTTTAGTATCAGATGCTGTAAAAAGCTTTTGTGGCTAAAGGAGAAAAATTTAATAGACAGGGCCTTTAATAGACATGTAGAGGATCATCATTTGTGAGATATGTGAAAATAAATACTTTAAAACTATTCTCTTAGTGGTGAAGCCTGTTTCAGACCTACTAATTATTTTTAGTCTGTCTGCTAATCTTTTAGCTAAAGGTTTTCTTTTCTTTTCTTTCCAAAATGATATTGCAGGCTTATAACCATATTCTTTTTCAGCTAATGTTTCTGCTGGCATGTCTCCATCCCAAAATGAATGTTTTGCATGCTGAGATGGTTTGGAAAGCAGCTCTAGGTTCAGTGCCAGTGGTTCGTTTGACACGAGTGCTGGCATTCTGTTACACGTAAGCCCGGCGTTCTTCCTCTTGCAGAGAATCTGAACGTTTGCAAAAGGCTTGTTTCAGATGCTCATTTTTAAATGCAGCACTGTGAAAATATGTATGAAAAGAGACCACAGAAAAAAATCAACATTCAAATTGGATGGAATAACATTAAGGCTGTTGGCATGTTTAAAAAAAAAAAAAAGCTTTTAGCTGCAAAATGTAAAACGGAGAGAGTTTTGACAATGGTAGAGGTGGAATATTATGAGCAGCCTTCCTTGCTTCCCTGGGAGAGTTCCATGGAGTGCTTTCTCACTGTGATAATGAAATGACCTGGCCTGCACCGCTCTGCTCTCTCTCTCAAAAACACATCTGCGAGACGAGGGTGAAAATGAGAAAATCCTGCCTCCTCTCTCGAGTTTTGTAAAGCATACTTTCAATATTCTCTTTCTCGGAGAATGATGGCAGTTTGAGTGAGTGCGGACTTCTATGTCCTTGTGAGCTGTCTGTGTTGTTCCGTTTGAGCGTGCATGTGTCATTTTGTGTGTGTGAGGCTCATGGATACTATATTTGCTTCGAATGACTTGTAATAAAGTGCATTTGAAGCATATTGGACATAACAGGGCAGAATACAGAAATCCAGCTGGTTGAAATCCCATAGAGTTGTCATCGTAACAGTGTTTTTGTTACTTAATTTCTGTAGCTTGCATGCAGTGAAATCAATACAATAAGCAGTGAAACTCAGATCAAAGGCTGCAGCTTTGTCCCGTACTGAGGTTAAATCTAATAAGGCCAACTGTAGAGCTGCTGTTGTGGGGCCTTGCTAGACTCTCAGGCTGTGTCAGGCTGAATCAGAAGAGTGACTCACCAGTTTTGGTACAGCACAGCCTGCATTCAGACCATGTATTCCCAACGCTTCTAGTTAACAGGGGAATCTATGGCGAAGATGAGGCAGAGCGCTGAGTTACATAATCAACAAGGAGGGAGTGTGGGAGCATGTGCACGCCTCGTGCATTCATGAAGCTGCAACTCTCCATGCCGAAGCCATTCTAACGCAAGGCTGCTGAGGTTGGACTTTCAGCAACTGTGGAACAAAGGAGTCCATGTGTGATATCGCTGGTGTTTCTGAGTGAAGAGTTGGTTACACTCTACAAGGATGAGGGGGGAAAGGCAAACTACAAGTAAGGTATAAGGGGGCTTGTACTGCAAAATGAGCCAATTGAGGCACTGCAAATGTTTAATCAGAAATCTCAATTTATCTATGTATAGGATGCTTGCATATTTGCATCCTGTTGTGGGCTTTTTTGCAGAGGCTGGCTTTGAGATAGACAATGTGGCTTTCTACCCAGGGAAGCACACTACAAATGGGTGTCAGGAGAAAAAGAGAAGTATTCAGTCAGTCCTTAACACGTTTCCTATAGTCTACTTAAGTTTCCAGTCAGTCAAAACAGGCACCCTCTTGTGGTGTGGACAGTGTAAGCAAGATAAAAAATATATACTGCTGTACAGTGAAGATGACGGATCACACTAAAATTGGCTCTCTAGGCTGCATAATGACCTCTTGAGCTTAAAACGGTAAATATGTTGATTGGTCAGAGTTCAGTTTTATAATTGTATGCTGAATTAGTTCAGTTTCATAATTGTATGCTGAATTAGTAATTATCTATCTATCTATCTATCTATCTATCTATCTATCTATCTATCTATCTATCTATCTATCTATCTATCTATCTATCTATCTATCTATCTATCTATCTATCTATCTATCTATCTATCTATCTATCTATCTGTCTGTCTGTCTGTCTGTCTGTCTGTCTGTCTGTCTGTCTGACTGTCTGTCTAGTTATTTAATATCAGATTCGCATTTTCGGTCCTTAATGAATCACATGAGTTACATGGTTTTGTTTATTATTTGTGGTAGGTTTTGTTGGGATTTGTCTTTGTCTTATTTGTGAGGCTGCAGGAGGAGAGGCTTGCACAGGGCTCCATTCATGCAAGAACCACCACTGCTCCCATGCATGGTTGGCTGCTTTCATTTATTTGCAATGCTGTGTGTTTGTGGATAGACCAAGCATTTATATGTGCACAACTTTGCATACATACAAACAAATGCGTGCACCCTAGTGCCTTTTGTGTGGAAGGTAATTTTCTACACACTTTATTAAACGTTTGAGAGCTTCTCTTGCTCAACGCTGCCATCTGGCTTTGACGAGTGCCATTGCAGAATTTCTCGAGGGACCCATCCAGGCGAGTCAGCGTCTGCCTTTAACAACTGTTTTGGGATCGGCCGTCCACTGGGCTGGTGCTAACTCACCCTATTATGAGCGGGATGATAAAACTGACCTTGAAGCAGTTATGGGCCTTGGGATAATGGAAACCCACTGATAGAGAGCCCATGAAACACCACTTGGGCTTCGGTGACAAAAGAAAATAATGGTTTAACCACATCGCCACGTTCTGAGAGGTATTTAAAATTTTATTAGCAGACATTTTGCACACTGGTGCTCAACTAGCAGTGACGGATTAAAGGATTCACCAGCGTATCTATAATCACTGTAATTCTGCATGTTAGGAATGAAGATTTATGGTTTTAATAAAAACAGAACTAACTTTATATTATTTTTCTTTTAGTGTATTCTCTCACTGTGAAATTAAAACCAATACAGTGAGCTACATAGACTGCGGGCTGAAATCTGCACTTGCATGAAATAATTTTAAAAAAATTAACAGTGGAGAAACATAAGTAGGTCAGGTTGAGGCCATACCATTTGTATGGGTCATGGGAAAAGTGCTCATATATATGCAGACTTATAGGCCCCCTGAGAGCGTTGGGCTGACCTTGTACCATACTCTGATCTATGTCCTCATCTCCCCCTATGCCCCCTTTTCCTCATTCCTCCTTCTGTCTCTCCCTCCTTTTTTATCACCACAGTACCCCTCCTCAAACACCGGCCTTACATGCAATCCACCAGTACTTCATTCTTTTATTGTGTTCTCAGTTTGCCTTTCAACCCCCCCCCCCCATTTCCCTATGATGACTTTTTTTATCCGCATGTTCTCTCTTTTTTGTCTTTTTAACTCCCCCTGTCCGTTTTCCTTATCCCCACTCCGCCTTTTTTCCATATCAACAGCCAGTCTGATAAATAATGCATCACAGCACATTACAAATATTAGTAGGGTTCTCTTGGCCGTCAAAGAGAGGGAGGAGATGGGGGAATGGGTAACTCCGTTTTAAATAAGCGTTGTGGAGAACGATTGGATTTGATACAAGCTGCAGGAGAAAGGTGGAGGGCTGAAGCGAAATATTTAGCCCCGTGTGAAAACGTTTTGCCTTTGGAAAAAGCTTGCAGTGCCATCAACATGATGACTTTATCTGTTAACTTAAAATGGGAAAAAGTTTATTAACGTTGTACAAAAACACAGATTGCAGCAAAAAAAACTTAAACTTTTTGTTTTACTTTTCATCCTTCAGATTTCACCATCCTCTCCTATGCTCTCCTCCTTCACCTCCTCCTCTTCTCCCTCCATCCCTCCTGGCAGCGTGGCGATTGGCATTATTAAAAATTGATTGGCGGAGAGCGTTTAGCAGGGTGGCGAGGTGGAGAGGGAAATTTTGACAGGCAGGAGTGAAATGAAAGGAGAGCCTCGGCGGACATAGTGTGGAAAGGTCTCAGTGGGGTACAGAGAGTGTGCTTGCGTGCTTGCGTGCTTGCGTGCTTGCGTGCTTGCGTGCTTGCGTGCGTGTGTGCATGTGTGTGTAAGTACTAAAAGTGGATAGGCCAGGACATTTTGTAGTGTGAACCAGCAGTTTGAGAACTAATACAAGAGGAGTTTATACGGCAATGCCTTGTTCATATCTGTTGTACTTTTTGCAACATTTAAGCCCAATAATTCACAGTATTTGGATTTTGTGGGCTACAACAAAACAAAGGAGTGCCTTGTAGTGGCAGGAGAATGATATATTTTCAAAGTTCTTATATTTAGTCCCTGTTAGTTTCATACCAATAAATGTAATCCTGGTCAACTCATTCCCTTTAGAAAGATTCCATAATTAGTCATTTAGGGGGTGTTTGAGAGTAATTTATCCTAAATATAAATAAATATACTGAATATTAGTGAACATATATCATCTTGAGGACAAAGAAACACAGCAGACAGGTAAGAGAGAAAGTTGTGGAGAGGTTTAAAGCAGGATTAGGTTATAGCATCCAATGGTTTCAACATTTGATCGAGCATCATCCAGCTGGGCAAGAGACCCTTAATCAGAGAAGTAGCTAAGAGGCTGGTGTTAAATCTGGAGGAGGTGCAGAGACGCACAGCTCAGGTGGGAGAATCAGTTATCTAGTCGTGTCCACAAATCTAGCCTGTAATTAAGAGAGGGGGAAAGAAAGCTGTTGTTGAAAAAAATGCAATAAGAAATCCTGTTTACAGTTTGCCACCAACAATGTTGGTTGTTTAGCAAACATGTTCAACAACATACTCTGGCCAGATGTGAGAAAAAAAAATTATATTTTGGGTCCACTTGCGTAGAGCTACGTGTGGTGGAAAACAAATACTCAACATCACCATGAATACACAGCCTCATAGCAAAACATAGTGGTAGCAA
Source organism: Valencia hispanica (assembly GCA_963556495.2). NCBI lineage: Eukaryota > Metazoa > Chordata > Actinopteri > Cyprinodontiformes > Valenciidae > Valencia > Valencia hispanica. The sequence goes on from OY747708.1 coordinate 26,193,675, forward strand.
CACTATGCTGTGTTTCCCACACCGTGGCAACAGCTTTTTTACAGTATAGACAGGGAAGCTGGTTGGAGTTTAAGATCAATGGAGCAAAATACAGGAAAAATCATTAAAGGAAATCTGATAGAAGCTGCAAAAAACCTAAGACTGGGGTGGAGGTTCACCTTCCTGCTAGTCAACAAGTCTAAATACAACCTGAACTACAATGGTATAGTTTAAATGGTTTTAGGATGTTAGGATGGCCAAGTCAAAAAATGACCCACATCAAGTGTCTAGTAAGACAAAAATTGGTGAAGACATACCTTAAAAGACTTTCATTTGAATAAATGTGTGTGTGTGTGTGTGTGTGTGTGTGTGTGTGTGTGTGTGTGTGTGTGTGTGTGTGTGTGTGTGTGTGTGTGTGTGTGTGTGTGTGTGTGTGTGTGTGTGTGTTAATTCTACTTTGTGTTTGTGAATTTAGATCGATATTTAACACAGAAGATCCACACTGAATAATAATGGCACACATGTAGCTCTAATGACCCACTGTTATCTCTCCTCCATCCATTCTCTATTTCTGTCCTCCCTCTGCTGATCCCTTTTCTCCAACTTTCTCTCCCCCTTTCATCTCGGATCAAATAATATTTCCAGCCCATATTCCCAACAAGCTATTCCCCCAATGGCTATGAGTGCTGCAGCTTTGGAGATTTCTAATACACTTAAATCGTAATTTGGTTGAGTCATTCTACGAAAGTTGTATCGAGAGGAAGGTAAAAGCATACACCATTACATGATGCTAACTGATCTCTTTCTCTTCTTTCCCTCTTTTTTTCCTTTTTCTGTTTGTTCTCTCTCGCTTTTTTTTCTCAAACTGCCTCAGATGAACAGACCAATCCAGGTGAAGCCAGCAGACAGTGAAAGTCGAGGAGGTAGTGTATGCCCTTCTTTGCTTCTTTGTTTTTCTTCCACCTCCCTTTCCTGTTACTCCAACCATGCTGCCTGCATACATCAGCTTCACCATTAGCTGTCCTGTTGAGACGACGGCCAGCTCCTCAATGTGGGCTGACAGTGCAGCCTGGCCCGGACCCTCCAGTGCTCAGAACACATTATGTAAAAAAAATTCTCCCCCTGCCCATCTCAGCCTACAGCTCCCGTCTATCCTCATATGCATGCATGCACGTAGAGAAATATACATTCCTTGTCATGCAAGAAAATGAACTTACCTCCTCTGTCAAACACCTGTAAAAATCTGCTTGCAACAAAGCAAACCCTACTTGACTTCTGTCACAGCAAAGTGTAGATTAAATGAAAAGTTCTGCGGGAAAAAATTGATGTCCATTCTGGTGTTTTTTCATGAAGGGAGCTTTATTGACAGCTCAGATGGCTTAAAGGAAATTTTCTGTCTAGACATTTGGCGACCCACTCTTGACATCAATCACAGGGCTGCACGAGATAAGACTGAAACCATCTTTTTGTCCAGAGTGTTTCAGACCTTCAAGTGGTTAATATAATTGGCAACAAAGTGATTTTTTTTTATCCACAAGTAAGAGGGGAGAAACAGCAACGGAAGAAGGAAGCGGCTAAAGGTTGATGAGCAGCAGAAGCCTAGGGAGAGAGAGGTGTTACCCTGTAAAAAAATAACCTTTAAAGAAAGGAATAGAGGCTGTGCAGCATCCTCCTCTATCCTGCCTGCTGTCGGGGGGGGTTGGGGGAGTGATTGATGGAGCGGGAGAAAACTGAAGCAAGCAGCGAGCGGGAGGAAACAAAGAGAGAGCAGCGGAAGACATGCATACGCGTCTGTACGGGAGGTCTATCTGTTTCTGTACAGATGTCCTTCCCTCACGTCTCTCATCTGTTCTCCACACTGCAAAGTTTCAAAGCCAAACGCTCCGCCACAAGGGCATAACGTTTCACAGATGGAATGAAAAAGGAAGTACAGTAGGCTACCTGGCAGAACTGTTCATACCTACCGAACGTTTTCACATTGTGTCACATTTCAGCCACAAGCTTTACTGGATTTTATCTGGATTTTATGTGGTAGGCCAACAGAAAATACTGCATGATTGTGAAGTAGAAAGAAAATGTTGGAGGGTGTAAAAAATAGAAAAAGTGCGGCATTGTAATTTAGTCTGCCCTCTTTACTCTGCAAAACCCCTAAATAAAAATACAGTGCAGCCTATTGCATAAATCATAGAAAAGTAGACACACTAATAACAAAATCATAAAATACACTGTAAAATAAAAAGTAGTAGTAGTAGAAGTATTATTTGGATTTTCTATGAATCGTTTAACCTTAAGTGCTTATTGGTCAGCCTATCTATTTGAAAGTGTTTGATTGATTATTTTAACTTTGATTTTATTTAAAATGGGACAATGTACAATTCAAACATAAATTTTACCATTTGATCCCTTGTACCGGATTATAGCTTTTAGGCATCTGCTGTCCCTTGACTGGACAAGATAAGAAAAGTATAGGTTAAGTCCTGTCAGAAACTTTTGAAGTTTCTATGTTTTTAAAAAGTGAAAATCATGTATAATTTTCTTTCACATCACAATTATGTGGTACTTAAGGTTGGTCGAGCGATAAAGGAATGAAAAATTTCGCAAAGGACTGTAAAATTGATGCTACACAGCTGTAAGGAAAATATGATTGGAAACATCGTCAGCGTACATAACAATTACCTGTTCCACTTGCCAAAAGGAAGGCACATTTTAGTGATTTGAAGTTGAAAAAACTAACTCATCATTCAAATTCATCATGTAATCTAAACATTATATGCAAATGTACTGATCAGCATAGATTAGGAATGCAAAATCATGATACAGTTAAAGAAATTACCTATGAAAAGAAGGCTAAGCACTAGAACGTGACTAGTTTTATGCCACCTCAGAGAAGGAAAGGCTTTGTTGGCATTAAGCCAAGTAAAGTTGACATAAGGATTCTTGCTTAAATAAGTATCTGTTCACTGTGCTATCCAATAGGATGCTCAGGAATGTATTTTTCCCCTATTGTTCTCTCCAGTAAACACAGATCCAAACCTTTTTTATAGGTTGGACGAGTATTGAGTTGGCATACTGTAGACCCACAATGGACCCCATTGCATCTCTCTATGTAGGTCTTACCTGGGTCACAAACAGGTATTAAGAGTATCAGTTGTATTGAATATACAAAACTCATTAGAAGTTTCGACATTAATCATGGTCATGAATATTAAAATAATTTCAGAAATTTAGTGATGCATTTGAAGAATTATTTTTACTGGTAGAAATGATCACACACAAAAAAGCTTTTTTATAATCCACAGAAGTTTAGAGTTACAAACACAGGCTCAAATATATATATATATATATTATATATACCCCCTCTGATATTTGGATGCATATTATTTAGCAAGTTGAAGAGAAAGCACATCACACCAAGAGCACAGTCCTGGATTTATTCAGGCTACATATTTGACCACTTTTCTTCTTTAGAAATGGTGGAAAGGTAATTTAAATTGTTTTGCTTCCCCACACTGACTCAGATTTTAATCATAGAGATCAGGGCTTTGGGAACACCATTCAGGCAGCCCAATGTAAGGCCTGCAAGACTCATTTTGATGTGTGTTTTGGATCATTATCCAGTTGGGACACCCAGTTGTGTTCAGCTTTTAACCGTCTGACCCAAACTGTCAACTTAAGACAAGACCTACCCAAGCATCACCAAGGTCCAGGCTGATCATAAAATCTCACTATCAAATGCCCACATGAACAAACCAAATCCCTATTGAGAAAATTTGTATAGTCAGATGTAGCAATATTGAGCTGTTTGGTTACAATGACAGAGAAGTCTAGACATGAGGAGACTAGGTGATGCTTTCAGACCTAGGAACCCTGCATCAAATGGTGCACGGTGGTGGTAGCATAATGCTGAGAATCTGTTTCTCTGATAGTGATACGGATGAATTGCACAAAGTGGGCGGAATAATGAAGATAAAGGACTACCTCCAAATTATCAACAGCTGTATGGTTGAAATTTGGACATAACTGGGTGTTGTGACTGGACCATGATCCCAAACTCACAACAAAACTGGTTTTGGAATAAATAAACCAGAACATCATTGAGCTTATGAATTTGCTCCAAGCCTGGCCTGTGCAAAAGAAATAACCAATTAAAAGGAACTTGACCAATTCTGATAAGTGAGGAGTTTGACCAGATTTATGCCTGAAGTTTGCTGATGGCTACAAAAATATAGTGGGAAAGTGGTTTTGCTGTAATTTGCCAAAAAGTATTTATCCAAATATTTCTGGGATGACGCGTGTTTGTGTTATATTATTGAGTAATGGTATGTACCGTAGTATTGTGTAACTCTGTTTAATCTGGGGACTGACCGTTTCTTTCCAGTATTTGTCCTATCGGGAAAAGGTTTCTGACTCATAGGAAAGCAAATACAACTCAAGTTTGACAATTAAATGTTGAAACTAACTTTAAATATTTGCCAAGCTTGTAAAAACGAATTAAATATTAATTGTGACATGTCATAGAAGTCTATAGATCCATTAGGTTATAGCAGAGTTAGAAGAAGCATTCAGTATGATCACTGGAACTACCTAATAAAGGCATACTTGATTGAGACTTTATCTGCCTGACATAGTAAGTGAAGAATTAAATTGAAACTAATACAAAATATTATAAAACAAGGTGTAACTTATTGTAAGGTACCAATAGTTATTTATTTGTTGGTATTTATGTTTTACTGCTGAATGTTTTTGGAAAATTCAACTTTCTAATTAAAATTATGTTTTAAGGTAAGATGTTAAAAATCAAAACTGTGAAATAAGGTTAACTGTAAAGCAGCAGCAAGCGTCAAGCGTGTGAAGAAAAAACCTTGAAACTAACAGTACTGCAATTAAAGAGGATTTCTGGTACCAGTAATAAAATAAAAAAACACCTTTTTAAGTATCTCAGTAAAAATTCAGTAAACATTCTTACCGTATCAGGACATCAGGAGGATCCACTGACTTGTAAACTCTCAGTGTGTGTGAATAAGTGAGCTGTACATAATATTTAAATTTTGCCTCATATTTTCAACGAAGTTGCTGAGGAGTTTGACTTTTCGAGATGTGTATGCGTGTCTGCATTGGTGTGTGTCCTCCAACGGTGATGTGCGGTGCACTCTTGTAAACACTCACCGTACCAACCCACCCCACCCGGTGCAAGGCCAGAGCGCAGATTAGTCTTGTTGACTCGGCAAGGACACCCTGTTAAGCACAGGCAAGAGGGGAATGGACCCTCGGCACAACCTGCATACGCACACAATCACATCGCAAGCGCCCACAGAGATCCACATCTGCACACGCGTTAATTTGAGTGCGTTTACAGGCAATTGCTCTGAGGCTCATTAATTTCCAAACATATACTTCCATTGCCACAAATCTGAGAGTTTATGGAATGTAAGAAAAGGAAACAGCCGCACATTTCAACACATCTGCCACAGCTGGGCACTTTTTCATTCCAACTCTGACTCTGTGACTTAACTTCACGATCAGATGATGCCGCTGAAGACCTGAAGTCCACCCTTAAAAACTCAAGAATGTTTGATTTGACTTGTATTCGATTAGAGAAGCATCTTGATAACTTAGATTATTATCGAAAATTAAATAAGTAAACCAGTTCTGAATATTATCATAGACCTTCATAACACCAAGTGATGTATTATAAGCATCACTGCGTGTTGACACATAATTTCTGTTAATTTTCATGATTACAACTGATGTAAACCCTAAATTCAGAAAGCCTTTTTACTGATAAGTATGTCAATGCCTTAAGCACACCTCGTGTGCTTGTAGTACTCCTTTAGCATGATTTTAGTACATCAATGCTGTGTGGCATCAAGGTCATAAGCCTGTTGCTCTGCTATAGTGTCAAGGAATCCCAGGTTGCTTTAATAGTGGCCTTCAACTCATCTCCGTATATTGTTTGCTCTGGTGTATCATCTTTTTCTTGAAAGTACCTAATAGAGCCTCTACAGAGCCAGTTTGCTGGCCAATTTAGCACAGTGATATTAAAGCAGGTGTTGATACCTTTGGAAATGCAGACAGGTGCCAAGGCCTGCTGGAAAATTAAATCAGCATCTCAAAACAGCTCATTTGCAGAAGGAAGTTGAAGCTGAGCTGAATGAACAACACTAGAAGATGACATGGCTCGCCAAATCATCACTGAATGTGGAAACTTTATTCTGGAACTCTAGCAATATGGATATTGTGCCTCTCCATTCTTCCTTCAGAATTTGGGACCTTGAAATGCAGAATATCCTAAACCTTCTGATGTTGTCTAATGTCCTGAACTGGCTTAATATAAACTAGAAAAGCGCAGACCTCCGCCAGGGGTCACTCATCCCACCCCCCTTTCCCCATGTTGTTGTCTGATTCTGACTTTCAGTACTTTTCCAATAAAATGCCTGTTAATGAGACGCATAGCTGTGTTTGTGCTGTCACTGTGCTTTTCCAGCAGAGAAGGGGAGAGTTGCACATGCCCAATTAATTTGCTGTGCATATGCTCCAACCGTAGCGGGGCTACTGTGTGAGGGGAACCGCTTGTGAGCTCTCTGACACAGGAGAGGAGTGGAGGTTAGCATCGCTGGTCGGTGGGTGGATACCCGCTTCATGTCGGATCAACCACAACATTTTATGAATTGTTTGTGGTCTCATTGCGGACATTTCCAGAAAATCTAATCGAAATCCGTCCATAACTTTTTGAGTTATGTCGCTAACAGACAAACAGATGGCCATGAAAACAGTACCTCCTGGTGGAGGTAATAATGTGACAGTTGTAACTCTTGTCTTGGAATGCTTGTGTGGGCGTTTATGAAGCTCTGACTCAAACCATAGTCCACACCTCTCCACAAACTCCTAAATGTACTTCACTTTACAGTCCTCTCAAGGCTGTGGTTTCCCCTGTTGCTTGTGCACCTTTTTGTGCCACACTTTTACCTTCCTCTCAATTTTCCATTGATATGATTGGATACAGCCATTTCTGAGCAACCAGCTTCTTTACTATTGACCTTTTGTGGCTTATCCTCCATTTGGAGGGTGTTATTGACTGTCTGCTGTACAACTGTCAGATCAACAGTGCCCCATGATTGTGTAGACCGTAGCAAAATATTTGAATATTAAAAATCTTTTTTGATTGTTTACATAAAATTCAAATTTTCTGAGAACCTAACTTTTTGAGGGGGTTTAATAGCTGCTTGCCATAACCATCCATATATAGTAAAGCGTCTATAGTGAATTTATATGGTTTTCTACCACACTTTTTCTGTTCAATTAATTTGCCATACATTTATTTTGATACAGCACTGTGTGAACTGCCAGCTTCTTAAACAATCACCAGAGGGTGTCAATATTTACCAACCTGTTGTCTTCCCCAAGTCTGTAAGGCCATAACATAAAGCTATAAACATCAAATTTAAAAACGCTTGACATGTATCACTTTGTGTGTAATGAATCTAAATATGACTTAACTTTTTTAAATGAATTTATGAACCAGATCACATTTTCACTTATATTTATATTTATTGAGACATTTATCTTATTATTAAATATCCCAATAGTCAATTTAATTGTACCTGGATATTATCCTGTTTTTTTCTTTAACATCTTGCAAGTCATTTTTGGTCAAATTTAAGGAGTCTGTAGACAAAAGATGGGTTGTATGTCTTCATAAACTAAATAATTGTTAAAACTAATGGGAAAAAATAGTGAAATGTTATTGTTTTTTTGTTGCTGTTTCATTTCCACTTTTCCAGAAAACACCTGTTTTACCATAAACATTGTTATAATACATAGTAAAATCCATGCTGTTAAAAGTTTGTAGGTATATGTTGAAAGATTTGTAGACTTCCTTGCAAATCTTGCATTACTGTAGTCATAAACTGTAGTCAGACTGATATTTGATGATTCAACTGTAGCTTTTAGTTTTTGATCTTCAGTTAATAATGATAACATGTGGTTTCTACACAAAGTAAGATCCGCTGAAGAGACGGTAAAGCTGAACTTAGACTGCACCTAGATTTGAGCTGCCTGAGGACAGGAACACCAACGCATCTGTCTTTTCTCCTGCCTGACACCTGGGACAGGTGCAATTCCTTATCTACAGGAAGTAGGATCTTCTGATTCGTGTGACAGGTTCCGGCCATAAAATATAACATGTTATTTTAGTTTCTTTCCCCCCTTTATTAAAGTTTCAAAAGAACCTGTGCTAAAGCTGTTACCTGTGGGTTGCAGACAGGAAATTATCTCTCAAAGCAAAAGTTCTAATATACACTCTCTAACCTTCAGCAAAGAGCTTTTTTTTTCCTTCTTTGATTTTTTGGTGTGTGTTATTGTAGTAGCAATATTATATGTTGTAAAATCAGCAGGAACGACTACTCATACCTTAATACTTTCTAGAGTGGAAAAATAGCTTTTTAATTACCTACAACATTAAAGCACAGCCGCAGTGGAAAGAGGGAAGCTTTCCACTGCGTGTTTGTACTGTGGTATTACTGGCAAGGAGTCCAGATGGTACAAAGCAAGGTGCTGCAGATGAAGTCCAGAACTAATTGAATAACTGCAGCATTTATTTACTCTGGTGCTATCGTGCAAGCCTCTTTAGATGTGGAGTTGCTGAATAAAAGTGGGTTTTCAACTTATGACAATATTTATCTTTAGCCTTGAAGGTTTAGACACACTGCTAAAAAGCATTTACAAAAAAACACTATTGAGAATAGCTGATATTTTAACCGTGGAGCTGGTTTCAAAAGGCGCTGGGGCACAACACCTTTAAACTACATTCATACTTCAGTTGTTCAACACTAAATAAGAATGGTAAAATAACTTTCAACTAAAACGTATTAGGGATGGTGAAATATATCATTTAATTAGCATTTATGAATCACTTTCTTTAAATCTTTTAACTGACCATCTACTTTTACCACACTGTTCATTTTCAAATGGAGGTTCTGCATCAATAACGTACTCTACCCCCATCACACTACTGCACATTGGCCTTGTGTTTCAGTGGTGCAGGAAGATATGCTACTTTAGGTAAATTAAATAAATATCCTCATCTATATAAAGAAGAGCCAACATGTTAGTTATGCCAGGCCTTGTTTGGAGCAATGTAGCACGGTCACTTAAAAAGACCAAGATTATAGAAGGAGGCAAAAAGAATGCACTTAAACCCTATTTTTGATACGGCTGACATGCTTGGTGTTGAAGGTAATGTTAGAAATGGGGCTGTGGCATTATTCTTTTTAAATGGTTGCAGATTGGGTATCTGAACACATATCCAAATAATCAAATTGCTCACAGTGACATAAATTTCTCTTAAAAATAACTCTTCTATAAAAAATAATAAGATAATATCTCTTCTAGCTATCAAACTATTTTGGGGCCCCCAAAACCTCAATGATTGGGTCTATTTCAGCCTACCCTTCTGATGCAGCAGCATTTGCCAATTTCCAATTATATCCAACTAATTTGATTTTTTTTTGACATGTTGGAACAGTGTCATAAGTGTCATAAGACTTGCAACTCGCCAAATATATTTTACTGCTACGAAATTGGGACGTTCCAACTGATGACAGCTCAATATGCCTGATGATTATTTCATTTAATAATTGTTTAACCACTGGGTGCGCTCATTAACTCTGTATAGGGCACAACAGTTTCATCCCAAGATGGTCAGGCAATCATTAAACGAATAAAACGAGACAGTGATGGCATGTTGAAATTTTGTCCAGAAGCAGTAAAATGCTGTAAGTTTTACTCGTTTAAACATTTACTTTAAAGATGTGACAGCATTTGATATTTATCCAAATTCTCCTCCTTTTTTATATTCAAACACATGTAAATAGGCCTTAAGATGGGCTAAGAGATATGGCAACATAGAAAGTGTGACAGCAGTGAAAAGACTACTTTATTTTCACCACTATATCATTTTAGATATTATATGTTCGTGTTTTTTTGTCTTTTTTGCTGCATTATGTTGGCTAATGCAGGGAGAACATGTGTGCTTGTGCATTACCTCCAGTATCAAAACTGATCTTTGTGATGGCTATCACTAAACCTCTCTTTGATACCTTTTGCATGTATTCCTAAGGCTTCTATCTAAAGGCACATCTGATCCTCTGATCATGACCTTCTCTCCCTTTGTATTAGAAGACAGAAAGCTCTTTGTGGGCATGCTTAATAAGCAGCAGTCAGAAGATGACGTGCGGCGCCTCTTTGAGTCCTTCGGCAACATTGAGGAGTGCACCATCCTGAGAGGTCCCGATGGAAACAGCAAAGGTAGAATTATATAGAATTATAGAATTATAAGTATATGTGCACGACTTTTTTACAGGATGCTGAAGTGAGACGATTTGATGACTTTGCAAGATTTAAAAAAAAAAATCTTTTACCTCTCTGACACAAGTGGGCTATTTCAAAACCATGAAAATATATGTCACATAAACAATTGTTTGATCCTCCAGATTTAAACAGAAGATGATCCCTATTAACCGTAAGATTGTGATAAAGAAGGAAAATCAACTAAACTTCCTCGTTTAACCATCAGGCTTCATGTTCTAGTAAAACTGTTGTTTTAAAATGCTGTCAGGGTGCTCCACAAGTTCACTGGATAAAGTTTGTCAGTGGGTTCAGCAGCCATTCATTGAGGTCCGATGATAACTAAGCTTGATAATTACAGTGTGCTTGATCATTCTGAGTCCTGCATGAAGCTCCATTAACAAGGCTTCATCAGCTAGCTTACTCAGCTGGATTTGCTCAATAATTACTGGGAAAGTGACCATTCAGATTCATCAGTGACACTTGTCAGTGTGAAGTACCATCAGAATGCTGCGGATCCCAGACTTGTTAATAGTGTCAAATTGGCTTTTCTTTTTTAGCTTGTCGAACATTCAGTACAAGCTCCACTAGTGTCACGAAATGCTAGGAACTGTACTTCTATTGGTTTTTTTTGTGTTACTAGAAATGCTGCTGCTGTTGTTCTCACCCAACTCATTTTCTACTCTGTTCTTTTTCTTAGGTTGTGCGTTTGTAAAATACTCATCTCATGCTGAAGCTCAGGCAGCCATCGGTGCACTACATGGCAGCCAGACAATGCCTGTGAGTATCAGAGAGAGAGAGAGAGAGAGAGAAAGAGAGAGAGAGAGAGAAAGAGAGAGAGAGAGAAAATATGGTGAGTCATACAGATAAATGAGTCAAATAGCATTTAATTGGCTTCTTAAAGTGAAGTTATACTTTATCCTACCCGAGGAGGAGATTTGTCCTTTGAATGTAACCCATCCTAAATTTTTCAGTGGAGTGAACACCAACGGTAGCTCTGAGGCCATTGTTTGGCAGGAAACATAAAACCACATGTGTGTGCAGCATGGGTGTGCAAGTACAAACACAAGCTTATGTCCTGTGTCAATCGAACCAAACTAAGTTGTCCTGCCGGGTGTGTGTGTGTGTGTGTATACAGGGTGCCTCGTCCAGTCTGGTGGTAAAGTTCGCTGACACGGATAAGGAGCGCACCATCCGCCGCATGCAGCAGATGGCTGGTCAGATGGGCATCTTCAACCCCATGGCCCTGCAGTTTGGAGCCTACGGAGCCTATGCTCAGGCAAGAGTCGTATATAGATTTTTTTTCATCAAGAGTTACATATGCAATGACCCATAGGGATTAAATAGTGCGCTAAAGCTCAAATTGTTATTATGCTGTTATCCCTTGAACTGTTTCACATTCTGTCATGTTATAACCAGACCCTTTGATATCGTTGATTTGGATTTTAGGTGACATTCTATGAGAAAATAATGCATGTTTATAAAGTAGAAAAAAAATAATACATTGTTTTAAACAATCTTTACAGTTAAAACCTAAAGTTTGGGGGTCTTTTGTATTCACCTTCGTGAGTCTCTATTTTATAGAACTACATTTCGTTGTAAATACAGCTGCACATTTTTTGAGGGATAGCTCTACCAGCAGGGAATGTACTGTGATCTAAACTACTTCATTGACGCTATAGTTGTATGTTTAGAGCTGTTATCCTGCTGGAAGGCAACTCTCCACCCCAGTCTCAAACCTTTTGCAGTCTTTGACAGGTTTTCATCCAGGATTGTCCTGTATTTAGCTCCATCTAGCTTCTCGTTATCTCTGACCAGCTTCCATTAGAATTTTGAAGTTTCTAATGTTTTAAAATACAACCTTGCTTTAATTTTGATCACAGCTTTATCCCTGACCTCTGCTGTGTTCCTTAGTCTTCAAGATCCAGTTTTTTCACTAATGCTCTTTAACAAACCTCTGAGGCCTTCACAGAGCAGCTGGATTTATTCTGAGTTCGAGTTAAATACAGATGGGATCTATTTGATTTTCATTTAGGTTGCACTTGATTTTATTTTGTGGTGTCAGAGTAAAAAGGCTTAACAGAGATGCATGTCATCCCTTTAACATTTTAACTAGTAAAGAATTTTGTAAGCCATGTATCATTTTCCTTCCACTTTACAAATTATTGCTCTTTTGTGATAGTCGGTATAATCCCAATAAAGTACAATGAATTTGAGATTGTAACATGACAAAATGTGAAACAGTTCAAGAACTAAATATAGTTTTGAAAGGCACTGTAAATATGAAATCATGTCAGAAGAGGAAATGGAGGTCATGTCAGATTTTCACGTTAGTGTTAAAAAACAGAAACTTGGTTTAGGGAATAGATATTCTGTAAGAATCAATACCTGCTTTCTACCTAATAGCCACTTTTTCTTGCCTCTGCGCTGTACCTCATTTCACTTTATAGCCCTACTTCTTCCTTTTATCTGTCTTTCTCATCTCAGTGACCTCACAGACAGCGGTATTCCTTTTATTACTCTCTGCTCTGCTTTCTAATCCCATCTCCTCCTCCTCCGCCTGCAGGTGCAGCAGCAGGCAGCGTTGATGGCATCTGTAGGACAGGGGGGCTACCTCAGTCCTATGGCGGCCTTCGCAGCAGCCCAGATGCAGCACATGGCCACCATCAATGGCCTCCCCGGAGCACCGCTGACCCCCACGTCAGGTAACAGTGCTGGAGATCAAAGGTTAAAGGTCAATGGGGAATAGCTACCATCAAGGTAAAATTCATGGCAGTACTGAAAATGTTTACCATTTTCTAAAGCACATGAAAGTTTAGCTGAAAAGAACCTCATACATATTTCTTCTAGCAAAATAAGGCAGCAGCATCAGTAGCTTATTTCATGGGAAGAAAAAGAATACCAAGAATTTCAGAGGCATTTTAAGCTAAAACCACAATGCATGCTTTCTAGCTAGAACTGGTAATCTGTGGTTCCTTCCAGATAGGGACTCACTTTGAAAGTCAACTGAGGATTTAAAAAAAATCTTAGAAGAACTGCTGCAAAGAATGGTATCTTGAGTTCACCAAGTCTCCATGACAACAATTCATTTCAAGGCTTGTTTCACATCTTTATCAGGGGTACCAATAATTGTGGAGGGAGCTGTTGCTGCGAGCTAAAATAGATCCAATTGGGTTTGATTTGCACTGAGGTAAATTAATATTAGCAAAAAGTAGTATACTTGAAGCTCATTTTATCAAGTATTCTACTTTGTAAAAAATTGGAACATATTCAAGTTTATTGTAGTATACTTTAAGGATATTTCAAGTATACTTCAATAAACTAAATGTGAACCATAAGTACATGCCTAGTACACTAGCAGTATAGTACTTTAAATGTACTTGCAATTCACATTTTAGTTTATTGAAGGATACTTAAAGTATCCCTAAAGTATATTTCAATAAACTTGAAAATGTTCCAATTTAGTATGAAGAAGTATACTTGATAAAATCAACTTCAGGAATACTAGTTTTTTCTAAGAGATCTAACCATAGCTAGTTTGATGTCAACACTTTCATAACTCTGCAGGATTGTCTCAGCGATTCAGGTCTAATGGCTGTTGTATAACCCTGAGGGTCATATAGGGCCAAGAAATCAGCCCTGACATTTAGTGTCTTCACCGGTTCACTGGACCAGCCCCTCTGACATTTACGAGAGTGACTCGGTGGCCGGTCAAAACAAAAGTTTTCCATCATGTCTCATGGAAGGAAAAAAAATACAACAATGTTTGTCAATGTTTCTGTGATTGCAGGTGGCAGCACTCCCCCAGGCATCAGCGCCCCCACAGTGACTAGCATTCCCTCTCCCATCAGCGTTAATGGTTTTACTGGCATGCCACCGCCCCAGGCAAATGGGCAGCCACCGGCAGAAGCTGTCTTCACCAACGGGATCCACCATTACCCTGGTAGGCTTGATCATCTTTGGAGCATGTACTAAAGACAAGAAAAAAGTCACAGAAACAGCAAAAATGATGACCACCTAAATACTTTCTGTTTTAAACTGTGCTCCAAGATAGCAAAGCTATTTACTGTAGATACATACCAGTTATAAAAGGAATGTGTGCGTGGTGCCAGTTTGCATATGTTACCAGCTCCAAAGCATATTGCTAAGGGCAAACTCAGAGAAACTCAGAGAGCATGGCGTGGAGGTGAGCGCCTCTTCGAAGTTCTAATGGTGAGAGCATGAGCTTGTGTTGTGAGCCCTGGCTCGTGTTTTTGTGAGGAGATGGAAGAAGAAAACTCGATCTGCTTTTTTCTTTACACTCTTGTCTCCGCAGTGTTGCAGGAGGTGGTTTTTAGGGAGGACTCAGAGAAAAACGGCTTGGGTGTGGCTCCACGGAGTTGTTTTGGGGTTCAGGGTGGCTGCTTCCTCTCTTCTCTCTCTGAAGGTAGCATTCTTCTCCCACCCATCCCAAACCCCCACACACCCTCACTCTCATTTCTCACTGGGCTTAAAACAGTCTGGAAAATCTGCACCCCAAATGTTACTATCCCTAGCTTAAAACAGAGCATTGTTTCATCTATCTTCTTAAATAAAGACCAAGACTGATCTAGAGTGACAGACTGGGCGAGAAATTGCTCTTAAAAGCAGGCAACAGCCCCTTGGTAACTCTAGAGGAGCTGCAGAGATCCACAGCTGAGGTGGTAGAATTTGTTCAAAGGACATTGTACATGCGCTCCATAGCAAATGTCTAAACATTGTCCTTTATGGGAGAGTGACGAAACTAATGCCATTGTTAAAAGAAGTCATGTTTGGAGTTTGCCACAAATCAAACTTAAGACGAAGCTGCTCTGGCCACAATTAGACCAAAATGAAACTATTTGATCCACGTGCAAAACGCCATGTATGGAGGAAAACTAACTATTCACTTCGCCCTCAACACACTACCCCCATGGTGAAAGATAGAGGTAGCTGCATCATGCTGTGGGGTTGCTTTTTTTCAGCTGGGACAGGGAAGCTAGTCAGAGTCAATTTGAAGACAGAGGGGGTTAAATACATGACAGCAGCTGTAAAATACTTGAGTTTGGGACGGAGGTTCAGCATCCAGCAGGACAGTGGGCCTAAAGATAAAGAAAGAGCAACAAGGCAATGGTCTAGGTCAGGGGTGCCCAATTCCAGTCCTCAAGGGCCGGTCTACTGCATGTTTTAGTTCTTTCCCTGGTTCAGCACACATGAATCAAATCATGGTTTGTTAGCAGGCCTCTGCAGAACTTTGACATGGTAGTTGGACCATTTGAATCAGGTGTGTTGGAGCAGAAACACATCTAAAACTGGCAGGAAGCCAGTCCTTGAGGACTGGAATTGGGCACCCCTGGTGTAGATCAAACCATATTAATTTATTAGATTGGCCTAGTCAAAGTCCAGACCTAAATCCAACTGAGAATCTGTAGCAAAGCTTGAAATTTGCGGTTCACAGATAATCTCCATTTTATCAGACTGAGCTAAAATAATTTTACAAAGAAGAACTGGCAATGGTTTGAGTTTTCAGATGTGCAAAGCTGTTTGAGACAGACCAAAAATGGCTTATAGCAACAAAAAAGGTGATTCTACAAAGTATCGACTCAGCAGGCTGAACAAAAATTATGAACCAGATTTTTACTTGTACAAAATGTTAAAAATCATGTTCCTTCCACTTTACAGTGATGCACTACTTTGTGTTGGTCTGTCACATAAGATTGCAATAGAATACAAATGTGTAGTTTTAACATGACAAAATATGCAAAGGTTCAAGGTACTTCTACAAGGCATTAGGAATACAGAAATAATAAAATATCCTTTTAAGCTGCAATTAAGGGAAATTTTAGAACTATGTTTTTTAAGTTTTAACAAGTAGAAAGTTAAAGTGAGACAGTTTCATGTTTTATGGACCCAAAAAGGCAAAAGTGTGATCTCGCCCTTTCACAAACTGTGACCTGAGAGTAAACTTTGCCTATTGGCCCCGAGCAAAATAAAGTCTCACAGGTTGAAAAAGAAAACTACAATATGATTTCACACTCTGTAACTTTTATAGAGCTCTATTTTAGCCCTTACCTTTCCTCTTTCCTTCAGGCCATCTGTGACTGTGTTTCAGTGTTGCTGTCGGTTCACAGTGTGTTCGATATTTGTAGGCTGTTTCGAGTGATATTGGGTCTATTGGTGTGTGTCTCTGTGTGTGTCCTTTCAGTGGTGTACTGTGTGCATGCGTTACATGTAGAGACAGGCAGGTGAAAAGCACTGGGAAGAATTTGGATGCACTGTGCCAACTCATGGCAACAGCTGTGTCCACTGCTGTGCATTTTCTCTAAACAAAATGGAAATTGTTAGTAGGCTAGAATTTGCTTGAAAGGGAGTTTCTTTTCCTGTGGTGTGGTGTTTTTGTCTTTTTACTCCTTCAAAGTCTTACTTGTTTTCAAGAATAGTACACTAGAGCTACTTTTGAAATGCTTTAAACGGAACATAAAGTGAAAAGTTTTGAACACACTGAAGGAAAACTGAGCTGCCTCTAACCTCCCTGTCTGTTCTCCTTCGCTCCCCTTGTTATCTTTTCCTCCTGCCTTCCTCTGTGCCCTCTCTTCCATCTACATTCTCCCTCCGTCTCTTCATCTCACCTCTTTCCCCCGTACACACCTCTGCCCATCCTCCTCCTCTCTTTCCCGCTGAAGCAGCTCAAAGTCCCACTGCAGCCGATCCTCTCCAGCAGGCTTACACAGGAGTCCAGCAGTACGCAGGTCTGTCCGTCACATTGTCCGCAGAGCTGAAAGGTGTTTCTGTCTGTCTGTCTGTCTGCCTGTCTGCGTGCATGGATGGATGGATGCAAGGTCGTACCTCAGACCCCCCAAAAATAGGGGAAGGATGACAGGATGAAAAGAGGGGGAGAACAAAGACAAGCACTCCTGTGTTTAAATTAGAATTTTGATCATGTAACATTCACTCTTTCAGTCCAACTGGATCAGTTTATTCTCTCCCAGGCTGTGTTTGTGCAACACATAGACTCTATTGTGTACGCTATCTGATCGATTGCTTGCTGTGCTCCTGCATATATCACATTGTTTGTATGTATTCAAGTGTGCGCTGTATTCATGACTGTTATCTGATCCGCGGTGTGTGTTTGTGTGTGTGTGTGGGTGTGGGTGTGTGTGTGTGTGTGTGTGCGTCTTTATGTGGGTCTCAGCAGCCTACCCCGCAGCATACGGTCAGATCAGCCAAGCCTTCCCCCACCCTCCACCCATCATTCCACAGCAGCAACGAGAAGGTAACACACACATACACACATAAACAGTATTGCAAACATTTACTTTTGCTTTGCTCTTCTTTTGAGTTTCCAGACAGCTTTTTCTGTATTTTTTTCCTTTGTCTTTCAGTGATTCAAGCAGCTATTCAAAAAAACACAGTAGTATTTTCGTTCACCAAGGCACGTCTAAATGGCTCCGTTTTGTTTTCCATAATTTATGATAAATCATTTTAAAAGATGAATGGTCCTTAAAACTGAATTTTGAATCAAAGTAAAATGATAAAAACAGAGTATCTCAAACTTTGCTGTAAACCTGTTCATAGAAACTTAATGACCCCAAGGAGGAACAGGCTCATGTCTGGGACCTTACTGCCATCTTGTGGAAAAGATAAAAAGCACTCCAGTCCACCATTATAGAGTCTACCTTTTAAAGCCTTTTGCGGTGATTTGACAAAGGAATAGTAAAATATATAGATACAGGAGGTGACTGTTCTATGTGTGGCCTTAAACAAAAAGCTTGAAGTTACTGTCAAGTGATGAGAGCACACTGAGAAAATTTGAAAAATACGAAGAAAGGCAGCTAAATTTCAGTCAAATGCTCTGTTAATCTCAAAGAAAAGATAGTTTGTTACAATCCCTTGGTTTAAGAATCCATAGGATTTTTTTATTTTTTTAAATACATTTTTGCATGAAGTGGATCTGGTTCAAAACAAAGGGTGAACGAGTGGAAAAGCACCATAGAGTGACTGGTAGATATGTTAGAGAATGAATCTGTGTGACTGTGAGCCTGTTTCTCTACCGAAATGTTGGAGTTCCTGGTATTATGAACTTTGAAATACTAGGAAGCTTTAATAAAAATAAAAAAATCAAAGAAACATTTCACCAAACGTGTCTGGTAAAAAAAAAAAGAGAAAAAGAAACAGTTCACCAGACCAAGTATTTTCCAAGGCTATCACACTCACCAGACCTGAATCCTAAAGAAAATGTGTGGGGTTAGCTGAAGAGAAAAGAGCATAAGAGAGGACCTGCGACTGTGAAAATATTTTACCCTCTGAATATAAAATTAGGAATTTTTTATTAGGCTACTTTAAACAGCTTTTGAAAACTCTTTACCAGAGGTACCAGTAATTGTGTTGTCTGCTTGTTTTATCCCATCATGGTCCCTTTTTTGACTTTACCCTTTTCTCACCCTTCCTTTCCTCTTCTCCCCTGCTCTTAAACCATGTCTCTCCTTTTTCGTGTGTGCTTCCTTTTCACTGTGTCTATGCAGGACCAGAGGGTTGCAACCTGTTCATCTACCACCTCCCTCAGGAGTTTGGAGATGGAGAGCTGATGCAGATGTTCCTGCCTTTCGGTAATGTCATCTCCTCCAAAGTGTTTGTGGATCGGGCGACAAACCAAAGTAAATGCTTTGGTGGGTAAAAATGAACAGAATTAAAAAATATATTGGTTACTGTTTTCTGATTATTCTTTTTATTGAATGCATTTCAACCTTTTTTCTTTCCAATTAAAATGAAGGAAAAACACTTTGCCGCAGTCATTCAGGAATCCATGGGTTTAGACATGATTTCTTTTCTCTTTGATCCTAATGCTGTTTTAATTTGAAGCTCAAATGTTTTCATTTCTGTATTTGGACACTTATTAGGGTCATTCATATATAACTGTCGCCTTTGTGACTTCTAATACAAATGTGTGATCTTCGGCTCTTCTGGAAACATACAAAGATACAGAATTGTTGTCTCACTTAATCACTGACAATGCGTTTTAAATGAATGAAGGAGAATGTTTAATGTTGAGTCCATCAGTTATAACCTATTAGCAAATTAGCTTTTACTCATGAATATGCTTTATATGAAGCCTTCATGTTTGATTGGCAGCTAATGTAAAGCCATTGTTGTTTCTGTGCTGTTACATTGCCTTGTAAAAGCATTTATACCCCTTGAACTTTTTTATATTTTGTCATGTTATAACCAGGAACTTCTGTATATTTTAATGAGGATTAAACAGACCAACCAAAAGCTATGCATAAATGTTGGAAATATATAATTCAAGCTTTTCCAGAACTGTTTATAATTAAATGTATGAAATGCATTTGTTTTCTGCCCCCTAACTCTATACTTTGTGGAACCACCTTTCGCTTCAATCACAGCTGTTAGTTATTTGTTATTGTTGTTATAAGTTATTTGTGGTATGTCTCTACCAGCTTTACACATCTAGGGATTGATATTGTTTTTCCAGCTTAACCCAACTCAGATTGGATGATCAGCATCTGTAAATTGGCTTTTTTAAGCCGAGCTAGAGATTCACAATTGGATTTAGGTTTGGACTTTGACTAGGTCCGTCTAGCACATTAATGTGCTTTAAATTAAATCATTAAAATGTAGCTCTATTTATGTTTTCCAGGCTACTGCTCTGCTAAAAGGTATTCTTTTGCTGCCTCTTGCAGATTTTTCTTCCAGTATTGCCGTTTTTCGCTTCATTCATCTTTCTTTTAACTCTGACCATCATCACTGTTCCTGCTAAAAAATAAGCATCCTATAGGCGTGATGCTGCCAGCTCCATGTGTTGCAGTGGGTTTGATGTGTTCAGGGTGATACAAAGATAATTTTCAACAACATAGGGTTTTGCATATGGGTAAAAAAACCTTTAATCTGTTTTTTTCTGACCAGAGTATGTCAAACTTTAATTGGGGCTTCCTTTAATTAAGGATTTTTTTTATCAACAATTGCTATCTTTTTAATACACTTCCATAAAGGCCAAATTGGAGGAGTACATCGCTAATAGTTGTAAAAATTCTGAGCCCTGCGCTTGGATCTCTGCAGGTCTTCCAGGGTTAGCATGAACCATATTGCTGCTACTCTGACTAATGCTCTCCTTGGCCGGCCTCTCTGTTAAGGTTTTACAGTTTTACAGTGCCATACTCTTTCTATTTTCAAATGATGGATTGAACATTGCTGTTAGATGACCTAATCAAGTTTTAAACTTCTCCACAGCTTTATCCCTGACCTGTTGCATTCCTTGGTTGGCATGATGTTTGCTCACTTATGTTCTCTAACAAACCTCTGAAATCTTCACAGAAAAACTGGATTAATAAGGGGATTAAATTACACACAGGTGGACTCTATTTGCTGATCAGACGACTTCTCAAGGAACTTTATTGCACATGATCTTAGTTGCGGGTATCAGTGTAAAGGGGATTGAATGCAAATGCATGCTAAACATTTTAAAAGTTCAAGGTGTATAAACACTTTTGCGAGGGATTGGGTATACATTGACTTTAAAAAAAATATCATTGTTACTTTAGGGTTCATGCATTGTCATATTATGAAGATCCAAAATCAAGGATATGTTTTCTCTTTCAGGATCAGCATTAGTATGTGAAAAATTACTTTAGTACTTCTAACCCTTATTCTGCATTACCTCATAAACCAGAGCTGTCCTAGCATTTTTATCTAAAAACGCTGTTCCCTGTCTCTTCCTTCTGGCCTCCCCCCACAGGGTTTGTGAGCTTCGACAACCCAGGTAGTGCCCAAGCTGCCATCCAATCCATGAACGGCTTCCAGATTGGCATGAAGAGACTGAAGGTCCAGCTCAAAAGGCCAAAGGACGCCAACCGCCCCTACTAGCCCTTCTCCCCTGCCCCAGCCGGCCGCCGCCATTGTGGCAGGCGGGGCAGCCGCTGTCCACAGAAAAAGACAGGTCAGGTGTCACTTTAGCCTGATAACTGATTCACTGAACCAAAGCGTGCACAACTGCTGCAGTATTAAACTGGCTCTGATGGCAAGCCCATTTATGGCGCCGCCTGATGTGTTTTCCATAACCTTTTATG
Organism: Valencia hispanica; assembly: GCA_963556495.2. Classification (NCBI taxonomy): domain Eukaryota; kingdom Metazoa; phylum Chordata; class Actinopteri; order Cyprinodontiformes; family Valenciidae; genus Valencia; species Valencia hispanica. The sequence continues at coordinate 26,215,076 of OY747708.1, forward strand.
TAAGTCATAAAACACTCAGGCACCTAATAACAACCTGATCATCTGTAAAATGCTTGTAAAGATTAGTGAAGTCTTACTCCTGTGCAGACCGTTTAAGAATATATTTGGTAAGGTTATGCTAATGTGGCTCATACAGGACTTGGCAGGGAGTATGAGTGAGAAAGTGGTTTTGAAAGTAGAGAGCTTTTTAAAAATGTCAAACCTTGTCAAATGATTTGGGGAAAAAGTTACATTTGAATTTATTATTCTCCTTATTTCTGTAATATAAAGATATATGCCTCCTGAAAGATCTTTGATATTGAAAATTGAATGGGTCCTCTGTTTTAATGTCGGTCAAACACAAACAAAGCTGTAGAGGCATTTCCTTACACGCTGCCTCCTCTGTTTGCAGAACATCTTTACAGTAAGTGACCCTGCATGTTACCCTGTAGGTAAAAGATAATTGGTAAATGGTTCAGCGTGTTGCTCAGAGAAGGAAATGGTTCCGGGGGGGAAGCATTTATAACCCCTCAGGCGAGTAATTGTGCCGTTCCTCTTTGTCTCCTCCCTTCATCTGCGTGATGGAGGGTTTGGGCCGCGTCGTTCATCCACCGCTGATGACTTCATTCAAGGGCAACTTATCATCCACTCACAAACCAGCTGAACCATACCACACAGTGTCCTGGGGCAAATCACTGGGAAAATATTGCATTCTCATACGAGGTCGTCAAAGCATATATAGGGCACACATTTTCTTTCTATTCTTTCAACATATCCAAACATTTAAACAAAAAATCAATTTCTACAGAGCCACAAGCCACAATTACTCTCAGTTAACCTGATCAGTTTGTTACAATATTGTGGGAGTTTTCTTGACAGTTCACATATATTTCTTGGCATTTGATTGTTCGCAGCTTTGTTAATGTCTCATCAAAGAAAGTTCTTCATGTTGAGGTCCAGACTTGGACTAGACCACTGAAAGACCTTTTTTCTATCATACAGTGGATACAGAAAGTATTCAGACCCCTTTAAATTTGTCACTCTTTGTTTCATTGCACCCATTTGGTAAAATCAAAAAAGTTCATTTTATTTCTCATTAATGTACACTCAGCACCCCCATCTTGACAGAAAAAAACTGGAAATGTAGACATTTTTGCAAATGTATTAAAAAAGAAAAACTGAAATATCATATGGTCATAAGTATTCAGACCCTTTGCTCAGTATTGAGTAGAAGCACCCTTTTGAGTTACTGCAGCCATGAGTCTTCTTGGGAATGATGCAACAAGTTTTTCACACCTGGATTTGGGTATCCGCTGCCATTCTTCCTTGCAGATCCTCTCCAGTTCTGTCAGGTTGGATGGTGAACGTTGGTGGACAGCCATTTTCAGGTCTCTCCAGAGATGCTCAATTGGGTTTAGGTCAGGGCTCTGGCTGGCCCAGTCAAGAACGGTCACAGAGTATTCGCGATGCAACTACTGTATTATTTTAGCTGTGTGCTTAGGGTCATTGTCCTGTTATAAGGGGAATCTTCAGCCCAGTCTGAGGTCCTGAGCACTCTGGAAGAGATTTTCTTCCAGGATATCTCTGTACTTGGCCGCATTCATATTTCCTTCAATTGCAACCAGTCGTCCTGTCCCTGCAGCTGAAAAACACCCCCACAACATGATGCTCCCACCACTATATTTCACTGTAGGGATTGTATTGGGCAGGTGATGAGCAGTGCCTGGTTTTCTCCACACATACCACTTAGAAATAATGCCAAAAAGTTCAATCTTGGTATCATCAGACCAGTTCTTTTTCAGTTCTTTTTTTTTTGCAAAAATTTCTTCATTTCTGTTTTTTTCTCTCAAGATGGGGTGCTGAGTGTATATTAATGAGAAATAAAATGAACTTTTTTGATTTTAGCAAATGGCTGCAATGAAACAAAAAGTGACAAATTTAGTGGGGTCTGAATACTTTCCGTACCCACTGCATGTATCTCTGAGGTTATTGGTAGTCTTTCCTCTTTGGTATTGTGCTAGTACACACGTGTTTCCTCCTGACCAGCCAAATGCCAAAACTCTTGATTATATAAAGGTGATCATACTTGTTGATGATCAGTTAATCATCAGTGTGTATTCAGTTTTCCCAAGACTGTAGATCTGCATGTTAATATAGAAAGAGAAAAAGGTACAACTGAACTGAACATAGTTACCCTTGCTCTTAGCAATCAAAAATTATCTTTTTAATCCCCATTTTACTCCCGAAATAATGTTGCTCAGGTAAACCAAATATTTCTAACATAACTAATTATAGGATACTTCTCTGAATTTATCAGGAACTTTTATGAGACTTACTGGGTGCTTTCAGGAACTGGGCTATATTATAAGGTAAAGAATACTAGGGATGTCAAATTATCGCATTAATTGCAGGCAGTAAGTCCGTTCGCAGCAGCTCCGCCCGTCCGTCCGTCAAGGTCTAGCTGGACTCACTCAGAGCAGATATTTACCCCAATGATTCCAAAATGCTAAAGAATCGTGCATGCTCAAAGTCGAAGCTGCAGTCAGCACTGGGACTAGTCTCAAAAACAGGAGTGTAAATGGCCGGGACTGCATCTGTTCAAGTCTGTTAAAAACAGTAAATGACTTCGTAAAGCCACTTTTTTGTAATGTATTTGTTCTGCCACAATAATGTAATGGAAATACCTTAAGATGAAGGCTCAACAATTAAGAGGTGTGATTTAAAAAAGAGATTAATTAGATTAATTAATTATAGATCATAATTAATTCATCTCAAAGTTTTTTTTAATCTCTTGACAGCACTAAAGGTTACCTTGTAAATTTAAAATAACTTAACAGGTATTTATATGAACGTTTTAGAACATACTGCTTACTTTCTGGAATTTATTGTGTACCTTCCTAAAACTTCCATAGAACTTGCCTGTAACTTTGATGTAACTTACTAGTACAAGATAATTAGCCTTATAATAAGTGCTTTTTTCCAGGAACATCCATGGAAACTACATGTACTTTCTGGGAACTGTCATCAAACTTTATTGGAATTTATTTGCAACTTAGAAACGTATTAGTTACTTTCCATTAACCTTTCTGGTACTTCCCTGGAACTTACCACATCATAAGTAAGTTCCCTTAAAGTTCCGAGATAGTACCTCAAATTTTATGTAAGTTCATAATTGAACCACTAACATCAGGGAAATTATTGAGCAATTTTCTGGAAAATATGGGCCTTATTATATAGTGCTACCTAACATATCTTTGTCTGTAAGATGACTTTTAATGAAAAAGTTTTCTCGTTGTTGTTGACAAAACCGTTTCTTCTGTGCTTTCCAGGATTTGTTGAGCTGAATAACATGTTGACTACTTGCTACCCACCGCTGAGTGCAAACTCCGCTTCTGGACCACAAAGGCTGCTTCAGAAAAAGAGAGAAGAGAGAGCGACCATTGACCAGGTCCAGGACACCTCCCTTTGGATGTACTAAAACTTCTGAACTCAGAAAGCATTTCTGGTTAGCACCAGGACTTCTTTTCTTCCTGCACACATATATAAGCCTAAACCTCCTACACCTAAAAATCCTGCTTGAATGACAGCTAACTTTTTCTGGACGACAAACACTTTTACTTGAACACTGAGAAGGAAAAACATAAAACATCCTACATCAAACCTGCTGACAATGACAAATTCCACTAAACTCTCCAAGGGGATATGGACGCCAAAAGTCCAACAGGAAAAAAACAACTTTTTAAAAACCGAATAGTGGATTGCCATGGGAGATCCTTCTGAGAAGCAGTTTGGGGTTTTGGACAACTGACTTTTGAAGACCAATTTCTAAGACTTCAAGCAACTAGGTGCAAATTGGGAAAGAAAGAGAACTGAATTAGGGAATGTGACATTTTCAGAACACAGATTTGGGATGGTCATCTTCTGCTCGGAGTGCCTGTCTGTTTCCAGGGAACACTGTTGCCGAGGAGAGACACAGCAACGGATTCCAGGGAGTCTTATCCGTCATTCCTTAGTTGTTTTAGGGACCAAAAGACCAAACGTTTTTATTGCTGAGGACTTGTAGGTCTAATATAATCGGACCACTGCATCTCTTTCAGTCAGCGTCGCCTGCCTGGAGAGTTGCACTTAAAACAAGTGTACATTTCGAATATATACAAAACCTGTATATATACATATATATTGCTGATATGCTTTTTTGAATACAGGCAGAACTATTTCAGATGACCAAAAGGGGTCTCTCACTTCGCTAGTTTACAATTACGCAAAATGTTTATTTTTGTTCCCCTTTTAATTTTTGTCTTGGAAGGGATGGCGAATGCATGGGAGGGGCTGCTCCGCATCACAGCCTTATCTTTTTTAAATTGACATCCTAACCTCACAGATAAAATAACATCCGAAACGTTTGAAATGTACGAACTTGTTTATATTTGCAGTACATATATATGTATAACAAGCATTCAAGCAAATGTATTCATATATACAGTATATATGGATAACAGATATTAATCACAAATATATGTATTTATATGCACATATTTTATATATGTGTGACTGTACATAGAGCGGCTACTGACTACGTTGAGCTGTTATTTTTTTGTAGATTTTAGCAGGAGTTTGAAGCATTGCTCTGCTTGGGAAGAACCACACATCTGGCAGCTCCCCAAAACTGCAGGCATTCCTATCTCTGATAACCTATATGCTGACACACGACATATTGCAAAAAAAAAAAAAAAAAAACTACAAAAAAAAAAGATCAACGTCTGTGAGAAAACATATGTTCTGTAAATATTATCTGAAAAATGCAAAAAGCCACCTCTCAGTAGCAGGCTTTAAGAGAATCAGGCTAAAGAGGATTTTCTTTAGAAGAAAAGGACAATTATCTTCGACTCTATTCCAAAACATATCATGTGAGGTCACACACACACACATACACACAAACTTCTCTTTGAAACTTGAACCAAAATGAATACGTCTCACAACCCTTGCTCTCTTTTGCATTCAGTAAAGTGCATGTAGCGTATGGGCTGTCACCACGTCAAGGTGTGCCTTGTCACCTGCAGAATCTGCCATCCAGCACTGTGCTCCCACAAAATACAAACAAAGACAGACACAAAGAACCTGAACACATACTTCTGCAAGCAGCCAATGCGCTATTATGATGTCAAAAAAACCCAGGCAGATCCATATCATTTCTCAGCCATGTAGAGAGCTTTAGTGCATGTTAAACAGCGCAAATCGTCCAATCACTGTTGGGCCTACCTTTGTCTTTAGAAAGAAAACAACAAAAACATGCATTTAGAGCTAAAGTAGACACGTGATTACACTTTATTAAACGTGGGCATTAGGTGACCTGTTGGCACATTAACTATCAAAGCAGTGTGCAGGGCTCCTCTAACTACCTTCCTCTGGTTGAAGCTAGAGAAAATAATAGGTGTGGCTGAATGAGGGAAGTGACTGAGCAGTTTTTACAGCTATGACGTTATTGTAATGTTGGTAAAGGTGTTGGAAATCTGGTTTTACACAACATTTAGCAGTTTATGAGCAAATATCTTATGGTGACAGGAAGCATTTACTTTAAAATGTCAAATTGCCTTATAGCATTGTTCCTATCCAATTGAATATAAACACTGTGCCAGTACACAGCTATAGATAGCCCTGGTAAAGATGCATACACAAAGCCTTAAATTAAATGGTTGTTAAGGAGTCATTGTGACCCCTAGGATCCCGCTCTTTGCTGAAATTGTCCATACTGCTCATTGTGCATGTTGGCGAGATGCAGGTTCATCACAACAGATTATATCTTTGGAAAGGGGGTTTATATTTCTTAAATTAGCTAAATATGACTCACAGCTACTGAAGCCTAAAATTAGTTTCTCAGAAACATAAAAATGACTAGAAAAAATGTTTTAATACAAAAATGTTTATGTTATGGCCTGCACAAGACTGCCGACCACTTCATCGTTGGACTTATTTGTTATTTAAAAACACACAATATAATACAAGCTTTAGAATACAAATACAAAACAGAATAAAGACCTTAATATATGACAGTACAAACCAATAAAAAGACAATGTAATATTAATTCACTTTAAAATGGAAAAAAAGTTTAGACGTAAAAAATAAGTGTGGAATTTACACATGTAATATAATTAAAGCTTTCAAAGGTAACAAAAAGGTAACAAAATAATTTTTCACTGATATTCTAATTTAATTAGATGCACCTGTACACTTTGGTCCTCCTCCAGCCTTGTAGAGGTAGTTCCAGTAGTTGTTTTATACTTAACTACTTTTACTGCAAGTTTAGGTGGTAGCTTTTTCTCCTTTGCGGCCATTTCCCTAATTATGAAGATAAACAGACATCTATCTGCTATTAATCTACTTGAATAGCATATTTTATAATAAATTTCCCATTTTGAAGCATGGTTACGAGAAATTAATCATTTCACACGTTTACTACCCTGAGGGAAACAGGAAGCCATTGATTACAAAATGAAAGTCCCTTTACCCACAAAAGTTAAGAAACAATGTTCGAAAAATGTTTCAGTTACATTTATTTTTGAAAATTTCCTGAAATTTTCAGTCAAATTATGGTACTGCAATAAAAAATGTATGCATTTTATAGCTTTTTACACATCTTTACCAGGGGATGCAGTCAGGTATGGAGGACCGGTCTTGGTCTTACAAGGCTGCACTAAAACTGCAAAATGAAGCGAACCCTTCTACTCAATGCAACTGCTATTTCACTGAAGCTTTATGGTTATTTAGCATATAGTTTCCTATAGCATTCCCCAGAAAAATGCTGTAAACACCTACTATACACTTCTAAAAGGTCAACAGACGTAGATTTATTGGACAACCCGGAATGCATATTGAGCTGGTGGAGAATACTTAATGAATATTTATAGATATGCATATTTATAAGGCTATATGACACTTTCGGAAGACAATGCTTCCCGTTAGGTACCATTACCAGTTTTGCTATAAACTGCTCATTATGCCAGTTCCCCAGCGTTTGCTTCTAACCTTTTTTAGCTATTTGAATAATTTAACATTTACCATCCAAATCCAGCAAGGGTTTAAAACCTGCACCACACATCCCAAGTTGTTTATCTTTTCCTTTTATTTTTGTGCAGCACCTAATTTACTAAGCGTGTCAGTGCAACCCAGATGACCAACAATGATTGGGTGCATTGGAACTAACTGTCTCTACTTACCAATAACATCAAGAAAATGTGGCTCGCCTTTTCTTGTTGATCGCCACACCGTCTGTCCCTTTTTGACAGCCCCACAGTGAGAAACTTTACAAAAACAGAGAGAAGTATACACAGAGCTTGTCCGAGCAATCATCCATGTCTTTTACCCATGTTTCCATGTTGAGGAACGTAAGGAAGGGTCAAGCAATCATGAGAAGTATTGGTCATCTTCATTTGCTCTGAATCAAAGCTGCAAGTTTACAGGTTGGGGAAAAAGTAAAACAAACTGGTTCAACAAGAAACAGAGCAGAAGTTTGAATATAAATATATATAAATATATACATAAACTGATGAATATACTGTAAATTATTTCTTTTTTGCTCTGTTTTCCTCTGTACATAGGTTTGCATATTTTATAGGACTTTTACTTCTATCTACAAGGACTGGATAAAGTACTTTAAATACTTTAAATAAATATATATAAATATAAATATATGAATGAAAACATGATAAAGCTCATTAAAACCAGGTACAAAAAAAGGGAGGGGGAAACACAGTTGCTAGGTTACAGTGAAAACTAGGACTTGACCAAGGCATTTATCCAGAATACAGTCAGGGAGAGCATTGACCTCAGTTAGAGCTTAGACACACATTTACCTATTTTATAAAAAGCAAAACATTTTAAAAACTTTAGTGGGTTCTATTCATTTCTTTGTTTAGATATTTGTTTAGAAGTCATGTCTGAGATGATATGCATGCTTTCACAGCATTATTTTTCTATGAGTTGGTACGTGACCAAATCTTTTTTTATACAACATGCACGGGCTACTGTTGAGGTCCACAGATGATCTTTGTTCCTGTCTGAGGGACCATGCCTTCAGCACTTCTTTGGTGATGGAGAAGAAAAACAAAAAAAGCTCCTATTGACCAAGTGATGTCAGAGACAGATTTTAATCATTTATTTATCTATTTATTTAATTTATTGTGTTTATTTATTTGGGCTGTTTGATTCAAGATCTGAGCTCTGCTGTTGCCACTAATCATTGAAAGCCCTAATTTGCATCCCTCTGAATTTAAGTTCTTCAAAGACTGATTTTTTTTCCTGTCACTAGTGAACTCTCAACGACAATGCAGTACTACGCTAAAGCCTTATACATACTATAACTATAGATTCAATAGTAATTACAATTTGCTACCACCATAAAAGCTTTAAACATGTGGCAAAAAAGTACTTTCTTTTCAGAGTAGTTAGCTACTTCGATATTTGAGCAAAGGAAGAACATTTATTTGGTGCCAATACTCATTGCAATCAGAAAGACTGTTGTGTTCTCAAATATCTGACAGAGCTCTGATCTTGTTCAACCCGTATTTTCTGCCAAAAATAAAATTCAATGACTGCACTATTTCATCAAAAAAAAAAGCAGAAGAAAAATCCAGATTTCTTTTATTTTCTTCTGTGCTATTACCAGCGGGATTTTTTTTCTTCTCTAAGGCTCAGTAGTGTTGCTAGAATCACATTTTACATCATGTGGTTTTCAAAGTGTTCTGGAAATCTACTTTATTTCCCAAATTTCAGCACAGATGGAGGGCTGGGGAAATGAATGTTGCATATTAAAGCTTTGTCAGGTTGCTAATGAGCAGAGCTTCTGATTGGGCAGTGCGCTTTAGGCTCCCGCCCCTCCCCCCGTCTCTCCAGACTGCACCATTCTCTGGTCCCCTGGACTCCTCTTTTTGTAATTTTAAATGAATGATGCGTCTCCGCTTAGCCCAATAATAAAGCACAGTCTAGAATAATGTAATCTGTGTCGTGTCATAATTGCTGGGAATTTATCAGTGCAAGATTTGTTGTTTTTTAGGCATGGACCTTTTACCATTGTCAAGGTAAACCAAAGTTTTCAAAAAGTTATGGTTTCAATAGCACAAACATTTTCTGTCATATTTTTCTAAAGTTGTTGAAATAAAATGTCAGTTATTGGAGTTTTCTCCAGCTGTTGCTGCATACTGCCAGTCAGCTGCCTGAAAGTAAGCTACCATCTTGCTAACAAAAAACAACGCAGTGGGTGCTGTTCCACCAAACTGGTTCCAGTAGCAAACTGGTGTTGCCCTCACACCAACTAAATAAATGATCAGGTCGGGTCAGCACTGAAATATTAGCTATTTCTTAAGAAATCTTGCTTTGAACTGTGTGTAACGACTATTTTCCAGCACTGTTGGTATTGATTTGGCTACGGAAAATCAAATCAGTTCTTTGGTTTTGAAGAACTGGCTCTAACACCAGTCCTGGTTAAGCACTGGAAGTACGTTGTTGGAGGAACTCTACCATTTAACTGGATATATTTTGAGTCAAAAAAAACATGGACAGTCAGAATATAGTGCCATTGTTCAATGCAATTAAAGGTAACACAGTTTTCTTTATTTCTTTTTTTTTAAAACAGTTTTCCAGCTAGAGTTGGCAAGCTTTGAGCAGCATGTATGTTCAGCAGCTGACTTCAGGCTAGCTACCCAAGCAGATAATCTTAATTAACCTGCTGTAATCAGCTTATTGTACTTGTGTTACTCTATATAGAATATAGCGACAATAAATGTATATCCAGCACAATAAGCTGTTGAAAACTACCATTAGATTTGGCCAGTGTTTATTCTAGATTTTTAGGATAAGGAATAATTGTTGCTTCTCTGCTTTGAACAAAACCTTTTAATCCACGTTGTTTATTTTTCAAAGTGGTTGTGCAAAGACTGAAATTGTTTTATTTATCATATAGTGAGAATTTCATACTGACCAAAGCCTAGTTGATACCAATATAAATTTGAAGGTAATGACTGTAATTTACGCTACATCTCCAACACACCTAACTCCACGAAAATGAAACAGAAGGAAAGGTGTTGGTTGCAAATGGAAGCAACTGGCTTATATTACCAGGGATTTACTGAGGCAGCATATTTATGCATAATACATCGAGTCAGATTCAGAATGGACAATTGTGAGTCATGAGATTCAGTTTGCATTTACATTGCCAAGGTCTTCAGAAGCAATAAATGCAGCTGAGTCTTAAAAGTTTACTCGGATAAGGCATAACTCACCTTACACACAGAAGAAATTCAGAATAAATATAGATTTATTTGTATATAAAGGAACAAACAAATACGTGATACCCAATAGGAAAAAGATCAACAAAAATCAAAGTCATCCTAATTTCAGAAAGTACTGAAGACAATAAAAAGACATTAAAAGGGAGAATATCAAGTTAATCATTTTCATTTTTGTTAGCAAATAAAAAAAATATCTTCCAGTATCTGGCTCTCTTCCAGGTCCTGCTGAACGCTCTGCGGATAGTTCCCACCAGGAGTAAGCAGATTTATTCCTCCAGATTTAGGGCCAGCGAGGGTTGAACTGTGTTGTGACGTTTTAGGTTTTCGAGCAGCAGGCTTGTATTGCTTTGGGGCAGAGATGGGACTAAAGATATCCAATACCTCAGTCAAAGAATAGTCCAACCTGAAAGAAAGCAACAGATTTTTTTTCTTGTTTTGATTAAGCCATACTGTTGGTTTTCATTTAGCTTCTGACCTTAGTTAGCTTTAAAGGCCATGTTTTAAACACATAAGTCAGTGGAGCCTTTTAGAGACTAAAACACATGGTTCCAACACATTGGAATCAAATCCATAATAGATAACATTTTTCCAAAACAGGAAAATAGTTATGACAACATTACGCATTTGCATTGTAGCAGAAATCCACACAAATGTTACAACCTACTGTACATGCCTGGAGAGTGAAGTAAGGATGACAAAAGCCAAAGGATTAAAATTAGTCAAGCTGAAATATAGTTGAAGGAAAAACTTGACAATCACCTTTAACTTGTTAACACAGATAGTCTGAAAGCAAAACTATTCGAGTATTAAAGGCCTTTGGAACCCTAACAAGCAGTGGTAACAAGTCAAAACCACTGGGGCGTCCTTGCAGAATTTTTTGTGATTTTTGCAGGTGTGCCAGAATAAGAGGGAGAGGACCTGGCGCATTCTCCCCTGGAATAGAAATGAGGGAGTGTGCAGCGAAATAAATAAACCAAAACGGGGGAGATTAAGCTAATAGAGATTCAATCCCTCAGTCTGGCTGGCTTGATAAATTATTCAGTGTATACACAGCCAAACGACGGCCATTCCAGATACAAAACATGAATTCTTTAAAGCACGCTCCACTGATCTTGCCAACATAATTCTCTGCTCGTTTAAAGCTGCATTGATTTGCATCGCGCCGCTCTGCACACAGCTCTCCCAGGTAGAGGCGATTTTCGGGAGGCACTTGTTGATATGCATGTGGGTGGCCGGCAGACAGACACACTGGTACGGCTTCCAATCAGGGCGCATTGGTATTCCTCTGCACGTACCTTTGGACCTTGATATGTTATGTTTTCAATCTAAATTGAAGCAACGCACATCGGTAGCTGAAAAGCTTAAAAAAACGATGTTGCTGTGGATTAATTTATGTATGTACAGTTTGAGCATGAGAGGGTAAGAAATTGAGAGAACTGAAGGATAATTGTTGATGGAAATGAAAAAACAACAACAAAAACAAGCTGGAGCTAACTGAAGTAAATCTGTCCTCCTTATACTGATCAGCTTCCTGTCAACCATCAGGGGAAAAATAGAAAGACGGAGAGGAAAAGATAGCGGCTAATGTGTGTTTGCTTCTATAGGAGGGACTGGAAATGAGCACTGCTGTTTTGGATAGAAAGCGGGGCAGAGAGGGAATGTGTGTATGGAGGATGGGAAGGAGGAACTTTGGACGGGATGCCTCACTTGAAATGTGAAAATTTGCATTTTTATTTGTTGATTTATTTAATGGACGGGGCTCTCAAACAGCCATCCATCAACAAGCGACATGTCTGTAATGAATAATGCATCACTTACCGGCGGTCACAATCTATAACAAGCGAGGGGTGTGGGGAGGGTGTACAGTTTGGGTAGGAATGGGGGAACAGGCATGGGTGGGGTGGCACAGAGATTGCATGAAGACTTAAGAGAGAAAAGGAATAGTGATTTTTAGAGCAGCCTTTCTTTCCTGAGCAGAGTTTTTAATGTAGAAGTTTTGCAAAAGTCAAAAGCTCCCAGAGATTTTCTTTCCCTGTAAATAGAGTTCAGGACAGTCTGCTTTCCGTCTGAATGGACAGTGGTTAAAGAAACATGGTTCTGGCATTTCTGAAAAAAAGCCCTTGGATCTGGAACAGTGGGTCATTTCAAAGGGCTTCTGGAGACACTGGACGGCTGACACTTAAGTGCTTCCTTCTTCAGCACCAGTCAATAAAGTAAGAGCAATTTATGGAAAAGAAAGTGAACTCTGAGTATTTCACTTTAATGGAAAAAATGTCATATAGAGTACCATGCCAAAGTATTCATTCCCTTTGAACACGTTTTTCTTTCCAAGTTACAGCCACAAACTTTAACATATTTTGTTGGGATTTTGTGTGACAGATCAACATGAAGAAGAACTTAATTCTGAATAGCAACGTGTGCCAATACATAATCAGGCCAATTTACTCCCCTAAATAAAATCCAGTGCTATCAATTGCCTTCAGAAGTCAAATCAAACAGGTCAAGGATGAACTTGTGAAGAAGTCTGAAGCAGGGTTGAGTTTAAAAACAATATCTCAAACTTTGGACAGCTCATGGAGCGCGGTTAATGTATGTATACGAGTATGGCACAGCTGTATCAACCAAGACATAAACGTCTACCCGTACTGACAGGCTGAGCAAGGAGGGAATTAATCAGAGAACAAGGCCCATGATAGGTCTGCAGAAGCAGAAGAGGTCCACAGTTAAGGGAGGAGAATCTGTTGGCTATCAGAGGCCAAAGAGCAAACATGTGGAATAAAGTGCTCTGGTCAAAAGAAACCAAAGGTGAACTCTTTGGCCGACATGCAAAAACTGTGTGTGTGGCAATGAAACAACACTGCGCATTCCCCTGGGCACCCTATCCCCACAGTGATAACATGGTGAAGGTGTGGGGATGCTTTTTCTTCAGCGGGCACAGAGAAGTTGATCAGAGTTGATGAGAAGATTATTCGAGCTAAATAAAGGGCAACCTTTAAAGAAAACCTGTTAGAGGTTGCAGAAGAATGGACACCGAGGTGGAAGTTTACCTTCCAACAGGAGAACAACCCTAAACATACAGCCAGAGCTACAATGAAACAATTTGGACAAAAGCATATTCGTGTGTTCAAAAAGCCGAAAGTCAAAATCCAACAAATAATCTTTGGCAAGACTTGACACTAGACCATTTTTATCTGAATTTCTTGTTTTGTTTTAGAAAACTGAAAAAGCAGTATTTAATATACCAATCAGGGATGTGTACTGGCAAGAATCTGGTGATACGATATGTATCACAATACAGGTGGGACAATACAATATATTACAATACTATGAGTAAGACTATATATTTGGGTTTTAAAGCTGAATTTAACTACAGAAAAACTACCACAGCATTCTAAAGACTCCAACCTGTTTCATACTTGAACACATCTAGTTTTAATACTAGATCTAGTTGATCCACTGGAACGAAGAAGGTGAAAACAGCCACCAACTACCAGTCCTACTTTTTATTTTACTACAAAAATTACTGTCATTGCTTTTAAATATCAATACAATATCGTGAGATAAAAATATAACAATATATTCGAGAGGGGGCACGGTGGCGCAGCTGGTAGCCTGGCTCACCTCACAGCTAGAAGGTCCCAGGTTCGATTACCGCCGGGGACGCTGTGGGTGCTGAGGGTGTGTTTGTTCCCCCACATCATCGGCACCCACACCCTGGGCGGGGTTGGCGAATGGGCCTTTCTGTGTGGAGTTTGCATGTTCTCCCCGTGTTTCCTTGAGCAGCTAATGTGAGCTACTCCCACAAAAACATGCATTAGTCCTGGGGCTGTATACTGCCTCCTCCTTGCCGGCCGGGGCGCCCGCGGGGTTGGGGAGGATCTGGCTGGAATAACGTGATCCTTCCACGCGCTATGTCCGGCTGGAGAAACCCCGCCCCGTCGGGTGAAAAGAAGGGCCTGCCCACTCCCCGAGCATGAAGGAGGCTTGGGTTTCAGTGAAGGGCCCCTCCCGGGGCCGGCACAGAGGGAGAGTGGAACCCCAGGACCTGAACTAAGGAGCACTGGGTGATAAATAATGGGAAAAAAATCGTGGGATAAAATATATATATATAAAAAAATAATCGAGTATGGATATTTTCTTACATCCCTAATACCAAAATCAAACATTGTAACAAAACATAATTTATTGGTTGGGTTAATAACTCAAGCAAAAAAATGTAATGACCTAGCTATTAAAAAGTAACGACTATATTTTTCTTTTTAAAAGTACATTTTCCTCAATCCATAAACTGCCTCCATTTTTTTCTAGATTTTTAAAAATCACCATTAAAAATATTTGGATTGCTTCAATAGCAGTGAAAAGTGGTTTTACCAAGTATTTACTCAGGGGGACTGAAAATAAATAACTTTTTAGATTTTTATTATGAAAAGCCATGTATCTTCTTCACTGTAATAAATTTCTTTGTGTTGGTCTGTCACATAAAATTCTAAAAATTACATACAATTTTAAGGCAATGCTGAACACAACAACTATATATATATATGATTGCAAGGAATAAACAGCATCAATAGTGTCCGCCAGGAAAACTCCACCACTTTACTTACAACTTGCACTACGTACTTGGCTCGTCTCTTTCCCTAAAGATAGCCGTCTCGCCCCGGTGCCTCTTTTCATTAGGAGTCCAAATAGTAAGATAAAAAAATAAAAAAATAAAACATCCCATAATGGTCACTGCGTATATCCCGCATGACAATTTCCAAACCAATCAATAGCAGGCGGGCAACGGCAGGATAGATGGAGATGAGATGGGCAGGGTGCGCTGGAACTGT
Source organism: Valencia hispanica (assembly GCA_963556495.2). NCBI lineage: Eukaryota > Metazoa > Chordata > Actinopteri > Cyprinodontiformes > Valenciidae > Valencia > Valencia hispanica. The sequence goes on from OY747708.1 coordinate 26,230,168, forward strand.
CTCATTACTAACTAGCACAGGATTCATGAAGGGATTAAGGAGGTCACTTAATGTTAACACCTGCACTGGATTTGCAATTCGCACATCAAGATTGTAATGGTTGAGATTAAACGTCCATATGGGAGCTGTTGTTGTCCAGCTGGGCAGAGCAGTCTTTACCACAGAACGATTTTTCATTTGACAAAGCTTCACCTCTTACAATTGTGTTGCTTTTTGGTCTTTATGGCATATCAGCTTTAATTATTTATCTCAATTTCTTTTTATTAAATACAGATTCAACAATATTTGTTCTCTAAGGAAAACAATATCACAATCGTTTTTCGATTGAGAGGTTTACAGAAATAATTTAGGGTGAAAAAAATACTTAAACCAGGTTCAGTCAAATCAGGGTATTACCAACTGATGACAACTAACAAAAGCCATCTTAGAGGCTTAAATCCTTCATTATATTTAGTGTAAAAATACTGTGTGCAGCTAACACACAGTTATTTTAACGGGCTTTGGAGGTGAAAATGGATGCTAATAAGATCTGATACCCTTGGTCCCCTGTTAGAATTAATGTCCCACTGCCAGAACTCGCAGCTTAAACTTGGACCATGCAGTGCTTTGATTAAGAGTTAATTGTTGCAAGTAGTAAACTTTGAGCCGTTTTAAAGAACTATCTTTTAAAACAGTGAGTCCTAGCTATCCTACATATACTGCATTAAAAAGCAGTCATTTATAAAAGACAACAGAAATGTGACAAAGATTGAAATACATAACAGGAATAGTCTTTTATTAAATGTCTACATCATTTTGAAATGCTTCACAGCATCTCATATTTTTCATTTAGAAGTCCACGGCAACCAAGGAGTCCTGTAAAAAAGGTGCACTAATGCAAGCAGTAGGACGTTTTGCAATGGGGTTAATTACCATTTAGTGACTCGAACTAAAGCCTGACACTCTCCACTTCATGTCTTTCTCACCATTTCCATTGTTCTCCATCTGGACCTAATCTGGCAATTCCTCGCTCCCCATTTTTCATGTTTTCCAATGCTCTAACCCTCAAACACACTTTTAACATCTCTCCCTAACCCTTGCCGTTTCGGTCTCATTACTGTGGCAGAAAGAGAGAGGAGGGAGGGCACTCTGTGCATCCAAGTCTGTTCAATTACACCTGCTGCAGGATCCCTGCTATGCCGACTAATGGAACGCAGCACGTCTCCTGACAGGCTGGCCACAGCACCAAGCTAGCCCTGTAAAAAGCTTCATTTAGCTTCTTACAGCTCGAGAACTTAGCCAGACGAAGGAAAATCATCATTTAGCTACCAGTTCTGCAGCAACTACAGGCAGAAAAACAAAAAACACTAACTGCCTTGAGGACTCGCAAACAGCTCATAAAATATAACTAATTATCTCCCCAGTGTTTTTTCTTCCTCTCTTTCCGCACCTTTATCTACATGAGTAGCTTCAGGTTTCTTATCTGAGATTATTTGCCCAACAAACCGACCCAAAGCTCCTTTTTGTGTTGTTAATTGCCTCTCGCGATTCTGTTTTCTAGTTTTGCACATTTCTTTATGTGAACATAAGGTCATTTATCTGTCTTTTAAATTATATGTTGACCAAAAGAATTTGTTTTTTAAAGGCCAATGTCGATGCCGAAATGTTAAAGGTTTGGCAGCCGATGGTCGATATTACACAAATATATTTAAGTTACCCACCTTTGTTTTTTGATCTAAGAATCAGACTTTTGTCATTGCTGGGTGTGTATGAAACATCTATGCACTAGTGAGCTGAAATGTAGCTGCTTCTTTCGTCTTCTGATGGTAGAGATATTTCAGGTTAGTCACATGTAATATGAGTGTGTGAAAGAAATCTGCTCCACCCGGCACACAGCCTTTGAAACAGAGATTCCCCAGCCCAGATGACAACAGTGAAAAAAACAGCTCTGAGAACCGTTACCTGTCTGAACCCAGTAATCAATAAGCTACAGCTAATTAAAGGTGTGCAATTAACACAGCCCTGGATAGAGACTGATGTCTCTCTGACTGTCCACTGGAGCCTGCCTGCAGCTATTTGATTGACAGAAGGCTGTAATTTAAATGTTTCCACTCAGCCACAGTAACACTGCTGCTCAAAGGTGCACCTCATTTTTACTGGCCTAGTACGCTGAGGCACAGCAGACAGAGATGCACTGAGTAATTGACTGGTTGAACACTCCAAAATCGGTCCAAGCAGCTTACTACACAGCATACACCCTACAGTGAAGAGGTTGATCCTGACGAAGAGGGCTGACATTTCACAACTTTCAGTCAGTGATACGTTCAAAATGAATACAGAGTAACAACCGAGATGTAAAAGGCAATTTAAAAAGGAACTGTATTTTCTAAAATGTAGAGACATGGTCTGTGGGGTTTATTTAGGCTGAGAGAAAGAGCAAGACTTTCAGCAGATAACAGGAAGTATGGGCAAAGTATGTCAAAATTGGTCTGGTTTACATTTTTCCACTTACAACCTCTTTTCATCATTGAATGTGTTGGATTTAGAAAATGTTGACATAATTTTGGAAAACCTAAACCAAGGCTCTACATTCTCTTTAAAAGACTGTTTTTGTAACGCTAGCCATGCTAACTGAGCTCTTTGTTAATGTCATCATCATTTTGTATTTGTCCAAAAATATTAGTAAAAACGTTTATACGCTAACTGCTCTCTCACACAGTGTGATATCGCCTGTGCTTGATAGATAAGCAAGAACAAACAGTTTTGAAATTGTTCGTATATCTTATTGTATTGAAGTTGTTAAGAGAAATCAGAATTGGCTAGAAACTGGTATCAGCATGTCAAAGCTTTACAAAAACCAGGGATTATAAATCCTTCACAGAATTCTGATGTATGTATCTCTAATGGTTAATATCTATCAACTATCCGAAGATCATCCTGCCTTCCATTAATATAATCCTTTGCACCTCTCCTATATTTGCTAGGATCGCTACCTATAAAGTGGAAAGAGTTCAAATTAAAAGCTTTGACCTCCCTACGTTAATTGCTCAGCTCAGCAATGGCAGATGCTTTCAACATTCAAGAAATAAAACAATTTACCACCATCCTAAAAACATTCTGCCTCGCATAAATATATGTAGAAGCAAATGAGGCAAGCTCGGTTAATCCTTTCCAACTAACAGATGCTGTTTTTCAGCTGATTCTTTGTCAAATAAAACTAAGGACACTTAAAGAAGAAATTCCACAGTCTATGGTAAACTACCACAACTACTTCTTTTAATCACTTCATAGGTTCAGAGATTATGGTAGAAACAAAAAAGGAAATAACGAAAACAAAAAAACAGAAAATGTTTACTGAAAGCCTGAATAATATTTAGTTAACACTTCCTTACCTGGTTTCAGGGATGTTTTGGAATACAGAAACTGAGGTAGGGAAACTTTGACCTGAAGGGGTCTTTGCTGGAGATGTGGCCATGTCCCTTTGAGACCGTTCTAATGGATTTGCTGTGAGAAAAAAAACCCACCGTTACAATGAACAATGAATATATATGGTACGGTACTTTAAAGAAGTACTAATTGTTTTACAAGCAAATGGATCAACAACAAAAAAATGCTGGAACATACAGCTCCTTTCACCTTGGATTAAGGTTTGAAATGAAATAGATCTTTTTTTTTGTACACTGATAAACGTACCCTTTCCATTGGTAAAAGCAGCAGGTACAGCCTGAGAGGTCTTTTCATGCACATTCAGTGGTGCAGAAGGAGTCTCCACATCCCCAGACAACCTGCAGATCAGAAGGTCGTTTTTTGGTATAGTCTTACAGGATTCTAAGGGTGTGAATTGCTTATTTAATGACTAAGTTGAGTATCGAATTGAAATTATTATTTGAGTTACCTGGAGGGCAAATCTTGGTGGGAAGTACCCTCTGGCTCTGACCCTGCATTCTGAGTTTTTGAGCTGCTGAACTGAGCCTGACTGTGTTGTTCAATTCAAATCAAAATGAAGGAGAACAAAATCAGAAAAAACGGTCTGCATTAACAGATACTTGAAAAGCACACCTGATTTGATGTGATTAAATCGGTAAAAAAAAGTAAACGCTTATCAACTGCAGCCTGTAAATGTTTCCCAGCAGTATTGCCACATACAGGCCATGTTTTTTGGCTCGTATGATATACCTGCTGTGATGAAGTCGTGACTGTCGAAGCTGCTCTGTCTGTCTGCTGAGCCGCTCCTCCTGCTCAGCCAGCCGTGCCTGCAGCTTCTCTCTCTCCGTCTCCAACTGCATCTTTTGCAACAGCAGCTGGTGCCGCTTCTCCTCCCAGTCCTCGTGACCCAGCAGGGGCCTGGTCAGGGCTTCCTTTGCTTCTGCAGTAATTATATTCCCACTCTGCAACCTATATGGAAAGATGTACAATACATGAGCTCCATGTTTCCAGTTTGAGTGTGCATTTCAAAAAAACCAAAAAACTAATAAATGTACACATATGGGATAGTGCTGCACCTATCATACCGCTAAACATTTTCTAATTTTGTCATATAACAACAGAATTAATGTTTTTCATGTATTTTAAACGGATTTTATATGATAGACCGACAAAGTAGCACATAACTGTCAAGTGGAAGTGAAATGAAACATACCAAGTCTTTATGGGTAAGTTTACCTGCTTTGCACATCTAGAGACTGACATGTTTGCCTGTTTGTCTTTGCAAAACATCTGAAGCTAAATCAGATTGGATAGAGAGAATCTGAAAATATCAGTTTTTAGTCTTTTAATTCAGTCTTAAAATTCACAAACAGATTCAGGTCTGGACTTTGACTGGGCCATACCAACTAATTTTAGCTTGAGGCAAACTGCAAATGGATCTTCATATGGGTTGTTTTAAGACTAACCAAGTAAAACTGACTGAATACAAATGCATGCCACACTTATTAGATTTATCACGCATTTTTTTCCCACGTTCACATCACAACTATGCACTAGTACTACCTTGCGATGGCCTATCAAATAAAATTCTAATAAAACACTGAAGTTTGTGGTTGTAGTGTGACAAAAAATGAAAAGGTGTAAGTATAAAGGTGGCATAAATACTTTTGCAAGAGTCTGTACATCAACACATTACCCTTGATGTTCCCTCTGATTAAAGGTGTCATGATGACAGTTCACTAGACAGGAGCTGCTTTCACTTCTCCAGTGCTGTGTACCATAGCCAGTGTCATGACAACTGCCTTGGCAGCGCTCACATGTGTAGCATATGTGTGGCTGCCTGCAGTCTCTTTTCTGACTCATGTGCCGTTTGGTTGCCTCGTCGTTTGGACTCAACTCGCTGTCACAGGAAAGAGAGGCAGAGTTCCTAAACGTTTCTAGAGCAACTCTTCTTGCTTTAGCACTCCCATACACCGGAGCCGGCTGTGCTCCAGCAGCAGCAAGGCCGAGGTACGAGCCATCAAAGTATGAGCCATTAGCTCTGCTTGTAGAGGTCCTTCTGGGAGCTTCCTCAGAACCGAGCACCTGCACAGAAACCAAAAGAACAATTAGTTCTTTTAAGCCAATTTAGAAAACCTCAGAGAGTTTAATGACATTTTTCAGCCAAAACAGACTGCTCTATAAAACTTTAATTTACAGCTGGGTAACAAAACTAAAATTCTCCTATACAACATTTGGACTTTCCAAACTAATGCGCTAATGCTGTAATCTGCCATAAAAAGTTTCAAACTGTTGCCAAAGCACAGGTTCTGTAAACAGCAGTGCTTTGACACACCATGTGTAGACACCGATGCTGCCAAAAAGAGCTGCTTTGATCTGTCTGGGCATTATGGTGGCAGATATACTCAGCAAAAAAAGAAACGTCCTCTGACTTTCAACTGTTTTTACTTTCAGTAAACTTAATGTGTGTAAATATTTGTATGAACACTAAAAGAGTCAACACCATAAGACATAAACTAAAAATGTTTCACAGACATGTGACTAACAGAAATAGAATAATGTGTCCTTGAATGAAGGGAGGCTCAAAATCAAAAGTACCAGTCAGTATCTGGTGTGGCCACCAGCTGCTTGAAGTACTGCCGTGCATCTCCTCCTCATGGACTGGACCAGATTTGTCAGTTCTTGCTGTGAGAGGTTACCCCACTCTTCCACCAAGGGACTTGCAAGTTCCTGGACATTTCTGGGGAGAATGGCCCTAGCCCTCACCCTGTGATCCAACAGGTCCCAGACGTGCTCAATGGGATTGAGATCCGGGCTCTTCGCTGGCCATGGCAGAACACTGACATTGCTGTCATGCAGAAACTCACGCACAGAACGAGCAGTATGGCTGGTGGCATTGTCCTGCTGGAGGATCATGTCCGGATGAGCATGCATAAAGGGTACCACATGAGGGAGGAGGATGTCTTCCCTGTACCGCAAGGCATTCAGATTGCCTGCAATGACAACAAGCTCAGTCCGATGGTGATGTGATATACCGCCCCAGACCATGACGGACCCCCCACCTCCAAATCGATCCTGGTCCAGGGTACAGGCCTCGGTGTAACGCTCATTCCTTCGACCATAAACACGAATCCGTCCATCACCCCTGGTGAGACAAAACCTTGACTCATCAGTGAAGAGCACTTTTTGCCACTCCTGTCTGGTCCAGCGAAGGTGGGTTTGTGCCCATAGGCGGCGTTGTTGCTGGTGATGTCTGGTAAGGACCTGCCTTACAACAGGCCTACAAGCCCTCAGTCCAGCCTCTCTCAGCCTATTGCGGACAGTCTGAGCACTGATGGAGGGATTGTGTGTTCTTGGTGTGACTCGGGCAGTTGTTGTGGCCATCCTGTACCTGTCACGCAGGTATGATATTCGGATGTACCGATCCTGTGCAGGTGTTGTTACACGTGGTCTTCCACTGCGAGGATGATCAGCTATCCTTCCTGTCTCCCTGTATCGCTGTCTTAGGCATCTCACAGTGCGGACATGGCAATCTATTGCCCTTGCCACATCAGCAGTCCTCATGCCTCCCTGCAGCATGCCTAATGCACGTTCACTCAGATGAGCAGGGACTCTGGGCATTTTTCTTTGGGTGTTTTTCACAGTCGGTAGACAAGTCTCTTTAGTGCCCTGCGTTTTTAGAACTGTGACCTTAAATGCCTACTTTCTGTAAGCTGTTAAGGTCTTAACGACCATTCCACAGGTGGATGTTAATTAATTGATTATGGTTAATTGAACATGCATGGAAAACATTGTTTAAACCCTTTACAATGAAGATCTGTAAAGTTATTTGGATTTTTACAACATTTTTGTTGAAATACAGTCCTGAAAAAGGGACGTTTCTTTTTTTGCAGAGTTTATCTTTCACAACTGTAAAATTTAACAGTTGCTGAGAGACTAAGAGGAGAACTTTGCGCTCGCGTCAAGATCAAGAAAACTAGGAGCTAAACATGGAGGAAAGCCCATCTAGTATTCTAATGGGGAAGAGACTGAGTAATTTGCTGAGGGTCAGAGAGCAAGCAAACACTTATTCAGAGCCGCTGTGGGACAACGAGGTTGACAAAGTCACTATTACTCACAGAAGCCTTACCCTGAGTTGCATGGTTGCCTCTACAAAGTCACCTTGAGAGAGAAAAGAACTAGACGTGGTTAGGTCAAATACTCTGAATTTACCTTCTATCTACTTCCCTAAATCTGTCAGGACTAAGGAACAGACAACTTCAGTGCAGCTCAGAGTACGACCTCACATGCACAAAGCTGTGCCATAAGGCTGCTTAACAAAAAGATTTAAGCTATTTAAAATCATCAACAAAAAAGGCATTAAGAATTTAGACTAATGTGTTTGGAGATATGATTATATAGGCTGTGTTCATAAGATAATAAAATAATACTTAATCAAGTGTGGATCATTTATAAAAATGACCACACTGTCTTTAAAGTTGACTCACCTAAGCTGCTTAATATCTCATTTCCTACAACTAGGTCATTTCATTCAGTTAGTATTCTTCTTAAGCAAACAACTTCGTCATATGGGTTTTAACATGAGAAATTTGTGCCTCAGAACATGACGGAGGCCAAAGGAGTAAGCTCTCTGCATGTTGTCACAGTTAGAGGAAAGCCATTATATATCAGCCAGCCAAAACAAGTCAAGCCAGGTATTTTCCACAACAGCCCGTATTTTATCAACATTAACATCGGCCGATAGTCAGTGGGGACCCGTCCCTCTATGTGTTGCTGGGACAATATACAGCTCCAGTCAGTTGCTTAAAAATGAGTTCCAATCAGCAGAAAGCCTCCGAGCAAGTAGCTCCAATGTTATCCTCTGTACCGGGGAGTCGCTCTCTTTCAGAGGCTGTGTGTGGAAAATCAGATCTGTAAATATGATGCAAGGGAGCAAAAAGAAATATTTCCACCACCTCTCTAATGGCACAGAAGGAGCACATTTTCAGTCTACTGGTGCACAGATGTCTGATACAAAAATAATCTGGCAAAATTGTAACACAGAATTGAAATGAATGTAAAAACTGAGAAAAGAAATGGTCTGAAGCTCCTGCAATTGGCCGCCCTCGTTTCAAATTTTCATTCACTGGCATCGGCCATAGAAAGACCCCGCAGAGTAACGTTCAGTCACAGCCTTCAGTTTTACACAATTTGTACAGCGCTGACTATGGTGACACTGCATACATAAACAACCATGCAACCCGTCCACACCATGCCTTACCTTATTGTGAGTTGTTGGCAGACTGAGTTGTGCAATGGACTGGTCTAGTTTGGCCTGTTGCTGAGAAAGGTACTGTTGGTAGAGACCAAGCAGCTCCTGGCATTCTTTGTACTGTTGCTGTAGACCTGCAGGATCAAAGGTTAAGTAACCAACAACAAGGGCTTAACTTGAACAGGTCAACACCCTCATACACCGCTCCCAACATTCAGGATAATAATTAAACCAACAGATGCATCTACAAAGAATTAAAAGGGTTGCACATTTATGTAACAGGTCATTGTAACCTTATACATTTTATTTTTACCACAAAAAAATTATTTCCCATCTGAATTGTGCAAAATGTACAGACACTGAGCTTGAGCTAAATTGACCAGATGACCAAAACTTTTTACCACAGATTCCTAATTAGACTTAGACCTGCAGTATGTGCCATTGTGAATACAATGTGATCTAAACAGTTTTATTTTAGCTCTATATGTGTGTTTATTTTAGTTACATTCAACTCTATCAACTCTGATCAGCCTCCTTGTCATTGCTGAAAAGTATCCCCACAGCATGATGCTGCCACTACCATCACTCACCTTGTGAAAGAAGCTTTCAGTGTGATGATCAGGGTTAGCTCATCTTCCACATGAAGTTTGGTCTTCTTCCATATGTATGCTGTGTTCCCTGCATGGCTTGTGGCAAAATTAAAAAACTGGACAGCTTAAGGCTTTCTTTTAACAATTCTTTCATAAATGCCACATTATTGGGCTATATAGCTAATAGCCCACATGAGATGTGTTTCTGCAGCTCCTCAGGAGTTACTAGTACCATGTTGGCTGTTTCTCTGATTCCCCTTGCATGCCCTGTAAGTTTAGGTCAATAGTCATGTTTAGGTAGTCTTGCAGATGTGTCATATTTAATATTTTTCAGATGATGGATTGACCAGTGCTCTGTGAAATGTTCAACACTTTGAATATTATTCTACAAACTAACCATGCTTTAAACTTCTCCACAACTTTCTCTCTGACCTGTCTGCTGTGCTCTTTGGTCTTGATGGAGTTGCTTGTTCACCAATTCTTTCTAACAAACATCTGAGGCCTTCACCGAACAGCTGGATTTATACTGAACTTATACACAGGACTTTAATTACAAATTAGGTGACTTCTGAGGGCAGCTGGTTGCACTAGAAGTTATTTAGGGCAATAAGTGCAAAGGGAGCTGTATACATCACAATTTTCCAATTTTATTGAAAACCTCTGTTAGACAATGTAATATTTTCCTTTAACTTCCCAATTATGCACTTCTCTTTGTTGGTACATAACAAACTCTCAGTAAAATACATAGAAGTTTGTGGTTTTAACACAGTTAAATTGGAGAACATCAAAGGGGTATAAAGCATTTTTGCTAGAAACTCCAAGTCACTAAAGTTTTAAATAACTTTTCGTGGTATAATTTTTTTTTTTACTTGGTATTTTAAACAGGGGCGTGTTCACTTCTTTTCTTTTTTTTGCATTCTTGGCTCTGTACAAACAATCTGAATTTAAATCCTCTACACTGTACCACAAAGGTAGAGAGAGCTGCAACTCTCAAAACAAATGGAGAGATAAGTTCAGGAAAATCAAAGTTGTTGTTGTGGCTTGTAGCTTTCGCCATCTGGGCTGAGCCAAGCTGTGTCGGGCTGAGCTGGGCTGTGCCACGCCAGGCTATTTGCCAGACAGAGAGCTGGCAGCAAGAGGAAAACTAATCTGGAACGGGACTACTGCTGTGCCTCAGGAGCCCACTAATGACAGTGGCAGCACCAAACCACACCAACACATACAAAGATAATGAGCACGAGAATGGAGACTGCACACAGACACATCCGCACACATGCAATAATCAACTCTGACTTTCTAGGACAAACACATACACAAAAGAACATCACGACAGCGCACAAGAGTCCCCCACATACACAGTAAATAGCCCCCACACAAACAACAATAAAGCGAATTGTGCACAAAGCAAGTAGCACACACACCCCACCCCCAGGCTGACCATAAAGTGCATTCCTCCAGGTCATATCTTTTTATGACGGCGGCCATGCTCTCCCATCTGATGAGTTTTTCCCACCATCCATTTGCAAAAAAAAAGCTTTCGTTTAAAGAGAAAAATCAAAGTTCAGAGTAGAGTCTTATTGAAGAAATAGTTGGCGGAACACTGAATAAGAAAACACTTTCCTTGTTAGACGACTTCAATCAGACCGTGGAAATGAAATGGGGGAACACAGAGGAGAGAGGAGGACTTTGAATTGAGGACCAGACACCAGGCAAATGCAATGTAGTGACTTCCATAAACACTGGGAAAATGTGAGAGAACACTTTGATTAAACTCTCAGCCTCACTTGGGCTCCTGGATGCCTGTGCTGATCTCCATGAAAGCAGTGCTATATGGAAAATCTAAGGACATCACAAGGGCATCACATCAAGCAAACCTGCAACGGGAGGTCTGTTTATGCAGCACAAAGATTGAATATGCCTCCTGAGCTATAGATTACCTCAATCCAAGGTAGAATATGAAATGTTTATTGAAACAAAAATCATTTCATTGTACCTACATAAATGCTGTTTCTATGCTTTCTCTTTTTTTAAACAACTCAGTAGAGCCTTCTTGATTGCGGCACTGATGTCATTACACTAAACATACTTCCCCTCCCCTGAGTGTTGGCCATCAGCCAGTGGGAGCACTCTGCAAACTCCCAGTTTACATCCGAACTACAAAGTGCCGACAATAACATACTCTCTCCTCTCCAAAAATATTCCGAAGCAAGGTGTTGGAGTGAAGAGGCTTCAGATGGAGCCTGTCAAAATGATTCACTTCCCTGTCAGGCAGAGCCTCAAATGAAATAATGAAATCCATTTCAAATTTGCACAGAAGGAAGGGGAAGTGGGGGTATTTTAAAACCCACTTTAGTACTCTGTGTCAAACAGATTGAGCCTGAGCAGGGATGCAAAGGGAACGGGGACATAGAGCTTGATGCATGATGGCTGTTGAGTACATCAAAAGTGCGTAGGGAAGAAACGACAAGGAAGTAATAGAAGATGACGGTTTACATAATCATCTCAACGGTGCCGATTCTGGAGAATTCAATTCAGAAAGATGTGAAAGCACGTCTGGATTTAACCCACAAAAACAAAAGCTCATTCTGACAAAACCACTGACGGACAGCCACATTTATGACTCATACATCACAACTGAATGTAATCAGCAGTTTGGACCCACATGGACAAAGCTGCATCTCACTGAATGTTTAGGGAAGCCATCTGTAGGTGCAGATTTATGTCTATTAAATATGTTTCTGCACACACCAGGAAATATCAAGTACAAAAAGCAAAATTATCAAAAAGCTTATAAAATCTCTGCAAAGTTTTAGTGCATCATATAAAAAAAAAGACAAACTAAACTCCCCATAGTTCCAGTTCAGTTATCGCTCTAACCTTACGCTAATGATGGAGCCAGTGTGCCTCTTTTCTTCCACCACATATGACATTCTTTACATTCTGGAATAGGAACAGGTGTTCTCGATATTTGCTTTTGTAGGGGAGGTGAAATGTTGGTGCCATCTAGCCATTAAAAAAAAAGGTTTTAAAGTACACATCAAGAGCTACACGTGGAGGTGCACCAACAAGAGTTTTGTGGCCGATTTCTTGAAACTTGTGCTGCTGCCCATAGCAGTTTTAGCTAATAGCAAGAACTATAACCTAAGAAGATATAAGGACACCATTCAAATATTTTTTAGCCTTCCTGCAGTGAGCGGACATTAATCATTTATAGTGTGAGCAGAAGCTACATCATAGTCGTTGTGAGAGAGCAATAGCTCTAAAATGAAGTTTTACTATTTTTAAGCTAAAACAAAATGATTCAAAAGTTGACATTTTAAACTATCTTTGGCGAGAAAGAATGGTTGGTATTACTGAAACAGCAGTCTCCATATGTATTCCCTGGAAAATGTGGATCCTTCAATCTAAATGTAGAAAAATTTATACATAATTTTGTGATTCTGACCGGCTAATAACCTATCAGGAAAAAAGAAGCCAAAGTAAGCAGACTGAAAACAAGCTGATTTTCTTTTTGTTTTCTGTGATAATGCTTCCAACACCCTTACATGTGTTTTTGAATTGTATAGGCTATATAAAATAGGCTGTATAAAACCACAACATGCAGTTAGGGCTTGTCTGATAGTCTAAGCAGACAGTACCAACTCAGGATATATGATACCTGATATTGATATTGTGACTGTAATCTGATACGTTAAGCTACAGTTGCAAATTGCATTGGTTTGTTACCTAGCAGTTTTTTAAAAACTATTAACAGTGTCTCAAGTTGATGAAGGGTCGTCCTATAGTTATGATATTTTGACCACTACTCTCCCCAACTTTAAATTAAGGGTCAAAATATAGTACTCTTCTGGTTTCAACCTGAGGTTTAGTCTAAAATGAAAAGGGATCTGTGTTTTTCATACGATACATCCAACAGCATGTTTATTTTCTCCAAAATATCTGTGTAGACAGGTTTTGCAACTGCTTAGCAACACAGAAAAAAACATGTTTCTCCACAGAGGATGAAAATGAGAAATTAAACCGTTGATAATTTATTAGATATTTCTGTAGAGAGAACAGCTGTATAGACATGATTGACTTGCACCCCAGATGCATAGCTTCTCTCTCTCTTTTTGTCCTATTTGGCCTGATTATAAATGTTTTTTGTTGTTGTTGTTTTTACTAAAGATACTTTCGCAACCAAACAAGTTACACACATTATAAAGTATACAAAAACAAGTTACGATGTAGAGCTATATTATAGTGATAAAAAATAAGGTTTAATATGTGATCAAATATATATACAAGCTACATTAAATGCTTGTATATTTATCACAAAAACAAAATATTGAAGTGGGGTTTTAACTATTGTAAATTCAAACTCAACCAGGGTTTATCATATCAGTATATATTTTTGTAATGTCTTTCAACATGGTGTTAAAGTTGGAATCACACTGTGCGATTTTGGCCATCCTAGACCTTTTCTTTCCTCATGAAAAGACTTGTGATGAAAAACGGCTCTGTGGCCGGGAAGTGTGATGTGCTCGTAAGATCAAAACCAGCCCGTGGCAGGCTTCATTCATGCAGTGTCAGAAATTGTACGAACCTGGTCTGCTGTTGACCAATGATATTGCACTCTGGGCGTGAGAGCGAGACATTGTGCAGTTTGACCCACTGAAATCTTGGGCCGCTTAGTATGACACACTTCTAGAGCTCGCACAGTGTCGCATGAAGCAGTCCTTTGAGACGGCCGAAAAGCGCAGTGTGAACCGGCCTGAATGGAGCCTTTTATAAGACCCAAAGTTTTCTTTCAGATTGTTTCCATTTACTAAATAGCAGCAACAAAACCAGACATTTACGCAGTGTTAGAAATCCCAAATGACTTTCACTCAGGCCAACATGCCTCTAAGTACAAAACACTTCCTTCCTATCTCTATCACTGATTCACTTCTATATGCCAGTCAGTTGCAAATGTCAGCTGAATATCCCTAATATCAAGGGTACTTTTCTTACTTATCCTGGGTGGCTGGGGGCTAAAACGTAGTCCCACATTCTTTATACCTCAGACAACCCCGAGTCTTGGTTAGATAAGATAAGCTGAGGCGTAATGGAATTAGACTTGACAAGAACCTCGCTCAGTGTGCTTGCCTTTGGTGTCTCCTTAACCTTTCGAAGAAGTGCCCGAACCTTCTTCCTAAGAAGGGCCTTCCTGACTTTTGCACACGCTTTAAAGACTATGTTATCCCCCTATACCCCAAGGTGCTCAGATTCAAACACTTTCTCCTCTTAAATACCTTTTAATGAAGTTTAGAAGTTTGCTGTAAATGCCAAGTCTCCGAGCTAAAATGACTTTAATAGAGTTGTGCTTTCCCAATTTTCTCCGCCGCTGTTGCAAATTACCAGCTGGGTCAAATATACTTCATGTTTTGCTGCCTTCCTAATGTAAAACAGACTGATGAAAATGCTCAGGTGTTACCTGAGTGGGAACATGAGTAAGCAAAGTTCTTACACACTTCCTGATTCAAAATTCCAATGATTCCACGTTAGCTATAGTCCCTAATTGTTTCATTTTATTGCATCAAGACGATGAGACATATTACACTGTCCAGGACCTCCTGATCTATAGGTTCTTGCAGTCATATTAAACAAATTGAAATATGCATTAAGAATAGGCTCATTAGTCAGACTGAAGTAGCTTTTGAGTATAACAACCTTTCAGTAGGTGTTATTTTAGCTAACTTTTCATTAAGCCCACATTTCTGTAATAAAATTGTTTTTATTGGTTTATATAATATTAAAATTATGAATATTGTTTTCATTATCTGCAAACAGTAAAATCATATTTAACAGAAAGGCTTGAAAACATCACTCTGTATGTGATTAATCTAAATACTATGTCTCAGTGAATTGAGTTACTGAAATACATGACATTTTCAATAATATTTAAATTTATTAAATATGGCTGATTTATTAATCATTTTCATTTTATAAGGTTTTTCAGGTGACTGAAAAATATTCTGTATTCAACAAGAAGACACAGTAAGAGAGGCTTTACAAAAAAAGAAAACAGTGAATACAAACAACAAGGTCCTCAGAGTTAATATCAAACCTCGTGTAAGATAATTTAGACAGTCCAGACCACTGGCTCCAACCATGAAATTGATTCTGAGCACAACAGAGGATAAGCTGCTAGCAATTGAAAAAGGACAACTGCAGCAAGCATCAAATAAAATAAATGCATCTATTTCTTTGCCTTTTGTGTCAGACTGACAGGTCTAGCCCAAGGCCTTGAGGTATCCTTAGGTAAGACAACACTGCCCCCTGCCGATCACTTTGTAAAATATTAATAAGAGTCTAATAATAGTGTTTTGATAATAATAAACATGTTTCTATCCACTAATATTAATAGGATTTATTATGTCTTTTTGAATACCATCAATAATATAATAGCATTTCTGACATTATTTGGTATTTAGGCCAATAGAACTAGTGTGTTTGGAAGTTCGTTTTTGTTCTTATGTCAAAAATGGCAAGACTTACTTGACAAGCCAAAGAAACTAAGAAGTCTTTGTTATACTCTGTACATTGTTCAACATAGTAAATATGCCAGTTTATGAGGCATCAATTTAGATAACAAAGCATAGTCTCTTATTTCTGAATTTTACCTCTTAAAGTAAGTCAAAGATCTGTGATTTTAGATTGCTAACATATCTAATAGTCTTACCATGTCAAAACATTACTCAGGACCAGAAAGAGCTCATAAATCACTTCTCCAAACTAATGATCTAATCCCAGCCTTTATCAGCTGAATTGTAGCTACAGCTTTCTTACAATAAAAAGAGATCTACTCATTTTAATGAGTATGGCATCAGCTAATGAAAACTCTAAATTCACCCTCCCAGAAAATCATTAGACCAGCAAAAAACATGAATATAGAAATGTTATGGCCATGTGTTATAAGCTACAAAATCATGGGAAAGACTGCTGACTTGACAGTTGTCAAGCAGACAATCATTGACACCCACCCTATGAAACACTACTGAAATGATGGGTAGAAGAAAGAATTGTGGTAGAAAATGGTGCACAAGTCACAGGGATAACTTCAGCCTTGAGATGATTGCAAAGACCATTCAAAAAATTAGGAAGGTTTCACAAGATACGGACTGGAGCTTAAGTCAGAGCTTCAAGAGCCACCACACACACTGCATCCCTTGTGTTAAGATACTCCTGACAAAGAAAAAAAACATCAGAGGTATCTTCTTTGGGTGGAGAGAAAAGCCTGGGCGGTTGACCAATGGTTTAATTTCTTCTTCAGTGATAAAAGTCAATTTGTCTTCCATTTGGAGATGCAGGTGCCAGGGTCTGGAGAAAGAATAGACAGAATCCAAGTAGCTTGAGGTCCAGTTTGAAATTTGGACAGTACGTGATGATTTGGGAAGCTCTGTTATTTGCTGGTGTTGGAGAGCTGTGTTTCATCTAGTCCAAAGTAATTGCAGCTCTCTACCAGGAAATGTTAGAACACTTCTTGCTTCTCTTTGCTGACGTTTATGGAAATGTTGATTTCCTATTTCAGCAGGACTTAGCTCCTGCCCACACTGCCAAAGGCTGTATTAAAGGTCTTGTGCAATATTCACATTTTCTGACAGAATTTTTCATTTTTGTTAGCTGTAAGCCATAATCATCTAAATTAACAGAAACAAATACTTGAATATATGAGTTTATTCTGTTCAATCAAGTTAGTATTATAATGTAGCTGCTCAATTATATTCTCATTTACTAAGATGCACTTGAAGAGTTGTTATGACACATTAATGACAATAATTTCCCCTTAACATACTGTAAATACCATATTCTAACTTTTTACAACTTTTTCTGCCAGTAGGTTTGAAAGGATACTCTCTCTCTCCTTTGCTATCATCAGGTTCTGCTGCTCTAACTCTTGGATCTTGCGTTCAAAGTTTCCCTGTTCATCTTTCAGACGCTGCACAGACTCCTCCTTCTCCTCACTTACTCTGTAGACCAGCAAGAAGCATTGTTAGAGGATAAGGAAAGGATAGATTGCCTGCATGCAATGTAAGACACCAAAACACTGATATTAACTGTTAAAAGTATGGTTACATAATTATTTCATTTATAGACACTTATGACTAGTAATATTTTCAAGAGGTTCTATATCACATGTTTTCACCTACCTGGCGAGCTCTTCAATGAGGTTTGCAATTCTCTTTTTGTCTTCAAAACACAGGTCCTTTAAAGAGATGTCGCTCTTTGCTCTGCTGCCCACCTGTATAAATAATGGTTAAGAGGTATGCAGAGTCATTATTGGACAGTAGCAGTGAAAATCTGCCAGCCTCGACATACTGAACTCCTTCATCTATGAAAAAAGAAGAAAAAACACAGTCTACATGAAACACTGATTTACCTGTGGTAAAGGCAGATAAGTATCACAGGGCTGAGAGAGGGTGTGTACACTTGGCAGTGCATCCCTTTGATGCTCTGACGCTTCCTCTGTGGTGTAACTTCCAGAGTGATCACTTTGAAAGTGGCCTTGTTTTCTACCTGTTGTCTTTTGGGAAGTTTGATTTTTGCCATTAGTAAGATGCTTCACTCGGATCTTGGGGCCTTTTTTACTGGACGCACAAATCCTATCTGGTCCCAGACTTAAAGGTGTCTGACTCTTCAGTCCTCCATCAACTCCTAAGACAGTTAACAGAAAGAAATCACAAGCAAATGCAATCTGTTACAAAAGTTCCCGATGCTGCATCCACCACTTGCCAAAAAGTCATGGAACTCACCAGGAACCAACACTAAAGGCTGTTCCCCTTCTGACACTATACAGGAAAGAAAAAAACGGTCATTTTAGTTCATTTTCTTGTCAAATATAATTAGAGTTGGAAAAGAACATCCATTTGATTATTTTCTGGCATCGTTAAAAAGACAAAAATCAACACTCGTGAGTAGTTAGCAAAGGCTGCATAGTCTTACTGCCCAACACAACAGCCTTTAATACAGGATTCACACATCTACATGTTGCTCAAGAAATGAAGGAAATATATTTTTCCAAAGTTTTTTTTGGAAAATTACATTTCAAGTGATTCTTCCTAAATGAGACAGACAAGCCAGTGGATGGATCATTCACAGGGCATGGTTTAGGCATAAAATTATGACCACTTGTCTGATGGTGTTCTGATCTCCTTTTTAACACCAAAATAGCCCCAACCTGTAAAAACAAAGACTGCATGAGAGCCTTGAAAGCCTACTATGGTACCTGGTACCAAGCAAAACTGTGAGGTTGGACCAACATTGGGACCCACTTGTCCAGCACATCCCACAGAAGCTTGACTGTGTTCAGATCTCAGGAATTAGAGAAATTAGAAACTATCAGAAACTATGCTTAGGTAGGTGGTAATTTGTCAAAGTAACATGAATGACAAGTCCCAAAATGTCCAAGCAGAACATTGCTCAAAGCAACACAATGCACCATGCTTCTTACCCTGTTCCCACAGTGCATCATGATGCCATGTGAGGCCCAGGCTGGCAGAGTACACACATCTACTTCCATTGCTCTGTGGTCCAGTTATGCGGTACACAGGGGCCAGCATAAGCAGCTTGACTGGTCTGTAGCTATGCAGCAAACTGCAATTCAATGTATTCTAACACCATTCTATCAGAACCAGCATTAAATTCTTAAGTAAACTGAGATAGAGTAGATCATCTGTTGGATCATTCCTCGCTGGCCAGGACTTGTTCCCATCATGCATTAAAGAGCCTTGATGCAGTTTACTACTGTTCCTTCTCTGGACCATTCCTGGCAGAAATGGACCACTGCAGACAAGGTACACCCCACAAGACCAGCAGTTTTGGAGTCGTCTACCCATCACTAATTTTTCCCTTTTACAGTCCCTTAAATCTTTACGCTTGCTCATAACGCATCAACTTGGAGGACAAAATGTTCACTTGCAACCTAATTTATCACCACCCACCAATTGATGACCAAATCGACAACAGATAATCATTTTTATTTATCTCTACTACATTCGTCAGTGGTCATTATGCTATGCCTGATTAGTATATGTTTGGACACAAGTTACCACATTAGAAAACAGAAAAAAAGTGTACTTGCACAGGCTGCTTATATTAAGTTTAACTAGGAAGATAAATTACATTGAAAACACACAGAAACCTTATATTGGTCTTTGGAAGATAATTTCCTGTTTAGTTGTTACAGTTTTCAGACAAATGAAAGTCCCTTGAAGTCACTTGAACCAAACTGAACACGGAAAGATGAATGAATGTCTTACATATGCACCACAATACAAACAAAATAATTTCCATGTAATTTCTTGGCTCCCTTTGTTAACAGTTGAGGAATATTTTTTAGCCCTAATTAAATGTCAAATTTAGAGTGGAAAAGTCATTTGCATTCCGACTAGCATTTATGGTTAGGGGAATGCATGGCTTAGATTATGACTCAGAGTAGGATCAATGAGTAGAAATACCAGTTTCACTGCATTTTCACACAAATCAAACATAGAAATGTAGAAAAGTATTTAAATGCTTTTTATTGAAAACATAAGAGCACTAATTGTTTATTGTTACTTAAGATACAAATTAACCATTACAAATATATTATGTATAACATGAATCTGTTGTTATTTTGATTCTTAAAAAAGCCTGCAAAATTCAGCAGTTTTTAAGTACTTATTGTGCATAATGTTTTACTTTTGGGATTTGCTTTGTAGAGTAACACAAGTATAACAAGGTGATTTTAGCTGATTAATTTGTTAAAACTACCCACTCAAGTTGTAAGGGTTCACTAGTTACCATAGTTATTAGTTCAATAGCGCTAAACGTGCAGCACTCAAGTTAAACCGTGGGATTAGATACTAACTAATACATCATTAAATCACTTTTGTTTCTACTACTAGATGCTTTTCAGTGGTATTGATACTGAAATAGAATTAGGGAGAGTCGCTACAGGCTAGCGTGGTATCAAGGTATCCAAAGTACTGTAATTTCTGACATCTGTTAGAAATGTGAGAGACAGAAATGAATATAAACAACTCATCTTAAACTTCACATCAAGTAGCCAGCTAACATGATGCCCTACTTCCTCTCACTAAGATAACTTTCCAGTTGGCTGCTCACGCAAAAAGAAACCACAGAAGCGGGACAGTTTCCAATCTGCACCTATTTTCAAACCTCGTACGGACGTAAACTACTCAGTGAAGCATATAGAGTCTAAAAAAGTAGTTATACCGCCATTGATCCAAAATATCCCCGAATTTCCACTCCTTTTTGCTGCCGCCGCCATATTGAAACAACCGCCACCACTCCCAGGGAGCCAAGCGTTGCTAAGGAATGGTAGCCCCACCTTTATTTTTCAACTAAGAACCTGATTGGGCGAACTGTTCAAAAACGGCTTTCTTATTGGTCTAAATATGTGTCATCTTTTCTTCTGGACTGCTCTTGTCACTTCCTGCGACTCTGTTGACAACAGAGCTACAGCATAGCTTTAGAAGGAAGGATGCCTAGTGGGTTTCTGACAAAATTATGTTAATATTTTTGCATTAAATATTATAATGGAAGACACAAAAGATGCGTTTGTGTTTAAAAGTGTTGCTGAAAGGCTCACCCTCGGAGTTACTCGGATACTCGGTTTGTATTGTGTTGTATGCATTAGTATTAGCCATTTATGTTGGGAGTAGCTTGCAAAAAAACATATTACCATTAAATACGGTTTGGCTTTTTGTCCTTTTTGGTTCAGAAAACATGCCAGGGGTGGTGGATGTGCGTTTCACAGAGAGGGACCCTGCAGAAAAGAGGAGCCTCCTGTCCTGGGAGCAGGTAGAATAGAATTTGATCCTCAAGTGTAATTTAAAGTTTTTTTTTTTCTTTTTGCCTTTTGTAATATTTACGTGTAACCTTAATTATCCTCTTAGAAAAACACGTGTATTTTACCAGAGGATTTGCGAAACTTCTATCTCACCACTGATGGATTCACATTAACCTGGAGTGTTAAACTGGACGGTAGGTGGCCTCCTAGCATAATTCCATCTGAACAAATTAGAATAATGTAAAAGGGTATTTATTTCATTGATACAATTAACAACTAGCCATTATCATCAATTAACTCAAATAAATGCTTGAAACATATTACTGTGTATGACTGATTTATATGAGTTTATCTTCTTAAATGTAATAACTGAAATAACGAAAATGTCAATGATAAGTCCCCCATTTATTTACTGAAATGTTAGATTTATTTACAACATTGTTTTTGAATTGTTTAAATTAAAAATAGCTTTATTTTTTTATCAGTTCATCTTTGACTGACTGTATCTTGTCTTTCAGATGAGTGTGTCCCTTTAGGTTGCATGATGATCAACGGCGTTGGCAGGCTCTGTCCGCTGCTTCAGCCCTTGTCTGTTTTCTCTCTCCCTAACGCTCCCTCGCTGGCTGACCTGGACTTGGAGGAGAGCAGCTCTGAAAGTGGTAAAATTCGCCAGTCTGATCCGTACACATGCCTTACTCAATAATTCCAGCATGTTACTTTCAATTACGTCAATATGTGTTTCTTTGTGCAGAAAGCAGGCTAATTAATGAACAGCTGACTGGAGAGTAAATACATTGTTCAGTATGCTTTATTTTCCTCTTTTTGTCAGGGTTGGAGCAAGCACCGTCTGCACCTCATTTTGATGCCCGGAGCCGCATTTATGAGCTGGATTCCTGTGCTGGGAATGGAAAAGTATGTCTGGTGTACAAAAACTGCATTCCAGGTGTTGTGTTCACATTTACAAAATATCCCTTTTATTAATTAGAAACACAGAAAAACATGCAGACAGTAACATTTTCTGTTACATCATGTTGATCTTGCTGTTTTTCAGGGGTGGTCGCACAGCAGAGTGAAATCTGGTTCCTGGATCGCTCACTGTGCTGGCATTTTTTGACTGCAACTTTTACCGCCTACTACAGACTGATGATAACACATCTGGGTCTACCTGAGTGGCAGTATACCTACACACCATACGGTCCAAGCCCTAAAGCTAAGGTACAAAATGGAAGAAGGATGTCAATTCCTTTTGTATTCTTTTTGTGTATATATATATATATATATATATATATATATATATATATATATATATATATATATATATATATATATATATATATATATATATATATATATATATATATATATATATATATATATATATATAGTGTTCGCAGACCACTTCAGAAAGAAGGTAGATACCATCAGATGTCATATTTTATCTTCTCAAAGTAACATGGTTTAGACAAATCTGAGCGTGTTTCTCTACCAGAGGAAACGCTGGGCAGTTTTGTCCTGGTAGAAGCTGGGACTCTTGATAAAGTTTTCTCCTCAGTGAGGCCCACCACATGTGTTTTGGACCCGATTCCCACTTCCTTTTTTTAAGCAATTTTATGGATCTTTTTGGGATGAGACTTTAACCCTGATTAATTGCTCCCTTCAGACGGGGGTCTTTCCTGCCGCGTTTAAACTGGCGGTGGTGAGGCCCCTGTTGAAGAAGAGAAATGTAGATTTTAATGATCTTAACAATTTTAGACCAGTATCTAACGTACCATTTTTAAACAAAATTTTAGAAAAGCTTGTTTTAATTTAACTTATTGTATTAATGAACACAATGTCCTGGAGAAATTTCAGTTTGGTTTCAGGGTAAACCACAGCACAGAGACGGCCCTTCTGAAGATTTTAAATGATTTTAGATTAAACTATGATGCACAGAAGGTGACAGTGTTGGTTCTGCTGGATCTAATTGCTGCCTTTTATACAGTAGACCACACTATTCTTTTAACCTGTTTAGAACAGATTGGCCTCTCTGGTGCTGTTCACAAATGGTTCACATCCTATCTCTCAGACAGGACTTTTATGGTAAGTCTAGATACCTGCTCCTCTAAGGTCTACAATATCACTTGTGTTGTGCCCCAGGGTTCAATTTTAGGCCCAGTGCTTTTCAACCTCTATATGCTCCCTTTTGGCAGCGTCATCGGAAGACATGGAATTAACTTTCACAGTTATGCTGATGATACACAGCTGTACATCTCTGTGTCTCCCGATGACACACGGCCAATGGATGCACTTTTTAACTGCATTTTAGACATCAAATCCTGGATGGCAGAAAACTTTCTCCAGCTCAACCAGGACAAAACTGAAGTTTTAGTCATCGGTCCTGAGGCTCAGAGAGAGAAACTTTTACCAAAACTACAATCACTGTCTTTTAATCTTTTACAAGTGAAGAACCTGGGCGCGATTTTGACTCTGTGCTGACTTTTATTTCTCACATTGAAAATATTACTAAAATAGGTTATTTAAAAATTCTTATCTCTCTGAACTGCTTTCACCTTTTGAACCTTCGCGGTCTCTGCTGTCCTCTGGCAGCCGTCTCCTTGTCAACCCGAAAGTTAGGACACACTCACGGTGAGGCGTCTTTCCAGTACAACAACCCTCACCTCTGGAACAGGCTGCCGGAGGACCTCAGGGGCATAGAGAATGCTCATGTTTTTAAGAGCAGGCTCAAGACTCACCTTTTCAGCCTAGATTTTAACTGATTATTATTTATTATTGTCTGTTTAATTGCTCTGCACGTTTTACATGATTGTATTTTATCAGTGCGTGCCCACCTGTCAAAATAGGTCACGCCCCCGGGTGCCACGCCCACATGTCAAACATGCAAATGAGCTGTCAATGTGTGCAACGCCCCCTTCCGGTCGACATGTACATCTTGCCTATAGGACACGCCCACCTGTCATAGGAGGACACGCCCACCTGTCAAAACAGGCCACGCCCCTGTCAAAACCCCTTTCCGGTTCCGGTGACCCCCACCCCTTCCGGTTCCGGTGACCCCCACCCCTTCCGGTTCTGATCCATAATATCTAAATACCTCCCTCTGGTGGTTCAAAATTAAAACTACATGCAAATGTAAAAATGGCTCCCCCTAGTGGTCCAATAAATAGTATTACACCAAAATATACAAATACCTCCCCCTAGTGGCCCAATAAATAGCACTATACCGAAATATACAACTACCTCCCTCTAATGGTTCAATATTAATATAACAGCCTATTGTATAATTGGCCCCCTCTAGTGGTTCAAAATTAAAACTACATGCAAATGTAAAAATGGCTCCCCCTAGTGGTCCAATAAATAGTATTACACCAAAATATATAAATACCTCCCTCTAGTGGTTCAAAGTAACTTTACACCCAAATGTGAAAATACCTCCCTCTAGTGGTTCAAAATTAAAATGACATGCAAATGTAAAAATGGCTCCCCCTAGTGGCCCAATAAACAGTATTACACCAAAATATATAAATACCTCCCTCTAGTGGTTCAAAATTAACATTACAGCCTATAGTGTATATAGCGCCCCCAATGGTTTGAATCTAACTCCTCAGTGTCATCAGAACATGTCCATACAAGTCCCTTTAATAATATACGGTCTGGGCTCTGTCTCAACATGGCTCCTTGAGCATTCCATTTTATTTTAAACAGTTAAAAGGTGCTTTTTAGCTTCCTGACCTTAATGTAAAACCACATTAGCTCCAACACTCTAGAGACACCATTACATCTGATTCTAACAAATCAACCATGATAAATTAAACTTGTAAGAGCATTAAAAAGAGAATTTATTCACCCACAGCTATGTTGAAGCAGATGCTCATCTTTTTGTTGATTTAAAAAAATGCACCCTTACATAGTCTTTAAAAAAAGATAAGAATTAAAAAAAAACCATCACTTTAAACCTGGTTGGTTTAAGCTGGAAATAAGAAATCCACCAAACTACTAAAGTTAGAGATAAAAAAACAGTCCACCAATCGGCGTTTGACATGCCCCTGCTGTGCTTTGTATTCGCTGTATTTATCACGCCCCTGACTTCACCTACGTCCGCAAGTCAGGTAAACCGGTTTGGGCGGTGCTCACCGGGCGGCATTTACCTGTATAAAAGGCTGTCGGAAAACGGTTAATCTCTACAGCATGGTGAAAGGACCTCATTCGACGATCCGACCTTAAGGACACGGAGCGCGGTGCTGCGACGAACAAAGAAAACAGCGGTTTCACGAAGACTGTTTCACCGGCTTCATTCGAGGGGAATCCCAAAAGCCCGCGTCATTCTCAGACCGCGTCAGAGCTGAGTCCTGGCGGGAATCCCGAGCTTCCCCTGCGAAGAGCTGGAGTTACGGGTTCAGCGGTGAGATCAACTTCACAGTGACTTCAGGAAATCTTCACATCGGCGACCTGTATTATCGGTTTGGAGCGAGGTGAGTAAATGTTTTTTAGCTCGCAATTGTGCGATCGTCTACGGATGTTTCATAGCGCCAAGCTGGATTCGCTGCAGGCTTATCGATAGATTCACCATAGCATACATACTCTGTTACAGCTAGAAGAATCGATCAACTCCCGTTGCTGCTCTGAGTTGGTTTCGGGCTGGAGCGGGAAAAAGGCGCTGGGGGTTGCTACAAAGCGAAACTCCGCTCTGAGGTGAGTTTACTGCTTGTTAAATTCTGTTGACTGTTTAGATACGGGCATTACCGTATTTTTATTTATTTTATTATATTCCTTACTTTTACCTGCGCTTTATCATAGATCGTGATCGAAGCGCGGAGCTGTTTGCAATTGGATCTCAGCGGATCTGCCCAGCGCCCGCCTTGCTACTTCAATTAACAGTGAGACTGTCTGGAGCTTTCTCCAACTTGTGTATTGTCTGACTCTGAATGTTTTTTCATGTCCTTTTTTTTCTGATCGTATGTTTAAATAGCAACATCAACCAGTCAGTATGAATGTCTCACAGGAGCTAAATAGTCCTCAACCGTCTAGTCAGGAAGATGAAGAATTTCAGATCAATGTACGTGACGAATTCAATAACATAGAGATCCGACACAACTTTGTCCGGCCTGAGGGTGATCATCCGTGTCCGTACGAATTTCATAATCACATAATGAATATGCTCAGGGGTTTATCAGACCGGGTGACACCGCTGGTTAACACTAACGATATTGTGCAGATAGAGGTTAATGGACCCGGCATGTCTCGCAGCGTGACTTTCTCAGTCGATGAAGGGGGGAGTAACGTCATGCACCAGTTCAAAACGTTTTTAGATGATCTGATGCAATCCAATGCCGAAATAGCCTCAACAGAGCGTTTGGAGTTTGTAATTCAAACAGTGCGTGATCTTAGCGGGGGAGCTAGACGAAAAGCTGAAATGTCTCTCGATTGCGAGCTTATACACAAGAAGAGACGCCACCTATATATTGTGAACAATGATCGAGATGATAAACTGTGTTTTGCTATTAGCTTAGCCTGTGTTGCAGACCCTAGCCTCGGCTCCGATGCGGCTATACAGCTCGGTAGAGAGTTGCAACAGCGTGCAGGCCTTTCAGAACACACCCCCGTCAGATCAGGCGATATCCACAAATTTGAGAAGTTGTTGAACAGAAAAATAGTTGTTTTTATCAGAAGTGAGGGAGAGAGAGCTCTAGGGAAGATTCAGACCGACTTTGAGGACCGAAGCAGGACTGTTTTTCTATTGCACTTCCGAGACCATTACTACGGGATCAAAAACTTGAAGGGTTTTATAGGGGCTCGGGATATTTGTCACTACTGTTTCGATCCTATAGGGCATAAATACAATCATGTATGCAAAGGTTCGTGCGCTGTCTGCAATGATGCAGCGTGTGCTCAGGGGGTTACAAATCCGATTCTTTGTCATGACTGTAACAGATATTGCAAGAACCAGACGTGTTACGATAGACATAAAGTACCTGAGCTAAAACCCAGGGCGCGTGTGATGGTCAGTCATTGTGATCAGGTGAAGAAATGTCCCAACTGTGGGTTAAACTATAACCAGAGTCTCACAACAGGCAAGAAGCATGTGTGTCAAGGGAAGAAGTGTAGGATTTGTGGGGGTAAGCTTGACAAGGACCAGCCAGCATCAGACCATAAATGTTATATCCAGACATGCTTTGTCGATACCGAAATAAGTGAGAAGGTGATTTTTTTACGATATTGAAACTTTCCCTGGTGCGCAGGGTGAGCATGTTCCATTTCTGATCTGTTCAAAGTCCACATCTGGTGAAGAGTGGTCAGCCTACGGCAGTGATTGTATTCGGGAGTTTATCCGTGAAATCAGGAGGCCAGGCCGTCGGAATTACACATGTGTAGCCCATAATGCTAGAGCTTTTGATTCCTACCTTGTTCTGAATGCAATGACGGAGATGGGTTTAAATCCTGACATCATTATGCAAGGGTGTAAAATTCTGAGCATCACTGATCCTGATTACGGTTTGAGGTTCATTGACAGCCTATCTTTCCTTCCCATGAAGCTTAGTAAAATGCCTGAAGCCCTTGGTTTTCCTGACCATAGCAAGGGCTATTTCCCACACCGTTTCTCATCCTCTGACAATCTGAGCTAGTAGGTTCTTACCCGCTGCCATCATTTTACGGTGTTGAGCGAATGAATCGTGCTGAGCAGGAGGAATTCTATACATGGTACGCTGAGGTTAGCAAGGGCGTGTTTGACTTTAAAAAGGAGGCTCTCTTTTACTGTAAGAATGATGTGGAGATACTCCTAGAAGGATGTACAAGGTTTCGGCAGGAGTTTTTTAACGACAGTGAGATTGACCCTTTTAACAGGATCACCATCGCAAGTGCTTGTATGAAAGTGTTTCAAAGTAATCATCTGAAGGCGGACACTCTCGCTGTTCCTTCACCGACAGACTACAGCGAACAGTTTAAAAAGTTTTCCACAGCTTCCATTGAGTGGTTAGAATATGTTGCAAATACAAGGAATGTTAGAATACAGCACGCTCTAAGGGGTGGTGAGAAAAAGATTGGACCATACTTTTTAGACGGTTACCTGGAGGTAGGGGAGCGTAAAATAGGGTTTGAGTTCCATGGCTGTGAGCATCATGGCTGCAGCACCTGTCGCTATCCGACAGCTGAGAGTCCATTGACCGGTGTGCCTTATGGGCAGCTCTACGCTACGACCATGGAGAGGGAGCATGTGCTGAGGACTGTGTACGGTATAGAGCTCGAGGTGATGTGGGAACATGAGTGGGAAGAAATGATGAAGAGTAACGCTGATGTGAAGCGGTTCATGATGACCTACCAGGCTCCTGCACCACTTACCCCCCGTGAAGCGCTTTTTGGAGGGCGTACATGTGCAGTCAGGTTGAGGTACTCTGCAGCCCCCGGTGAGCAGGTTCTTTAACAGGACGTGTGTAGTCTTTACCCATTTGTTCAGAAGACGAAAAGCTTTCCTGTAGGGCACCCGATCATAATCAGGGAAAACTTTGATGATCCTAGAAATTATTATGGATTTATCAAAGCAGTCATTTCACCACCTCGTGGTCTTTATTTCCCCATTCTACCATTCAGAACAGATCATGGAAAGCTTGTATTCACCCTCTGTCGCACATGTGCATTGGAGAACAATCAGACACATAGCTGCACCCACACTGACACTGAGAGAGCCTTAACAGGTGTATGGGTGTCTGAAGAGGTTAAAGAAGCCCTTTCACACGGCTACAGAATCGATCAGATCATTGAGGTGTGGCACTTTGAGCAGCATAGCGATCAGATCTTTGCAAAGTATGTCAACTCCTTTTTGAAGACCAAGCAGGAAGCTTCAGGTTATCCCGAGGGTGTAGAGAGCGAGGAGGACAGACAGAAATACATCCAGGATTTCATAACGAATCAGGGTGTAGAGTTAGACCCTGAAAAAATTAAAGTAAACCCGGCAAAACGTCAAGTAGCCAAGCTGTGTTCTAATTCGCTTTGGGGGAAGTTTGCTCAAAAAAATGACCAAACCCAAACCTCAATCATTAAACACCCTGACAAGTTTTTTGAGTTCCTGTTTTCAGGGAAGTTCGTTGTGACATACTTCAGCTTTCTGAACGCCAAGATGGTTATGATTCAATGGAGGTACAACAAAAACTGTGTAACGCCCCCTAACAAAAACAGCAATGTGTTCGTTGCTGCATTTACAACAGCTTACGCACGACTAGAGTTATTCAGATACCTACACCAGCTCCAAGAACGGGTACTCTACCTTGACACAGACAGTGTGATCTATGTTGTGTGCGAAGGCGAGAGCTCTCTGCCGACAGGTAGCTATTTGGGTGACTTGACAAACGAGCTCCCTCCAGGGGACACCATTCAGGAGTTTGTTGCCGCGGGGCCAAAGAGTTACTCATATCAGACAAAGCACAGGGGGAAGGTTGTGATGAGAGCAAAGGGGATATCGCGAACCATAGAATGCTGTGAAAGGGTGAATTTTGATACAATGACGGGACTTGTTGACGGTTACCTGGGTGGTGAGAGAGGCGAGGTACTCAAAGCACCGCAGCATTCCATCAAACGTGATAAAAACGGGTTCCATCTGAGGAATCACTCATTTACCAAAACTTTCAGGGTGGTCTATGACAAGCGGAGGTTGTTCCCAGTTGTCAAGTCACCCAAATAGCTACCTGTCGGCAGAGAGCTCTCGCCTTCGCGCACAACATAGATCACACTGTCTGTGTCAAGGTAGAGTACCCGTTCTTGGAGCTGGTGTAGGTATCTGAATAACTCTAGTCGTGCGTAAGCTGTTGTAAATGCAGCAACGAACACATTGGTGGTTTTGTTAGGGGGCGTTACACAGTTTTTGTTGTACCTCCATTGAATCATAACCATCTTGGCGTTCAGAAAGGCCTGCACGCTGTTGCAACTCTCTACCGAGCTGTATAGCCGCATCGGAGCCGAGGCTAGGGTCTGCAACACAGGCTAAGCTAATAGCAAAACACAGTTTATCATCTCGATCATTGTTCACAATATATAGGTGGCGTCTCTTCTTGTGTATAAGCTCGCAATCGAGAGACATTTCAGCTTTTCGTCTAGCTCCCCCGCTAAGATCACGCACTGTTTGAATTACAAACTCCAAACGCTCTGTTGAGGCTATTTCGGCATTGGATGGCATCAGACCATCTAAAAACGTTTCGAACTGGTGCATGACGTTACTCCCCCCTTCATCGACTGAGAAAGTCACGCTGCGAGACACGCCGGGTCCATTAACCTCTATCTGCACAATATCGTTAGTGTTAACCAGCGGTGTCACCCGGTCTGATAAACCCCTGAGCATATTCATTATGTGATTATGAAATTCGTACGGACACGGATGATCACCCTCAGGCCGGACAAAGTTGTGTCGGATCTCTGTTATTGAATTCGTCACGTACATTGATCTGAAATTCTTCATCTTCCTGACTAGACGGTTGAGGACTATTTAGCTCCTGTGAGACATTCATACTGACTGGTTGATGTTGCTATTTAAACATACGATCAGAAAAAAAAGGACATGAAAAAACATTCAGAGTCAGACAATACACAAGTTGGAGAAAGCTCCAGACAGTCTCACTGTTAATTGAAGTAGCAAGGCGGGCGCTGGGCAGATCCGCTGAGATCCAATTGCAAACAGCTCCGCGCTTCGATCACGATCTATGATAAAGCGCAGGTAAAAGTAAGGAATATAATAAAATAAATAAAAATACGGTAATGCCCGTATCTAAACAGTCAACAGAATTTAACAAGCAGTAAACTCACCTCAGAGCGGAGTTTTGCTTTGTAGCAACCCCCAGCGCCTTTTT
The DNA here is from genome assembly GCA_963556495.2 of Valencia hispanica. NCBI lineage: Eukaryota > Metazoa > Chordata > Actinopteri > Cyprinodontiformes > Valenciidae > Valencia > Valencia hispanica. The sequence goes on from OY747708.1 coordinate 26,261,056, forward strand.
CCCGCTCCAGCCCGAAACCAACTCAGAGCAGCAACGGGAGTTGATCGATACTTCTAGCTGTAACAGAGTATGTATGCTATAGTGAATCTATCGATAAGCCTGCAGCGAATCCAGCTTGGCGCTATGAAACATCCGTAGACGATCGCACAATTGCGAGCTAAAAAACATTTACTCACCTCGCTCCAAACCGATAATACAGGTCGCCGATGTGAAGATTTCCTGAAGTCACTGTGAAGTTGATCTCACCGCTGAACCCGTAACTCCAGCTCTTCGCAGGGGAAGCTCGGGATTCCCGCCAGGACTCAGCTCTGACGCGGTCTGAGAATGACGCGGGCTTTTGGGATTCCCCTCGAATGAAGCCGGTGAAACAGTCTTCGTGAAACCGCTGTTTTCTTTGTTCGTCGCAGCACCGCGCTCCGTGTCCTTAAGGTCGGATCGTCGAATGAGGTCCTTTCAGCATGCTGTAGAGATTAACCGTTTTCCGACAGCCTTTTATACAGGTAAATGCCGCCCGGTGAGCACCGCCCAAACCGGTTTACCTGACTTGCGGACGTAGGTGAAGTCAGGGGCGTGATAAATACAGTGAATACAAAGCACAGCAGGGGCGTGTCAAACGCCGATTGGTGGACTGTTTTTTATCTGTAACTTTAGTAGTTTGGTGGATTTCTTATTTCCAGCTTAAACCAACCAGGTTTAAAGTGATGCTTTTTTTTAAATTCTTATCTGTTTTTAAAGACTATGTAAGGGTGCATTTTTTTAAATCAACAAAAAGATGAGCATCTGCTTCAACATAGCTGTGGGTGAATAAATTCTCTTTTTAATGCTCTTACAAGTTTAATTTATCATGGTTGATTTGTTAGAATCAGATGTAATGGTGTCTCTAGAGTGTTGGAGCTAATGTGGTTTTACATTAAAGTCAGGAAGCTAAAAAGCACCTTTTAACTGTTTAAAATAAAATGGAATGCTCAAGGAGCCATGTTGAGACAGAGCCCAGACCGTATATTATTAAAGGGACTTGTATGGACATGTTCTGATGACACTGAGGAGTTAGATTCAAACCATTGGGGGCGCTATATACACTATAGGCTGTAATGTTAATTTTGAACCACTAGAGGGAGGTATTTATATATGTTGGTGTAATACTATTTATTGGGCCACTAGGGGGAGCCATTTTTACATTTGCATGTCATTTTAATTTTGAACCACTAGAGGGAGGTATTTTCACATTTGGGTGTAAAGTTACTTTGAACCACTAGAGGGAGGTATTTATATATTTTGGTGTAATACTATTTATTGGGCCACTAGGGGGAGCCATTTTTACATTTGCATGTCATTTTAATTTTGAATCACTAGAGGGGGCCAATTATACAAAAGGCTGTTATATTAATATTGAACCACTAGAGGGAGGTATTTGTATATTTCGGTATAATGCTATTTATTGGGCCACTAGGGGGAGGTATTTGTATATTTTGGTGTAATACTATTTATTGGACCACTAGGGGGAGCCATTTTTACATTTGCATGTAGTTTTAATTTTGAACCACCAGAGGGAGGTATTTAGATATTATGGATCCGGAACCGGAAAGGGTTTGGGTCGCCGGAAAGGGTTTGGGTCGCCGGAACCGGAAGGGGTGGGGGTCACCGGAACCGGAAAGGGGTTTTGACAGGGGCGTGGCCTGTTTTGACAGGTGGGCGTGTCCTTCTATGACAGGTAGGCGTGTCCTATAGGCAAGATGTACATGTCGACCGGAAGGGGGCGTGGCACACATTGCCAGCTCATTTGCATGTTTGACATGTGGGCGTGGTAACCGGAAGGGGCGTGGTCTCATTTGCATTTTGACAGCTAGTGGTCTATACTTTCTCTAATGTGTATAGCACACTTTCAACAACAAAGTAATCCAAGGTGATTTACATGATCAAGGTGTAAAATAAAAATAGCAGCAAAACACAGAGAAAGCATATAAAGTAAAAACAGCAATAAAGCAAGAAGCATACACAAAACATATGATACATCAAAGCATTACTCAAAGGCAGCTCTAAACAGATTTTTGTTTTTTGTTGTGATTTAAAAGAACTCAGTGTTTCAGCAGCTTTGCAGTTTTCTGTAAATTTGTTCCAGATTAGAGGATCATAGAAACTGAAAGCTGCTTCTCCATGTTTGGTTCTAATTCAAGGGATGTTGAGTAGACTGGAATTAGAGGACCTGAGTGGTCTGGGGGGTTGGTATTGTAACAGTAGATCTTCAACATACGTTGGTGCTAAGCAATTTAATGATTTATAAACTAGTAAAAGTATTTTGAAGTCTTTTCTCTGAGGACAGAGCAGCAGCGTTCTGGATCAGCTGCAGCTGTCTGATTTGACTTTTTAGTCAGACCTTTGAGAACGCTGTTGCAGTAATCAATCCCACTAAAGATAAACACATGGATGAGTTTTTCGAGGTCCTGTTGCGACATCAGGGGTCTCATTTATAAAACTTTGCGTAGAATCATTACTAAACTTTTTTTAACTTACGCCTAGTAAGTTTCGGATCTATCAAACTTGGAGTACACACAGCTGCACGCACTTTCTGCTTTATAAATCCCACTCTCCCTAGAAATGTGCGCAGGTGTTTTTGGATCATATCCCGCCTCCTACACACCCACTTTATCCCATAAACGGTCCATGCAAAGTGTCTAGTGAATATTCTGCATCCACTTAAGCCAGTTAATATGGGGCGTTCCACAGGCAACCATGGCAACCGAGAGGCGGAGAAAGTAATTCCACAGAGACAGCTGCAGTCTCAGAGGCTTTATTTCAATCAATCACTCAATCAGACACCGCTTTAGTCAGCCAAAGTGCATCACATTAAAAGACAAAAATACAGTTGCAAAAATAAAATGTGTGACAAGAGGAGAGTAAAAATATTTAAAAATTTAATAATAAAAGCAGCACAAGCAATAAAAAAGATAAGAACAATAAAGTTTCAATTAGGCCTACATGAATACTTCTTGTAGCAACACTAAGACTGGGATTTATTCAACCAAATAAAACTAGATATTTAAAGCGTTTTAAGTCTACTTTTAGAAAATGTATCATCCTTGCAAAATATTGATTTGGGATCACAAACTAACGGAACAGCTGCTATAGTGACGCAGCCTTGATGCAGCAGCATTCCTGATATAAATAAGAAGAGCGGGGGACGGTGTGCACGGTTCCAGCGGGTCAGTAGATCCAACACCGGGTCCAGTTCAGCACATAGATCTAATAAGACAGCTTTAAGGAATCTACACTGGGTCCCCCATCCAGATGCTTCCAGTGGCGTGATCTACAATAAGCGCCAGCATCCATTGTGCATCATTATGCAGGGGATGCTGCAGTATTTGTACTTCACACAATTAATACACAAATAAGTGTAATTTCTGTATAATCTGAATAGATAAATACATATGCACATACTGTGATATAATTCTTATATGTGCAACATATTTTCATTCAGATTCTCATTTTTATTCTTAGTTCAGAGATGGGATGGGGGGGTGTGACTGCTGGTTGTGTGCCTGTGTGCACAAAGCTCTACAAGTTTGAAATTGTGGCTTTCATTTTCATTTTTGCCATCACTCCTGCTGCGCTGTCAGTGTCCTCTGTGTTCACAAAGTGCGTAAGCAAGATCCTTAGTGTGCTTAAAGTTGCGCACATTTTTACGTCACGTTTTTTTCTATAAATCCCAAACTTTGCGTAGAAAGTTGCTTACGTAGTTTTTAGACCCCGTTTTGTGCGTAAGCAAGCTTTATAAATGAGACCCCTGTTCTTTAATTCTAGAAATGTTCTTCAGGTGATAGAAGACTGCCCTTGTTATTGCCTTTATGTGGCCCTGGAGGTTCAGTTCTGAGTCCATTACTACACCTAGATTTTGGGCCTGATCTGTATTTTCTAGCTGTATTAACTGAAGCTGTGTGCTGACTTTTCATCGTTCCTGTTTAGGTCCAAAAGTAATTACTTCTGTTTTGTTTCTGTTTAGGTGGAGAAAGTTATGGCACATCTATCCATTGATTTGCTCGATGCATTTACTTAGGGTTTGGATGGGTTCAAAGTCACCTGGTGACATCGTAATGTAGAGCTGAATATCATCTGCATAGTTATGGTAGCTAATCTTATTGGTAGTTATAATCTGGGCTAGTGGGAGCAGGTAAATATTAAATAAGAGGGGCCCCAGGATGGAGCCCCGGGGCACCCCACATGTGATTTCTGTTCGTTCTGATGAAAAGTTTTCTATTGAAACAAAGAAGTCCCTGTTCTTTAGGTAAGACTAGAACCAGCCAAGTACTCTACCAGAGTCCGACCCAACTCTCCAGTCGTTCCAATAGAATGTCATGATCATGATGTTTTACTATTTAATCTTATTACATTTATTTACTGCTTGTTTTAATATTTTAATTTGTTATCTAAATCCCCCTTCCAGTGTTTCCTTTGTGGGAGCCCTCTGCCCCGGGAGCGGTGGCCGGCTGTAGCTGCCTGGGTGCTCTGCAGGTGGAGCTTTGGTGGAGGTGAGGGTCTTGGCCTTGCCTCCACTGGGCGCCCTGTGTCTGTGCCTCTGCTTCTTTTGTTGCTCTACCGCTGCCGGTGGAGATGGCTCCTATAATAATCTCTAGTTAATGTAGGATAATCCAGTACGATTTGACAAGTCTTGACAGATTTTGAAGCAGATCTGATCTAACATTGTCCAGATCTCAAAGAAGCATACATATAATGTAATCAAACCACGCAAACATCTTGTCCTCAAATGTTCCAAAATGTAGAAATCTGACCCTGAAGACCTGTTGAATTTTAAAATGTAAAGATTTGCTCACTAGTTTTAACTGATTTGGTGTTTTGACTCATGTTTTGCAATAACATTAAGAAACACATATAGGTGCTGCTTAAAGACATCTTAAAAAAAGAAACAATGAAGAATATTCTTTTCTTATCCTATGTTCAAATCTTAAAACATTTTGCCACAAGCCTGTTTTGAATCAAATAAGTACATCTTCCTCACGTGCTGATTTTATCTGCAGCAGTGGGCGTCTCTCTACCAGCCCTTGATTTTCACCTATGAGGTTAGCCAGACGGATTCAGCTGGAGAGTTCTTTCTAAACAAGTTGGATCCCACAAAGGCCTTCAGAGGCAAACCCAAGGTACCACCCCCCAAGAAGAAGCCGTCGACTCAGTGCAACTCAGGAGGCACTGCTAAAGGGCAAGGCAACACAGGAAGATACAGTGGACCAAAACGGTGAAATCAATCCAGTCTAAGAGAGACATTTGCTGCTATGCTGTTTTGTTTTTGTCTTTTTCACCACCACAGACTTAAAAGACTGATCTACCATCATCTGCTTGCTGAACTGTTACTTGCAGCTTTTTGTAACTCAAGAGCATGTTGTGGAAGATTAAGTAGCATGCATTTTCTATAACCAGGATTTAAACGGCTTATAGCTTGTGTGCAATTTGGTATTTGCAAGACACAGGTACTGTTGAATGTCGACAGATTTAAAACTTTTCCAGAAAATTAATCGATCTAGGCTAGGCTATGACCAGACTCTGGTTCTATAAATATTCTGCAAAAAAAATACACATCACCACTTGTTTTGTTTTATTTCTGTTGTAAAAAGCAGAGACAATTATGGTGTTAAAACTAAAGGAATACCACCCATCACCAGCTAATATTAGCTGTTTAGCTTCTTATTGAGAGCAGAATGGCCAAATTGTATAGAAATGTGTCAATTACCCACTTGAAAACTGTTGCTGTATTTAGCAGGTATTTATTTAATATTTTTCTTTTATTATATTGTATAGAAATTGACATAACATGAATAAAATGAAAAAATAAATCCTGTATATAACATTGTTATAACTTTAAAAGCAATATCGTAATACTCTAGCAGAAATTATAATTGTGGCTTTTATGTTTTGAATAAAATGGTTCCTTATTGTTATATACTTGTGAGGTAAATGTCTGTGTAGGTATTGTGATATTTGTACCTAAGGTCATGATACTGTGAGAGTTTCACACCGGCCAATGCCTAATCTGACCTTTAAATTAGTGTTCATGCCTTTGGCATCTTGTATTTCTTTATCATCTTTATTTTTTCTATGGCTTTGTTATGACGCTGGTATCTAAATGGATTATTACCTCCACCAAGGAGGTTTTGTTTTTGCCAGGGTTTGCTTGTCTGTCTGTCTGTCTGTTAACTAGATAACTCAAGAAGTTGTAGACGGATTTTGATGAAACGTTCAGGAAATGATTTTGGGGGTGATCCGGATCACCATGGGGAGGTGGACTGCCTTGGTGGAGATCTGCACTCCGAGTGTTCTAGTTCTGTTACCAAAAAAAGTAATTTTAGAAATCATATAGTATAACACTAGTAACAATTTTTTTTTTTAATTTTGAAAATTGACATGTTTTCTGCTTCAAGACAATATAAAAGAGATCTGCTTTATGGTCATGAAGTTATGCGAATGTCCCCTGGTATTCCAAAACCTTACCATTAGGTACCCACACGTTTCCATTTTGGACCAACCTACTTATATTTTGTACAATTTTTATTTTGTTGAGTCAAAATTTTCATCATAGCTTACATTTATATTTTTTGACAAAAAAACAAAACAATAACAGAGTGAAATGAATGGAGAATGACAAGAACTATCACAAGATTATTGGTGGGGGATCAAAATCCATTACATCTAATTTCAGTTCAGTTGCAGTGTTTCTCAAACCTAGGATTAATACTTCACCTCACTAAACAGATACAATTTGCATACACCTAACATATACTTCTCTATGACTTCATATATTATTCTACAATTTTTTTACTAAAATATTAATACACATAATAAAGATTTATTCAATCAAAGCCATTCTAAAGTGAAAATACTAAACAAAGAAATGAAGGACTGAATTGGGAATAAACCTAGATAACATTTCAGTCGAAAGAGTACGATTAAAATGAAATCAAAATGTGCCATTAAAATACCCTTGTACCTGTGGACTTTGTAGTTAAGGATTTTCTTAAATTATGATTAAACATAAAAAGGCTTTCATCTTATGTCCAATTTAGTTTACTTACAAATATTTTTCTTAAGAATTATTATGACACCATTTTCTTTTTTGATTGAGGCTATGATCCCTGTTTGGACCGGTTTGACTCCTTGAAAATTTAAGATGGTGACTTCTGAACAACCTAAAATAGCTCTATGGTTCCTCATGTCAGTAGATATTTTCAGAAAATAATGTTTCTTTACATTAGAATACGAACAAAATTCAGAAAATACCTTTGAACCAAAGGTTGGTTTCATCAAAAGGTATATGAACTGACGTATAGTCCTTTCTTAATATCCCATATCAGGAAGCTGTTTTTTTGTACAAGAAAAAAAGGAAAAGTTTAAATGTTAAACACAAAATAGTGAAGGGGTGAGCTGACAATTACCCCACGTGAATGCGTTTGCATGTATGTGTGCATGTAAAGACATTTATTGAACCAGTAATCGAGACCGCGAAAGAAAGTTACAGTCAACATTATCACTGATGCAGGCTACAGTTTTATGTATATTAAACTTCCCAAATTTTAAAAATGCATAGGAGCATTGTGACCATGGATGCTGTGTTTATTTATTCAGTGTTGATAGACCAAAGGCATATATTTATATATTCTAGCATTTCCATGCATCTTTTTCCATCTGCCACACATGTCAAAACAAACCTGATTAGACACCATGAATCAATATTTTGTCTCTAGACTGCTGTGCATTGGATTGATGGAAATTTATGCGACTGAACTTATTTTGGTCCTTGTACTGGTGCCCTTTGAACACTGTGAGGAGCTCCCTCCTGCTGCTTCTATTTATTTTCAAAAGTTCTTTACTTCTTGCATACCCTGACATTTCATGAAGGACCCCAGGCCCAGATCACGGCTGTATGATCTTTTTGCCTTATAATATTTCTGTCTTCCAAGCTTGCCTAAGCTGCTATTTCCAACATGATATAAAAACAAATAAAAAAATTATCCTAATTATCTGTGTTGCAAGAAATGTCATTATCTTTGTTTTGAATGTTTAATTCCTTCATAGTTTAAAATTAACATGGATAGATTAGCAGAAAAAAGTCAGAGACTGATCTATTTTGTTTATGATTATATGCATTGCAGGTATTGTTAAAGTGCTTCAGGCATGTTGTATAGCATGTTTCAGACGCACCCTCAAATCACCACAGCTGTACAACCTCTCAGTTGTTTCCATTTGTTTCAGGTTTCACACATACATCAGAACAGATGTTTTGCTTTTTCTTGAGTGGGAAAGATTCCTCCTCACTGGGATCCCTCTCCTGTCCAGATAAAGGTAGGTGGTGCATTTCTACAAATGCCTTGTACAACCCTCCTCCCAGCAATCCACCAATGGGAGTAGCCACTAGAGGGACCCACCACCACCCATTTCCAGACCTACAAAGAAAATGACATAAAAATAAAACGGTTTAGGGTGACAAAACAAAGGACAGACTTTATCTTTAAATTTAACTGTACCATATCTCAAAAACATCTCTGTGTTCACCTGAATACATCTGATCCCCAGCCTGCAATTGCAGTGAAGACCCTAGGCGCAATGTCTCTGGTGGGGTTGATAGCATAACCACTGTTGCTTCCCAAAGAAATGCCAATGAGTACCACCAGGAGACCCACAGAGATAGGTTCATTCCCCTTGGCAGCCGGTTTGTTTTTTTGGTCAGACAGAGCCATCAGGCACAGCAGCAGCATGGCTGTGCCAAACACCTGGCACACACAACACAAATAGTGATAACACCACTTTCCACAGTATGAACAATAAAAGGTTATTACAAAGAATTACATAGTTATTTAGATATGTGTCAAGGGGCTGTGTAAAAATACATAATGCTGAAATTATATTATTGCAAATATGCAATAACACAAAATGCTGCAAAGCGCAGATTTTAAATTATGCAATGATGACAACCTGGACAGTGTCTTGTTCACCATCGAGGATGCTGCACTCAACAAATATGTTCCAAAAATATATTTTCTTAAAGGTTGAACCCGTAGAGCTGAATGGTTTTGTAACCTTTCCTGGTCTTGTGTGCATTTGTTGCAAAAGTCGACTGTGGCTGATGAAGGAGGAGCAGCCTCTCCCGATCTCTCCTGATCCCTCCTGATCTCTCACCTTATTCTGTTTTCTTATTTTCTTTTCTTAGCTTTTTCTTAGTTACTTTATACATCCAGCCTCTGGAGATATTGCATTAGACTGGATCTCTTTGTTGGATTACTTTTTGAATGACTGCGGATTACCAAAATGGCATTTTGCTCAGCTGAGGACTTTGAGAAATTGCTCCAGAGACTGGTTGCAATAGAGACGAAGTTACGCCGTTATGAGGTTAACATTGAATTAAACACTGGGTATGGAAATGAGCAACTTTACCGATGACTACATGCAAAGAGGAAGAACCTGGCAGCCCGGTGTTACCTTGGTCCAACAGTCCCGCACAGAACCCACAGAACAATGCCACTCCCTCAGCCACAAAGCACTTAACGGGTAGAACACCACAATCACAGTTTGATGAACACTGGCCGTCTTTAAAGCGCACTGAATCTACACCTGCTTTTTCTGTTCTGAGGAAGAAAAACAAAAGAAATTCCAGCCCAAAACAAGAGATATTACTCCCCCTGGAATCCCGCTGAAAAACAGATTCGCACCCCTCATTTTCCTAAAAGACGGCGCAGCCCCTGGGACCAGTCAAGGTCACCAGGAGTAATCTAGCCACATTAAGCGGACACACAAGAAAGTAAGAACCCCCCAGTTCTTATCATACATAATGGATCAATTAATGGGATCTAACACTTTTGTATGTGTATAGCTGTTCCAAAAATACAGTGAGAGAAATATCAGAAAAAATCCTGACAATCATAGATCAACACCCTAAACTGGAAAAGCTTGTTAAACACGCAGACTCTACTGATATTGCCAGAAAGCAGTCAGAAATGATAAAGAAGGATTTCTTAGACTTGTTACGGAAACCGGAGAGACTGAACATAGACATTTTTATCAGCGGACCATTGCCTACAGGGAATGACAAAAGATTCAGCAGACTCAGTATCCTCCACAGATTCCTGAAAAACATCTATGCTGACCTTTCAATGCGATCTATAAACAATCTCAAGATATTTTGTGGGGCAACGCATTTATTAACAAGAAACGAATGCTATTTGAACAGAAGCGGACAGAAAGTTATGATATCAAATTTGTTTTGTGATCTAAATCAGAAAGCCCTGGATTCAAGGACAGATACACAGCTCACAGAGGGAGGAGAAGTACTCCCTGCACAAGCAAAGATAAGGCCAGTGCATGACGTATCTCCTCCAGCACAACAAGCAAGGCCGACACATGAAGTCCCATCAAACGTTGAGGAGGGGGAGGGAGCATCGCCCTCCCCCTCCTCGTCACCTTCAAAACTTTCAATGACAGGCTGAATGCCCAAGTTAGACTTGGAACCCAACTAACACCAAGGCTTGTTCTAAACCTAGCCTCTGGGACTGATACTACATGTTTATCTCCTCTGCCACCATTGATAATAACAGATATTTGATATAGAAGGGAACTAGACATTAACTCTAGACCCATCATCCACCAGAATGAGTCTGGCCACCCTGAAAGTAGTATTCCTGTACTCTAGAAACCATAGAATTAAAAGCAAAACCAAACCCTGCCATATTGGACCAACTAACAAACTTATCACAAATCAAAAGAATGGGCAATTGTTCACCAAACCTCTGAAATTAGCATTAATTAACACTAGATCTTTGTCAGGTAAGTCCTTTCTTACTAATGACTTCATCAGTGAGCGCAATCCAAATGCCCTATTCCTATCAGAAACCTGGTTAGAGAGTAATAATAAATCGTCTGCACTGATGGAATCTACACCGTCAAATTACAACTTTCAGACATCATTAATACCATTGCTCCAATCAAAGTGAAAATAGTCTAGGGTAGAAAGAAGTCTCTGTGGACTAGCGATCCACTAGTACATAGTGAAAAAAACAGAGTGTCGACGAGCCAAGAGAAAATGGTGGAAAACTTGACTTCTACAGAGACAGAGTAAACAGATATCACTTAATTTTGAAAGACACAAGGGAATTGTTGTTCTCTAAAATCCTTAACAGAAACAAATAATAATGCGCGGACTTTATTTGCAACAGTTGAGAGATTAACTAATCCTCCTGCGACAGTAGACCCTGAACTAAACTCCACCATGGCCTGCAATGAATTTGCTAGCTTTTTTACTGAAAAGATTTAGGGCCCCTCCTATTTAATATCTACATGCTCCCACTAGGCCAGATTATAACAACCAACAAGATTAGCTACCATAACTATGCAAATGATACTCAGCTTTACATTAGACCAGGTCACCAGATGACTCTGAACCCATCCAAACCCTAAATAAATGCATCAAGCTAATCAATGGATGGATGTGCCATAACTTTCTCCAGCTGAACAGAAACAAAACTGCAAAAAATATTTTTGGATCGAAAGAGAGATGATCAAGAGTCAGCACACAGCTTCAATTAATAAAGCTAGAAACGAGTGATCAGTCCCGAAATCTAGGAGTAGCAATGGACTCAGACCTGAACCTCGAGGGTCAGATAAAGACATTCACAAGGTCAGCCTTCTATCACCCATAGAAAATTTCTAGGATTATAGGACTGATGTCGCAACAGGACTTCAAAAAACTCATCCATGCGTTTATCTTTTGTTGGATTGATTACTGCAACGGCGTCCTCACAGGTCTGCCTAAAAAGTCAGTCAGACAGCTGCAGCTGATCCAGAGCGCTGTTGCTCGGGTCCTCACTAGAACCAGGAAAGTAGAGCACATCACCCCAGTTCTAAAGTCCTTACACTGGCTTCCTGTTCCTCAGAGAATAGACTTCAAAATACTCCTACTTGTTTATAAATCATTGAATGACTTAGTACCAAAATATGGTGAAGACCTGTTGTCGCCGTACCAACCACCCAGACCACTCAGGTCCTCCAACTCTAGCCTACTAAACATTCCTAGACTCAAAACCAAACATGGAGAAGCAGCTTTCAGTTTCTATGCTTCCCTTATCTGGAACAGACTTCCTGGCGACTGAAGAGCTGCTGAAACACTGAGCTGCTTTAAATTAAAACTAAAAACTCATCTGTTTAGAATTGCCTTTGAGTAATGTCATATTTATTATGTGTTCATGTTTTATTGCTATTTTTCATGCTTTATTGTGTATCATGTGTTGTGTGTTTCATGCTAAATTGCTGCTTTTAATTTCCAATGTTATATTTCATGTTTTTCTTTATCACCAAATCATGCAAAGCACCTTGAATTACCCTGTTGTTGAAAGTATGCTCTACAAATAAAATTGGCTTGCCTTGCCTTGTCTTGTATATGTATTTATATCCCTTAAATATTTTCACCTTTTGTCAGTTTGGAACCACACACTTAATTCAAAGTAGCACATTGAAAGAAAATGATGCATTATTTAACTTTTCTTTCTTTTACAAATAAAAATCTAAAAACTATGCCATGCATCATGAAGACCAAGAAGTACACCAGACAGGTCGTTGATGAAGATTTTGGGGAAGTTTAAAGTCAGGTCATGTTGTAAAACAAGATCTCAAGCTCATGGTGCACTGTTTAATCTATCATCTGAACATGAAAAAAATATGGCACAACTGCTTCAGTGCTTTAATTGAATTGTTAAGATCAAAGGAAATTTATGTGTTATAAAAACCTTGTCAAAGTCCAGACCTAAATCCAACTTAGAATCAGTGTTGAGACTTGAAATTTAAGGTTCACGGTTGCTCTGCATACAGTTTAAAGCATCCAATCCTCTTTGCAGATGGTACTGCACTACAATAAGGGAGTTTATAAAACAGGTTAAGAAAGAAAATGGATGAGCTCAATGAAATGGGATTTGTGTTTTTACTTCTTTAGTTGAGTTTCATGGCTACCTGGTCAACAAAGCCACCGATCAAGGAGAGGTATGGTGCAGGATAAGTGGCAAAGATTCCAGCTGTGGCCCTTTCACCAGTTACAGTCAGGTTTCCACCGCAATATTCATAAATGGCCTCTGTAAGTAAAATGGCATCACTTTTTATTTGAAACAACCAAAGAGAATATCAATACTGCATGTCGGGTGTATATTAAGAGTAGACTTACCATAGTAAATACCATAAATTGTTGCTGCAGCAAGAAACGAGCCAAATAGCTGTACAAAAATATACAGGGGCAGCCTCTTCCAAGGTAGGCGGCCAAAGACACACATTGTGAAAGAGACTGCTCCGTTCATATGAGCCCCTGGGAGGAAGAAAAGAAGGATACAACAATTATGAAATCTACACATGATTACCAAAGCCTTTTAGATAATTATTTTTTGGGGAGAGTAGGTCTTTTCTTCTACCAGAGACATTTCCTCCAACATGAACCCCCATTGCAACTGCTAGCCCAAAGCCAAGGTTGATGCTGAGGTACTGTCCAAATGCTCCTTGACCAGTCACAACCTGGGCCACAGAACCCAGACCTAATGCCTGTACAAATGGGAATAATCAGAAAAAAAAATTCTTTTTAAACCGGGGTTTGAGTGAAAGTTACGTTTTCCTTAAGAAGATTATGTGTGAACATGGTCCTGATAATTTACTTCCAGGACTAACTCTGATTATCAAACATTCTCCCTATGGAATTTATAACTTCTAAAGTACCCAGAGTTTGTTTTGTTTTTTGCGTCTTTACGCTTATTACATTTTGACATTTTGCTTATTTCGGTTTAATACTTAAGCTATTATCTTTGTTTAAATGCCCATCCATCATCAAACAGTAACTATACTTACAGATGAATCCTGTAAAGACTGAAACTCTTTGTACTGCCCCTGAATACTTCCAATCTTCAATCTAGCCATACCTTGATGTATTTGTACCTAATACATCAAGCTTGACCTAATGATTACCTATTTAGTCAACCTTAGAAACATTGGAGTTAGTTTAGACTTTACTTTATTTTTTAAGTTTCATTCAAGACCATAATTCAAGAACTGCTTCTTTCAACCAGGAAGCATCTCTAAGTTTCTAACTATAGTCTCAAAAACCGATTAGGAGATGATCATCACGTTTTCATATCTTCTTGCCTGGCATTCTTACATGTTTAAATACGAACGAGCTTGACCATCTCCAGTCCGTCCAAAACGCAGCTACAAAGCTTCTAGCAAGCCCAAGAGAGACAACATATTGCAAACATTTTAGTCTCATTGCAATGGTTGCCCTTATGTTTTGAAATCTCCTTTACATTGTTAAACCAATACAAGAATGGCATGAACAACCCAAAATAAGGGAATCTTCAAGTTACCCCAGCAGCCCAGGAAAACAAAACACAACCCCAGCGAAGTGGGTCAGACGGGCCCCAGAAGGAGGGGATCTGGAGTTCACCACAGGGGCTGCTGCATGTTCTGGCAGAGAGTGTCTGGTGAGCAGCCAGACAGGTCAGAGAGGACAGAAGCAATCTATGGAGGAGGCAGATCAGCTTAGATCCCCTCAGAGAACTCAAGGACAGCTACTCAAAGTGGCAGGCCCTCCTTAACTCTCTCTGGGAAGGCAGGAGCTTGAAGAAGCTGGCCATCCATGACCCACTGTGGAAAAGCAGGAGCGTGAAATGGAAGGTGGCCCCTACTGGGGTTTTGGAGGCCTTGGACACTGTGTAGAAGAGGCAGATGATGATGATGATGATGATGATGATGATTATGATGATGATGATGATCTAGAAGAAGGTGGGTTAAAAACTAATGTTGGAAGCCATAGGCTGTCACTGGGACAAGTGATGACCAGCCTTGTTCCCTGGGAGGGCAGACTTCTATACCTGATAGTCTTCTGAGCAGGGGTCACGTTAAACAAATATTTTCCATATTTAAACGTTTTTTTTAATCGATGACAGAAAAATCTGATGGGCATCAGTCATTTTTCACAGATTGCAATTCACACCCCTGACAACTTAATGCAGACACACAGACATTTTCAACTTTATGCATGGAGTACAGGTAATTATATCATTCAACAGATTCCCATGAGACTATCTAAGCATCATCTCAAACCTGAACCTTACCCAATGCATCTCGCTATCTGGGGGCATGGAGCACATCTGTGACTGCACCGGACACAGAACGGCGGTGACAGATCACTGCAACCTAACTACTGATGCAGAAGGAGCACATGCTGCAGGATTTTCTCCCACTGAAACAATCAGAAAAGCCCTTGTTCAGAGAGTCTTGACGATTTCTGATCACTTCAATTGGAGAAATGTTCCCTCTAAAAAATTTGGCTGAAGTGGCACTCGTAATTCCAGTCTCTAATGTGGCAACAGAGCAGGGATTCGGCCTCAATTCTGCTCACTCGAGGGCGCAGTTCAGCTCCATGCAGAGCGTTCTCGCCACAGCAGGTGAAATGTTCATAATTAAAACATGTGGCCTGTTAATCTGCTTGATGTGGGATGCCACGACGTGCATTCTCTGTTCAGTTTGCTCAGATTAAATATTAATTAAAATGAATGAAAATGAAATATTCCTGAATATGTCATCATTATCATTTTAAAATTGACGGGTAAAAAAAGAATTTAACTACATTTTGTTTTGACACTACAAAAAATTGTAGCGTGACCTCTACTTTAGAGTGGGTTTTATTTTACCCAGGCAGCGTTATCCACACACACGCAAAAACAGGGAACATGCGGAAGAGTAACACGAGATGTACCATGGAGAATCTGTTTGGCAAAGATCTGAAAAGGAGTGACTGAAAATTTGGAAGTTTAAATGCTGGGGAGCTGATCAGTGATGTGAAAACCAGATTGAGTCCAATAAACTATTTGTACTACAGCTGTGTGGGTATAACATTATTAATTGGCATAGAATAAGTATATGGAGATCTAGCTAAACTAACTGAACACAGGAAACCTCCATCCATCCATCCATTTTCTTCCGCTTATCCGGGGTCGGGTCGCGGGGGCAGCAGCCTAAGCAAAGAGACCCAGACTTCCCTCTCCCCAGCCACTTGTTCCAGCTCCTCGGGAGGAACCCCAAGGCGCTCCCAGGCCAGCCGAGAAACATAGTCCCTCCAGCGTGTCCTGGGCCTTCCCCTGGGCCTCCTCCCGGTGGGACGTGCCTGAAACACCTCACCAGGGAGGCGTCCAGGAGGCATCCTGACCAGATGCCCGAGCCACCTCAACTGACTCCTCTCGATGTGGAGAAGCAGCGGCTCTACTCTGAGCCCCCTCCGGATGACTGAGCTTCTCACCCTATCTCTAAGGGAGAGCCCAGACACTCTGCGGAGGAAACTCATTTCAGCCGCTTGTATCCGTGATCTCGTTCTTTCGGTCACCACCCAGAGTTCATGACCATAGATGAGGGTAGGAACGTAGATCGACCGGTAAATCGAGAGCTTCGCATTTTGGCTCAGCTCTCTCTTCGCCACGACAGACCGGTAGAGCGCCCGCATAACTGCAGATGCCCCACCAATCCGTCTATCGATCTCCCGCTCCATTTTTCCCTCATTCGTGAACAAGACCCCCAGATACTTAAACTCCTCCACTTGGGGAAGGACCCCATCCCTGACCCGGAGGAGGCACCCCACCCTTTTCCGGCTCAAGACCATGGCCTCGGATTTGGAGGTGCTGATTCTCATCCCAGCCGCTTCACACTCGGCTGCGAACAGCTCCAGCGAAAGCTGTAGATCACGCTCCGATGAAGCCAACAGGACCACATCATCTGCAAAAAGAAGAGACCCGATCCTGAGGCCACCAAAACGGATCTCCGCAACGCCTTGGCTGCGCCTAGAAATCCTGTCCATAAAAGTTAGGAACAGGATCGGTGACAAAGGGCAACCTTGGCGGAGTCCAACTCTCACCGGAAACAAGCCCGACTTACTGCCGGCAATGCGAACCAAACTCTGGCACCGGTCGTACAGGGACCTAACAGCCCGTATCAAGGGGCCCGGTACCCCATACTCCCGGAGCACCCCCCACAGGGCCCCCCGAGGGACACGGTCGAACGTCTTCTCCAAGTCCACAAAACACATGTAGACCGGTTGGGTGAACTCCCACGCACCCTCCAGGACCCTGCTGAGGGTGTAGAGCTGGTCCAGTGTTCCACGGCCAGGACGAAAACCGCATTGTTCCTCCTGGATCAGAGGTTCGACTATCCGTCGGACCCTCCTCTCCAGAACCCCTGAATAGACCTTACCAGGGAGGCTCAGAAGTGTGATCCCCCTGTAGTTGGAACACACCCTGTGGTCCCCCTTTTTAAACAGGGGGACCACCACCCCGGTCTGCCAATCCAAGGGAACTGCCCCCGATGTCCACGCAATATTGCAGAGCCGCGTTAACCAACACAGCCCCACAACATCCAGAGCCTTGAGGAACTCCGGTCGAATCTCATCCACCCCTGGAGCCCTGCCACCGAGGAGCTTTTTAACGCCCTCGGTGACCTCGGCACCAGAGATTGGAGAGCCCGACCCCAAGTCCCCAAACCCTGCTTCCAGATTGGAAGGCGTGCCGGTGGGATTGAGGAGGTCTTCGAAGTATTCCATCCACCGACCCAAAACGTCCCGCGTCGAGGTCAGCAGCACACCATCCCCACTGTAAACAGTGTTGGTGGCAGACCGCTTTCCCCCCCTGAGACGCCGGATGGTGGACCAGAATCGCTTCGAAGCCGTACGGAAGTCGTTTTCCATGGTCTCTCCAAACTCCTCCCACGCCCGAGTTTTTGCCTCAGCAACCATCCGAGCCGCATCCCGCTTGGCCTGTCGGTACCTATCAGCTGCTTCAGGGGTCCCACAAGCCAAAAAGACCCGGTAGGACTCCTTCTTCAGCCTGACAGCATCCCTTACCGCCGGTGTCCACCACCGGGTTCGGGGGTTGCCGCCGCGACAGGCACCGACCACCTTGCGGCCACAGCTTCGGTCAGCCGCCTCGGCAATGGAGGCGCGGAACATGGTCCACTCGGACTCGATGTCCCCCGCCTCCAGGAAACCTGCAGAATAAAATAAAGACAAAGGCAATGATCTCTAATAAAAGAATATAATTTAACTAGAAACCCAGGATTTCCCTTGACTCTGTTAATTTTTTTGAAAAGCAGCTAAAGATTTTTTTGTTTAGTTGGGTTTGAACCTATAACTCGTTTAAATGTCAGGTCTAATGCAATATACTGGAATGTGGTTAATGTGGGGTAATTTTTAATCTGTAAAGCACTTTGAGTTGCGATCTTTGTATGAAAATAGCTTTATAAATCAAGTTTGATTGATTGATTGATTGCTTGATTGCTTGATTGCTTGATTGCTTGATTGATTTATTGATTTATTGATTGATTGATTGATATTGTTCTTGGTTTTATGCTTCCATTAATGTGTTTTCATTTCTTCTCCCTTTTTGTTTTCAAATGTAAAGGTGCTGGTCTTTGCAGTTTGGTCTCCTGTGGTGTGTTTCTTATAAATCATGCATCAGTACGTGGGTTCCTGGGTTGCTTTTGCAACCCAGGAATTGAAGTACTATTCTCTTTTATACCCACAGTTGAACCATGGAGAAAAATGGTTGTGTAACTCCAATAAATAAGATCTTCCTGCAGCATTGATATTTGACTACAAAAACATTAATTTGTATTCAACAGTTTTATAGCACATGTATGAAAATGCTTTTTTGTTGTGGTTTGTGGGTAAGAAATGGAAGTTAAAAGGGACAAAATGGAAATTCATAGGTACAACACTTGCATAAATGATACAGACTGGACAAGGGGCGAATGAAACCAGAGTCTAAATATCATCAGCATCACTTCTACCTTTGAACTATGTTAAAAACATTGGTCAAAAATAAAAATGCTGACACCAAAAAACAGCAGGAAACAGTAACGACTGGATTCTAACAGCAAAATTTGTTGGGTATTTAGGCCAAAGGTGTATTAGCTTTTTTTATTTGTCTTTGTTTGTACCCTCTTCCTTATCTACAAGTCATTATCAGGATGTATTTTTTCACTGAGTGCTCCTTCTAATTTCTCCCAGTGTTTTAGGTATTGAGTTCCTCTAACCTCTGACAGATAACATGTGCCTTTTGAAACTCTTTCCCTGCAAGCCTGACCATTGCTCTCGTGACACAGCATTTCCTGGTTCACCCACCGGCGCCCACCAATCCCCTCTCACTGAACATGTGACACGTAAAACAGCAGCTTGTTTGTGTGCATTAAAGAGTTGAGGCAGGTTATCAGGGTAAAGAGCATGGTATTAATAATTAATGAAATGTGGTTTTGACTTATAAGCAGTCAAATCATACTTTTGAGACACAAAGGACAGTTAGTGATAGAGGAGCACTGCGTAAGCATAAACAGGATTCCTTTATGGGTGTCTATTCTTACCATCATGACATATGTTGAAAGGAATTCAGCGAGTCCCACTCGTGAGAGTTCACTCCTCACCCAAACTTTGGGTTGTTTTATTTCCACTCCGCTCCGCTGGACCCCCACTTCTACAGACCGCACCAAGTCCGTCATTGTTTTCCTTTTTGTTTCGTTCTTTTGGTAGAGTTTACCCTTTTAGCAAAACCTTAAAGGCCTCTCATGTTCAGACTCCCGTGAAGGATTTATGAAGTCCCATTTCAAATGGTGGAAAAAACAAAACTGAGTTGTTTCCTCTTCTCTCCTGTTTCCCTTTTCTCTCCCTTTATGTGTGTGTGCATGTGTGTGCATGTACGTGTGTGTGTCTGTCTCCCTCTATCTCACTAAACCATTGCGTTTGTCCCACAATTTATAGCCCTGATCCAACCCACCTTCTGACGGATTTACTAAAAACCCACAGTCAGATCCTCCAATACTTTTTGACCAATGAGGAAATTTAGTTAGCTGTGCCCAATAAGGCTGTAAAAAGGACAGAAAGCATAGACATATCTTAACTGAAATCCGCTGTGGGTCTTCCCAAGTCTTAGTTCATGTCTGCGTGTTTACAGATAAGCTCTGTTTATTCACAAAAATACCAGGAGATGTGAAAAAATGCAACACAAACTACTGATTAAAAGGATTCCTACAATTCCTACATCACAAAGCTACAAAGTCCCCATAAATTCAAAAAGCCGATACAAATGAAGGAAATTAGATTTTAAAGTGAAAACAACTGATGCCTCAAGAAACGTTCTGACAGCAGAATTTACAGTCTGTGTCGTTTTAATGTGTATTTGAATAGCTTTAAAGACATGAATACAGATTTTCAGCTCCTTCTGAAAGTCAAATAACCTTTCCTCTGGTACCACCTAAAGGCACTAATTTAAAAGATGAGGTAAAATGCAAAAGCCAGACCATTTGTATGACTCTATACCCAGTTTTGGAAACACTTTCACATTAAGAGAGCTAAGCTTTCTGAATCATCTGCAATGTCTAAAATCAGCTTACTAAAAACAGTCGTTTAGACTTTTGTTTCATAACACCTCAGGATTCTAGAAAAGTAGAAGCTTATTTAAGAACTTAGTAATGCTGAATACTTCTGTTTTTATTTTAAACATGTCTTTCAATGCAATTTTATACATTTTTTTAAAAAGGTCTCTCACTCCAACCAAATTTCTTTAAAACAGAACCAACTAATTTCATGAATAACTTTATAAACACATTTATATTTGAACATTTATCTGTTCCCTTACAGCAAGAAGGCACAGGTTCAAATTCTGGCCTGCAGGTCTTTCTGCATTGAGTTTGCATGTTCTCCCTGTGCATGCGTGGGTTCCCTCCGGATACTCCAACTTCCTCTGAGAGTCCAAAAACTATGGAAGCGTATGTGTAACATAAATCAAATTAAAATGGATTAGCACAAATGCTTTTTCATTTTCAAAATCTAGCTGCTATTTTTGACTCATAAATACAATTAAAAAGAAATTATCCAAACTGCTTTTTCATTTTACAATTCAACATTGCTCATTCTGTAACTTAATTAAAATTAAATAGAAAAGGACATTTAAGATTTAATTTTCAAATTGCATCCCAGCAAAATAGTTACAAAATTCAATTTGAAATGTCAAAGTTGAAAAATAAAATGCATTGGCAGAAATACTTTTTCATATTCTGAATACAAATGCCATTTTTGACTCATAAATAAAATTAAAAACGAATCATCCATACTGCTTTTTCATATTGCAATTCAGCGTAGGTCGTTCCGTGACCTAATTAAAACGATAAAGAAAATGTATTGCTTTTTCCTTTTCATCCCTACCCCTGCAAAAGGTGTAACATAATTCAAATCGAATTGGCAATCCCACACGGCGCAGGAGAATTAAATCTTAAAAGCCCTTTTCTATTTAATTTTAATTAAGTTACAGAATGAGCACTGTTGAATTGTAAAATGAAAAAGCAGTTAGGATGATTAGTTTTTATTTGATTTATGAGTCAAAAATGGCATTTGTATTCAGAATATGAAAAAGTATTTCTGCCAATGCATTTTATTTTTCAACTTTGACATTTCAAATTGAATTTTGTAACTATTTTGCTGGGATGCAATGTGAAAATTAAATCTTAAATGTCCTTTTCTATTTAATTTTAAATAAGTTACAGAATGAGCACTGTTGAATTGTAAAATGAAAAAGCAGTTTGGATAATTTATTTTTCATTTTATTTATGAGTCAAAAATAGCAGCTAGATTTTGAAAATGAAAAAGCATTTGTGCTAATCCATTTTAATTTGATTTATGTTACACATACGCTTCCATAAAAAACATGACTGTTGGGTTAACTGGTCTTTCTAAATTGGCCTTAGAGAGAAGACGGATGAGCTGCTGCTGAGATCTCGCGAGAGCTGTGCGTAAGTAATATGGTGGTAAACTGGTAAAACAAACAAACTCGGGTATAAACAAACCATAACATTTGAGCCAAATATAGCAAACGTTTAATAATAATAACCATTATTTTGTATTTCTCCATAAACAAACTGGACGAGGAAACCTTGCACAGCCTGGAAAGCTACTTGGACGAGTGCTTTGACAACATTGTTATGGGCAAGCCACAGAAATCCACCTCTGCTGTGCCGACAAGCACACCATCACAAAAACGCACTCATTCTGAGGCCAGCACCTCCACCATCTCTCCAGAGAAAAGCTACAGCGATATCCTGGACTCAATAGATAAGATAACCAGCCTAGATGCCCGTCTGGGCCTGGTTGAGGTTCTCCATAAAGAATTTCAAGCTCTAAGGGAATCCCTGGAGTTCAGCCAACAACAGGTAGAATCGCTCGCTGCAGAAAACCAAACGCTTAGGGAGAGTGTAAAGAAACTCACCGAGGGGATGATGCAGCTGTCCGGAGAAAGGAAGAGGATGAAAGAAACTATCTTGGATATACAGGCCAGGGAAATGCGGGACAATCTTGTTTTTTCCGGGATCCCAGAACAGGCTGAGGACGACGCTGAATCCACCGTCCGAGATTTTCTCCAACATCAGTTAAAGCTCCCAAGCGACACGGTAAAAAACATCACTTTTCACCGCGTCCACCGGCTCGGAGGTAAGAAGCCCAACAACAGCCGGCCGCGACCTATTGTTGCTAAATTCTAGCATTACAAGCAAAAAGAGCAGGTCAGAGGCCAGGGCAGAGAGCTGCGGGGAACGAATTACAGCGTTAACGATCAATATCCGAAGGAAATCCTGGATAGAAGGCGCGTTTTGTTCCCAATCAGAAAGAAATATATCAGTGAAGGCACCAGAGCTACAGTTACGGTAGATAAACTGTATGTTAATGGGCAGCTGTTCAGGGACCCCCAGCTTATTCCTTGGCTTTATTAGTCATGTAACACTGGTCAGATAAGAGATGTTTTATCAGTCAACTATAATGTAATCTTAGCACAGCTCTGTAAAGTTGTTTACATTACTCAATGTGGGCGGGGCCAGGGCTAATCACTGGGATACTGGCTCTTTTTTTCTTTTCTCATCTTCACATGTCTATCACCAAATGTCTTTGTCACTCCTTTTTTCTTCTTTTATCACTCACACACACACACAGAATTTTTTCATAATATAACTATTTCTTTCTCTCTCACCCTTCACACCTTCACAACTATATTCTATTTCTCTCTTTCTTATATCTCGGCTTTTGGATTTTCAATCAGGCAACCCCAAGCACAAACTAATAATGCACCTGTGTTTATCTGTTTCTATGGTGATATGGACTTTACAACTTTTGTCTCAAAACTATCACTACTCTAAGGTTTCTCACGTGGAATGTTCATGGAGCTGGCACCCGAGAGAAAAGAGTTAAGATTTTTAACCAGCTTAAAAGATTGAAGGCAGATGTCGTCTTATTACAAGAAACCCATAAATCTACCTCAGCTGCAGATGATCTTAAATCCCCTGAGTTTCCTAATGTGTTTTCTGCATGCTATAACTCTAGACAAAGGGGAGTAGCAATATTAATAAATAAAAATGTTAATTTTACAGTAATAGATACAGTTACAGATCCAGAGGGTAGATTTATTATAGTAAAACTATCTATACATAACCAAAAGTTATGTATTGTCAGTATATATGGTCCAAATGTTGATGACCAAAAGTCAGGTGAAGAGGCAGCTGGAGAAACTGAACCGGAACAAGGCTGCAGGTCCAGATGGTGTCAGCCCCAGAGTCCTGAAGGCCTGTGCAGAGCAGCTCTGTGGGATTCTGCAGCACATCTTCAACCTTAGCCTAACTCAGGAGAAGGTTCCAGTGTTGTGAAAGACATCCTGCCTTGTTCCAGTACCAAAGAGAACTCACCCATCAATGACTATAGACCTGTTGCCCTGACATCCCACATCATGAAGGTCCTGGAGAGACTCCTGTTGGCACCCCTGAGTAAGCAAACAAGAACGTATCAGGACCCACTGCAGTTTGCTTATCGCTGTGGAGTTGGAGTTGAAGATGCCATCATCCACCTACTTCAACCAACCCACTGTCATCTGGACAAAGCAGGCAGCACTGTGAGGATCATGTTCTTTGATTTCTCTAGTGCATTTAACACAATTCAGCCTGATTTGCTTTGTCAGAAACTTCTGAAGACACAGGTGGAGCCCTCAACAATCGCCTGGATCAATGACTACCTGACAAACAGACCACAGTTTGTGAGACTGAAGAATTGTGTGTCAAACCAGGTGGTCAGCAGCACAGGAGCACCACAAAGGACCGTACTCTCACCATTCCTTTTCACTCTGTACACCTCAGACTTCCAGTACAAATCAGAGACCTGTCATCTGCAGAAATACTCAGATGACTCTGCAATTGTCGGGTGTATCAGAGATGGACAAGAAACTGAATACAGAGAGCTGGTGGACCGCTTTGTGACATGGTGTGGAAACAATCGTCTCACCTTGAATGTGAACAAAACAAAGGAGATGATTGTAGATTTCAGAAGAAACGGGGATAAGTCAAACACTGTTTCCATCATGGGAGAAGAAGTGGAGGTGGTTGAGGAATATAAATACCTCGGAGTTCACCTTGACAACAGACTGAACTGGCGGCGCAACAGTGAAGCCATCTACAAGAAGGGACAGAGCAGACTGTACTTCTTGAGGAAGCTTAGGTCCTTCAAGGTTTGCAGCAAGATGCTGCAGATCTTCTACAAGTCTGTTGTGGAGAGTGTAATCTCTTCAGCCGTCATCTGTTGGGGTAGCAGCATCAGAGCCAGGGATTTAAAAAGGCTAAACAACCTGATAAAGAAGGCTGGTTCTGTTCTTGGGACAACTGTGGAAAATCTGGAGATGATAATGCAAAGAAGGATTCTTCATAAAATCAAAAAAATTATGGACAACCCTGAGCATCCTCTTCATGAGACAGTCATACAACAACAGAGCATCTTCAGTCGGAGGCTTCTTCAGTTTCGCTGCAATACAGACCGCTACAGGAAATCCTTCCTGCCCACAGCCATCATCATCTACAACAACTCCTTAAAGAATTAATTATATGAGCTATACCAACACGTAATTTCCCTCTGGGATCAATAAAGTATTTTTGAATTGAATTGAATTGAATTGAATGACCCCTCATTCTTTCATTCCTTCTTCTCTGTGCTTCTTGAACACATGGATTGCTCACTTCTTCTTGGGGGCGACCTCAACTTTGGTTTAAATGAAGAAATAGACAGGCTCCGCACAGCAGGGACTCAGCGCAGCTGGAAATCTATAGATATAGTCAAACAGTACATGAGCGATTATGGACTTTGTGATGCATGGCGATCTCTTCACCCCAATGACAAAAAATATACTTTCTTCTCAAATGTCCACCATTCATATTCTCGACTGGATTATTTGTTAGTCAGCAGCTCACTGTTGACTGACATTTCAGACACTGAGATACACCCTATAGCTGTTAGCGATCATGCTCCTGTTTCTCTAACTTTAGTAAATAAAACAGAAACACCTCAAAGCAAAGATTGGAGATTTAATATATCCTTACTTAAGGATAAAGAATTTATTAAAGATTTCGAAAAAGAGTGGGCCTCATATTTGGAATATAACGACCTCCCTGGTACGTCGCCATCCATTCTTTGGGAGGCAGGAAAAGCTGTGATAGAGGTAAAATAGTCTAATTCTCATCAAATAAAAAGAAAATGGGAAAAAAACGTATTCAGGAATTAGAAGAAACTATTAATTCATTAGAAGCTTCTCTAGGTGGGGAGAGACTAGGCAAAATCCGTAAAGCAAAGCTAGAATTAAATCAAATTATTAATAAACAGACCCAGTTCTTAATTCAAAGACTTAAGATAGAAAACTTTGAACAAGGTAATAAATCAGGTAGATTTTTGGCTAACCAGCTTAAAATTAATAAAGAAAAAACAACTATATCTGCTATTAAAGATCAGACCGGGAATACAGTATATGATCCCGGAAGAATAAACAACACATTTAAAGAATTTTACAAGGCTTTATACTCACCAGAGATAAATCCATCAGATCATGAAATTGAAAAAAAAATTTTGATAACATAATACTACCTAAATTATCTGAAAGTCAAGCGATGGCCCTGGATTCACCACTAACAGCTGCTGAACTCCAGGAGGCCCTCCAAGGCATGCCCAATAAAAAGGCTCCAGGCCCAGATGGATTTCCAGCAGAGTTCTATAAAGAATTCTGGAATATTCTGGCACCAACATTCCACAGAATGCTGCAGGAAACCAAGGAAAATGGCCGACTCCCACCAAATATGAATTCTGCCTACATTAGTCTTCTACTAAAATCAGGTAAAGACCCTTTGTTTCCTACCAGCTATCGTCCCATATCCCTTATTAATGTTGATCTTAAAATAATCTGCAAAGCCCTCGCAAAAAGGATAGAGAAAGTAACCCCTCTTATAATACATCCTGATCAAACTGGTTTTATTAAAGGGAGACATTCATCCACAAATTCACGTAGATTAATAGATTTAATAGATTTTTGTTACTGTTAAAACATTAAAACTAATATATTATCTTTAGATGCAGAAAAAGCATTTGATAGAGTTAACTGGAAATTCTTATTTGTAACACAAATTTGGCTTTGGAAATTCTTTTATAAACTGGTTGAAAATATTATACAGTTCACCAACAGCATGTATCAGGACAAATAACCAAACATCATCTAGGTTTTATCTTCAGAGAGGTACCAGGCAGGGATGTCCTTTCTCTCCCTCTCTGTTCGCTATTTTTATTGAACCACTAGCTGCAGCAATCAGGCAAACTCACAATATTAAAGGCATAAAATGCAATAACATAGAACATAGAATCAGTCTTTATGCAGATGATGTATTACTTTTTCTCCAGCATTCACAAACCTCTTTCTCTCAGGTAATCGGGTTGATAAACTCTTACTCAAATGTTTCAGATTGTTCTATAAATTGGTTAAAATCTACAGTTCTTCCAATCAATTGTTCTGTCCAGAATCCAACTACTACACAACTGCAGTCAGGGAATATTGCCTATTTAGGTATCAATGTCTCACCAAGACTGGCAGATTTAATAACGCTAAACTACATCCCACTTTTAAAAAAAGTGTAAGATGATCTTGCTAGATGGAAATCCCTACCCATATCCTTTTTTGGGAAAGGTTGCTTCAATAAAAATGATGGTTTTGCCCAGAATCAACTACTTATTCTCAATGATCCCAAGTAAACCATCACTAGACTGGTTTAGATCTCTGGACTCCTCTATCTCTAAATTTCTCTGGAAAGATAAACCCCCACGTATCAGCTTAAAAACACTGCAGAAGACCAAAGAAAAAGGAGGTCTAGATCTACCAAACTTCCATCATTATTTCTTAGCCAACAGGCTCCAATACATCTCAAGATGGTTAAAACATAGCTACCTAGACGAGTCCTGGATAGACGTAGAACAGACACTATGTAATAAGATAAAACTTTCAGACCTACCATTTATTAGCTCAAATATAAAACAATATGAATGCTTTAAAGGCATAAATATCAGCTCCTCTCTGACAGCATGGTGGGAGTTTCTAAAAATGACAGAGTCCACAATAATCCCATGCAGACGTACACCCATCTGGAATAACCCCGACATCTTGCAAAAAAAATTTATGATAAGTTTTCCAGTCTGGAGGTGCAATGGAATTGAATACCTGGAACATATATTTGAAGGAACAGACTTTATCCCATTTAAAACATTAATTACACAATATGGAATTGATTAAAACAAATTCTTAGAATATTAACAAATTAAATCTATTATTAAAGGTAAATTTAGGCTCAATACAGCTGAATTACACATTCCAGCAAGAGTTTTAGATTTTCTTAATCTCAACCCCCCCAAATTGCTGTCTAAAATATACAAAACTTTATCTACATTAGATGAATCAATAGCCATCCCTATTTCAAAATGGGAGGTGGATTTATGAGCCAGCTTTGACCAAAATGTCTGGTCTCAGATATGTTTAAGAACCTTTAAAATAACAAAAAATCCTCATTTGCAATTAATACAATACAAAATCCTTCATAGAATACACTATACAGGTCAACGAATGTTTATGATGGGTTTTACATCGTCTAATACCTGCTTACAATGCACAAGCAATATACCAGATACTTATGTTCATGCGCTTTGGTTCTGTCCACCTGTTAAGAAACTTTGGTGCCAGATATGTGAGGACTTATCAAAGTGTCTGAAATGTAACATCCCACCATCTCCCTCAATTTGCCTGTTAGGAAATTTAAATGATGTCACCATGGACACAAAGTCAGTTCTAATTGTTCAGATTGCCTTATGCATCGCTAAGAAAACTATCCTCCTGAACTGGAAAAATAAAAAAGCTCTTAATATTAATCAGTATAGAAATCTCTTGTTGGACCATATTGGTCTTGAGACAGCCTCTGGCTCCATATCTGATCAATCTCTCTGGGCTCCTTTGATCGGCTCCATCACCTAGTGGGGATGGGGGTCATTTGGTTTTGTCGTTTGGGACACTGTTGCTGATGTGGGGGTTTTGGGGTTGGAGGCGTCTGGGGGGGACCCCAGGGGGTGGGATCACTGGGCGGATGGGGCGCTGGACGTCGTGGCCGGCCTGGGGTTGGGCTTTGGGTGGTAACTCCTGATGGCTGCATACTGTGCCTTGGGGGGGTTGCACTGGCGGACATGGGTTACTGGCCTGGTGGCAGTGCTGCGCCTGGGTAGGGTCTGGGGTGGGCCTGGGGATTCGGGGCTCGGGGGCGCCGCGCCCCCTAGCTGTGGTCCTGGCTGGGGGTCGGCCGGCATTGGGTCTCTGTTGCCTGTGGGGGTCGGGGCCGGCTGGCATGCCCAGCCGCCTCTCTTTTTCTCTGGGCCAATTGTCATCGCCGGTCCCTGTATGGCGTCTCGCCTTGTTTGCTGGTTGGGGTGCCTGGCTGCTGGTCGCGGCGGCTGGGTGGCATTTCTGGGCCGGATCAGTCCTTTTTCGCACTGGACTTGGCTCCTGGGTCTTGGTCTTTGTGCGGGGCGCTGGGGTCGGGCATTTGGCCTGGTTCGGTCGGACTTGCGGGTGGACTGGCCGGGTGGACTGGCCGGGTGTTGGGCGTGCAGGGCAGGTGGGTGGGGCGCTGGGTTTGGTCTCCTGCCGAGCCGTTGAGCAGCAGTGGTCGCTCCACAAGGAATGGGGCTGGTGGATGTCGGCCTGGTGGGTCGGCCGCCCGGCTCATCGGTTTGCTCCTGGTCTGGGCAGGTACGTCGCCGTGGTTCGGGCTACGGGGGCCTCCGGTGTGCGGGTGGCCCTGGGGGCCTCCTTTGCTGGCGGGGAGGCTGTTGCTGTGTAGCGACAGGTGCTCTCCCCCTACTAGGGCACTTGGACGGGGGGGAGGGGTGTGCGGGAGGGGGGGGGGAGGGGGGGGGTGGCGAACTCAACCTGGGTGTCTAGTGTTTTTTGTGTTTTGAGAGTAGAGCGAATGTCAGGGTAGGTTTAGTTCCCCTTCTGGGATAGGTCTGGGGGGACTGCCTTGGGGTCCATGGGGCTTTGTGGTGCTGTGGCCGTGGGCCCCGGGTCGAACGTGCCATGGCCTCCCTCCCCTGGTGGATCCCGGTGAACAGCGGTGCTTATTGGGGTCAGTGGGGGAGCTGGCTCCCTGGGAAGACATTTTGTCTTCCAGTCCTTCCCTCCCCATCCCTAGACACCTCTGTCCACCCGCTCTATCACTTTACCACTCATATAGGGTCTTGGGGCATGGGCACATCACGGGGGTGCGAGGAGGGGCTTCCCTCCTCGCTATCCCGTGGTCTCCTGGGTCCCAATTTTAATATACAACTTAGACACTCCCACTTATAACATTCTCACGCGACACATATGTAGGGACTTTGGGGTGGGCACACTTTTCGGCATCCAGAGGGGGAGGGGTTCAATCAGCTTCACCTCTGGTGCCGGTGCCCACTGTTAAACCACATATAGACACTGAGGGCTCGGGGTGGGGGTTGGGGGTTTGTGTGGCTGCCTTCCCCACATCCCACCCCTCTGTTTTAAATGGACATTATAACAACACGCATCAATACCATACTCGAGCAGGAGGATGGAGGCTAGGGGTCTTTTCACACCCCTGTTCGCTACGGGCCATCAGGGGTTGGGGTCCGGAGGAAGAACAGGCAGTCTGGTCCTGGTCCTGGGCTGTGGGGCTGCTTTGCCACTGTGGGGCCCTTGGCGGTCTGCTTGTCTCCATCCTAGAAGGTAGGGGGTCCATCTCCCAGGTCCGGGGGCTGGTGGCTCTACTGGGGCATCGGTACCTGGACCTGGGAGCATAAAGTGTGTATGGGGTGTGTGAGTGAGGGTATAGCGTCATTTTTTTGGGTGTCTTGGTGAGTCAGTGAGAATGTATGGGTTTAAGAGGGAGGGAACGTATGACTGTGTCTGTATGTCTTTGTCTACCTGTCAGGTTGGATCTTGGTCTGCCCCCTCGCCTGGCGCACCTCAGGCCTTACACTTAATGGGGGGCCTATTTCCCCTCCGTCACTCCCCGCCGGTGACGGGGGCCCCTGCCTGCCGGTGCATCGGTGGTCGATCTGGTTCGGACCTGGTGCGTGCCTGGCCGGGCCTGGGGGGGCCGGTGTGTCGGTCGGCCGATGCGCTGGGCCGATATCTTCCTTTGGTTGATTGGGGCACCTCTTTTAGAGGTGCCAGGTTTGGGATTGTTGGGTGGTGCCTGCTCGGTGGCTCGGCGGGATGCGTATCCGGTTCATTGGCGGGTTTGACCGGCCCTGGCCCTCGTTGGATGCCTGGTCTCGGCACCCTGCGTTGCGCGGGATCAGGACCCGGGAGCTGGTACAACTTGGTGTCCAGATGCTGGCTGAGCCCAGCCTGGGGATGCTGTCCGTCCCCTGCGGCTATCGGTGGGGCGCTGGGATGTTGGCGGTGGGGATTGGCCTAGGGTGGAGGCGGCACGTGGCGGCCGGCCGCGGGCCCTGCAGTGCCGGGGGCCCCTCGTTGGCCCGGTCCCTTGTCGGGTATCCGCTGGGGGGTGGGGTGCCCAGGCTCTCCCGGTCCATTGACCGGCCCGCCCTGGCGCGGCCGGTTGCCGGCGGGGCCCATGGGCTCGTCACTGCTGCCCCCCGGGCCCCTGCATAGTGGCCGCTGGACGTTCCCCTGGGGTTCTCCTTTGCTCCACTCTTGGGGGATACGGTCGGCCCAGCCCGGGTCCGCCTGGGGCTCTGGGGGTCCTTTGGACGTCTTTGCTCCGATCTCCTTCATGTCTGCATCGATTCCTGGGAGACGGATTGATGCCTGCTCACACCAACTATCGAACACTCTTATGGAGAAACCTTATGTGCACCAGCATGCTAACACACACACATAGATGTGGGGTCTCTGGTGTTTAAGGATATATTCTTGGGCTGAGGTTATCATTACTAGAGCTTGATTAATCGCTACCATGAGTTTTTCTGTGACATTGTTGTTGTATTTTTATATCTATTTTCGTCTGATGTGGTTGTGTAATTCTTAGTTCACAATGTTTGGTTTGTTTTGTCGATGTTCCTTTTTCGTGTTTTGTTTTGTTTTTCCCCGTCTCTCTGCCGTCCTGTGGGTATGGAGGCAGACTTCAATGTCTTCCTGTGTTTTCTTTGTTTCCCTTCCTCTCTTGTATTTTCAACTCACCCTCTCTCTTGACTTTTTGTTTCCTACCTCTCTTCTTCATCTTCCTTGTTTCTTCTCCTTAATTTTCCGTCTCCGTGTCCATAACATCAGGAAATAAGAACCCCAACAATTCATAATAAAGATTTTTCACACATATATCAAGTGGAGGACTATAGCAAAAGCTGTACTGCTCCGCTTGTGAAAGTAAATCTGTTGGGCTTCTACTTGGTACTCAGACACCAATTCTGAGCTCCACACTGCCAAACAGGACACGTAAAAAAAAATAAAAAAAAATGGCCTTAGGTATGAGTGTGTGCGTGCATGGTTGTTTGTCCTGTATGCCTCTGTGTTGCCCTGTGAGGTTAGAGTGACCTGTCCAGGGTGTACTCTGCCTTTTGCCCCGGGAGATAGGCACCAGCCCCTAACAACCCTGCAGAGGATGGGGGGGAATAGATAATGGATGGATGGATTTGTCGTTATTAGTGAGACTGATTCTGAAAATAGACCCAAGTTTATAATACAATGCCTTTTTACTGTGACTTTTTCACATTTTGGTTTCATTACAACCATAAACTTAAATGTACTTTATTGGGATAAAAGTCCAGGGAATTAGAGAGTTAATCAGAGTAGTAACCAAAAGGCTTATTGTAACTCTGGAGGAGCTGCAGAGTTGAGGGAGAATATGTTGAAATGACAATTATAAGTAGGTTTTTTTTGTGATTTTCACAATATTGTTGTGAAAAGGAAGCTGGTCAGAATTGATAAGAAGATTGTTGCAGCTAAATTTCAAAACCATGAACCCTGTCTTCTTTTCCTTAATGGTTATACCCTGCTTTGAGTTGGTCTGTCACATAACATTAATTGAAGTTTGTGGTTGTAATGTGACAAAATGTGAAAGGGTTCAAAGGGTATGAATACTTTTGTAAGTTACTGGAGAGACATGTCAGTCCCACCAGTCCAAATATAGTTGCATCTGGCTGTGGATGATCTAAGGTGGTGGGACTGAAATGCTGAACTCAGTATTACAGGATAATATTTCTCAAATCAAAAGATGATGTTATGATTACTATTTGAATTTCTGATTGTGGATTAAATGTAAGGTTTGAATGACCTGGCATAGAATCATAATTTGAAGGTCCTTGTTCAACTTTGGAATTCAGAAAATTTGCCCACAGGCTTTGCACAATTTGTAAATTACATTTTTTTTCTTGTAAAATTGGCTGCATTTTAGCAGTTACTTTGCAACAATCATTAAAACCATAATTAGTTATTAGCAGTGACTCTCAAAAGTGTTTAAACTGCCAAATGTTAAATACCAGAATTTACCTCAGTTAAAAATTAAGACCATGATGGATAACTTCATAATTATTTCCACCCTTATTATATATAATATATATATATATATAACATATAACCACTGTCCACTTTTTTAGGTACACCTTGCTAGTACCGGGTTGGACCCCCTTTTGCCTTCAGAACTGCCTTAATTCTTCGTGGCATAGATTCAACAAGGTACTGGAAACATTCCTCAGAGATTTTGGTCGATATTGACATGATAGCATCACGCAGTTGCTGCAGATTTGTCAACTGCTCGTCCATGATGCGAATCTCCCGTTCCACTACATCCCAAAGGTGCTGTATTGGATTGAGATCTGGTGACTGTGGAGGCCATTTGAGTGCAGTGAACTCATTGTCATGTTCAAGAAACCAGTCTGAGATGATTCGAGCTTTATGACATGCCGCATTATCCTGCTGGAAGTAGCCATCAGTAGATAGGTACACTGTGGTCATAAAGGGATGGACAAGGTCAGAAGAAATATTCAGGTAGTCTGTTGCGTTGCAACGATTCTCAATTGGTACTAAGGGGCCCAAAGTGTCCCAAGAAAATGTCCCCCACAGGAAAAAACAACAACTAAAAGACATAGCAACATAACAAGTGCAATCGCCTACTGTCTTGCTAAAGACATGCTACCAATGACAGAAAATGACAGATCCAAGCAGCTAATTAAGGTAATAGACCCTCGTTACCAACTCCCTGGGTGTAAACATTTCTCTCACAGACTTTCACAGTTTGAGTGCTGAGAGATTGTTGAGAAGGAGCTACAAAGTGTGGTCAACTTTTCAGTTTTAGCTTTGTATTTTCGTTTCCCCTCATTTATTGCCTCACAGCATAATATCAAATCAAATTTATTTATAAAGCGCTTTTCATGCAAACAGTAATACAAAGTGCTTTGCATGATAAAAACAGTTTAAACATTACAATAAAATAAACCTTCACACACAGAGTATAACCTAGCAGTCAAAAATGACCACATACACACACCTGATTCTGGTCTCATTCTCGCAGTTACGCGCACACAAACAGTCTTTCTTTCTGTCTCTCCTAAATATATTTACAGTCAATACTCTCAACTCAGTCTAAGCTATAAAGTCTTACTCAGTCTAAGTAATAAACCATTAGAGGCCGTGGGATACCGTGGATTTTATGGCTTTGGATGTTCTTATAGGCACGACGCGATAGCGACGCGAATTGAGGTTATATTTTCAGCCTAAAAGGTTTATCCAATGAGAAGCTATATTTGAGCTAGTCTGGACGTTAATGGTAGCTGTTGTGCACATAGCCTAGCGTGTTTGCCATTACAAATGTTGCCTCTATTATTTCTTCTCAAGGAGCACCAACACTTTCTTTGGAGATTTGGACAGCATGGCTCGGACCTTCGCCTGGAGACGCCAGGGGATCATGGATGGGATGTCTGTCAAAGGTGTATTGACCAAATACCCCCACTTAAGGATTGCTGCTAGAGTAAAAAGTAAAAAGTTAAAGCATGCACCAGATGTTGGTGACTTGGCTGTAGAGGTATTATCCTTGTGAAAAGTTATTTCTATGTAGATGGAATTTAGTAATGGACATATACTCTAAGTTTGTCAGACGCCGATTTAATGGTGTGCTAATTGTGTAATGACTCACAGAATCTCACTTATGTCTTATATTTTATTACAGTGTTTTGAGAAGGTTGATAGAATTCATCCTTCAACAAGTAGCTTCTGTCATTTCTTCAGAGAAGACATCAGTGGCATAATGTCGAATGTGCTGAAACTGGCCGAAGGAAAATCTCCATTCATGGAAGCGTACTCACTATCAAGACAAGATTCTCTAGCTGATATTCATTGAAATTTAATTTGATGTTGTAATGACAGGCTATTTCTCTGCATCAGGAGTTGATCTAAGAGCTGGTCTTGTATTCTTGCCATCCATCTTCAGAGAAAAGATTGATAGCTGCATCACTACGGAAAAGGTAGGAAGCTGTTTCAGTCCCTAATATTGCTCTTTCACATGTAAAATCCCAGGATTTTTTCACTCCCGTTGCAATACCCAGAGCCCCACCAGATGTCAATGGCCTAGTCGTCTCACAATACTCGTGAGGGGGTGTGTCCAATTTTGTGGACTGTATCTATGCATCCATGCAAGTTTCAATAAAGTAGCACATAGCCTACGCAGTAACTAAGTTAAGGGAAGACAAGGGAAAATAGACAATGCATATTCGATCCATACAAACCGAAAAATAATCTGTCATAGGCTACATTTGAAAGAAACAGTGTTTCAATTGTATGATTGTTTTCCATAGTGCCACTTCGGGACTGAACTATTCTGTGAAAGCTGCGTCAAACTGTAACATCCGTCCTCTTCCCGTCCAATCCCTGAGCACTCACTCACAACCACCAGGGGTCCCCAAAGTCATTCCTCAAGGGCCGGTATCCTGCATGTTTTAGGTCTTTCCCTGGTTCAACACAGCTGATTCAAATGGTCCAACTACCTCCTCAGCATGTCAAAGTTCTGCTAATGAGCCATCATTTGATTCAGGTGTGTTGAACCAGGGAAAGAACTAAAACATGCAGTATACCGGTCCTTGAGGACCGACTTTGGGGACCCCTGCTCTAGATCCTCATCATCTGGTTCACATTCCCTGCCACTAATCCCTATCCCCTCACCTGTTCAAAACACTCTACCATTTGGCTGCTCTCTGGGCATTACGGGGAGGAACCGCTAATTGTCAGCTTTGTGTGTGAAATGTTTTGTGTATTTTGTATTTTATATGGTTATGGGAAAGGCAAGTTAAGTTTGGTTTCCTGTATTGTAAAATTTCTGGCAAATGTTATTGGAGAATTCCAGTGAAAAATCACTTTTTGACGTTTTGTAGTACTACAGATTCAAGTCAAAGTCAAGGATCTTCTCTGTCAACTTTGGAGGCATTAAATGATACGCTATTTTCAACAATATGCTCAAAAATGCTTTGAACACATAGCCTTAGGGCAGAAAACCGCTTATTTCTCACGGTATGCAAAACCATCATGCTCCACAGTAGATGGGTGACAAATAGCTTCTTACCATGTAAAATGATCCACTGTCAATGTTTTATCCGGTCAGAAGGTTGAATTAGAAGTTAAAATGTGAGGTATGTCCAACTTTCAAATCTCCCCCCATTGAATTCTGGTTTGAATAAATATGACTCCCGTCAAAATCCTCAGGAACAAAATTCTTCTCTACCATTACAGAACTCAAAATACCAGAATGAAATAAGTGTTTGTCTTTTTCTGGTGAAAAAGTTTTGGTCTTGTCGAAATATGTTGTGCATTGTGTGACGTCACATACTGTAAGATTTAAGCGGGGGGAGATTTGAGAGTTGGACATATTACACATTTTAACTTCTAATTCAACATTCTGCCCACATACAACATTGACAGGGGATCGTTGTACATGGTAAGAATCTATTTTTATCACCTATCTATTGTGGAACATGATGGTTTTCCATACCGTGAGTCGTAAGCGTTTTTCTGCAACACGTGGAAATTGCCCTAAGGCTAGGTGTTCAAAGCATTTGCAAGCGTAATGTTGAAAATAGTGAATATAACCCCTCTGATATTGACAGGGAAGATCCTTGACCCTGACTTGCATCTCTGGCACTACGAAACATATCAAAAAGTGATTTTCACTGGAATTCTCCTTTTTAAGAAGTGAATTCTAAAAAATCTTCTTGTATTTCATTGTAGACTGCTACACCTTCCCCAACCATACAGCTGAAGGACTGATTGGAAAACAGCCATCGCTGGAGGAGGGTCCTGTGTGAGGGTCCTGTGTGGTCCAAGTGGACCGCATTGATGTGTGCCAGGCAGCAACTCTTGACGTGGCGTTCATTGCAGCTTCCAGTATGTACTTCATATTCAATGTGGCCTACCCCTCACAACTTAAAAACACTGCCTTTCCTCCAGAAGCGAATTGCTAACATTACTGAGAAGGGTGACAAACCGATACCGGTTACTGTGCTAAGAATCAATCAACTCTGTTAAAAACATGCCTCTGTTGCACCAGTGCCCAAAGTGCACACGGATAACTTGTACTTTGACAAAGTTACTTCAACATATTGGACTTGTTCACGCACACAAAGCCAATTTCAGTATCACTTGTGGTTTAGGGGGTTGCCCATCATAGTTTTCACAATTTTGTTCATACAGAAGATATGTTTATAGGACTCCAGGCTACAGTTTTTGTGCTTAAGAGGTTCATTAGGCTTACTGATTATGATTTTATACCAAAGTACATTCATAAACGCCAAAATGTAGCATTGTTTGTACCTGACGACAAGTTTCGGCTACTTTGCTTCTGCAGCCTTCATCAGAGATGTCAGGTGATGTTGGTGTGACCTCAGCTGTGCGGAGTTGTGTAGGTTTTGCCTTTCCACCTGAGGTGATGGGATGGTGGGGTCCCCCAGCTAGGGCCGGGTGGGGGTTTGGGAGCCGTCTGCTGTGTGATGGTTCATTGGACAGCTGAGATCAGGTGGAATGGCAAAACCTACACAACTCAGCACAGACGAGGTCACACCAGCATGACGTGACACCTCTGAAGGCTGCAGAGGCAAAGTAGCCGAACTTGTCAGGTACAGACATTCTTACATTTTGGCCTTTATAAACAAACCATGATATACATTAGTGTACAGACTATGTATATTTTGGGGAAAAAAATCACAAGACCACTTCATCCCTACAGACCTGTTTCGTGAGGAACTCTCACTCTTCAGGGGACTTATTAGAACATTCACATACCATGGTTTACATAATAAATCCCCTGAAGAGTGAGAGTTCCTCACAAAACAGGTCTGTAGGGATGAAGTGGTCTTGTGACCCCCCCCCCAATCTATACATAATATTGCGCTCTACCCCGGTATCGAGCATTGTACAACAGAAGAGTCCAAGACAGACATATGAATGTACAGACTATGTATGAGCTCCACAGGAGTTTTCATTTCAATGCTGATCTATGAACGGCTCGTCATTCCTGATGCTTTCAGTTTTGTACTTGACCCAAGTAGCAACATTGTTGACAACATTTTTGTCATTTTCTTTTTTTATAGTTTTTTATGGTATATGTACAGTTTGAATTGTTTATGTACAGTTTATGAATTACGAGGACCCCCACATGAGTCTTTGTTTCAATGCTGATTTATGAAAGGCTCATCATGCCTGATGCTTTAAGTTTTGTGCTTGACTGTTGAGGAAGCTTTTGGATTCTACCAATGTATTGTTTCATTGGATTTGATACAGAAATGTGGCTGTTGTACATGTTACTGTTCACTTGATATTTCAAAAATCTTGCATGAAAGAGATGGAAAATCTTTGAATTAAAATAAATTAATGAATCACGCTATCTGTCTTGAATGTATTCGTCTCTTACAGGACTACAGTATATACAGTATGTAAGTCATGTTTTCTTCAACAGACAGATTTAGCACCAGTGTTTCAAGAAGTACCAAAATAACACTTTGGAGATAAAGATAAATAGGTACAATTATCTACCCAGGGTCAAAGGTACATGGTTGTACTTTCATAGGGTACAGCTGGAGAGACAAGCCTATTGTACCATTTTAGGTATATTCCTGTACCTTGATTTCTCTGTTGAAGAGGTACATTATTGTTGCAAGAAGTACAAAAATGCCACTACAGTGGTACAGATGAAAAGGTACAAAAAAGTACCAAGATGTAAGGGTACACAATTGTACTCTGCTGGGGTACAGCTGACGACACATCTATTGTACCATTTTGGGTACATTTCTGTTCCTTGTTTGCTGTTTGCAAAAGGTACATTATTGTCACAACGGGTATAGAAAAGCCACTTCGGAAGTACAAATAAAAAGGTACATATTTGTTCCTCTATAAGGTACCGCTGGGGAGACGAGGCTATTGTACCTTTTCAGGTACATTTCTTGACCTTTATTTTTTGTGTGTATGGTTTGTTCAGTTACCTATTTAACTAAGTTACCTATTGATACAAAGAAGTTCCTGCTCTCTAGGTAAGACTCAAACCAGTCAAATAAAGCTGTGGCGTGCCTAGAGATTCTTCCCAAAGAAGACTGAATGCCAAATCTAAATCAAAGGGTGATTCAGTAAAGTACTAGATTAAGGATGTTCCCATGTGATGTGATTTGTTAGTTTGTGTTTTTCCCACCCTGTCAACGTAATGGTGGAGATGCAGCGCACAGACTGATTTATACAAAATACTATTATACTTAATCTGACCCAGTAAAATTTGAGTATATTTAATGTAAGCTAAACTGTTTTAATTTTGTTCTAATCTA
Source organism: Valencia hispanica (assembly GCA_963556495.2). Lineage (NCBI taxonomy): Eukaryota > Metazoa > Chordata > Actinopteri > Cyprinodontiformes > Valenciidae > Valencia > Valencia hispanica. The sequence goes on from OY747708.1 coordinate 26,300,249, forward strand.
TTGAATGTAACCGAATTTGGAGAAACATAATTATTGGACGTCTTGGTGTTATTATAACCAATCAGGCCGGGTTTATGACAGGCATTGTCTGTCACTCATTAAAGTGCCCCTGGAATGAAATTCCCCGTGACGTTTGGGCCCTTTTAGTCACACTCTAAGTACCTTAATACTGTATCAAAGGATTGTTAGCCGTAATTCAGTTTTGTTGTATTATTGCAGCCCCTACTAGGTGGCCCTTCTTTTAGCTTTAGCACAGAATGACAGAGTTTTGGTGGGCGGGGCCAAGCCATGCGCCTCTATTGTCAATTGAGTCTCTGACGTCCGCATCTGATGAACATTGACAGACATGCATTTGGCACCACAAATTGCCCAAATTCCAATGTTATGTATGAATTGTAATTAGGTTTAGGGCTTATTATATTGTGTGTTGAACAATAATCTGTTTACAAATTACAGGCCTAATAAAATATTTGATCATCCATCCACACATCCATCCTCATTACGTCTCTAGCTTCACCATGACAGTAATGGCTCAGTTATCCCCTTACTATAACTATGTAATGGTGTTTCAATTTGAAAGGCACCTGAGGAGGAAGCAGAAAGGTAGAGGACGTCTTCCACAGGTGATCCAGACAGACGTGCTGTGTATGGAGGGGACAGGCTGTGTGTGTGTTTGTGCGAGAGAGACGTGAGTGACAGAGAGACAAAGAGAGAGGAGGGAATGAATATGCTGCGTGTTTTAAGCAGCGTAAAAAATAAAAAACGAAATGCAATATATGACGGTTGGTGTTGATTTTTTGTTTTATTTGTTTTTTGGTCGGCGTGGACCTGTGGCAGTCGATGTTTAATCTGTGGCGCACCGCCACAGATTTGTCATGTTTGGGAAACACTGGTATAAAATAGCTGAAGAATAGTATTGCGGAAGTATACTTACTTGTAAAGGGATATTTGCTGGTTCACGGAGAGTTGGTATTGATCCTGGTAAAAGTTTAAGACAATCTGCGAATCCAATGCTGTATTGTTATTGTTAATAAAACATTCGTCAGAGAAATGTTTGTCACAAACGACCACGCGCTTCGGGAGTCGGTTGGGTACATTCCCTGCATAAATAAAGTCCATCCACAAGCTTTTCAGTGGCTCTGAAGTGGGGAGGACAGTGTCAATGCGGTCTGGACTCCATGTTGTCAGTTTGTTGTTTGCCTTTTACTGTAGCTCTCGTTGTTTAGGTTGTAATAAGCGCCGCGGGGGGAGGGACTTGGAAAGTGTAGTTCAGAGAAGAGGGTAATTATGGAAGCGTATGTGTAACATAAAACAAATTAAAATGGATTAGCACAAATGCTTTTTCATTTTCAAAATCTAGCTGCTATTTTTGACTCATAAATAAAATTAAAAAGAAATTATCCAAACTGCTTTTTCATTTTACAATTCAACATTGCTCATTCTGTAACTTAAAATTAAATAGAAAAGGACATTTAAGATTTAATTTTCAAATTGCATCCCAGCAAAATAGTTACAAAATTCAATTTGAAATGTCAAAGATGAAAAATAAAATGCATTGGCAGAAATGCTTTTTCATATTCTGAATACAAATGCCATTTTTGACTCATAAATAAAATAAAAAACGAATCATCCTAACTGCTTTTACATTTTACAATTCAACAGTGCTCATTCTGTAACTTAATTAAAATTAAATAGAAAAGGGCTTTTAAGATTTAATTTTCAAATTGCATCCCAACAAAATAGTTACAAAATTCAATTTGAAATGTCAAAGTTGAAAATGAAAATGCATTTGCAGAAATGCATTTTCATTTTCAGAATACAAATGCCCTTTTGACTCATAAATAAAATGAAAAATAAATTATCCAAACTGCTTTTTCATTTTGCAATTCAGCGTAGCTCGTTCAGTGACCTAATTGAAAAGATAAAGAAAATGTATTGCTTTTTCGTTTTCATCCCTACCCCTGCAAAAGGTGTAACATAATTCAAATCAAATTGGCTATCCCTCACGGCGCAGGAGAATGACGTCAGGGCTCCTTCTTCTTCTTCAGTCCCCAGCCTGACCGTGCTTAGCAATCAAAACGTTAGGGGGCGTTTGTTTATAGTTCATGCTGGTGAAAGAGAGGAAAAGTAACAAGAAGGCAAGTGGAAAAGTATGAGAGTGTGAGCATACACATTTATAAAGGCTGTGTGGTCCAAATTCAGGGGCTGCATCCTTCTAAGGACCCGTCCTCCCTGGTCTAAGAAGGACGTCGGGTCATTCGTAGACCAGGTGGACCGCCGCATGTTAGACCACCTTCAAGTAAGGCGACACTTGGAAATATGCCGTCAAGCCAGCCGTTTATAGTAATATTACATTTCAGTTTTTCTTTTTTAATAAATTCACAAAAATTTCTACATTTGTTTTTCTTCTGTCAAGATGGGGTGCTAATGGTACATTAATGAGAAATAAAATGATCTTTTTTGATTTTTGAAAATGGCTGCAATGAAACAGAGTGACAAATTTAAAGGGGTCTGTACACTTTACATAACTAAATATTACATAACTATATATATATATATATATATATATATATATATATATATATATATATATAGTTATTTAATAGTTATATAAATAACTAAATATTACATAAAATGTTTCTAATATTCAGTTGATTTAAAAACAAAATTGTGTGCCAAATTGAATTGAATATAGTTTTTTTCTTACTATGTGATGTCTTGCTAATCGGCACTTTCTGAATAAATAGAATGAATAGATTTTTTTAAACAACCAGTGCAACAATAATTTTACATTTTTATGTTTTTAACACCATTGCGGGTCATAACAGCATGAGCTCTTCTCTGCATCTGCCTCAGTGCTGGTGACATTGTGGCACCTGGGGATGAGCTTGAAGATGATGTAGCAGAGGATGAGGCTGGTTTGGAGAACTCAGTGGTGTTCTCCGGTGGGACAAACTGTCTTCTGAACATGTCTTAGTGATGTGGCAGCAGTCAATTAAGCCAGCCCTGGACGACGCAGCGCAAAGAACAGTGCAAAGAAGCTACCCGAAGCCTTCTCTGCAGACCAACCTAAATGATGTTCCCCTCGTCAACCAGAAAATACCACCCACAGGTTTCAGCTGGATGACTCCATCCACATCTCTGAGCTTTATTCAGCCTGTTTATTCTAATAAAGCTTAAAGAACGGCCCAGGAAGAGCTCATTCAGGTTAATCCTGCATGAGTAACTATAAATAACTACACAATAATTTATCCTAATGTCAATTTTTGTTGTTTCATTTCAATAGACATTTTAAATTGTTCAAAGTAAGCTCAATGTTCATACCTTTAAAAATTCAATGCAACTGTTAGTAAAATGACAATTATATTTCAGATTTGTTTTAATCAATTTATTTATAACAACCATGGAACAACTAAATAACCAAAGTGACAAAAACATAAATTGACAAACAGAAAACAGTGATCCATCCGGCCCTTCCTCTCCTCTCCTCTCCACTCCTCCGCCTCCCTTGGATTCCTCATGTCCTAAACAAGAAATCAATACACAGTTTACAAAAAGAGCAACACAAAAACTTGTAGCAAATCTCTATTTATTAACATGATCAGTCATAAGTTATGTATTGATGCACTGCTGCACATGCACATACAGTACTTTTTCATTACAAAAATAATCTCATTTGTTTTTGGCCAACAATGGGTGACATTCCCCTCCAGATTTACCATAATTGTATTTATAAAATAGATAGAAAATAAGTGCAGATGAGGAACATGGCAACTGTGTTATTTGTGAATTCAAAACTATAGTTTTTACAGCAGAACACAAGAGATCACATACTAAGAATACAGGTTATGAGGTTTTTGAGGCTTAATAAGACTCCTCTAAGCATTAGGTGTGTAATTGGATTTATTCTTCTACCTCCATGCCACCGTGGCCCAATTTTGCCCCGGTAAAGAGGTAATAATTTCCCCTAAAAGGAGTCGTTTTTTTCCCTTTCATTGCAAAACCCAAAATAAGCTGTACATAAGCGAGGCAATAGACGGAGAACCATTAGACCAACATAGGAGCTCGTTTATGGGCTATGGTTTACAAATAATAATAATATTATATTATAATACATGTCTATACTAACAACAAAAGCCAAATAATACAACCGCGTTAAGTTTAACATTTTTGTACCGCCAGATTTTAATAAACTTACATTTAAAACTGTACTTTTCGCTTGCTCCGTCTCCAGCTTCATCCGCCATTGTTGCTGGAACAGAAATCTTCTCGCAATGCCCTGACGTCATTCTCCTGCGCCGTGTGGGATTGGCAATTCGATTTGAATTATGTTACACCTTTCGCGGGGGTAGGGATGAAAACGAAAAAGCAATACATTTTCTTTATCGTTTTAATGAGGTCACAGAACGAGCTACGCTGAATTGCAAAAGGAAAAAGCAGTTTGGATAATTTATTTTTCATTTTATTTATGAGTCAAAAGGGCATTTGTATTCTGAAAATGAAAATGCATTTCTGCAAATGCATTTTCATTTTCAACTTTGACATTTCAAATTGAATTTTTAACTATTTTGCTGGGATGCAATTTGAAAATTAAATCTTAAAAGCCCTTTTCTATTTCATTTTAATTAAGTTACAGAATGAGCACTGTTGAATTGTAAAATGAAAAAGCAGTTAGGATGATTCGTTTTTAATTTTATTTATGAGTCAAAAATGGCATTTGTATTCAGAATATGAAAAAGCATTTCTGCCAATGCATTTTATTTTTCAACTTTGACATTTCAAATTGAATTTTGTAACTATTTTGCTGGGATGCAATTTGAAAATTAAATCTTAAATGTCCTTTTCTATTTAATTTTAATTAAGTTACAGAATGAGCAATGTTGAATTGTAAAATGAAAAAGCAGTTTGGATAATTTCTTTTTAATTGTATTTATGAGTCAAAAATAGCAGCTAGATTTTGAAAATGAAAAAGCATTTGTGCTAATCCATTTTAATTTGATTTATGTTACACATACGCTTCCATAGGTAATTGGCTGGAACTCAGTGATGACATATGCTGAAACGTGTGGTCATATGCCGAACTGCAAAACAGCCCGTTTCTGAGTGCCAATTTCACTATGTAGGTAGATGTCATGCTGCACAACCCACTCACTCTCCTCATCCCATCTGTGTGGCTAATCATTGTCTGCAGCTGTGTCTTATCTGTCTCACCTGAACCTCCTTCCCTTCTGTGGTATTTATACTCCTCTCTTCCTCACCTTCCCTGCCGGTTCATTGTCGTATCCCATGGTGTGTCTACCTGTTGGAAAGGCCAATAGGTGGCGCATGCACGAACACTCTCTCTTTTTCTACGGCAGAGCAGAGGAGACGGCAGAGCAGAGAAGACTGCAGAGTCTTTAGTTAGTTTATGGTTTTAAGTTGCCTTCGTGTGCGTAAATACCCGTTAAGTAAGTAATCCTTTGTTTATCTGTCAAGTTTAACAGACAGGTTTTTGTAATATGTTCTAAATAAGTTTGCCTTCCAGTGTTTCGAATGTTTGTACTTTACAGTTAAACTTGTTATTTCCATGAGCCGTTTGCATTGCCTTTCCGTATGGCCAAGCGATTGTCCATTGTCTATTTTGTACATGCCTGCCAAGTTATGGCGTTAGTTGTGAAAGAGTTTGTAGTTGTAACATTTAGATTATTCCAGAAGCCTCGTGGTATCCAGGTGATCCCCAATACGGCCACTAGATGTCCCTCCCGTAACGTGCAAGCCCTTGTAATTTCCCTGTACTCACTCAGCTGACACATTATTGCACTTTATTATCCCCTGTTAAATAGTAATTATTAATATTCTGGTATTGTGTTAGTAGCAACCACCTTGTCAAAGATATACTTAATATTCATTTGTTTCTCTCCTATTGTTTCTTTGTATTTCAGACCACACATACACAGATCCCCGTACACTAAATGTTTCCCCAATAGGTCAACTTTTCCCTTATTAGTCCTGCATCCTTATTACGTGTGCCCTCCTGTGCATTGCTGTGTTGCTACCATTGTTCACGAATCACAATAAAGAGGTGAAGTTCAACTGAAGCCTTAACCTGTGTTCTTACCGACACACCAGGAAGACACCCTTCAAATTCCTCACTTATACAGTCCATCCACCTATCAACCCCCAGCTCATAAATATTGGTCCTTCGAGCCGGATAGCGTGCACTTCCTGGGCACAAGGCAGCAGCATGAAACCCATCTCAACTACGGCGCAAAATGTCCGCCCTCGACGTCAGTCCCAGCCACCTTGCTACCTTCAAGACTATGACCTAACAGGTGGCTTTCGGCGTCTCATTCAACCAGCACAGCATGCACGGGGCACTGAAGAGGGCCGACAGCAGCAAGAGGATGAGGAGAGGATGTCCATGCCATCCCTATCCAGAAGCTCCAGCCCAATCAGCCAATGGGAAATTCTGGATGAATTCCCCTCATTTCATGACAACCACTCTTCACCTCGGCAACCCAACAAGCAAGGTCTTCAGATTGGAGCCGTGTTGAGGAGTCCCATCCCACATTCTAGTCAACCCCTGCTCACGTCACCCTACCGCCGACCATGGGAGGATAATACTTCACAACCACGGGTCAATTTCAGTCAGGAGCGGGAGCAGCCTAAACATCATAAGGGGGAGGAGATGCCATGCCCTGAGCCCCCTGAGACCTGGCATGCCACATTGACAAGGTCAGCTATGCCATCCCTGGGACCCCATGGTCCAGCTCCTCAGACCCTTGATCAACCCAGCCATAATTTACCATCCCTACTCAGCCAAACAAATGGCCCTTCGACTCAAGCAGTGGACCCATCCAGGCAATCAGATCAACCAATTCAGGATCCGGTCTACGACATGCTAACCAAAATGCTCAGTGAGTTGCAGATTGTGAAGGACCAGGTCGCCTCCATGGCACGTGGTGGATCAAAGCCAGCCAACTTTGACCAGCAACCACACTACAATACTGGTCCAAAGAATCACATAAACAGGCCCTATGTGAATACACCACAGCCTCATGCCCCTCACACAGATAGACCTACTCACAATTCGTCGCAATGGTCCGAGCATGTATTACCTAGAGCTGTCTACTCTGAGCCTCACTTATCCTGGCAATCCCCACAGTATGCACATCTGCTAGCTTCTCCAGCTGCCCAGGAGAAGACCTACAGAGGGCCGCAGCCAACCATACCTGACTTCCGCAGTAAAGATCCCAGCGAGTTTACCCGCCTGAGAATAGCCCTGGAAAACCTCCTGCCCCCTGATGCTACAGAGCTCTTCAGTTACCAGATTCTACTTGATCACCTGAAGCTGGAAGAGGCTCGTCTTATAGCGGATTCCTTCCTCAACTCACCATACCCCTACAGTGACACAATGACTGCTTTGAATGAGAGGTATGGCCAGCCTCATCAGCTAGCTCTTCGAAAGATAGCTGAGGTGATGGACTCACCTGACCTCAGGAGAGGTGATGCTGAGTCTTTTGAGCGATTCGCTCTCCAGATCCAGTCCCTTGTGGGTATGCTGCGGACCCTGGGTAGGGAAGGTCAGGCCGAACTAAGGTGTGGGTCGCACGTCGAACGGCTCTTGAGTAAGCTGCCTGCAGAAATGAGAGCAGCATTCCGCAGACAGTTAGGACGCCGTGCTGGTACAGCGTACACCCTGATGGAACTGGCGGATTGGCTCCATTATGAGGTGTGGTGCCAAGGCTCAGATCCACAGTCCAGTATTAAGAGCTCAAAACAAGTACCTAGATCAGACCAGCGGCGAAACCACAAGCCACTGTCAACCCACTGCGCCACAGTGTTGCATGGAGCCAACAACACCACAGAGGTACAGACCCATGAGCCATCCCCATCCAAGGCATCTCAGCCATCAAACCTAAAAGCCACTTCCAAAGCCTTTTGCCCATATTGCAATAATGACGAGCATTACCTTAGCCAGTGCACCACATTCAAGACCTTCAGCAAAGATCAGATGGTAGACTGGATCCGCACTAACCATCGCTGCTGGCGCTGCGCACGTTCGCACCAGGCTGCGCAGTGTACCCTTAAGAAAGCATGCAACCTCTGCAAAGGCAGAAATCTGCAGATCCTTCATGAGGTCAATGCTAAACCTACCAACCAGGATTCTTGCCTGCTGAGGTCCACTACGGAGACCCTATACGTGGACAAGCCAACCGATGACAGGAGAGTGCTACTCAAAGTCGTCAGTGTGGTAGTCCACCACCAAGACAAAAGCCTCAACACCTATGCCATTCTCGATGACGGATCAGAGCGCACTATACTGCTCTCACAAGCAGCAGCTAAGCTCGGTATTCAAGGCTCCAGCGAAAGTCTAGCCCTAAGGACAATTCGTCATGACGTAAGTACTATTAATGGCTCCTCAGTTTCCTTCCAGATATCTCCTGCTACGCAGCCTCAGAAGAGATTCCAGATTACCTCAGCTTTCACTGCTCAGAACCTGGGGCTTGCGGAACATTCCTATCCTGCCTCTGTCATTCGGAGATTCAAGCACCTAAAGGATCTCCCTATTCAGTCCTTCAAACATGTCTATCCTCTACTTCTGATTGGTGCCGATCATACCCACCTGATCACTCCTACGGCTCCAGTCCGGTTTGCTTCACCGGAAGGCCCAGCCGCCATCAAGACCCGCCTGGGATGGGTGCTCCAAGGTCCTGCCCGCCACCTTCAGACTCATCTACCCCAGCAGCAATGTCTTCACGTCTCTCTTAGCCCAGCCGAGGTGGAACTGAAGAGGAATGTTGAGAGGTTGTGGCAACTCGATCAACTACCCTATCGCTGCGAGAAACAGGCGACTAGATCGAAGGAGGACCAGGAAGCCATTAGTCTTCTAGAGGCAAAGACCATTAGACAGGAGGTAAATGGTGTGCTTCGCTACGCTACTCCGTTGCTTCGGAGGAAGGACTTCCCCCAGTTCCAAGCTCCCAGAGAAGCAGTGATGCCGCACCTCAGAGGAACAAGAAGACGTCTAGTTAAAGATCCAGCCAGGGCAATGGCCTACACTACTGAAATCCATAAACTCCTGGAAAGTGGTGTCATAGCAAAGCTCCCCACAGGGGTGACCCCCGGTAGAGAAAGCTGGTACCTGCCACATCACCTTGTAAGCCACAATGGGAACACCAGACTAGTTTTTAACTGTTCGTTCCAGTACAGGGGCCTCAATCTCAATGAGTGGCTTCTTCCTGGCCCCACCTTGAGCCCCTCTCTCCTGGGTGTTCTTGTGCGCTTCAGGGAACACAGCATTGCCATTAGTGGAGATATTCGTGGCATGTTCCACCAAGTGTTGCTTCTGCCTGAAGATAAGTCTCTGCTGCGCTTCCTGTGGCGTGACCTGCATAGCAGTGGTGAGCCTGATGTGTTGGAGTGGCAGGTCCTTCCTTTTGGTACGACTTGCAGCCCTTGCTGTGCGTCATTCGCCCTTCAGAGGCACGTCAGTAGGCACAGTACCTCTGATGAAGACATCCGGTTCTCAGTGGAAAAGAGCTTCTATGTGGATAACTGTCTTCAAAGCTTCCCATCTTGCCAGGCAGCAACCCACATGGTTAACAAGCTCAGAGCTGTGTTAGCAACCGGAGGATTTGATATTCGACAATGGGCCAGCAACATGCCCGAAGTTGTGAGCCACCTACCATCTGAAGCCAGATCCCCCAAACTTGAGCTATGGCTCTCTCAGCAAAAAGCGGAAGCACAAGAGTCTACTTTAGGATTGAGCTGGAACTGTAATACGGATCACCTTGGCTTCAAGCACAGACCTGTCCCCTACAGCGTTCTTACTATGAGGGCCATCTATCGCGTATTGGCGACACAATATGATCCGTTGGGAGCCATCTTGCCATTTACCACTCGAGCAAAAGTGATAGTACAGCAGTTGTGGGACAAGACCAGGGGTTGGGATGACCCCGCCTTGCCTGATCATCTCCTGGTGGCATGGAAAGAGTGGGAAGCTGATCTCCAATACCTGCCACAAATCGCTGTCCCAAGGTGCTACACCCCTACATTCATGGACGACCCCAAGGTGACCCATGATGTGCACATATTCTCAGATGCGTCGGAGAGAGCATATGGGTCTGTAGCCTACCTTCGCTCTGTGGATCCTGATGGACATGTTAATGTCTCATTCCTACTGGCAAGATCCCGCGTAGCACCACGGAAACAGCAACCCGTCCCCAGACTGGAGCTCTGTGCCGCTCTCACAGGAGCACAGCTGGCAAAGCTACTAGCCAACGAGCTCACCCTGCCCATTGAAAGGGTGACACATTGGTCAGACTCTACTACGGTCCTCCACTGGTTACGCTCTGAGTCCTGTCACTTCAAGGTGTTTGTTGGCACGCGGGTGGCTGAGATTCAAGAACTCACCAAGGTGGAGGCCTGGCGGTACGTACAGTCCCCCCAAAATCCTGCAGATGACCTTACTCGAGGCAAGAAGTTGAAGGACCTACTTGGATCTAACCGCTGGTTCCAGGGACCTCCTTTCCTGCTACAGGCCCCCAGCAAATGGCCTGTGAATCCATCTGCACCTGCACCATACAATGACAGTGAGCTGAAGAAGAGTCCCTTCTGTGGCCTTACTACCTCCCCCTCATCAACAGATGGGAAAGGGTATCACAGCTGGCAGGAACAAGTTGAAGTTACAGCAAAACAGCTCCACAAAGATTCCCAACTGACTGGCTTCCCCCCTGCTGAGACCTACCGTGAGGCAGAGCGTGAAGTCTTTAGGCAGGCTCAAATGGACAGTTTTCCCGAAGACTACCGCCTTTAACAGACAGGTAAACCCCTGCCGCATAACAGCAGACTGCTTTGCCTGTCCCCAGAATTCGATGATTTCAGCCAGCTCATCCGGGTAGGAAGTCGTCTGCGTCGAGTCAGAACTCTTAGTGCAGATGTGGTGCACCCTATTGTCTTGGACCCCAAGCACCCGAGTTGTCAGCTACTAATTAAGGACTATGATGACAGACTGCGTCATCCTGGCCCCGAAAGAGTCTATGCAGAACTACGTAGGAAGGTATGGGTCCTCAGAGGTCGTGAGGCCATAAGGAAACACCAACGCCGTTGCTTAGAATGCTGTAAGCTTAAAGCCAAGCCCGCCAGCCAGAAAATGGTGGACCTGCCTCCGGCCCGACTGCAGCTGTTTAAACCGGCGTTCCACTCCACCGGTATGGATTGCTTTGGCCCCCTCACCATAAAGATCGGGCGCCGTAATGAGAAGCGATGGGGCCTGCTATTCAAGTGCCTCACCACCAGGGCAGTTCACTTAGAGGTGCTCACGTCCATTGACAGCGATGCATTTCTCATGGCATTGAGAAGATTCATTGCCCGCCGCGGCACACCACTCGAGTTGTATTCAGACCATGGCACCAGTTTCCACGGAGGACAGAAAGAAATGGAGACAAGCTTTAACCAGCTCAATCCACAGATACAGGAAATCCTAGCCAAGCAGCAGATCCAATTCAACTACAATCCCCCAGCAGCACCACATTTCGGAGGAGTGTGGGAACGTGAGATCCGCTCGGTGAAGGCAGCACTGCACGCTACCTTAGGAGCAGAGACTGTCACAGAGGAGGTTCTGACCACCGTCCTTGTGGAAATTGAAGCCATCCTAAACTCCAAGCCTCTCGGCTATGTTTCATCAGACCTGTCAGATCTTGACCCGGTGACCCCAAATTGTCTCTTGATGGGGCGGCCAGACACCTCCCTGCCCCAGGTTGTCTATCCTGCATCTGAGCTCCTAAGTAAGAGAAGATGGCGACATGTGCAGGTACTGGCTGAGCGATTTTGGGCAACCTTTACGAAGTACTACCTGCTTGGCCAGCAGACCAGAGGGAAGTGGCAGAGTTCATCACCAAACATCCAAGTAGGGACCGTTGTGATGATGGTGGACCCCCAGCTTCTCCGCTCTGCTTGGAAGATTGGAAAGGTGTTCAAGGTCTTCCCAGGTGCTGATGGTAGAGTGAGGAGCGCTGAAGTGCAGATCCAGGACCGCATCTACACCAGACCCATCGCCCGCCTGGTTGTGCTGCCAGAGGTTCCGGACAAGAAGATTACTCCTGGTCAACCTACTGATTGATGTTGGCCTTTCCAGGGGACAAATTTGCTCCCAAATTTGGGGGCGGCTGTGTTGGAAAGGCCAATAGGTGGCGCATGCACGAACACTCTCTCTTTTTCTACGGCAGAGCAGAGGAGACGGCAGAGCAGAGAAGACTGCAGAGTCTTTAGTTAGTTTATGGTTTTAAGTTGCCTTCGTGTGCGTAAATACCCGTTAAGTAAGTAATCCTTTGTTTATCTGTCAAGTTTAACAGACAAGTTTTTGTAATATGTTCTAAATAAGTTTGCCTTCCAGTGTTTCGAATGTTTGTACTTTACAGTTAAACTTGTTATTTCCATGAGCCGTTTGCATTGCCTTTCCGTATGGCCAAGCGATTGCCCATTGTCTATTTTGTACATGCCTGCCAAGTTATGGCGTTAGTTGTGAAAGAGTTTGTAGTTGTAACATTTAGATTATTCCAGAAGCCTCGTGGTATCCAGGTGATCCCCAATACGGCCACTAGATGTCCCTCCCGTAACGTGCAAGCCCATGTAATTTCCCTGTACTCACTCAGCTGACACATTATTGCACTTTATTATCCCCTGTTAAATAGTAATTATTCATATTCTGGTATTGTGTTAGTAGCAACCACCTTGTCAAAGATATACTTAATATTCATTTGTTTCTCTCCTATTGTTTCTTTGTATTTCAGACCACACATACACAGATCCCTGTACACTAAATGTTTCCCCAATAGGTCAACTTTTCCCTTATTAGTCCTGCATCCTTATTACGTGTGCCCTCCTGTGCATTGCTGTGTTGCTACCATTGTTCACGAATCACAATAAAGAGGTGAAGTTCAACTGAAGCCTTAACCTGTGTTCTTACCGACACACCAGGAAGACACCCTTCAAATTCCTCACTTATACAGTCCATCCACCTATCAACCCCCAGCTCATAAATACTACCCCTGCTGTCTCCTGTCTTGTCTTTCAGCCCGTTCTGCTGGATCACCAGCACCATTAACTGTCCTGGTAATAAACCACCTCATTTCATCCGTGTCTGCATGTGAGTCACTGCTACTTGTAGACACGGTCCTTGACAGAAGACATACCCGGGGACAAAGGAAACACTAATCAGTAGTTTTAACCCCTTAGGGGACATAGGCAGGCTGGGGAAACTAATACATATGACCAAAAAAATCAAAAAATGCTAATTTCATGCCAGGGGCACTTTAAGGTCAAACCTCTTCCTATATTTGATGCATATGCCTTAGCAGGGTCAGTGCAGTTATACTCTGACAGAGCTTTTTTTTCTCTGTCACCAAAACCCATCTACGGGGAAACAACCAAACTACTAACCCTCCACATCGACAGAACTCATTTGTGTCGCCTTAACATGTTTCAAATCGTCTGTGTGGTATGCTGAATCAACAACAGATGTAAACTCCTTGCACCACAAGGTCATCCGTACTATTATTGACATTACCATAAATGTTTGTGGGAGTCACACTGGAGTTGCCTGGAAGCGACTTTGTTCTTACTGAAGTGGTTGATTAATCCGATGTAATCCAGTCTCATCGCATAAAGACAATGGGCCCCAGCGTTGCAGTGGGCATAGTTGCGCAATTGGTCATTTCCGTTGTTAGAGAAACAATGCGGTGCTATAAAGTGATGTTTTTTTTTCTTTCTTCCAAGTATCTGCCCCTTACAATAAACCACTGCCTTATTAAATGTCCATGTGCTGCAGCTGTGTGCTCATTTGGGCACTCCTCCTTACTTGAACTGGGACCTAAAGCGCAACGCTGCTGAAACTAGAAGCTGCTGCAGAGTTTCTCTCTCACTTACTTTCTGAGAACCGATCGACTCTGACTGGAAATATGGTTTTCATGGACATATTCTACCATCCTCTCTGGGCTGCCTTATCTGCGCTGCTGGCTCTTGTCGTGCGCTTGCAACGCAGAGCAATCTGGGATCCGCGAGGCTGCGCCGTCCGGCTCGCGGGGAAGACTGCCATAGTAACAGGAGCAAATACAGGTTGGTTCACTTCATACGTGAACTCCTATGCAGGACTGTCTGGCTATAACCTTATGTTTATTCATCACTGTAGATCTGGTAACGGTATTTAGGCTACTGGGTGCTTTGAATTGTTCTATGATGGAGTAGTTAGCGATTTTCCATGTCTGCAGCACACATATAACAGGTGTTCACCATAAATTTAAAACCGCATTTATTCCTCATGTCATAAAGCATCATTGCCACTTCAATAGGCTACAATAAAGCCTACTTACCGTGGTTGCGCAATTTGGCCTAAATTAGAAGTAACAGTGGCTGCATTATTCCTTGGCCTGCAGTTTTAATTATAACAGCTAAACACGTCGTTCTAAAGCTAATGTTTTAACTTTTACCATCTTTCCTTTATTAATAAAAGTGTTATAGGCTTGTAAATTAGTTTGTAATTGTACTTTTCTATATTGGTTCATTCTAGCAAGAATTAGTGACTAATACGATTTTGGATCAGTCAAGGGCTTTTCTCATTTATCGTGTGCAGTCAGTTTGATGCGTTATTGCCACCAGGAATATTTTATTCATTATAGCTATAAATTAAAAAAGATTACATTGCCCTTTCATTTAAGCAACATAAGATTAAGGTTACTGAAATGTAACCAGCTGTCTATAAAAACATTTTACTTATTTTCCCATGATTATTATTTGCCATACATTTGAGGTTATTTCTACTCTGAAAGCTAAAACTGGGTAATGACGTCCACAGATTCTGTAGCCTAAGCTGTCACAAACTTTAACATAATTTAGCAGACATATTTTGGTGTTTCGCTTTTAAAGCAAGAACAGGGAATACAGAGCTCTGGTTGACTATGCTACAATGATCTAACCAGCTTATCATTTCCCATCATTTGTAGAGCTTTGTAGATTTTAAACCTGGTCATTTGTTTTTTCGCTGGTACATGTGGTGGAAACTATGGGGGTATTGAAATCCACAGAAATGGTCCTGGGCAATAAAAAGTTTCAATAATTCAATGAGAAATAAACAGAAACAAAAACTAATTCTTGTTTATATTATATATATATATATATATATATATATATATATATATATATATATATATATATATATATATATATATATATTCCAGACAACCCAGATGGCCAAAAAGAGCATCAAAATGAAAAACAAAATTGTTACAATTTAACTTTTTTGTTAATGAGGTAAATTTAAAAACATCAATAAGTGTCTTTTACCTAAACAAAATGTGTCCATTTTAAGCACCTTGTGATCTGTAAGGCTTGAAATTTTATTAAAGAGCTGTGATCTGATAGGAACAAATAACATTTAGAGGTTTGCAGGAGCAGCTCTGAAAAGTAGTCCAGCATGATTTAACCACAGCTATGATTCAATTACTTCACTCTAAGAACAACGTCTGAGAGGTTTTGTTCAAAAACTAACATCATTGCAAATATATCACGGAGCCCCTGAAAAAGCATGTCTTTATACCCACACTAATTTCCTAACACCCAGAAATTCTATTTTTGGGGAAACGGTGATGTATATGACACCGAAATGGGCTTCAGACCCATACTTTGCTCTGATTACGATGGTTTGTCATCATTGAACTGATTTAGAAGATAACATAGAAAACTTTGGCTGACAGCAAGACCTTTCGCTGGAGCTGTTTTAACATAGCAAAATACACTTAATTCCTGTTCATATTGAATTGTACGTTGATTAAAATGGTGTTTAGTCAAACCACCAGAGATTATTTCCACACTGGAATGACATTTCTGTTTGATGGAGATGTTTAATTTGAGTGATGGCGAATGGATAGATGAGGTAAACATCCTCTAGGACTAACCATCCGTAAGGAAAAAATATATTCTTTTGACCTTATAAGGACTTTTTCGTATAGTATAACCAAGCTTGTGTTGGCATATTATGGCCTTTACAACACCATTGATAAGGGCATTGCACAATCTTAGTGTACTCTACTTGAAGGTCATTTGGATCAGAGGCCAGATTAGGGTAGCGTTTTGTAAACTCTACTTGTTCTGCTGGTTAATTAAGGTTTTCCTCTCAGAGCTAACCATTCTGAATTTATACCAGGTTACATGTACTTCAATTTAATTTCTTGTTCATGAAGGAACAAACACTTTCCTCTAAGATTCACAAATGCTTTTAACTGTCCTCTTCCCAGATAACGTGTCACTGAAGATCTGCTTTATTTTTTTCTTTAATGTTAAGAAACTGTTTTAGTTTGTATTGTACAAATTACATATTGTGCTGTTCTCTGACTAAATACATTTAGTGATCATAACGTTGTATATCATCAAGAAAACAGGTTTTATTTGTCCACAGAGCCTGTGGTTAGAAATTCAGCTCTGCTGCCTTTGCGCTCCAGCGCACACTTCACAGACACAAATAGCTGGCACAGGGATCTTTTACAGCCATTGAGCTTGATTAACATTTTGGGCTGTTTGTTTGCTTCTTGGGTAAAGTCCTATAATCAAAGAGAGACCACAACCACAGGAAGACTAAAAGAGAAAATATGTGGGTTATTTAAGGTTCCATCTCACTGTGCTGTGGCAGATTTGATCTTAGTTCACAGACAAATGAATGTCCAGGCATAAATACAGACACAGTGCCTCGCAAAATGTCCATAGTTCTTTAACGTTTTACCATTTTGTCTGGGGACAATCACAAATTTTTATTGTATTTTATGAGGTAGACCAACACAGAGTAGTGCATAACTGTGAGTTGGGACAAATGTTTTCAAATTGTTTAAAAAATAACATACAAAAATTGTGGTATGCCTTCGTATTCAGCCCTCAAATCAATAGCACAAACTTTGTAATACTGGATAGAGAAATGTCTTTAAATATCAGCTTTCAGTGGTGCCACAGATACTCAACTAGATTTAGGTTTGGACTTTGACTGGGGAATTTTAACGGGTAGTGCTTTGTTCTACACCATTCTTTTGTTGTCTGTATGTTTAGGATCATTGTTCTTCTGAAAGTAGATCCTTTGCTCCACTCTCAAGTGCAGGCTCCTGCCACTCCTGACATCTCATTAATCTGGTGGCACACATGATACTATAAAATATTCAATACATAGTTATTAGTTTGCATTGCTTCCAGTCGGTTGTACCAAAGCAAATCAAATCAAACTTTATTTATAAAGCGCTTTTCATACAAGAAGTTGAATCACAAAGTGCTTTACAGATTAAAATGACCCAACATAAAACCACCTTCCCTTCCCTCCCCCACAGATTTAAAAGCATGGTCACAGTTATACCCCCCACCCCCCAACCCAACTCCCATGCACACACACAGTTAAAAGAAAAAGTAAAAAAGGACATTGGGCCGAGTGTAGATGAACCATGCAAGGAAATGCAGTCAGAGGAGCCATCTGCCCCGGCAGCAGTAGATTAACAACAGCAGCCGAGGCACCGACACAGGGCACCCAGTGGAGGCAAGGCCAAGACCCCCACCTCCACCCAAGCTCCACCTGGAGAGCACCCAGGGAGCCACACCCGACCACCGCTCCCGGGGCATAGGGCTCCCACAGAAGAAACATTGGAACGGGGATTAAGATAAATTAAAGTATAAAAATAAACAGTAAATTGATGTGCTAAGATTCAATAGTAAATCTGATAAAAATATAATCATATAAAACATACTGAGCAATTAAACAGACTATAATAAATAATAATCAGTTAATAGCTTAGCTAAAAAGGTGAGTCTTGAGCCTGCTCTTAAAAACATGAACGTTCTCTGCAGCCCTGAGGTCCTCTGGCAGCCTGTCCCAGAGGTGAGGGCCATAAAACTGGAAAGACGCCTCGCCATGCGTGTGTGTCCTGACTTTTGGGGTGACAAGGAGACGGCTGCCAGAGGACTGCAGAGACCGCGAAGGTTTATATGGTAAAAGCAGTTCAGAGAGATAAGAAGGCCCAAGACCATTAAGACACTTAAAAACCATTAAAAGAACCTTAAATATAGCAATAGCAAATCCCACTGTTTTCTGACTCGCAACAAGAGCGCACTTAACTGCTTGGGACGTCTTTCTCAGGTCCAACCAATGACACAAATTAAACATACCATCAGCTCCAACTATCTTTCCATCAAACCTGATTGGCTTCCTTGTCCTTGCTGAATAAAAGAATACAGAAAGCACGATGCTGTTACCACAATGTTTGATAGTTTGGGAATGGTGTGATTGCTACTTTTGTCTTTTAGTTTTGTGTTTTCTGTCCAAGAATTTATGTGTGAAAATTTTCCTTCTCATCTTGACCAGCACTCCCTAGAAGAAAAAAAATGTGTATATCATTGGATATTTTTAGTTCAATGAAAGAGAAAATAAAAAAGTGATGTCCAGCGATAGGTTTTATCTACACACAGCATTTTGCATGTAAGCCAAATAATACATTTTTGGTCTCATCTAACCAAAGCACTATCTTTCAAAGTTTTCTTGTACTGTCCGTGGTTTGTCGCGACTTCAAACAGGACTTCTGGCTTTTCTTTAACAATGGCTTTTTTCTTGCCACTCTATAGGCCAGATCTGCAGTGAGCATGACTCATGAGCATGCTTTATTGTGTACCATGTGTTGTGTAAGTTTATTGTGCATCATGTGTAATGTGTGTTTCATGCTAATTTGCTACTTTTACTTTCTAATGTTATATTGTATGTTTATTTGTTTTGTTTTTTAATCACCAAATCATATAAAGCACCTTGAATTACCCAGTTGTTGAAAGTGTGCTATACAAATAAAATTGCCTCGCCTCGCCTCGCCTCGCCTCGCCTCGCCTCGCCTCGCCTCGCCTCGCCTTGCCTTGCTTTGCCTTGCCTTGTCTGGCCTTGCTTTGCCTTGCTTCTAAGTGTACTGTTGGTAGATTGTCCATCATGAGTTGTTGATCTCTATAGCTCCTCCAGAGTAATCATGGGCCTCTCCTCTGCTCTTCTTACTGCTCTTTTGGCTGAACCTGTATGTTATGATAGATGGCCTTTGTACACTGATCATCCTCTTTTCCCCGAAAAACCTGAACAACAAAGGTTCTATAACTGTTGACCTTTTTGCCTTCCCCTTCAAACTTAAATCCTGCGTCTTGGAGTCAAACTTGACTCTGAGCTTACCTTGGGACCACAAATTAATGCAACAGTTAAATCTTACTTTTTCCAACTCCGTAGGTTAGCACGTCTAAAAAACATACTCAAAAAAACGCACCTGGAATCAGTCATTCATGCTTTTATCTCTTCTAGACTAGATTATGCAAAGTCAATTCTAGTTGGAGTCAACAAATCCTCTCTTCATCGTCTTCAGAGGGTGCAAAATGCTCCAGCACGATTTTTAACAGGCACAGACCGACGCAGGCAATCTTCTCCCGTTCTGGCTGACATACACTGGCTCCCTGTTTTTTACCGTCTTCAGTTTAAAGTTTTAACTTTCGCTTACAAAGCCCTCCATGACCTGGACCCTACTTACATCTCTGAGCTGCTCACCCCTTATGTCCCCCCACGTTCACTTAGGTCTGATGACCTCCAACTTATATGTAAACCAGACATGCATTATAAATCTCGAGGGGAGCGGGCTTTCTCATTTACTGCCCCAAAGCTCTGGAATGAGCTCTCGCTACAGGTGAGACAGGCTCCATCTTTACCACAGTTTAAATCCCTTTTAAAAACATATTGCTTTCATCTTGCGTTCAACCATTGATTTTGTTATTTTTACCTTTTTTTATTGTATTTTGTTTTTACTTTCTATTTTATCTTCATCTCTTGTTGTTTTATTATGTCTTACTTGTTCAGCACTTTGATCAGCTGACATGCTGTTTTAAATATATACAAATCAATATGGTATGGTACACTGAACAAAAATATAAACGCAACAATTTTGTTTTTGCTGCTATTTTTTATGAGCTGAACTCAAAGATTTGAAACATTTTCTATATACACAAAAGACCCACTACTCTTAAATATTGTTCACAAATCTGTCAAAATCTGTGTTAGTGAGCACTTCTCCTTTGCCAAGATGATCCATCCCACCTTACAGGTGTGGCATAACAAGGGTGCTGATTAGACAATTTAAATATTGCACAGGTGTGCCTTAGACTAGCCACAATAAATGGCCACTCTGAAATGTGCAGTTTGATCACACAGCACAATTCCTCAGATGTTGCAACTTTTGAGTAACCATGCAATTGGCATGCTGACTGCAGCAATGTCTACTATAGATGTTGCCCGTGAAAGGAATGTTCATTTCTCTACCATAAGCCATCTTCAAAGGCGTTTCAGAGAACATTGCAGTACATCCAACCAGCCTCACAACCGCAGACCACTTGTAACCACACAAGCCCAGGACCTCCACATCCAGCATGTTAACCTCCATGGTTATCTGAGACCAGCCTCCCAGACAGCTGCTGCAACAATTGGTTTGCATAACCAAAGAATTCCTGCACAAACTGTCAGAAACCGTCTCAGGGAAGCTCATCTTCATGCTCGTCGTCCTCCTTGGGGTCTGGACCTGACTACAGTTAATCGTCGTAACCGACTTGAGTGGGCAAATGCTCACATTTGAGGATGTCTGGCACATTGGAGAGGCGTTCTGTTTACAGATTAATCTGGGTTTTCCCAGTTCAGGGAAGATGGCAGACAGCGTGTGTGGCCGTCGTGTGGGTGAGCAGTTTGGTGACGTCAACGTTGTGGATCGAGTGGCCCATGGTGGCGGTGGAGTTATGGTATGGGCGTATGTTATGGAAGACAGGTGCATTTTATTGATGGCATTTTGAATGCACAGAGATACAGTCACGATATCCTGAGGCCCATTGTTGTGCCATTTATCCATGACCATCACCTCATGTTGGAGCAGGATAATGCACAGGCCAATGTTGCAAGGATCTGTACACAATTCCTGGAACCTGAAAACATCTTAGTTCTTGCATAGCCAAAATACTCACTGGACATGTCACCCACTGAGCATGTTTCAGATGCTGTGGGTCTGCGTATATGACAGCATGTTCTAGTTCCTGCCAATATTCAGCAGCTTCCCACAGCCAATGTAGAGGAGTGGACCAACATTCCACAACCCCCCCCCCCCACCCCCTTTAACTCTGTTAAGTCAAATCAGTTGGGATACTGATTTGACTTAATCGTGCTTTAAACTTCTCCACAACTTTCTGCCTGGACTGTGTGGTCCGTTCCTTGGTATTCATGATGCTGCTTATCCACTAATGTTCTCTAACATGTTCTGCACAGTGGCGCACAAGAAGGGCCTGGGTTTGAATCCCAACCTGGGGTCTTTCTGCATGGAGTTTGCATGTTCTCCCTGTGCATGTATGGGTTCCCTCTGGGTATTCCAGCTTCCTTCCTAATTGATCTCTCTATATTACCTTAGGTGTGTGTGTGTGTGTGTGTGTGTGTGTGTGTGTGTGTGTGTGTGAGTGTGTGTGTGCGTGCACGGTTGCTTGTCCTGTGTTAATCTGTGTTGCCCTATGAAGGACTGGCGACCTGCCCAGGATGGACTTCACCTCTCGCCTGATAATCGCTGGAGATGGGCACAAACCTTACAATGAGTTAAATTTAAAGTTAACCAGAGTAAAAGGGACTGCATACCAATTCACAAACCATGTATGTAAAAATACAAAGAGTTGTCTGTTTGTAATGAATGAATGAATACTTTATTGATCCCACGAGGGGAAATTCAGTAAATTTGATAGTATTTGAAAAAGTCCAAGGTGTATGAATACTTTGGCAAGTGTGATGGAAATATTTCAAGGTAATGTGAATAAATTGATTAATTACATTTTATTAAATACATCTAGGGAATAAACATCAGTGTTTAAGCAGAGGTCTGTGAGGAGCAGATTCGATTAGGACTGCAACCTCATCTTTGTTTAAAGGAAGAAGACCTTTAATTCCATAACACAAGGCACTGTATAAGCCATCCTTGCTCCTATACCATTTGGTTTTAGGAAGTGTTTCCAAATAGATATCTTTTCTTATTTGAAAATATATTCTTATAGTTTTAGATTTTATTAACTGAAACAATCTGAAATGTGTTTGGAGTTTTTTAAAGCCGCTCATTCATTGTTTGTTTTTTTGGCTGTTCTTCTTTTCTGTACTCTGCTAGGTATTGGGAAGTTCATCGCCATGGACTTTGCACGCCGTGGGGCGCGGGTCATCTTGGCATGCCGAAGCGAGTCCCGTGGCACAGCAGCCCTTAATGAAATCAAACAGACTACAGGGAACGCAGACGTCCATCTGCGCATTGTGGACCTCTCCTCTATGGACTCTGTCAGAGCGTTTGCAAAGAGGGTTCTTGAGGAGGAGAAAGCGCTGCACATACTCGTAAACAATGCAGCAGTATCAGGTAACACTAGCCTTCTTTTGGAAACCCAGAAAATGGAAAGCTTTCCACTGCACAAGCAAAACCCATGTGTACACTAGTTTGATTGGGCAATCCCAATCTCATAGTGGACTTTGTACCATATGTCAATGTGGACCCAGAACCAGCTGTTACACAAATCAAGCTTGACACTGCTTCACATAAGTTAAGTTTGTCTGTGAAGCAGAGTTGTGGACAAATAGGAGGGTGGAAAAAAAACAAAAGCGCTTTCTTGATAAGTACCATATGTATGGCATATAAAAGCAAAAAAAATGATATCTCCATTAAAGAGAAGAAGGGGAAGTGCAATGCTCACTACGTGGGAAATAAGAAAATCCACTCAGTGACAGTTATTTCTTTTCTAACTTGGCAAGAGCACTGCAGAATAACAAAATAAATATAATTTAAAAGTTATGAGGATGACTAAAAGTAGCTCTCTGTGTCTCTACCTTTGTAATACCAACCAGAGTTTTACTTTTTTTTCGCAGCATTCAGTTTGGCTTTTTATTACTAAATGGCAAACACAGGTGAGGGAGGCATACATTTGGACATTTTTATTGGCAGATGCAGGAATTTCCATTCAAATGTATATTTAGTGTCTGGAGAATTATAAAGCAAACCGACAGCTTTAAAAGTATTTATCGAAGTAGAAAGACTTCATTGTGAAATAATTGCTAGGATCAGAATGCCAAAATCCTGCAGTTGCTTCTTAGAAAAAACTATTGACTAAATGCATTGATGATGAGGAAAGATTACATGGAGTAGTCAAAAAAAGCCTAGCATGACTCAGCCTTTATCCAGCTCATCTTGCTCATTAGACACTGGTGAGTCATTAACAACTATGATGATTTCATTTAAATATAACTTTTATTTTCCATTTTTCTTTATTGAATTTTGGCTTTATTCAGTTTGGTGTTATATAAAAGCAATACAAAAACTGGAATAACAAAGTTTCTGAAGACCCCCATGGAAAAGGGCACAAACAGAATACCTGCATTAACACATTGCAAAATTAGTAGATTTAAACCTTTTCGGCGACATTGAAAGAGCAAAGGTTTGTATTGCAGAAGTTTAGGAAGTATTAAAGTCAACTAATTCCTTACTGAGTACCTTTCAAAAGTACGCATAACCCTTAAACTGTTCCACATTTTGGGCATTACAACCAGAGATGGAATGCTATTTGTCAAAGCTGTGCATGCATGTGAACTGGAAGGGAAATTATACCTTTGCTATTACAAATAAAAAATCTGAGACGTGAGTCAAGATTTTTCCTTAGCCCACTTTACTGAGATACACCTAAATACTGTTGAATCCAGAGCAGTCAGTTTTCTTTAAGGGTCGCCTTAGTGGTTAATAAAGTCAAGCTGTGTCTAATTCAATCTGCTTTAAGTGTTCTGTGAAGACCTCAGAGGTCTTTTAGTGAACGAACAGTATCATATTAAGACCAAGAAACACTTCAGACAGGTCATTGAGAAAGATGTCTAGAAGGTGAAAGCAGGGTTTGGTTATAATCAAACTTTATTTACAGAGCGCTTTTCATATAGTCAAGTGTAACAGAAAGTGATTTACAGAGGTAAAAAAAAAGAAAGACAGACAGAGACATTTATAGACACACACAATGAAATGATCAAATCAAAAGAACAAATGGATAAAACAGGTATTAATTAATTGATAATACCCGTTTTATTTATTAATTACTGGTAATAAAACAGCCCTGCGATGGACTGGCGACCTGTCCAGGGTGTACCACGCCTTTCGCCCTGTGACTGCTGGAGATAGGCAACAACCCACCCACCCCCTGCCCCACCCCCAAACCCTGCATAGGAATAACAGATACAGAAAATGGATGGATGGATGGTAATAAAACATTGAGGAATTAGTAAAAGTGGATAATCTATTAATTATAGAGCATGAGAAACTCTGGAAAAAACAATGGACTGCACCATCTATATGGGGAAGCATGGGAATGGCTGCAGCATGTTGTTGGGATTCCTTTTTTTGCAGGGACAGGGAAGTTGGTCAAAGCTAATGAGAATATGGTTGGATCTGAACACTCAACATGGAGTGGTTTAAATAAATCATATTGTGTTAGAATGGCCTAGTCAAAGTCCAGACCTAAATCCAAATGAAAATCTAACAGGACTTGAAAACTGCTGCTCACATATGCTTTCCACTCAGTCTTTCTAAGACTGAGCTATTTAAAAAAGATTAATATGCAAAAATTCACTCTGTAAATGTGAAAACCTGTCAGAGAGATACCACAAAATAAATGTTGTTCTGTCACATAATAATATACTGAGATCAGCAGTTGGAAGGTAACAAAATACGGAAAGGCTTGAGATGTATGGATATTAATTTTAAAAACTCTAAGACGATAAAAGTAGGAGAAAACCCTGATATTTGTTTTCTGCACTTGTTTTTACATATGTTGACGGCAGGTTTGCCCAGAGAGATCACCAAAGATGGGTTTGAGGCTTCTTTTGCCACCAACCATTTGGGACCATTTCTGCTCACAAACCTGCTGCTGGGTAGGCCTATGTGTTTTCTATAAGAACATCCTGGATAAGAAATATTATTATACAGCTTATTTACAGTAAGATAACCTCTTTATCTCCTTCTCTTTCTTTGTATTATCCGATCCCTCTGTGTGTTTGCGTTTTTCTCTAGACTTCATAAAACGCTCAGCTCCGGCACGTATAATTACCGTCAGCTCGCTGAACCACAAGAGGGGTAAAGTGGATTTCTCTCACTTTCAGGGCCAGAACCTTGTGTATAAAATGGATCAAGTCTACAATCACACAAAACTGCACAACATCATCTGCACCAATGAACTGGCACGGAAGTTGCAGGGCACAGGTAAGGTAAAGTTCACTGTTCTACCAAAAAGGAGTTTGATGATAACACTACAACCAATGTACATGACAATATGAAAAATTCTGAAATTTCAGAAAATAACACAATTTCCAATGTTTTGATTGACTGACCTAACTTTAAAGGAGCATGGGGCAGAATGAAGAAACGAAACTCATGAGCGAAGCAGCCGGCGCTGCAAGTAACTGCAGCCAGCCGCACGGGAGCGCGCACAAACACTTCACAAAAAAACACACCTCTTCACAGTGACATACTTCTTTTTCTTAGTGCCACTTTTTAGTGGGCTGTGAGTCGTCCTTGGTCGTTTCCCAGTTGCAGAAGAGAAGAATCCATTTTCACAATTAAATCAATGGAGGTCTGCGACCATTTTTCTTCCTCTTTTAAAGCTGTCGAGAACGCACAAGCCGTGTCAATTGACGTCACACTCGTAGGACAACGCTGGAAATTCGGGCCCGAACTGCAGTACATTTTGCAGCACACAGCCAGTTTAAGAAAAGGGAGCGATACGTGGGTGGGCTCATTCTTTTTGGTTTATAACGCTTCATCACCCAACAGCATTAAAAAACTGGACATGCATGTTTATTTCATTTACAAATCCTGCCCCATGTTCGTTTAATTTTAAAATTGTTGCAAGAGTTTCAGACAACACACACGGTGATAAAAAACCAAGGATATTCCTGTTTTGTTCCTCGAGGGTGTTATGGGTGGCCACACGAAAATGGAGCGACAACACACACAAATTGATTTTACTCACAAACATTCCAAGCTCAGACAGGAAATCTCACAAAACCTCATGATATAAAACGTGACTAAAATCAAAGGAGTAAATAAATATGGATGCCAAGCATTAAACACAGGCAATAGTTTGTGGACTAGTTTTAACAGAAAAAAAATAAAATCCTGGCATGGGATAAAGGAGTAGACACAGCAGGAACAGGGGCTACACTTCCTTCACAAAGATATGGAGGTGAAATATTGTTGTGGGAATGTTGTTACACTTTGCTCTGATTGATCTGTCTCCATACATTTATGGACTGCAGTCAGGTGAGCAGGCACTTGGAAATAATAATAGACACATCCAAGGTGTATCATTGCCTGTCACCTCGCTTTCTGATTGCCTACACGGCACATTCAGCAGGTTGCATGCGCGTTTGTCCTTGCAACACACCACACATGGCAGGAATATCTGTTAGGATCATCTTAAGAACCATCCCGATAATCGGGCCATGTCGGAAGGGGAAACTCTGGGCAAAATCGGCCTTAAAATCCTGCCGTGCGAACCAGGCCTTAGAGGAAGGTACTTTCTTACCTTTTGTGGTCAAATAAGATCAGAGAACATGCAAACTACATAAAAAATCTTGCTGCTGGATCAGAATCGACATTACAGGTGGGAAGTTTGGGCACAAATATCATATTTATTCAGGGCTTTTAAACATTGTATTTTCAAGATAAAATTATAATACAATCAACAACTTTTTGATATTTTTATGATGAGAACATCATTACCTTATCAGGTTTGATTAAATTAAAACCACAAGGAGGTACACTTTTACAAAGGCTACACACCCATACAAATGTAAGGACCAGTACTATGTATTATCCAGAACAACCAAACCATAACTTAAAGTGACTGAAACAATAACTGGAGATGTATGACAACAATAAACACAACTTAGATACAAAAATGCAGTAGTTCAAAATTGGTCAATCAAAAAGTGATTGAGTAAGAATCAGTAAAAGATAAAATAGCGATTTTCAAAGGAAAAAGAAATAAGAAAAATCATATTGAAAGAAAAAGTGTTAATAGGGTTGTACAGATTTATTCTAGATTTGGAAACATTATTAGTGAACTTGCGAAAGGCACTGATCCCATTGGTGAACAGACAGCTCCACCTTATCAGTCAGCTTACAAGGAAAGCTGAAACCTGCTAGAAAGAAGTGTGTCACAAGATTGATGTTACAGAAGGGGTTCTCCTTTGTTTGATGAGAATTTTCCACCACAACTTGAGGACAGTCTGAGTCCAATGAGCAAGTGGAAGAGAAATATGGCCTTGTGCCACTGGGGTACCTAAAATAAACAAAGAAGAAGGATAAAGAAAATCTTGGACAGTAAGTAATGTGTGTTGGTGTGTATGTTCATCCAAAAGTCTTGAATATTGAGGCAACTCCAGTGCATATGTACAGTACCATTGTCTAGTTCTCTTAAAACATCCAACACTCACTGTGTCCACTACCATAGCTCTATGACATCCAGGGGTGGCCCAATATGTTCTACAGTATCTAGAAGTGAGTCAGCCAAGTACTCACTTACTTGATATTTTTGCCACTCCATAGTGTTTCATCACATGGTGAGAGTTTTTTCTTTGAGCTGTGGTAAGAGTAATAAAGACGAAAGACAACCCGCTAATTCTGTAACCTCACCTCAAATCAACTGTAAAATTCTTAATTTGTGAGGTTGGCCCAGGAAACCAACCATTTTAAATTAGCTCTCAATGTGACAAGAGGAGTCCTTCAGGCAGAATGACATTTCTCTACAACTTTCTAAATTAAATTTAAGCAAACGTTAGTCAAAATCTGGATACATGTTAAGCTTGTATGTTTAATTTTGACCCTGTGAGAATCAGGGAAATTTTACAACAGCTTATGCGTATTTATGTTCCTTTATGTCCTGACAGGTGTCACCGCCAACTCGGTCCACCCCGGTGTTGTCATGACGGAGGTGATGCGACACTATCCCTTCTGGGTCCGTTACCCTTTTAACCTCATTGGATTTTTCTTTTTCAAGGTGAGGGCATTGTTCATTGCTTCCATGCACAATAGCTCACACAAAGATTTTAAAACATTGTTCAAAAGTATCTTACTGTTACTCCAAGCTCTCTCTGATTCATGATCCATGACACAAACCTGGTTTACTAATTGAAGTCTGGAGACATTCCAAAATACCTACATGAAATGAAAAACCTGGTTCCACTGTTGAAAATTCATGCTGTTTTGGTTACATCCAGATCACATCTGGTCAGCATGCACTATTGTATTATGCAATATTTGTGTAGAATTTGTAACAATCACCTCCTAACATTTAAAAATCATCGTAAAGTTATCATTTCTGGTCCCGTCAAACCTCATAAAGTGAAGGTTACTCGTGGGATATCTGGAATAGATCAAGTTCAAGGTCAGCAGTCAATGATCAGAGAGAGTAAAACAGAACTTTGACTGGCTGTAAAATTGCACAATTGATGGAAGATGTTTATACAAAAGAAACTATGCAGGAAGAAGGAGAAGGAGAGAACATCAAAAGAGTAAATAGGCAGACTGTTCACTCTGTGAGGTTATCCATATGGCAGTAGTGCAGATTTTCTATAGAAACCAGCTCAGCCTCTTAATACACCATGAGATCCACTAAATAATCCTTCATTAAAAGGTCTTTAAACATCAATAAAAGGGAATTTCTTTCCAAAACTGTGAAAAACCCTGAAACCTTTTCAAGTTGTGTTATGTTACGACCACAAACTTGAAAGCATTTTGTTATAGACAAACAATACGGTGCCAAACAGTGAAATGCTATGAAAACCTGCCATGCATTTTTTTTTACTTCACCTTTCTCTGATACCCCTAACATCTGGTCTTAACCAATGTCCCTCAAAAGTCACCCTACAAATACACAAAACCTGTTTAATTTTTCAGATTTTAATCTTCAATCCTTTTTCTTCTACTTCACAATTTTAGACTACTTTGTGTTTGCCTGCAGCATAAAGCCTGATACAAGACATTTCAGTTTGGCTTTGAGAATTTAGTAGCAGTTAAACATTTGCACCTGGTATTAAGTTTTTCCAGAAGGACATGGCCTGCATAACTTAAAGAGAAAGTGTACAAACACACTGAATTCTGGTAGCCACAGTGATGTCTGGGAACTAAAACAAGCCACCCAGATATCATAAGAAACAGCTGGACAGGAGGACATTTTGTCATACTTTGTAAAGAAACCTCCCAATATGAGCCATATTTGAAGCTTCCAGGCAATAACATAAAAAATTTAGCTTGTATTTGTTTCTAGCTTTCTTTGGTGGGTTTAAGGTTGAGGCATTATTCCTGTACATTATGAGGCGGTAACAGAAGGGTTATAATGTCCTCAGCTCCCTTTATGTTGTTCTGCTAATCATATATTTTCTCTAACCCATAGAGTTTTAGGACTTTTCTGTCCTTCTGTTTAGCCTATGAAAATATTATAACACTGTCAGTCTAAGCCCTTGGATCATACAGTAAATATAGAACTGCTCCAAATTTAAGTTAGCAATTTTTGCCAATTATTTCCCCCAGTACAGTCATTTTGAAACAGAGATGCATTCTTTGTTGTTGTTTTTTTTTGTTTTGTTCTACTTTCTGGTTTAAGTTTTGCATACCAGTACAGTAAAGTTGTTATTTGGTGCTTACTAATGGTTTAAATCAGATAACAGATGGAGCAGAAAAGACAAATTATTTTGTGCTTTTACTTATTCCAGACAAAATAACAATTTGAAGTCATCCTCCTTTGTTGTGGGCCTCTCGGCCTCTCACATCTTTATGAAAGAGTTTTAAGTCACTTTTCTGTACAAGATTAGTTTAGCCACACCACAGTATATACACCAAGATGAGGGTTAAACTTCTGCTGTAAATTAGCTGTCATGATCTGGTTTCCCCACTGTTTAATGCAATTTCAGCCAAGCCTAATGTGCCAATGTTCTCAATTTTAGAGTGCTTTGATTAATTCATCTCTGCAGAAGGGAAACGCGTTTAAATTCTTAACACATCACATTTGATTATCATTATAAAGCCTTCAATCTGTGATTCCTAACATATCATTTTCAATTTTAGCCCCGAATTATCCCCAGCAGAGTTAAGTTTTCTTTTTTAAAGGTTTCTCTTGCACCAGTGGCCTTATTTTGAAGCAGATCAGACAGATATTGGGTAGAGACTGAAGGAGGGGAAGACGTGCAGCAAAGAGACAGGAATCGAACACTAGACGGCAGCATCCAGAAGGACTAATAGCCTCCGTATAAAGGCAGCAGAGTTAAGTTTGAGCTTCCAGCTCATCACCCAAGATAAATCCTGATAATACAGCTGTAAATCTGCAAAAAGCTGCTCAACAATAATAAGAAAGGTTTGTTTGCTAAAATGTTGATAAAGGCTTTTACTTTTTATTTTTGAGAAGGCAATAAATAACTTTTGACATGCCATTTTATTTTTTTAAAGCTTTTACTTTATGAGAGGTGTCTCATTTGACTATAGGAAACAAACTGCTTTGTTGAGTGAAAATAATTTTACATCTTAATCTGCTAGGAGTATACAAAATATTGTGCTTAAATTTATTTTTGGAAGAGATTGATCAACACAATTTTATAAAGATATACACTAAATTATTTCACAAGAAGAGGCAAAAAATGCTTTATATCAACTTAATATCAATAACTTTACAACTCTGGTATTTTACTTTAGTTTAGAATTTGTTAGTCTATTCTGTTCCTGATTTCCTGTTTCATTGTTAGGTTTTGGTTCAGAATCTGTAGTAGTTAAGGTTCTGTGTACTCCTAGGTTTTAGCTCTTCTGTTGTTTACTTCTGTATCTGTGATCCCTCAGTTTCTCAACTTCCTGCACTCACCTTACTCACCTGTATATCATTTCAGTAATGCACACTGCCCAGTTTAAATACTTCTTGGTTTTCTCATTTAGAGTCAGGTCACTATGTTATCCCCACCAGCCTGGTTTATTGTGTGACTGGTGTTTTCTTTCTTTTTTTTAATTCACCCTTGTTTACTTTTTATTTTCACCTGCCTACCTCCTCCTCCTGCATTTTGGGTCTTGGTCTTCACTGTTTTAGGTTACATTATAAACAGGTTTTGATTTTGGGTTGATCTTTTTATCTAAAATAAAATTTACACCTTACAAATGCTAACTCTACAAATCTGTCTCTGTCTAGTGTTGTTGTGTTTTTGCTCTGAAAAGGAGAGGTGTTCTGTTGTATTTTTTGAGTGGAAGCTCATGCACAAAACTACAGAGCACTCCATAAATGATTGATTTCCTTTTTAAATTTCATAATTTCTCAAGAAAATGTCTAGCTCCCTTTGAAGAAAGGTTACCACAGCATGATGCTGCCAGCACCACATTTTGCTGTGTGTATGGTGTTCTTTAGGTGACATCTATATTTCTTTGCTTTGGAAGAACCTGCCTCTGACTTGAAACTATTCTGCTTTTGCCATCTGGAGAACACAGACTTTTGTCACAGGTTGAACACAGCCAATCCTGCTCCTTCAGTCCACCACTCTCGATCAGGTTTAGAGAAAAGACTGGTTGCTGTGGCACTATTTTCCCAAGTTTTATCCAACTATTTGTAACTGCCTTTACATGATGTATGGTGTATATATTACTAACTGATACCCTTACACAATCAGATCCACTTAATCTGTTCAAACTTTTAGCAAAAATAATGTGAATTTTAGGAAACTCCAGCTAGAACAACTGGACTTTATTTCAGGTTAATCAGATTATAATTGATGGAGGGTGCGAAGTCAAGAAGACTAAAAGCTGAAACTGAATGTGTTTCAACAAAGTATGCCAACTGCAATGATTGTAACAATGCTCAAACTTGTGCAACCAGGTTATTGCAGGTTATTGTATGTTTTGTTTTTTTCTTCAATAAATGTGGGTCTTTTTTTATGTAAAAACATCTTTCCCTTACAAAAATCTGGTATTTTTAACAGGAGTGTCAAAAATTTCAATAGCCACTTTTTTCGGGTTGTAGTAGGTTTTAAGCAACTGAGAAATTACTGTGATCTGGGAATTGTGATTTGTATCAGGATCAACAAGTATCAGGGTACAAATTTTACCCAACTTCATGGCTGTATATTTGCACCTGTCCCTTCTCAGATATCTATCTGCAGGGCTTGTTTACTGCAATTTGACTCTAACTCCCCACTGTCATTGTCTCCCTCACAGTCGTCAGAAGAGGGCGCAGTCAGCCCGATCTACTGCGCAGTGTCCGAGGAACTGGAAGGGGTCACTGGGAAGTACTTTGACAGCGACTGCTCCCTGGCCCTTCCTGCCCCTTTGGCTCGAGACGCCGCCCTCGCTGTGAAGGACTTTGAGATCTGCGAGAGGCTGACTTCAAACCTCTGAAAAAAACTGCTTGGCAATGACTGAGAACCAGAAATATTGTGAGATAATGAGGATCAGCTGGAACTTTATTAACAGTTTATTCATGATTCCCTGCCAAATACACTGCAATTATTGTTTTATCGATACATTATATCCCCATTAAGTTTCCCCTTTTATCAAAATCTGATCAGCTGTACCTCTTTTCTAAACATAAATGTGTCTTAAAAATATTGGCCACATTTTCATGACTTTAAGTAAGGAAACAATCATGTCAGATTAGATCTGAAACCAATTATAGAAAATCGTTTCCGCAAAGAGTTGCAACATTTGCAGGAACCTCTCATTGTCAACATTCTCTCTCGATCTCTCAAGAATTACACCAGAACCTCCAAAGCATGATACAATCACTTCCCTTTATTGCCTGATTAATTTAAACACAACAAAACATTAATGCATTCAGTGCTTTTCTGAAGAATTTACAGTGTTCCTCCTCCCATGCCTTTGGCCTCGCTATTTGGCTGCAGAGACACAGATTTAAGAGAGAGTGATGGTTACATAACACTTTCCTAATCAAGGTTTACTGCTCAATTGTGTGTGCTAATCTTCACTTGGAAAATCAAGAAGATACAAGGCATGGGTGTGGAACAAAATACCTTTCTGACTCTGCTCCACTATTTCATGGATGATCTCTTCAATAGCTGGAGCCACATGATCCACCTGTCTGGGTAAAAGACGGACAGCTACCTCCAACATGTTATCCTGGAAACAGCACACAAAGTAAGAGAAAATGACGGAAGTTTTTCACCCGGATGATGTTGGTAGAGAATGTGATGGGGGGGTTTGCTCACAGGACTTCCATCATGTTCCATCAGAGGAGCCCGCTGGACAGTGACCTCTTCAAATTGACCGTCTTCTGATCGAGTCTCCATGTCTTTCATACCATCCTGCTGTTGAACCGCAAGAGGACAGAAAAAAGAGATTAAATACTGATGATGTGATGAAAAACAAATCTTTGTTTGTTTTTAAGAATAAATTCTTCACTTTGTTTCTTTAGTTAACCAAAGAGTTAAAACATCCTAATGGGACACATAATGGCCATTGCATCAATAGCCAACACAAGGCACAAGCAAGTTCAGCATCTGCCCAGGGCTTCAAAACAAACAGATTGCCTCCAGTACTGCTCCTCTGTTTTTTACCTTTGCAATTTTGATTGTTTCCCCCCCAACTTTTTCAGGTATGAAAAGGAATCGACCATCAGTGAAAGTTCTTTACCAACCATACCTCAATGTGTCCCCACTAGCGGGAGATTTTATTCCTGCTTTGACAACCAATTAATGAACTTTTTTTTACTACCCTGCTTGCTGCACTGCATTTAATCCCACTCCAGAATCTCAGGCAATTTCTTGGACTTTAATCGGAGGAGGGTTGGTTCAGGAAGCCATTATTACAAGCACCGCTGGGCCCAAATGAGAATCAGAACCAAAATAAATGGCAGTGGGGTTTAATACAAATATAAGATATTAAAATGGTTACCAACAAAAAAATAAACTGACATGCAATGGAATCAATACATAAGTAGGTACTTGGATATGAAATAAAAAATACAAATTGGCAAGTGCTGAACTGGGCCAGGATTATGTCAGGTTTTCAAGTGAAATTTCTTTTTGTTGCAATTATGCAAACAAAAATTGTGAATCATTACTTGTTTCATGTTAAATATATTGTTGTTGAATATGTTAAGGTTTTAAAGCTAATAGCCAAACTTTCATGTATGTAATTTGCCACACATAGAACAATAAGCCCTAGTAAGGCTTCCTATTTGTTTTTCTATTTGCCGTAAAACTTTCATTCTGCAAAACTCATTTCTCACAAAACAGGCGAACACGCCTCTCATGACTTTACATTTGCCTCTAACACAGTTAAACAGAGTTCTTTTGAGTGCATCTATTTGTATTTATCTTAGTAGTTGAACACAAATGTTTAAGAATCTAGATCAAACCCTACATTTTGAACACACCAAATCCACTGTGAGATATGGTGGTGGCAGCATCATCCTGTGGAGATGCTTCTCTTTCAGCATGAAAAGGGATGCTTGTTAGAATTGACAAGAAGATGGATGAAGTTAAATACATCAGACTGAGACAGAGGTTCACCTTCCAGCTGGACAAAGCATCTTCATGTGCTAGAGTGACCTCAAAGTTCAGACCTAAATCCCGAATTGGTAGATGCACACCATTCAGATTTACCAGAGCTTCAGCTAGATTTGCAAATCAGTCTCTAGATGTGCAAAGCTGGTAAAAACATACTCATTCATAAATCCTAAAGCTTTTCAAATACCAGCAAAAGAAAGTTCCTAAATACAAATGCGTACATATATACACACACATATATATATATATATATATATATATATATATATATATATATATATATATATATATATATATATATATATATATATTTGATATATATATTTTTGATATATCAATTCTCTTAAAAATGTTCTGCTCCCATTTCCAGACCATTTAGTCATAAATTGGATCAAGTTTAGTGAAAGATCAAATAATTCAAATATTTAAACTTTCAACTTTAAAAACACTAATATATGAACCTTTTATCACAACAGCTACTGATTGATTCTCTTTAATCAGTTCATGGAACCGTTCAACACAAACTGCATACCTTCATCTTCATCATCTCCTTGGGGCTGAAGAAAGTGATGTGTCCCTCCGTCCTCTCTACCACGAGAGCCAGCAAGCACGCCAGCACTACAAAACCCGCCACTGCTCCACGCATGCTCATCCTCCTCTTGCCTGTACACATGTACATACGCACACCTTTATGCAGTACATCGACTCGCTCATTGATGCACAGTGCATTGACAGGGGTCTCACAAAAGAGCCAGCGCTGCGAGTGGCCATGTGGCCAGGTCACTAACAGAGCCTGGTAAATGCTTGGGAGAATACGTGACGATGAAAGCAGGTCAACATTTGACGGGGGGTGCAAGGAAAACTAAAACTGATAAAAGTACAGAGAAGGACGCAAGAGTGTCCCCTGCTTATGTAAGGGAAATGTTGACCAACAGAAAAAAGAGATAGGCAGGGAAAAAGGACAGAGATGAGAAGGCTTTCTGAGGGGGCAGAACAACAAATGGCTCAGCAGATAAGCCAGACAAGGAGCTGAAGGGAATAAGGTATTCTAACAGTGACAGAGATATCTGCACTGAACATGAACGGATGAATAGGGGCCAAAGAGCAACAGACAGGAGTCACAATAAGGAAGTGTGAGGGGAAAGCCTTGGAGAGAGGGAAGCAGAGGAAGCCATAAGTTACTCACGTGCTGTGTCAGCCTTGGTCAGTTGTTTAGGGAAGTGTTCTTCAAGATGAGCAGGGTTCGACTAGTCTGAGCCTCAGTCCGTCCCGGTCAGCCTTTATATTGAGCCTTCTCCAGATCCCAAGGCTTGTTAATGTCCTCCCTCACATCTGCTCCTCCACTAGCTCCTTCAAAGACTCTCCTCCTGGCTCCTGGAAACACAGACATTACTCCGAAATCTGGCTTTTTGTTTTATTAGGGTAATAACTTCACCTGGCAGTTGGTCAGAATGACAAATCAACACACAGATATTATATCCATAGGTGTTACAATAGTCTGCATCCCTTCTACAAGGCATACTGTGCATTATTCGACTTAAAACACACACACCCAGACAAATATTAATTTATTGTTACCTGTGCATTACATCATGTGTCGTTGCTAAATCTCAGTTAGCCTGCAAGCTTAAATGAATCAACTCAGAATGTGTTTTAAATACATACTAATGTATATTACAGCTTTTTTTGCTCAAATAACTAAACTAAGGAAAAAGGCAGGGGACAATCTGTCCAAGGAGGTCAGTCATAAATGATCTTCTCCAAGTTATTATCAGACAGAGAGCAGCATTTATAACCCGTCTGGAACTTGTGCTTGCGCACATACAGACCCCTGTATATCCGTTGCTGGGGAGTTTCAGGACTTTGAAGATCTTTATTGATGTTTTCCGAAATATGACACTCGACTGTTTTCCTGCTTGGTGGCAAAATGGTACTAAAGCTCTGCAGGAAGATGGAATGTGCAGTTGAGAATAGTTTTGTTGTCGTATTTAGTAAGCCAAGTGCATGATTATAGCTTATTTTGTACTTTTTTATAACACCAACAAAGGAACCCAGAAATTACTGTAGCATTCTTCCATCTCTCAGCATCTGGATTTTGTATTATTTTGTGTGTTTATTCTCTGTCCAGGGTGGAATGATGACACAACAAACAACCAGAACTGGGAGTGCAAGTTTGAATTTACTGTGTTTTTATTTTCTCTATTCCACACACAGTCAACATTATACACACAGGACCAAAAATACAGTATATGACACATTCCCACTAATATTTGATTAAAAAACCAAACAAAATCATTCTTTGTTGCCATCATCAAGCTTTTGATATAGTTCCTACTGAATATTTGATCAAACTTGGTCAGTATTGGTAGAGTTCATTTAAACTGAACAATTTCAGAATCAGAAATGTTTTATTGCCATATTTGTGAACAGGTTCAAAACATTAGGAAATTGGTGTAGTACTTTGTACAAACATAAAATAAACACTTCTAATCACTCAATAAATAAAAAATAAAATAAAATGAGATAAACAGATTAATATATACATGAGTGTAGGTTATGATCAGTGCAATATCATATAGGTGCAAAAACACAACACAGGGTCATATTACTGAAACAGAGTGGGTGCTGGGAACTGTCTGTTATTGTTCATGAGTCCAACAGCAGAGTGGAAGAAACTGTTCTTATGTCAATAGGTTCCAGTCAAAATGGACAGGGACCTCCTGCTTGAGGGGAGCAGGTCAAAAAGTCTGTGTCCAGGGTGAGAAGGGTCCGCTGTGATCCAACCTACACTCCCAAGTGTCCTGGAGGTGTACAGGTCCTGTAGAGATGGGAGTCTGCAGCCAATCACCTTCTCAGTAGAGCCCACAACACACTGCAGTCTCTGTTTGTCCCTGATGGTAGCTTCAGCATACCACACAGTGATGGAGGAGGTGAGGATGGATGCGATGATTGCAGTGTAGAACTGCATCATCGTCCGTGCTGGCAGGTTGAATTTCTTCAACTGCCTCAGGAAGTAAATCCTCTGCTGGGCCTTATTTATGACGGAGGTGATGGTGGGCTCCCACTTGAGGTCCTGGGTGATGGTGGTGCCCAGGAAGATGAATGAATCTATAGTGGTGATGGGGGTGTCAGTGAGGGTGATGGAGGGGATTGGGCTGTGTGCTTCCTAAAGTCCACAATAATCTCCACTGTCTTCTGGGCGTTCAGCACCAGGTTGTTGTGGCTGCACCAGGAAACCAGACGGTCAGCCTCCTGTAGGCAGACTCATCCCGTCCGAGGTGAGTCCAATAACGGTGGGGTCAACTGGAAACTTAATTAGCTTAACAAACTGGTGGTAGGAGGTGCAGCAGTTGGTGTACAGGGAAAAGAGCAGAGGAGAAAGAACATAACCCTGAGGGGAGCCGGTGCTGATGGTCGAGAAGTCTAAGACGCTCTTCCCCAGCCTTAGATGCTGCATCCTGTCAGTCAGGAAGTCAGTGATCCACCTGCAGATGGGATCAGGCGTGTTCATCTGGGACAGCTTGCCTTAGAGGAGGTCTGGAAGGATGGTGTTGAAGGCAGAGCTGAAGTCCACAAACAGGATCCTGGCGTAAGTTCCCAGGGAGACCAGATGCTGCAGGATGAAGTGTAGAGCCATGTTGATGACATTGTTTACAGATCTGTTAGTTCTGTAGGCAAACTGCAGGGAGTCCAGGAGGGGGCCGTGAGGGTCTTGAAGCAGGAGAGAACCAGGCGTTCAAATGACTTCATGACCACAGATGTCAGAGCCACAGATCTTTCCTGACCGTTTAGAATTTATGTCCAGTTGGAAGATCTAGTTGTTCTCATGTTTTACTCATCTTACCCAATCTGTCCCTCTCAGATGAAAAGAAATTGGATTGGATGATTAGGAACAATCCAGGAACCACCAAGGTTCAACACCACAGTGGACAGGAAACTACTTAAAACACCATCTTCACTTTTCACATTGAAGCAAGTTTCACCTCCCAATGGACTGAGAGGGTTCCAACGAGGGAGGG
Source organism: Valencia hispanica (assembly GCA_963556495.2). Classification (NCBI taxonomy): domain Eukaryota; kingdom Metazoa; phylum Chordata; class Actinopteri; order Cyprinodontiformes; family Valenciidae; genus Valencia; species Valencia hispanica. Next base: position 26,338,868 of record OY747708.1, read on the forward strand.
GCACTCATTGTACCGTTTATCATTATTGTGAAAATGTTCATATCGGGATAAGATAATGATCAATTCCAAATAATGTCTGAAAACATCCAAAACTTACAGTGTTGTCAAGATTATTACTTTTGTTCTTTTCTTTGCTTTCTTTTAAATTCAGTTACTGAGAGCAGTTTAGCTATAAAATACCACTTAATGTAACTGATGTCCTGAAGAAGAGTATTTCAAAATGTATCTGTTTTTTAGGAGCAGTATCTGTGTTTGTGTGGTTGTGGCTGCAGTGACATGCAGTCTCAGCCATACAGACGCCTAATAAAAGACTGCAAAGAAGCTGTAAATACTTGTTATTGTTTCTTTTATCATTCTCACAATAAAAACCAACCCAACCCATAACCATACACCACAGAATATTGTAACAATATATCAGAGATAATAATAATAATAATAATAATAATAATAATAATAATAATAATAATAATAATAATAATAATAATAATAATAATAATAATAATAATAATAATAATAATAATATCACCCATCACTAGGGCCAACCATAAAAAAATCGACACCTTGAAGCTCAGCTCAAATTTGCAGTTGGACAAGCAAAAAGGTTGTTTTTGAGAGTCATTACAAGAAACAAAAACGTAATCTCACTCCTGCCTTACATGGACTCTGATTTTACATCCTACTTTTCTGTGACTTTTAAACCAGATTTGATCAATAATGTCTGCATATCTTTAATGTCCCTTTCTATTTTTACTCGTTCTGTTTATTCAATCATTTATAACAACTTCCTTTGGACTTACAAATCTTTTAACATGACTGAAGCTTAAATCATAAGGGTGTGTAAAAACATTGACACTGGTATAGATCCTTTGCTTTTGCAGGGCAGTGCCACATCTTAGAGGGCCTATTTATACACACACCAACACCTTATTGGTTTTTAATTGGATATGTGTGAACAGGAAATACTCGTATGGAATAGATTGAGTGTTATATTTAAAACTAATTTCTTCTGCATTTATATGTATAAGGATGGTGGTGTTCAATCTAATGTTCTGGCGTCATGTCTATTTTTATTTTTTTATTTTACAAGACTGCAATGTTAGGACTTATTTCAGCGGGAGTTGAAATTTATTTCATTTATTCTCTCCAAAAAGCCCCACATTTAGGTGGGATCAAAGGGGTCAAATTCAATAAATTAGAATATTGTTGAAAAGGTCATTTATTTCAGTAACTTCATGACAAAGTAAAACTTATTATATAAATGAAATAGACAGACGGATGTTTTCAAGCCTTTATTTCTGTTAACTATTTTTTCGTTTCTGATAGTGGACATAGTTTTTGGTGCCTGCTGTTAGGCAGAGATGGAAACACTCATGATCGGGAGCTGTGAGCGATAGGTATCTGAAACCTAAATGTTTGCTCAACCTAAGGGTTGACAAATGTATTCCTGAGTTTGTTCTGTATGTACGTAATTAACAATATATAAGATATATATTGCTATAAGCAATCAACATAATTAACAATTCTTTTAATTATGTTGATTGCTTATAGCTTGATCTGCCTAATGAAAACATAAAAATTAATAATAGAATATTACATCAGACCAAAAAGCAAAATCTTTTTATTTTTAATGCAGAGATCTGGAGTTCATGAAAAGTATATTTAATACCTGCTGAAAAGTTATTTTTAAAAGGTACTTTTAGCCTAATTGGAACGCATATTCTAATCTATTGGATGTGACTGAGCACATTCAGTAATTTCAATAATTTTACTTTGCATCTTAATACAACTTGAATGTGACTGAGCACATATCAGGCTGACTAAATGGAGGTCAGTGGTGCTGTGGTCGCTGGTGGTGAGACCCCAAAAGTTCATTATCTAACAAAACTTGTTTTTAGTAGGTACAATTGGGATTCTTGTGAATGTTGTAGGCCCATGTGCGAGGAGGAGTCCTGGTGAAATGTCATGAATCTCGCGATGTTGTGTGTAGATCTCGCGGTGTTTGAATCGCGTGGCAGCGTGCTGAAACGTCTGCGCTGTCTCTTTCCGCAGGGGTGAACCAGCAGATCAGACACGCATTGTCTGGTGCTGCAAATACACAGCAAAAATGGTAAGTTTAAGATGATAAATGTGTCGACAACAAAATAACAGATAAAGCAATCGGGGCCTCCTTTCTGCTGTTGAGGCTTTATGGAGATGTTTGCTTAGATTTGTGCGTTTATTGCAGCCCCGTTAGCAGGCCTTCTTTAGCGGCTGAGGCGCGGTTAGCCGCCTCTGGTTTATATTAGCAACTAAACTTGTTTTCGCATCGCTAGGACGGATGTAAATCACTTAAGAATAATACATGTGAAGCTTTATTAGTAGCACCAGTTTAGACAAAAGTAGGTATGTGCTTTTACTTGATACGTTTCAGTTGGGCTGTTGGCAGATGCTAGCAAGTAGCTTGTTCCTAAGGCCTGGATAAACACGTGGGTTCGTCGTGAAGACTATCCGGTTACGTGTTCTATATTTTTATTAAATCCATTAGACATTTAAACTGGATAAAAACGACTTATGTTTTCCATTTATGTTCTGCTTGTTAAATTTGATCCAATATACTCAGAATATATATTTTTAATCATGTCAGCTCGATGACCACGTGTAGACTTGTAAACACTTTGTATTGCTCGGAAAGTTTATCCAGTCCTGCTCAGCATTTATGAAGTTGGTCGTTCTTTTTATTTAATTTAAATCTCCATTCCGCAGGTTGTGCTGCATGTGTTGTTCGAGCATGCGGCGGGCTACGCGCTGTTCGCCATCAGAGAGGTGGAGGAGATCGGCATGCTGCTGCCTCAGGTGAGTCTGTGTCCGGGTGTTTGTTTCCTTCCTTCTGTGTGAGCTGGAATCGTTCAATGTGAGTGTTTGATGACAGGTGGAGAAGAGCGTGTTGAGCCTGGGGAAGTTCAACAGCATGGTGAGCCTGGCCGCCTTCTTCCCCTTTAAGTCGGCTCAGGCTGCCCTGGAGAACATGAACGCCATCTCTGAAGGTCAGTGTGTTGCAGAGTAAAACGTTGTGGACTCATTAGAAATGCACCAATGAGACATTGATCGTGGCAGATTTTTGTAAATCTGTGACCCCCTGAAGTGGCTTCTTTTGCGTTACTGGAGAGAAAAGAAATCATCCCTTAAACGACAGGGCTGTCTGTAGAAATGAACCACCACTCAACACCATCCCAGTGACTCCTTTACAACACAGGATGTTGTTTTTCTCTTATAAATGACCCGACTCAGATGGAAGGTGATGAGAAAAAAGATCGGATTTTCTGTTAGATTGTAAAGGAGCTGCTAATGGCCTTTGAAAATCCATCATTGTTTAAAATATACACCAAATCCTCAGATGTAATGATGTATTTTAATCTGTCAATCCACTGAAATAATGTGATGACAGCCTAATATCAACCCTGAACATCTGAGGAAAACTACTTTAGTTAAATTACAAATCAGCTTATTGCTCAGAGGGGCATGTTTTGGGGGGGTTTGTTATATGGTTGCTATTTGATTGAAATAATTGGCACCAGAATCAGAAGTTTTTGTATGTGTTCAGGTGTGGTTCATGCGGATCTCAAGTTGTTCTTGGAGACAAACCTTCCCCTGTCTGGGAAGAAGAAAGCTGTTTTGGGGGTCTCTGATACCAAGATCGGAGCTGCTCTTCAAGAGGAATTTAATATTTCTATACAGACTGGCGGAGCAGTGGCTGAGATAACCAGAGGTGAGAACAACGGGTTTGGAACAGATGAGACCAGAAACTAAGTTTTGTTTAAAAAGGAGTCTGTTGTGATGCATCCTCATCCTGAAACTCATGAAGGTTTATACTGAAAATCTGAACAGCCACAAGATGCATTCCTGTTCTTTCTCTTACCAGCCCCCACAATGAATCCTCTCAACTGGTGTCTTTAATCCTGACAGGTGTACGGTTGCACTTCCACTCTCTGGTGAAGGGTCTGACTGGGCTGGCAGCCTCTAAGGCCCAGCTGGGTCTTGGTCACAGCTACTCCAGAGCCAAGGTCAAGTTTAACGTCAACAGGGCTGACAACATGATCATACAGTCCATTGCTCTGTTGGATCAGCTCGACAAAGACATCAACACTTTCTCCATGCGTGTTCGGTAGGTTTGATGATGAAATGAACAAGTGTTTAGATTAGGTTGGTGTTTCATGGGTTATTTAGTCTATAGCATGATCTGTAAGGCCAACATTTCTTCTGAATGACATGAGTAGATGCTCAATTACCCAGAAATCTTGCATGTAGATGTAGATCTTAAGCCTAGTTTATACTTGTTTATCAATATGTTTGCACGCACACATATTGATGGAGACGTCTTCCTTTTTTACTTCTCAGTTGTTGCGAAGCAATTCCCAAGCAGGGATTGCAGACCTTTTTTGGCTGGTCTACCTACCATTGCAGTGACTTCTCTGGTTTGCTTTCTTCAGCTTGTAAACGCATTTCTGCTCAAGGAGCAATGGCCGACAGAGTGAGTTTTGATTTAGCTGGAAAGTTTTTTTTGCTTGAAGTGCAGCTCGCAGAATTCTCTAAAAACAATGTTTTGTTGTTCTCTACATATCCTAATGTTCAAAACCAAAGACTGATATTAGATAAACTGGCCTTGCAATATAAAGCATCTATTGCCCAAAAGCTGCATTAACTACTAATTACATCAACTATAAAGAACCATTCTGGTGAAAATTTGTTGAGCTGACCAATCAGACGTGTGCTGTCCTTTGCCTTCAATGGATAGTTAGAAAATTGGGCTCTACTCCTTGCGTGGCTGTCGGGGAGCCCTTGCGTCGACAGATAATGTTGCTGCGTGTCTGCGCACCACTGCAGACGGAGAAGTATAAACAAGGCATTAGTCAGTCCTCCCCCCCCCCCCCCCAACAGCTTTGTAACTGTGGTGCTAATCTGTGGTTTTTGTTGTCAGTGAATGGTATGGCTACCACTTCCCAGAGCTGATCAAGATTGTGTCGGAGAACTCAATGTACTGCCGTCTGGCTCAGCTCATTGGTAACAGGAAGGAGCTCTCAGAGGAGAGTCTGGAGAGCCTGGAGGAAGTGGTGATGGACAGTGCCAAGGCACAGGCCATCCTGGATGCTTCACGTTCCTCAATGGGTGAGCAAATTTCTACTTAAATCTGAGTATAGTGGTAACGGTTGATTATCTGAATAAATAATTTGTTGTCTAGGTGAGGCTGTAGTAAAAACTTAAGTTGAGCGAGACTTAAAGCTCTCGTACTCTGAGAAACCGTGTAATACTTGTTCGTTGTGAATTACGATCAGTCACTCTGAGCGCATAGCATGTCTGCTAGACGACAAAGCTAACTGTTAACAACGAAGGGGGGGGGGGATGAGTGAATGAGACCTTTAACACAGATGCCCTCCCTCAAATGTGAATGAGCTTAAACTGTTATGCACAGCTGGAAGAGAAACTCTTAAGACTCTCAGCTGAATGTGGCTCACAATACTTAATTAGTGTAGTGTGTAAGTTTCCAATTGGTGGAACAAAATGTGGCAAAGTTCAAGAGGTCTTAAAGCAAGACACTGTTTAGTTGTTTCAAGCTAGGTTTTATCAAGCCCCTTTAATGCCCACCTTGGACCACCAGTCGTCCTTGGTGCCTAACACAGGGGGGAAGAGAACGTCTCTCATAAACCTGTAGTGAAGGCACAAATCCTCACTGTGGATCCTGTCGGGAGAAACAATCTCAACGTATAGACGGTACTGTGGATAAAAATGGTCTTCCCCGGTTCTTGCAACCTCCTGATCTTCTTCCACCTTCCCCAGGTATGGACATTTCACCGATTGACTTGATCAACATAGAGAGGTTCTCGAACCGCGTGGTGTCTCTGGCTGCCTATAGGTTGGAGCTGCAGGAGTACCTTCGGTCTAAAATGAGTCAGGTGGCACCAAACCTGGCAGCCTTGATTGGAGAAGTGGTGAGCTCGAGTTTCAATCTTTATGATGTTTGGGACCAATGATGTTATACCAAAATCTGTCAATCCACTGAACCTGTGATGAGAACTATATCCGGTGCTGATGGTCCTTTTAAAATATGTGCAAAGTCTGAATTGTTTGTTTTTCTCAGTACGGATGTGACATTTTCTTACCTTCTGCAGGTTGGAGCCCGACTGATCTCTCATGCTGGCAGTTTAACCAACCTGGCAAAGTACCCCGCCTCCACTGTACAGATCCTGGGAGCAGAAAAGGCCCTGTTCAGGTACTGGGGCACCCCCTCCCTGCTGGGGAAATATGTGGCTGCAGTGATGGCAGGGTTGGGCTGGAGAAGAGCAGGGTGACTGGAGAAGTCCTCTCTGGAGTGATCCCCCTCGTTCTAATGCACCCCCACAGTCTGAGCAGCTACTCGCAGCACTGAGGTAGAACACCAAAGATCCTTGATGAAGCTCATTCTTCTATCTACTGAGCTTTTTGGATGGTTATAAAAATCTGGGGATGTTTATAGAAAGAGGAAGCTTCGATATGGTGTCTTTTTTTTTTTCTCAGATGTATACTAAATCGGCAGCAACTACTGACTTTGATCATTAAACTCTGATTGCACTGCTGTATGATTGGATATAAGGCTGTTCTTTTAATGTGTGATTATCCACAAGAGCTGTTCAGTTGCTGAGTTACATCAACTGAGGTTTAGAGTTTAGTGTCCCCTCATGATATGCAGAACATTAAAGCTGTTTAACTCTGGAGATACCTCAGTCTTAATGATGTCAATCTTGTTTTTAACTGTGGTCAGTAAGTGTTCACTTGGTTTCTGATGGATGCGAAAAAACTGTATCTTCACACAGAGCTTTGAAAACACGAGGCAACACACCCAAATATGGCCTCATCTTCCACTCGACCTTCATCGGACGTGCTGCTGCGAAGAACAAAGGCCGCATCTCCAGATATCTGGCGAACAAGTGCACGATCGCTTCACGCATTGACTGTTTCTCTGGTGGGTCAAAGTATAGCATCACTCCGGGTCTTGAACGTAGCGCGACTGCAATGATGCTCTTAATTTTTCGTCAACAGCATTCATCCGTGTGGTTGATGTTGAGATGCTATTTTCTGAGCAGCGCTTCGTGTCCTCTGCAGAAATGCAACCCTGGTTTTAGCCCTGCAATAAATCATCTTTTCTCTCTTCTCACAGAGGTCCCAACTAGTGTATTTGGAGACAAATTGCGTGAACAGGTGGAAGAGCGTCTGTCCTTCTACGAGACCGGTGAGGTTCCAAGGAAAAACGTGGATGTCATGAAAGAGGCTGTGAAAGAGGTGAGCTTGGTTTTTAAAGGCATATAAATCATTTTGTAGCTAGTATACCATAAGTTAAATCCATGTCTTTATAAAAAATAGTGTTGATGCTGTAAATGATGACGAATTATTCCCCTGACATCACAGTGAGGGTGAAAACTGATTTAATGAGCCTGATGCAGCATTCCTAATGCACTTGGAGACGATCCAGTATTAGATTGCTGATTTTAATAAAGTTCCTGTTCTTTCTCCTTAGGCCACTGACGTAGCAGCCGAAATCAAACGGAAACTGGAGAAGAAGGAAAAGAAACGCAAGAAACGTGAGAAGAAGCTGCAGGAACTTGGAGCAAACGGGGAAACAAACGGCGAAGCTGAGGTGAGTTGCTCTGTGTTTTTGTTGCAGCATGTTTAGATTTGAGACTCGACCCGCATTTATGGTCTGTTCTCAGTGTACGACATGCAACATCAACTGACTCCGAACCATTGGCTGGCCCTTAATTAGTGGGCTTTGATCACTGAAGAGAGTCAAACATTTACCTTTGCATAAACAGCTTAAATAAAACAATAGGACACAGGGTAACACAGCAGAATTGTTACATTAAGAGGACTTTTACTGAACTTCTTTTGCTTAAGGTGGAGGATGGAGATGCTGACACACCTGTAGTGAAGAAGAAAAAGAAAAAACAAGCTCCAGAGGAGATTGAAGAGGTCGAAGCTGCGGAGACTCCAGCCAAGAAAAAGAAAAAACAAAAATCTGAAGATGTAGAGGAAAACACAGACAACGGGACTGAGGACACACCGGTTCCAGCCAAGAAAAAGAAACGAAAAACTGAAACATTGGATACTGAGGCAGCTGGAGAAGCTCCAGAAGCAGGAATGTCTGAGAAAAAGAAAAAGAAGAAAAGAGAGACAGATTAGTGACAAAAGACCTTATTTTTGTGTACAGTTTTATTTTGTACTTTTCTGAGAATAGTTTATGCACGTCTTAAAGCAGAATATTAGAGTAAATGCTTCTGAATGTCATAATTACTTGTGTAAATATATTTTGTATCAAAGTGAGGAAAAGATTTACCTCTGGCCTTAAGAATCAGTGGTCTGCTAATTTTGGAGACTTGCTACTCTGAAGATTTTGTGAGAGCTTGAGTAGTGTGGAATATCTAGATGCCATGTAATTTAATAGGCGAATCATCTAAACATTTCGTGTTAAAGCACATGCTCGACACTTGCAGCTTTAACCGGTTTATTCTGTACTGTGTATCAGAATCAGTCCTGTATTTTTAGAAAGGTGTTTCGGATTATTTGCTGACATTTATTGCCAATGTCGCCAGCAAATGAACTGCTAGTGTTAAGTGCAGGAATTCACTGATCTGTGTGGTTGTAAGGAGTTTTTCAGTGAATCTTGTTTGGAAATCCCTCCAAGACTCGCTTCGTCAAGATGCCTTGTTTTCTGATATTTTTGTAATAAAAAAATTTAAGAACCTCTGTTCTGGTAAAGGTCCATCTCAATGAGAAAATCAATGTTTGTAAATGTTAATAGTAAAATAATTAAAAGCACTCCGTTTACCTTGACTTGGAGCTATTAAATTTGAAATTGGGTTGGTCGGAACATTTGAGTGACCTATATATGGATCAAAATATTGCTTACATAATGAGGGTGTAATCTGCTGTCTGAGCATTCTCTGAAACCATCAAAAGGTAATGTAAGCAGCAAAACATTTTAGTAGTTTAATGTGGTAATGGAATGAAAAGTGCTAGAAATGAATTCCTATGGCCTTAAAAACAAAATTTGGGAGAGTACTATTGGCATTTCACTTGAGAAACAACCAAATTTGGTTGAAGTGCAGTGTGAAATTGTGATTGTTTTTAATTGTGTTTAAGGATTTGGGGATCCAATAGTTCATCCTGCAAAAAAATGGTTTATGGAGCTACTGATTTCACCGGCCACATGCTCAGGCACAAGGTACCAAAAGTGGCTTCAATGACCATGGTGTTACTGAGTAATTGGCTAGCAAACTGGCCTGACCCGAACTCTAAAGCCACACTGCTAGGTTGAAGATGACCCAGAGTCCGCTATTAAAGCAACCTGGGCTTCTTTAAAACCTCAGCAGTGCCACATGCTTCCATACCACACAGCATTGATTCAGTCATTCATATACAAGGACCCCCAGCCAAACGGAGTACATAGAAACAGTGATATCTTGCTCATTAGTCTACTAGTGAAGTTTATCTGGTTAACTCAATCACTTGTCCAGTTAATCTTAGGAGAAATGCAGAGCCTTTCCAAAAAATTTGAATATCATGGAAAGGTTTATTTCCATAATTCCATTCAAAACGTTTAACTTCCATAGATGATAGATTCAGGGCCCACAACTTAAATGATTTCAAATATTTAATTGTTTAATTGTACATAATATGGGCTTCCAGCTCATAAAACCTACAACACAGGAATTCAAAAAATTAGAATACTGTGAAGAACTCACATCAAATCATTCAAAATATGGGTTCGCTTTGGTTCAATTGTCTCAGTTAGGTTCAATGTGGGGAAGACTGCAGACAACTGGCAAGAAGACCATCATTGATACCCTCCATAGGATGGGTAAGCCACAAAAGTTAATCGTTAAGGAGGCTGGCTGTTCAGAGTGCTGTGTCCAATCATATCAATGGAAAGTCGAGTGGATGGGTAAAATGTGGCAGGTGAAGATTAACCAACAGAAGAGCTGAATGTGGGCTTTAGCGGATTATCAAACAGAAGATTCATTAATCTGGCAGAGATCCAGAAAGAGTGGATGGTCTACAACCTTCAGGTTCCTCGGGTCAAACCACTTCTGAGCCTGAGCCAATGTAGGAAGCATCTCAACTAAACCAAGGAGAAGGACTGGACTGTTGGCCAGTGATCCAAGGTACTCTTTTCCGATGAAAGTAAGGTGTGCCTTTCATTCGGGAATCAAGGTCCAAGGATTTGGAGGAACAGAACCCAAGCTGCTTGAGGTCCAGTGTGAAATATCCAGTCATAATTTGGGGTGCAATCTCTGGTGCAGGTGTTGGTAAACTCTGCTTTCTTAAATCCAAGGTCACTGCATCAGTCTACCAGAATGTTAGAGGACTTCATGATTCCTTCTGGTGAGGATCTGTATCGAGATGCAGATTTAATCTTCCAACAGGACCTGGCCCCTGCCCATATCGCCAGAAGCACCAAAACCTGGTTTGATGCCCATGCCATCACAGTGCTTGACTGGCCAGCCAACTCGCCTGACCTAAACCCCATTGAGAATTTATGAGGTATTATCAGGAGGAAAATGAGGGACACCAGACACAAAAACAAAGAAGAGCATCAATGAAATCTGGGCTTTCATAACTCCCAGGCAATGCCTCAGGCTGATTGCTTCAATGCCACGGCACATCGAGGCAGTGATTACGGCAAAGGGATTCTCTACCAAGTATTGAAGATTGACATATCGTTTTGACAGTACAATATTTTGATTGATTTGATGTGATCTTAATTTCTTTCTTTTTTTCTGCAAAAACTGAGGGGGAAATTGTGATTTCTTCACAGTATTCTAATTGAATTCCTGATTTCATGGGTTTTATGAGCTGGAAGCCCAAATTATGTACAAATAAACAACTAAATACTTGAAATCGTTTAAGTTGTGGGCCCTGAATCTATAATCTATGCAAGTCTAACGTTTTGAATGGAATTATGTAAATAAATTAACTTTTCCATAATATTTTTGGAAAGGGTCTGTACAAGGTGGTGAAAAATGGTGGTTTGGACCATGATTAACATCACAAAAGCTCAAATAATACCTCAACTACAGCCACAAAACCCTGATGAGTTGAAAAGAAGACGCCATAGATCCAGAGCATCCTCTACATCAGACTGTCATACAACTACAGAGCGTCTTCAGTCAGAGGCTTCTTCAGATCTGCAGAGCGCTACAAGAGATCATCCCTACCCACAGCCATCAGCATCTACAACACATCTTTGAAGGAACTTGCATAATGAGTTACAACAACATTTAATTTCCCTTTGGGATTGATAAAGTAATTTTCAATTGAATTGAATTGAATGTCTAAACAGACCATAGGACAGTAACGAATCAGTCTCTGGGTGCCTTGCCTTGCCTCTCGTTCTGGGAGAGGGGGGTGTTACTGGTATTTGGTTGTTAGGGTTGGGGGAGTGGGGGGACCAAATGCTGGGATGGGTATAGGTCTTATCTGGGGGGGGGGGGCCGGGGGAACTGCCTTGGACTACTTGGGGCTTGGTAGTGCTGCAGTCATGGGCCCCGGGGTGGACGTACGAGGGCCCCCCTCTCTTGGTGGATCTTTGTGAATGGGGGTGTGCCTTTTGGAGTCAGTGGGGGAGCTGGTTCCTTGGGAAGGCATTTTGTCCCCCAGTCCTTTCTGCTCCATCCCTGGACACTTTTGTCCGCCCACTTCATTATTTTACCAGCCATGTAAGGTCTTTGGGTGTGAGCATGTCACTGGGGTGCGGGGAGGTGTTTCCATCTCCACTACCCTGTGGCAGCCTGGGTCCCAATTTTGTACAACATAGACACTCTCACTTATAACATTCTCATGAGACACACATGTAGGGACTTTGGGGTGGGCACACTTTCGGCATCCAGAGAGGGAGCCGTTGAATCAGCTTCACCACACGCTGCCTTCCCCACATCCAACCCCTCTGTTTTAAATGCACATTATAACCACACTCATCAACACCATACTCAAGAGGGAGGAGGAAGGCTCGGGATCTTTTCAGACCCATTAGCTATTGGCCATCAGGGCTGGTGGGCTGCTTCGCTACTCTGAGGCTTTGCCAGTCTGCTTGTCTCCATACTAGAGGGTAGGGGGTCCTCCTCCTAGGTCCGGGGGCTGGTTGCTCTGCTGTGGTATCGGTACCTGGATCTGGGAGTATAGCGCGTGTATGGGGAGTTTGAGTGAGTGTACAGCGTCCTTTCTTTTGTGTCTTGGTGTGCATCTGAGAGTGTATGTGTGTAAGAGGGAGGGAACATATGACTGTGTGTTCCTGTGTATCCGTCAGGTTGGGTCTTGGGCTGCCCCATCTCCTGGTGGATCTCAGGCCCCCCTCCAGATGAGGGGAGTATTTCCCAGCAGTCACTCCCTGCCAGTGACTGTTGCCTCTGCCCGCCGAGCAATTCGTGGTTCTCGGTGTCCGGGGCTGGGTGCTCGGGGGACGTGCAAGTTCATCTCTGGTCCCTGCCAAGGGGGGGGTAGCGCACTGCTGTGGTGGTTGGGTGCCTCGTAGTTGGGGGGGGGGGGGGGTCTGGAGCTGTAGGCCGATCGCTCGCTTGGCGTGCTGGCTACTGGCCTTTGGGTTGCATTGTTCTTCCTGCGTATGGGTGGAGGGGTACTCGCTCTGTAGGTGAGGTCCAAGGGGATTGGTGGAACTGCCAAGGCACCACTCGTCCTGCCCCACTTGCGGGCATTGTTGTGTCTGGGGCCCTTGTCGTGCTGTGTGTAGGCGTGTCGTTTGGTTGGGCGGTCTGTGTTCATGTGGCACGGGGGGAGGGGGCGGTCCCTGCATGGATGTGGGCTGGCGTCAGTGCCCCTCCGCCCCATCGGCTGGCCATGGCCCCCTCGGTGGCCCCCCGTCGGCCGATCCCTGGTCTGGTCCTCACTGGTGGGTGTGGCATCCTCGGGTCACCGGGTCCATGGGTGAATCTGTCTTAGCCGGGTGAGCCCTGTATTGTAGCTGCTGGATGCTCCCCCGGGGCTCTCCTCTGCTCCTCTCAGGTGTGCAGTCAGCCCTGCTGCATCGGTCCGCATGGGGCTCCTGTGCTTAGGGGGTCTTTGGATCTCTCTGTGTCTGGGCCGATTTTTGGGAGGCAGATCGATGGCTCCTCACACCAGCTATTGGCACACTTGTATAGAGAAACCTTATGTGCATGCTCATACACAAACACACACACACACAGGTGTAGGGATTCCAGTGTCAGCTTGGGCTGTTGCCACAAATACATCTTGTATTAATCGGTACCATTAGCTTTTCAGTGACGCTGTTGTTTTTATTTATCTATTTGTGGGTTGTGTAGTTTAGTTTGCATTGTTTAATGTTTGTTTTCTTTCCTCTCTGCGGTCCTGCAGGTGTATAAGCAGACTAGGATGTTTTGTTGCATTTACTTCATTCCCCTTCTTCTCTTATCTTCAACTCACACTCAACTTTTTTTGACCTACCCCTCTATCTTTTTTTTCCCTCTTTATTTTCCGTCTCCATGTCTATATCTAGAAAAAATAAATAAACAGGAATTTCTAATAAAGATTTCTTTTTTAAAAAGGTTTTTTGGGCCTGAACTGACAGTGGACAGAATTTTTGAAGGGGAAGAGAGGTGGGGAAAGACATGCGGCAAAGGTCGCCTGGGACGGTACTCGAGCCGGGGACAGCCGTGTCGAGGACTGAAGCCTCTGCACATGGGGCGCCCGCTCTAACCACTGCACCACGCGACGCCCCCTAATAAAGATTTCTTACACATATATATCAAGTGGAGTACTATAGCCAAAGCTATAATGCTCCACTTGTGAATGTAAATCTGTTGGGCTTCTACTTGGTACTCAGACATCAATTCTGAGTGCCACACTGACAGACAGGACTTTGTTGAAATTGATATGCGATAAGCTCATAAATTTGACAAGCCAGATGAACAAGATTTCCACCAGCACCTAAACATAGCAGGGTAGCTTGTAGCTTTTCTGGATAAGGTGCCCTGAAGCAAATCTCAAAACCTTGGATGGACAAGACGGCTTTCGTATAAATCCATGCACACACATCTAAAATGTGAAAACCTGTATGTGTGAGGTTGTAAAATTAACACTTGATAAGTTTATGTAGATTAAAATATATACTTCTAACTATCCAAACACATCAATGTCATTTGAACTCTGAAACATAAGAGGCTGCATGTGAACGAAGTTGGTGGGATAGAGTTAAACTTGTAATTAATGCCAGATCACTATAAACTGTTAATAACTTTTAATTTGGACAACAAGGATTAAAATGACATCAAACCCAAGGGTTGGCTGATCAAACCAGCCAACAAGTAAGAATTCAGGAATGAGAGACATATGGAAAAAAACTGGGAGGAAGAAGGAAAAGTCAAGCTATAAAGTCACCCTCAGTAAAAGGATTCACAGATGTGGGTGACCAAAGTTACAAAATGTTTTCCAAAATAAAAAAAGGCCTTTGCTGTGAAAATGATGCATATAATCTATGTACACCATTCTTAGTTTATGGTTGCAAACAAATAATGAAAAATCACATCACAAGATGCTTGTGTTCAAGTATATTCACCAACTTTATCTCCATGGTTTAGCATTCTTACCTTTCCACTTTTTTGAAATAAAATGTCCTTCAAAATAAAAACAATGCACATTTTATGTCCTACCAATACATATATACTGTATAAATACATAAATATATTTTACATACAACAGCCATAAATTTGAAAAGGGGGATATACAGAGCAAAGGGGAGAGGATAGTAGTGTGTGTATTTTAGCTTGTGTTGTAAAAACAGTTTGTCCCTCTATCATCATGTGAGATCTGCCCGTATGTGTATCCACACAAGCAGACACACACTACAGATGTAACCGTCTCAGTTGGCCCAGTAGGGGGAGCTGCCATAGCTCGACTTGTTGACTTGGCTCTTCTGCTGCAGGCTGCTGGACTGGCCACGCTGGCTCGGCCCACCCTGAAAAACAAGAGGTCTGACCATTAGCCATTGGAAAATCTTGAAAACAAATCTTTAAATATTTTTAACAGCAAAATGTAAGTTTTTTTAAGATACTTTCTAGTGGTGTATATGTCTTGTAACACATTCTGATTTGTATTTGGTTTGATGACATCACAAGAGGCCCGAGAATCAAGTGGTTTAGTATTACTATTATGGCAGAAGAGCTACTTTTGACTCAATTCATAGCATCATTTGAAGCTGTCATTTTCCATCTTTCATATTCATATTTATGAGTTAGAGCCCAGAGTTTAACGCCAATGACCTCTAAGTTAACAAGGATACCAGCGATAACGAAACGGAAGCAAACTTTGACTATAAAATTGATCTTCGTCAGGTTTTTGTGGCACTAGTGGTTTTCACTCAACAGCAGCTGGGTAGAGACAGAAGGAGAAGACATGCAGCAAACAACGAGACTGGGAATCGAACCGGAGACAACTGAGCTTTAAGACAGCAGCCTCTACATATAGTCCACCTGCTCTACCACTGTCTTCACAACTTTGACTGGCATGAACCTGATTATATCTGTTGGAAATTTTGTATCTTGTTTACATGATTATTCACCACTTAAAAATTACCTGAATGCAGCATTGTGCTTTTATCATCTTAAATAGTAATTTGCAAGTACACTGGCTCAGCATGCAGCCTGAAGCCACAATACTTTAGCTGACCCTAACTTGTTCTGACTTGAGATGTTTTAGTCCCGAGTCCCTCTGATGTTGACTAGAATCATGCTGGTGGTAAAAGACAGGGGGCAGCAACCCTTACAACCCAAAGAGCCATTTTTTGCATATGCTTCTGGTATAGAAAGTCAATTAGACAGCTGCTGCTCGTGTCCTCACTAGAACCAGGAAAGTAGAGAACATCATCCCAGTCCTAAAGTCCTTACACTGGCTCCCTGTAGCTCAGAGAATAGACTTCAAAATACTTTTACTAGTTTATAAATCACTCAATAGCCTCGAGCCAAAGTATGTTGAAGACTACTGTCACTACAACAACCCACCAGAACACTCAGGTCCTCTAATTCCAGTCTACTCAACATTCCTAGAATTAGAACCAACCATGGAGAAGCAGCTTTCAGTGTCTATGCTCTTCAAATCTTGAACAAACTTCCAGACAACTGCACAGCTGCTGAAACACTTTCTTTTAAATCAAGGCTAAAAATCCATCTGTTTAGAGCTGCCTTTGAGTAGTGTTTTCATGCATCATATGTTTTGCATGTGTTTCATGCTTTACTGCTGTTTTTACTTCATCCCCTAATCATGTAAAGCTCCTTGAATTACCTTCTTGTTGAAAGTGTGCTATACAAATAAAATTGCCTTGCCCCTCACTCTGGTATTAATAAAGCTTGACTCTTGTCAAGCTTTATTAATACCTGCAATGTCTCAGACCACAACAAAAAACTTGTTATCCGATATAAGCAGTTCTGCAAAGTACATAAAGGAGCTCAACTACCTGCCATAAGTCTAATATATCTGGTAAGCTGGTTACCAGGTAAACAGATTAACCAAACCATTCTGACCACAAATTAGATCCAGATAAAGCTGAAGTGACTTGGCATTAGCTATAAGCAGAACAACAGGTCGAGGCCTGAATGTATCTAGCTATGTCTGTGAGCTCAGGCTGCTTGGGTCTTGCAGACATGGAGCACTTCTGCAGGGGACATTGATTGATGCATAGATTTATTTTTTTAAACCCACATCAGACCTTGTGTTTTGTTTTTTTATTTCCGCCTTGAAATAATCACTGAAGACTTTTGATAAGGAAATCAGGCCATTCCAACCTAACCTGGATCTCTTTATTAAAGAAATGTTCTTCAGTCTGCGTTTTCAAATATGGCTCTAACGTTTTTTTTCTGCAGCCATACAGAATACAAACAACTTTAAAGTAGGAATCTGATTTAAAACATGAAGAGAAACTAGCAAAATGATAAAGAACCCTGATTAGTTGCCTTATGTGATGTCACTAGAAGCATATGGGTGTGAAAACTTGGTTCATCTTGATTAAATTATTATTTACAACAAAAAGGCAAAACAAATAGAGAAACAGACAAAGACATGATCTAAAGGGGACCAACTAAAGTGAGTTTGGTATATTTTTACTGAAAGCTTGTAGCTGTAAACAGTTGAAGAGCATCCATTAAAAGACCACCTGTCCATCCTGAGCTAGATGGTGATGCAGCAGTTGTGAGTGTGGTTGCTGGTGAGGCAGGATGTGGAGGAATGGGGCAGGTGCATAGCCACCAGGAGCTGCTCCAGGGTTCAGCGGTCCTGGGCCCCCCAGCGCTGACGGCAAGCTGAACGGAGGAGGGGTCCCTGCATGGAAAGCCTGCTTATCGAAAGACTGTAGACGGGATAAAGAAGCATGGTCATTAGTATAAAAAGAGGTAAACAACAGAGTGATCATGGGATTCAGAGTTCAGAGGGGCTGACCTGGGTCTTATTGTAAACACTTCCACTGATGTCTGGCACACCAGAGTTGCTTGATGTCACTGAGACACCTGAAGAAAACACAGGAGAGGCACTTCCATGTGAGAACTTAACAGGTAAATGAATTTGGCAGTGGGTTTTTCCATTTACCTTTTCCAGGTCCTGCAGCAGCAGATTTGGCTTGTGCCTGTGAAGAGGAGTTGTAACCTTTACTGTACTCTACTCCTGCTGGCCCTGCTGTCAGCTCCTCATAACCTGTAAGCAAAAACATCAGTCACAGTGAAAAAAAAAACTATACATAGTACTTCCACTTTGAGATTTTTCCTGTAAGACAGAGCTGTTGCAAATGCCAATAAAATGTTAAACGAACCTGAGCTGAAGGCGTGCTGGCCGTAACCGCTGGGCTGCTGCTGCGCGGGCTGCTGGAAGGGACTAGCTGAGGGGTTTCCCAAGCCGAGGCTCAAGCTGTGCTGCTTTGCCGAAGCCGGTCCAGGGCCTCCAGGCGGAACAAACATGGTGGGGCCGTACTGGAAAGCGGCCGCACTGGGCACAGCGCCGGGCACTCCGGGGTAGTATGGCAGGCCTGTGTAGCTGTAGCCTGGTGGCAGAAAGGCCTGCTGACTGCTGTGGTGCTGTGGCTGGGCCTGGGGCGGAGCCTGAGGAGGCTGAGGCTGAGCCTGGGTCTGTCCTTGGCTTTGGGCCTGGGGAGCCTGGGGGGCTGCCAGGCTGGTGGGAGGCGCTGGAGAGGTGGAGTCATTCCTTGGGAACTTTGTAACGTCACCTGACCATGGTGGTGTGATGTTATTTGAGAACACGTCGGTTTGCACGACTATAGAAAAAAAAAGAGAGGAAAAAAAAAACAGAACCAAGAGGTGCTTCACCTGAATAGGGGTTGTTGGCTAGACTCCCGTCTCTGCCAGAGAGAGGTGCTGTGGGTCCAGGGAATGTGATTCCATAGTAGTCCTGCAAAGAGGGCTAAGGGAGCAGAGGAAACACAATTGCATAATTGTAAACCAAAAAAAAAAAAACATGTAAGAGCTATAGTGATAATTTGAAGGTGTTCTTTCTAAGGGGGATTGTAGAAGAACTTATGAATGATCAGTGTCTTACCTTTTTGGACTTTACTATCTAGAACATCTCAAATTTTCAATAGAGGATCTTGACTAAATGGTTCATTAAAAGGATATTACTGGATCTTTTAATGGATGTTCGTTTAAAGGAGCATGGGGCAGAATGAAGAAACGAAACTCACGAGCGACACGGCCGGCGCTGCAAGTAACTGCAGCCACCCGCACGGGAGCGCGCACAAACGCGTCACAAAAAAACCATACCTCTTCACAGTGACAAACTTCTTTTTCTTAGTGCCACTTTTTAGTGGGCTGTGAGTCGTTTCCCAGTTGCGGAACAATCCATTCTCACAATTGAATCAATGGAAGTCTGCGACCATTTTCCGTCCTCTTTTAAAGCTGTCGAGAACACGCACGCATTGTCAATTGACGTCACATTGCCACAGCGCGGGAAATTCGTGCCCCGAACTGCAGCACATTTTGCAGCACACAGTCAGTTTAAGAAAATGGAACGATACGTGGGTGGGCTCATTATTTTTGGTTTATAACGTTTCATCCCCCAACAGCATTAAAAAACTGGACATGGATGTTTATTTTATTTACAAATCCTGCCCCCTGTTCCTTTAAAAGGTTAAAATCACTTATATCTTACAGCTTACGCTAACACTAATTATGACCCTTTAATGATCTTCCTGTCTGGAAGATATAGCTAAATGGGAACATGAAATGCATTTAATCTCTTTTATGAATATACTCAGTACTTATGATAGTCAACTATATACTCTTCGTTTCCCAACACCAGTGTCTTACCATTGGCAGTCTAGACTGGAGCATATGGAGGTCTTCATAGCCATATATCTGCTGCGAGACAAAAAAAAAAAAAGTAAAAAGACTCAGTTACACAGTCAATGAAACAGACAAAAATTCAGATGTATAAATTATGTCGATGTAAATGTTAAACAAGGTTGCAGAGCAAAATTTTTGCAATGATTTTAGGTTGTGTATTTGCATAATTTCTGGACAGCTCAAGACAGCACGATATTAGAAAAAGATGAAATTTTGATATTATTGCTGAATATTCCAAAGAAGATATCAACTGAGATTAATCCAGATTTTCCTCACTCTTTTCCCATCATCACAACTGCATTGACTTCTTCCTTGGGCTTTAGCAACTTAAGATCTATACCAGCTGTAGGCATAAAAAACAGTGAAAATCTGAAACCTTGCAAGAAATGATTGGCAAGAAGTTTGAATACATGCTAAATGAAATGTTACAGTCTACTTATTATTGCATACAACCAAATGTTTGCAGTTGCAATAATGCACATTTACTGCAATAACTACTGGAAATCATTATCTTTTGCAGCTCTGGGACAGTTCTACGCTTTAAATTTAACAAATATCTTATTATACAATACAATATGCATGTTATTTGAACTGTATGATTTTAATGTAATATAATCGGTACTGAAATTATTTTATGAATAGTGTCTGGAACTTATTAGGACATAAAATCCATCCCTCCATCGTCCATCTATACCGCTTATCCTTGCAACGCCGTGGGGATCTCCAGCGGTCATCGGGCGAGAGGCAGGGTATACCCTGGACAGGTTGCCATCGCAGGACAACACTGAGACAAACAACCATGCGCACACACACGCACCTACGCACGTCTTGCTATACTTGTGTTGACATTGTATTGACTTCCATTGATTTTGATATGCCTAACCCAGACACTTTCCCTAAACCTAACCATTAGTGATACATGCCTAACCCTAACCTAATTCCCACCATACCTCTAAACCTAACTAGTAGTTTAATAGCTTGTAAAACATTGTGTGGACCAGGCAAAATTTCCTCACAACTACAAATGTCCACACAAGGCTGGTGGGCTGTCAAAGGTTGGTCCACACAAGTATAGCTATACATGTACACACACACACACGCAACTCCGTATTGCTACCCATAATAGGACTTTATATTGACTTCCATTTATTTTAATAGCTACATTTATGCCTAACCCAAACCATTACCCTAACCATTACTAGTTTATTCCTAACCCTAACCTTAACCAAAACATAATTCACACCATACCTCTAAACCTAACCCCTAATCCTAAAAAAGGGGGTCCACCATATTAGGACCAGGCTTTGGTCCCTATAAGGTCCATCGGTCTTCAGAAGGTTAGTGAATATAACAGAGAAGGTCCTAAATAGGGTAGCTATACAAGAACACACACACACAAACACCTAAAAGCAATTTAGAGATGCCATGTTTTTGGACTGTGGGAGGAAACCGGAGTAACCGGTGCGGAGCCATGCATGCACATGCAAACTTCTTGCAGAAAGACGGCAGGCAGGATTGCACCTAAAATTATTCAACCCCCACGTCAAACTTCTTTTATTGGCAAAATGCATAAACTAACCCCACAAAAACAGAGTGGTTTCTCCAATTAAGCACAAAATGCCACGTTCAGTGACTTCCATTATTTTCAAATCCCACCAGAAATTATTTATACAGCTCAAGTCAGGTGAGTATGATGGCCACTCTAGTGTTTCACAAGACTATCAAGCCTTGGTGGACTTATGTTTGGGATCATTTTCCACGCTTGAAGGTCCAATGACGACCAAGCTTGAGCTTAATCACAGACAGTATGACATTTTCTCATATATCAATTTTCTCCTCCAACCAGCTTCAGGTTTCCAGTGCTAGAAGAAGAAGCAAAGCTCCCACAGAGCATCACTAAGCGACCACCATGCTTCTTTGCAGCTTATGTTTCCGTAGTCCTTAAATGAACGTTAATTCATAGGTAAAGCTGCTTTAGATTGTTTATATAGTTGTGAGCAAAATTTGCCTTCTGCTTCAGAAGTGGTGAAGATCTTGGAGTTCAAGAATACTACTACTGTGTTCGTTTGCCTTACTGTGAAAAATGAAACATTTCCCACCAAGTCTTACTGCAGGTGTTTTCCAGTCAGCCGAGAGTATTTGACCACCTGCCTCTTCAGGAATCTGGTGGCAGTTGATAGCTTCCTGTTGTTGCCAGCAGGTGAGGTACCCGCAGTTCATTTAGCTTTAAACTTACAAAGTACGGCCTCTCTTATGGTTTTAGATCATTTCCCTCGTTTCTGTAAGGTAATAATGATCTCTGAAATTTTAAGAGGGACATATTTAAAAAAATGCAATCTAACGTCACGTCACAGTTAACATCCCAGGTATTTGAGGTGCTCCATCTTAAGCACACCTGATGTAAATAATGAAAACCTTACTTGGTTGCATCAAATGTACCTGAGAACAAACCTAGACTACAAATCAGATATTTTATACAATCTATTAATGGGGTTGAATATTTTGAGACTGCTGCAGTGATTGAAAGTATGATTTATTGTGGAATTAAAAACAAAACAAAAATAAACCTTGTGATATTAGTTTTATGCAACTATTTAAAGTACTTGAGCAAATTGTTGCAAACAATTTTAAGACCTAGTGGTGGCTGACTAATTCAAGGCACAACTTTAATCTATTGCCTTCACTGACAGACTGTGACATTCCACTAACCGGGTAAGCAGGCAGCAGGCCCCCTGGTCCCATTATATACTGGTTTGGTAGTAGAGGAGGGACTCCCTGGGAAAGGTTAGGAGGAGTTTTGCCTGTCAACACAAAGACACAGAAATTTCACCTTTAAATTATTTATCCGATTGAAAAGTGATTTAACGTTTCCACTGTGTCAGGTGTGTCTGTCTACCAGTGGAGGAGAGCAGCGCCGTGGTCCTCGGTGCAGAGAGGTTGGACGTGGCGGTGGCTCCATTGGAGCCGAGTCCCAGCGCTGTGCTGGTGGCGATGGCGGCGGCCGAGTGGAACCCACTGGTGCCAGTAAGGCCTCCAACCGTGCTGCTCATGTTGCTGCCCATGCTGGGCATGTTGGCCAGGTGGCTGATGCTGCTACTGTTGCTGCTGTTGTGGACTGAGTGGAGTGACGAGTTTGTGGGCTGTGAAGAGGTGTAAGAGCTGGACGAGGGAGTGAGGGAGCTCACGTTGCTGCTGTCCACACTTGTATACTGTTCAACAAAAAAAACACAGAAGAAACATCAAAGTCAGATAGCAATCCTGTGGTCAGCAGATGGAAGGAACAGATGGAAGGAGAGATGGATGAAAGAAGGGATGATGGACAAACCGATTAATGAATGGATGCTGGATGGATGGATTAAGAAATGGATGACAAAGATGGAGGAAGAGGGTGTGGATAGAAGGGTGGACAGATGGTTGGAAGGACAGATAAACAGATGGAAAGATAGATGGATTGCAAGACATACAAAATGGGGGGATGGACAGACAGACAAGAGGGATGGATAGATGAAAGGATGGTCAGACAGATGGAAGAATGGAAAGCAGTTTAGAAAACTTTTTTTTTTCTACACTCCATCCATAAATTTCTTTTTCCACAATGATCCAGATCTGGATAATATCTAAATAAGATCCCCGACAGGGTAGGAACCCCGATCATCTTACACAGATATTAGTTTTGATGCAGCCCCAACAGGTACTCACAGTGAGAGAGCTTGATCCCAGAGCTGAAACCGAGCAATGGCTGCTGACGTGACTGTGGAGAAAATAGGACATTTTAACTCAGGATGCATTTATCCAAGTTCAGTCAATAACAAAAAGACAAATTTGGCGGAGCATTTGTTAGGTTATATTTGAGGTGAGACTTGAACAACCTGTTGAGCGAGTTCAGCTGGTTAGCTGACGGCAGCTCCGGCGCCAGATTGGAGAGTGTGGTGGAGCTGTGTGCAGGCAGGGTGGGGGTTAAGTGGGAGGAGGCTGCTGAAGGACCATTGGTGTTGATGTTCACAGACGGCGATTCTGGCTTTGGTGTGGAAGAAGCCGATGAAGCTGAGAAAAACAAATATGACTTGTTTCCACCTGACTGATGCTTTGGTTGACCGTTCCCCTAATGTCCCATAACAAACACACCTCTTCTATCCAAACAACAAAAAATAAAGTAGTGGTGGGCAACTCACTGTCTAAACCAGAAGAAGTTCTTACACCATTCAGACCATTCTGATAAAAATAGAAAAATTAACATTTTAGGTTGGTTAATTGCTAACTGATAAGAACCATGACCATGTCCTATATAACAGGGTTGGTTTAAGTGGTCTACTTACCATCACTGTTGGCTCCTTGCTCTGGGAAAAAGCAAGCCGCGTGTGAGGGGGCATTGCACCTTCATAACTCGCCCCTACTGAGGAGAAGTGGGAGGAGGTAGAGGGTGCAGATGACGAGGTGGTTGATGTGGCTGAGGTGGACGATGGAGGGTTAGCGGAGCTGTTCGTCCCTAATGATGGTGTGAGACTGGGCATGGCCGCGCTGGAGGAGTGATACACCGGTTCAGACGAGGAGATGGGCAAAGGGAGGGCGACTGAGAGAGAGCTGCCCAGCGACTCACTGAAACACACAGTTGTTAACACTGCAGTTAGTGGAGATTATACAGTAAAAGCTTATCTGGCAACTATTTGCACCATTTCACATGTTTGTCACATCACAGCCACAAACTTATATCTAACTTATGCGTTTTTCTGTCATACACCATACAAAGTAGTGTACAATCATGAAATAGAATAAAAATGAAACCACAGTTTTAAAAAGAAAAAAAAATACAAATACAAAGTGTCTGTCATGCATTTTTTTTTATTTAGCACTCAATAAAATACAATTAAATAATTTTCTTTGACACCCTGAATACATCATCCCCATTGTGAAACATGGTGGTGGCAGCACCATGCTGTGGGAATGTTTTTTATTTTTTGGGAGGTGAGCTGGTCAAAATTGATTAAAAAAAATTCAAGGAGCTAGATATAGGACAATCCTGCGGGAAAAAAGCTGTTAAGAGGCTACAAAAGACCTGAGCCTGTGGCAGAAGTTGACCTTCAGATTCTAAACATACAGCCAGAGCTACAATTACATCACTTGGATTGAAGCTTATGCTTTTGTCAATTTGGTATAGAAAAAGTCCAGACTTAAACCTAGTTTAAACTTCTCTTTCTGCTGAGGTGCGGAGATACGCAGCGACATTACCCGGCAATGCAAGGGCTCTCCGACATCCATGCAATCAATGATGAACGAAGAAGACCCCAATTTTGTAACAATCCATCGAATTCAACAGAGCGCACGTCTGTGACTGGTCAGCCCAACATCAGCCCCAGACCATTACACCAGAACGGTGCTCAATCGTCGATGTGATTAGTATTCAATGCAGCTTTTGGCCACTAGATGCTTTATATTGCAAGGCCAGTTTATCCAATATGGTCGTTTGGCAATTTTGAACACCAGGATGTGTAAAGAACAACAAAACAGACCGCTGTGTTTGTTTGTATTCAGTGAGCCGCACTTCTGGTAAAAAGCTTTCCAGCTCATCCAAAACTCACTCTCTATCGGCCATTGCTCCTTGAGTGGATGAGTGGATTACAAGCTGAAGTAAATAAACTGTCGTCAACCAGAAATGTCACTAAAATGGTAGGCAGACCAGCCAGAAAAGGTCTGCACCCCCTGCTGTCCTGGCAAAGAATTGCTTTGCAACACTGACAAGCCAAAGGAAAGTATGAAAGAAAAACGTCTCCGTCAATACGTGTGGGTTTAAATCCAACGGAGAATCTGTAACATACAATGAATAAGTAAAACCGGTGTTCATTTCCCTTCCCTTCCACTTCACAATTACGCAATGCTTTGTGTAGGTCAATCACATAAAATCCTAATAAATGACAAAACGTAAAGCTTTACCAGCTTAAACTATCACCTACAGCTCTAATATGGTTATGGTTTATTGTTTGTTGGAAAAGTGTTCTTGCACTTCCAGTCAAGTAGTAGGTTGTTAACAATTAGTTTTTCTTTAACACAGCGAAAGACAACAAGACAAATCTATGGAACGTCACACCAACAACCCTTTGAGCTCGTCAATCTCGACTGTAAAAAATCTAATGAACATCAAGGTAAGATCAAGAAGTATGGTCAACCCCTTGTACCTTGAAATGTGAACAATTTCTTAAATTATTGTAATAAGATGCATTTAGTCACGGGCAGTGAGTACCTGAGAGGTTTTGAGTACAGGCTTGTGTGGCTTTGGGTCCCTGGTCCTGACGCAGGTGGTGCTGGGGCAGGCGCTGGTGTGGACTCCCGGGACACTGCACTCACACAGTTGTCCACAACCCCAAACTCCGGCAGCGCAGACTCTGAACCAAAGTCCAAAGCTCCAAACTGGAGGTTTAGCCCTGGAACATCGGCTGAGCCTGGCATTTCCACCGCTGTGGATGGGATCTGCCAGAGAGGAGGCAACATATTTCTACACATCATGACATCCCTTCAAGCTTTAAAAGTAAACATATTTATCTCGGCGCGTCACAGTCACTCCTACCTTTGATGTAGGAGGTATCCTTCGTTTTGGGCCTTTGAGCTGCGCCCGTTGTTGCTGCGGCGTACTGCTGCCATGAGAGTCCAGCCCTGGACTGGAAGCGGCGGGCTTAGCAGCCATCACCGGGCCGGCCTGTGCTGGCGTGCTGATGTGTTGGGGAGCAGGCGAGGCTGAAGCAGGGGGTGCTTGCTGCTGCAAAGGTGGACTTGGCTGACGTGCCAGAGGCAAGGAGGGGCCGCTGTGCCTCTGAACCAACTGGCTCAGAACGAGAGAAGGCTCTGGCTGCAGCCCAAATTCACCTGCACACAAAAAAGGAATTACAATAAGCATATTTATTCACAGACTGGCAAACTGTCCAGGATGAACAAGGGCAAGCAGGGCAATAGATGGATGTTTGTACCTATCTTTGTGGCCACAAAAAAAGTCTAAACTACTTACGACTGAACTGTGAGGACATTGGGTTGGTGTTGGACTCTGAAACCTTCATGTCCCAGCTCGAGGATGAGGGTGGAGGTAAAGGTGCTCCTAGACCTGGCAGTCGGCCGATGGAGGTGTTGTTTCCTTGGGTGCTGACAGGAGGGGCAGCCTGGGATGAGGGCAGCTGGCCCAAACCGGGACCCTTAAGCTGTTCCAGGATCTGAGCACCAGCGCTAGGCTGAGACCTCTTGGCCTGGCCCAAGTCCCCAAAACCAGCTCCCAGAACCGATGACTAGTGTTAACATTTTTAAAAAGTGAAGCAATTAATACGCTTTCGTTTGCATATTGATGGCAAACAAACAGAAGAAAACACGAATAAGAACACAGCGTTCTTTTTTTTACCAGAGCAGCGTGGGCGTAGCTCGTGCTGCTGTTCGTGTTGCGGCTGGGTGGCGGTTGTTGATGATGGTGGGAGTTGGTGAAGACTAGACTCTGTGTGGAAGAGGAGGAAGGTGGCTCTCTTCCTCCTACTCCAGGCTTTTGCAGCAGAGAAGCAAGGTCCAGACTAACACAGAGAGAAGCGTTTCTAAATGCATAAATTTTTCTAGAACAAACTCTAAGAGACAGTTGGCCAGCACAAATAAGTACAACACATTTTAAATATGAACATTTCACAAATAAAAACATAAAATAGTATAGACCTGTCCAAGTCAATACTTTACTAGCAACTGGCTTTCACGGCAATTACAGATGCCGTTTATTTGGGTCTCCATCTCGATCCATATGTAGATTAAAAAGGCCCATTCTTCTTTGGTAAATACATTATGGTACATTTACCACATTTATCCTTTGTAAAATACACTAAGTCCAGTAAAGTTGAATGTGGAACATCTGTGAGCTTTCAATTCTTGTCACAAATTCTCAAGTAAATTTAGTTCTGGACTTTGATTGGGTCATTCTAACACATCAATAAAAGGCTTTGATCTAGTAGCCTTTGCTCTGTATTTAGGGATGCTGTCCTGCCAGAAGATGAACCTCCAGTTTAGTCTTATAATTTTCAGGCTCTCAACAGGTTTTCTTCCAGCATTAAAACTCCATCTATCTTTCTTATACAAAGGTTGCATTGGATTTTATTTGGGGGCATCAGAGCAAAGAGAACTGAATTCATTTGTTTAAAAAATTTTATTTTGTAGTCATAGCATCACAAACTTACCTTTATACCGAACGGTTATGATTACTTTTGCTAGACTCACCTTTGCCCAGGCGTGATATTGTTCTCAGCAGCAGGTGCACTTGAAGAGGTGAATACCTTGGTCTCAGACAGCTGCATGAACACAGAAACACATCACATGTATATATATATATATATATATATATATATATATATATATACACACACACACAGAGAGTTAGACTCTTTACTCACACTGTCATCTTCATTCCACTCCTCAGCTGCCCAGTCCTCCATGGTATTCCTCCAGGCAACTGATAAAACATAGACATAACGTTCTCTTAAACTGACAGATCACAAGAAAAATACATCATTACAGTTTATCAGGAACATCTCAAACTCTCTCCAGGGCTCACCTGTCCCATCTGTGCTGCTGCTGTTGGCTGTGTCCCAAACCTCGGTCTGTGTGGTCCCAGTCCCAGCCTCAGAGGTATAGTCCGCAGGGTTGAAAGTCCTGATGAGGACATAAAAATATGAGCGAAGTCCGGCAAAGGTCAAAACTGCGCTTGGTTTATCCTTTCCCAATTCTGCAGGTTAACTTATCTAATGGGAGCTTTGCTCTAGAAGTACCTGAGAAACAACCATTTGTGCCATCGGGCATTGTTAAAAACATACAATACGTATTTAAACAGCAAAGAGCCATTTAAATATGGAAAATGTAGATAAATGAAATTTGAGAAGCAAATATAAAGAAAAAAAAGAGAGAAAAAAAAGACATGTTCTCAATTTAGGAAAAGCTATTTTAAAGATGGCAGAAAAAGATACAACTCTGAAGCCTTTGTTGTAAATGTAGTTGTGTGTCACCACCATACCCCATGCCCTGTGCTGAGAACCTGCTCCCTGGTGGTGCTCTGCCTCGACCCCGACCTCCTGACCCTGCAGAATATCCAAACAAAATTCAAACCTATTCACTTGGTACTTATCGTACTAATGGTGTTACATTTCCCTCCTCCTACCTCTGCTACCCCTGGCTCTTCTACCTCGATCCGAACTTTTGTCCACTGGTGTCGCCTCCACACCATTCTCCTCTGGACGTGCTGTTCACAAATAAATCACACATAAATAAAGTATAAATAATAACTATGAGATTAAACTAGTAGTGGGCGATATAAACGGTATAAGGTATAAATCGGGATTCAACATGTTGATGAGGTCATCAAGCTAGCCTACTTTGTACCAGCTACACAAGGAGTATAAATACTGATGTTCAGTGTTCGTATTTACACTAGATAGTGTAAGTCTAAAATTAGTTGTTTTTTTATTTAACGGAAAACAAAACTGTTGAACTTGATGCATTTTTAGTTCAAATATGCGCATCTTCTTTTTGTGCAATATTACATTTATAAATAATAATGTTTTTTCTCTTTTTACATTTTGGACCTTTAGATTTAGAATGTTATTACATTGTATCTTATTTAAAATATCTCCATTTTTATTTATGTTTTGGGAATTTTTGGGTTGCCTTGTTTGGAAAAAAGATTAGTAACAAACCTAAAGTTTTTACATTTTGCACAATAAATGTTCTTTAAATGGCATTCAATTTGTTTTTGAAGTTGATGGTCTGCTGCAATGTATCTGGTATGTGAAAACAGCCATTTGAGCATATATAAATAGAAGAAAATATAGCGCAATAATATCGTTACCACACATGCTTCAGATTATATCGCAATATAGATTTGAGGCCATATCACCCAGCCCTAGATTAAACACAACACATGTAACTAAGAAGATGTATTGCCCATTCTCAACTAGCTTTAATTTTTATCCTTAAACTGTGGGTCCTCACCCTGCCGAATCCGACTGGCCCCCTTGCCTTTGCGGTTAGCAGAGGCACGGCCCTTGCTGGCCTCTCTTTCCCCCTTCTTCTCCCGATTCTCCTTGTTCTCTTTACTTTCTGATGGGCTTTCCTTCACCAGAGGCTTCTTCTTCCCCACCGTCTCCCATGAGGTCTGAATGCAGGAGCAGAACCAAAGGTAAAGATGACACAAAAACTATATAAAAACATTTTTGTTTGTGACCATCTAAATCTTCCGATTAAAGATTCTATTGTCACATTAATCATTAGACAAAAAGGAAAAAACAGGCATTTCACCATCTACAACATTGGTAGCTTCCTGGGCTCCATAAATGCAGCCCAGGAGGACAACCACATATGAAGCATGGGTCAACGTGTTTCAATGAGCTTGGTTTCTACCAGCAGAAGCAGGAGCTCTGGCACAGAACAACTGGAGCTATCTCAGTAGAGGAAATAATTGCTTTTGTTAGAGGTTAGGATTGGTTATTGGGCATGGATGCCTACAACCAATCAAAATGTTCAAACGCTCATATTTATTACTCTTGAGTTAGTTTTGCTTTTAATGTCTTTAATTTCAGACTGAAACAGTAAAAAAAAACACAGTTTCAGTGTTAGTACAAAGATGGATTAGCTCTGGAATAACAAACAAATCTCTCATCTCCCTGCTGTTTTCATATTGCCTGTCTCATCGTTTAACTGAGTCAATGAGCTGTACTCACATTTGCTATTGACATCTTAATCCTTAATCTCTGCTTCTGACTCTGTTAAACAATATTGTTATTTCCATGCAGCGTTATTAAAACGATCTAAAATATATGTGTGTGTGTTTAAAGTCAGGCTTATACCTGCACCGGTCAACTATTCAGCCCTTTTCAAACCAAAAAGGAACCATGACAAACATCCAGAAGTCTGAAATTCAGTGGGAAAATAGTGACTGTTGTTACAACAGATGCCTTCTTTTTTTTCTTCAAATTATGAGTTCTTTCACAGCTGTCCCTTCATCTTCCTCCCCCTCTTTTTACAGTACTGCTAATATAAACCGCTAATGTCTGTGTCACATCTATCTGATGTGATTCTGTTGTAGCAATAAACCGCAGCCTGACATCCTCTTTGTGTGATGTGATAGGAGATACTATTTGGATTTGATCACATGCACTCCACAGTATGTGGGGTATTTAAATCCTGTACGACCTTTGAAATCACACAGTATGTGCTGGGCTTAACCTGCTGATTAAAGCAGAATTAATCAGTGAAGATGGAAATATTAAGACCTCTCCAAACATTCTTTTAGGCTTCAAACTATAACTGTTTCCTGCTGGGTTTTCATAGAATCGGCTGTAGTTTGGCTCTGAAATAACCTTTGTATTTTACATACAGTGGGTCTTGCAGGGATTATATTTGGAAACATGAATATAAATGTTGCTTCAATTTGTAATAAACAAGACCTCATGGCTAACTATATTTTAGATTTGGCAATGCGGACAAACAGAAAACATTCTGTTAAGCTGATAAAACTGTATGTCTAAAGACAAAAACTCAGCACAAGCTTAAAGGTACAGCACTTATCCAGAAACTGGTCTTAGTTGTCAAAGATCAAAAATGTTTTCTACAACTTACCTCTCTGTTATCAGTTAATTTGAGCATTTGTGTTAAAGTGAAACCCCATTTAAGTTTAAGACTAGACTTGATCATAATATTGAATTAGCAAATCCTTATCACCAGATGAAACAAGCTCCCATTTACCATGTCCGAAGTGCTCTCCAGGAGGAAATTGATGGCCCTGCTGACGTCCTCATTGCAGTCATGAAGCGCTACCATGCACTCATCTTGATTCTTTCCAGTCACCTCCATCAGCTGGAAAAGGAATAATACTCACATTAAAAATATCTGTTTGTGTCTGACGGATGAAAAACACAACATTTCCATTACATGCCAACCTCACAAAAGAACATCAGAACATAAGCTGACAGAGTTACAGCACCTTCCATGCCTGCTTGGGCCCCAAGACATTTTTTTTAAAGATCCAACCTTTATTTGAACTACATTTATTCACTGGAGAAAAATAAGCTTTCTACACACTGAGTGGTTATTTTGGAATAGTTTTGCTAAGCAGGACAATGCTTTTTTTGTCCTACCACCACAAACATAAATATCTGGAGCTTGATAAACTTTGGAACCACTGGACATGTGTCCTTTGGTCAGATGAGACAAAAACTGAGCTTTTCAGCAACAAACGCTCCAAGTTGGTTAAGTATAAAACAAAGGATGAATACGTGAAAAGATAAATGAACTCCACTTTTAAGTATGGTAGACAATCTTTGATTATGAAAGCCTGTTTCTCTTCTTGTTTAAGTGCACTGTATCATAAACTATTTGAAATAGCAGGTGATTTTAAATACAAATCTCCTAGCCTGTTCCAGAAAACAAACATTATTCATCACTGGGTGTCCCAACAGGATAACGATCACAGCATCTGATCCAGACAGAAAAAAAAAACATTTATCAGCTCCTAAATACACAAATCTATTTGAAATCTATGGGGGGAGCTAAAAAGACAAGAGGATTATGAATGATATAGAGAGGCTGGTTAAATATCTCTGTCTGCATGGTCCAGCCTGGTGAAATGTTTCGCCAAAACGATATCCGGTTGCCCGTACGGAGTTGTGCAAAGTAATAACAGTAGGTGTTGCAATAAATGTCACATGTGATTTTTTTTTATTATTAAATTATTTCCCCTCAATTAAAGATGTGTACTTGCATCAAGTGCTGGATTTTTTTTTTTTTTTCCTTTCATTTTTTAGCGAGCATACACTGCTACCTTTTCTGACTCTTTTCACACATCTTTACTAGGGGTGCAAATAAGGGTGGAGGGCACTTTATATGCCACCTAAACTAACAAATGTCTAAGTGTTTCACACCTGGTTAACTTTGTCCTCAAAGTCAGCATCATTCTTGTCGTAGATCATCTGAGCAAGCCGGATCTGCTCAGCAGTAGCCTGTGTCACAGACACATAAAGGATGAGGGGGGGAAACGTAGTATGTTTGCAATAGTTGTTAGATTGGTTTTAGAGGTTTAAAATCAATAATAATAATACAGAAATAAATGGGGAATGCCCTATTTTCCCATTGAGATAACGGTTACTGTGCAGATGCAATCAAACCGAAACTCAAACTCTAGCATATTTCAGTGTTCAGAGGTTTGTTAGGAAGGCTCACCTGTATTTGCTTCTGTGGTTGCGGTGTGTGAGTGGCAGCTGGCAGCGCTTTTTCCCGAGGACCCCGGGCCTTGTCGCCGCCCAGCAAGCTCATCATATACAGTATATACAAAACTCTGTATGTACAAAATAGAAAAACCTACAAAAACGAAAATAAAATCACATAAGAGAAAGGGCAAAACCCTTCATCAATAATGCCAATTAGTAATGCCCATAAAACTGTTTACAACCCAGCTGCAACTTTCCCCTTGATTGACACCATAGAAGTTATTAGGCCTCCAATAGCAGAAGATGCTTTGAGCACAGTAAAGCCTCACTCTCACATAATGAATAGTGGCCTTGTGGAGGCTGTAAGACGCACAGTTGGGGCTGTGACGCAACAGCTTGGCTGAAAATCTCGGTCAAGGAGGAAGAGTGACCCGGTGTCCTTTTACAAACACCACAGAATACAGCTTCAAAAGCAAAACAAACACACCCCAGACCCCATATCCAGTCTCACTGCGAGATAAGAGCTTCTATTTGGACCCTAAACACCAAACTATTGGAATGAAGTCATCTGTTTTCAACACGAGCACCCTATCAGAGTCTTGCTATATGGATGCAAATTCGATATGATTCTTTATTGCACCACTGCAATAAATTCCATGCATTTCCAGTCACAATTCACACTTGGAATTGGTAGATTTTATGACTCGTCTGCCCTGACAGGTAATCGACTGGTCAATAACTAAAAATCTGACTTGTTTTCTCATCAGTAAGGCAGCATCTTGCTCTTACAACACTCTTTAGTGTAGAAGTTGTCACTTAGGAAAGATGACTAAAGGCTGCCACACAGGGATGGAAGAAACAAAAGGAAACAGAACATATGACCGTAAAGTTACTTTTGTTTTATTCTTTTGAAGAGCTAAATTCAATCTTCCATGAAACACATTGGATTAGGACTTTTTTGGCAGTGTTGAAAATCACAGTTCAGGTAACAATCTACTTCTCTATGGAGAATACAGACAGATTGTCATTTGGTAACGCTAACCACTCGAATGACTAAAATAGGAGGCTGAAGACATTAAAAAAAGGTCAACTCTAATTATGCGGTCTTTGTTTTAAAACAGGACTGGATTCCTGTTTACCTGCAGAGCGACATTTCCTCTGGTTGTAATACAAACAAATAATGATTACTCTGGACAGAGAAGCAGTTTAAGGATATTTTACACCTGCAATTAATGAATGATTAATTAAATCTTAGACACAACATCTCTGTTTCTTTCCCCCCCTTGGATGTAAAAGAGTTTGTACAGATACATCTGTACCATAACCTGGAAGAATATGCAGAGAGAAAATCGTAACTTTAGAAAGCAGCTTTATTTTGCTGGAAAAATCTCCTTATTAAAACCGTCAAATCTCAGCGTATTCAGAAAGCAGGAAATATTGGCTCTGCAAAATCTCACAGCGGTGCATCTGTGAAACATGCGTATAGATGTTTAAATTGAAAACAATAGGGTATAAGCAGACTTAGTTTAGATTTCCTTACTGACCCATTTGTTTTATGTCAGAGAACAATGGCAGTCTGGCTATACGTGCTCTGTGTGACGCTGGCAAACACAAAGCTTTTCATTGGCTGCTCCACTGAACAAAGCTTAAAACAACAACGGGCTTTCTAGACAATTTCAGCAGATCCGAGTTATTTACAAATTATTCTGATTTTTATCATGGACGAGTCTTTTTAGAGATAGCAACGATATGGCAACATCTTAGACGAGGAAATTGCCCCTATGCCTTTTTAAATCCCAGTTTAAATATTCATTTGGGCAAGCGAATCATAATCAATAACATTTCTGAAACTGCACATTTACTTTTTTTGTGTAAAATGTGGAAGCTTTGTCTAGCTAATAGATTAATAACTCTGTAGTACTTTGTGTTGTTTAGAGTCAACGCTGATTTGAGCTCGCCCGTGTTGGTTATTTCTAGAATACAAATATGTGATAAATTACGCTTATTCTGCCAACACAGAATATTTTAAGGCACAGCTATCAGTTCGACACTGACAGACTTTTCTGTTGTTGACACTACCGTCCCCTTTGTCCTCGCTAGCTTGCTGTTAGCCGCTTCATGCTAGCGCTGACACTAGCATCGGGGCTAACGATGCTATCTAAATCTCGTCCGAGTTGAAAGCCCACCGCCATCAAACTGCCCTGGAAGTGTCGTGTGTGTGTTTACAGGGCCGCTGCTACTCAACGACACATGCAGATGTAGTTAAAATGCTGACATTACACAGCCACACCGAAGCCTAAGCTTGGCAACAACAAAGGTGTATCAAATCTATAGGAGGAAGAAAAAAGGGCCTCGCAGAGCACAATCCCATCCCGACATTGCTCGCCGGGATTCAAGACAACAGAGGGAAAAAAAAAAATCGCAAAGAGATATCTTTTAAAAGCTCGGTCACGGCGAAACAATAAGCCAACTACTCGCCGGTCCAACGAACGACTGATCAAGTTTGACGTCTAGCGGACGCGGAATGTTAAGAGTAAGCTGAGTAGGATGAAGAAAATGTGTGTTTTTATTACCTGCTAACACTCTTCACTCTGCCAGCAGTAGACAAGGTGGTCACGTGACGTGCGCTGCCGCGGCGGATGCTCCCCTCTGATCCGACTCTCCCCAAAGCACCTAATGATTGGCATTAGTGTTATTATTACCAACCAGCTTTCAGAGTAAAAGGTTTTCGCACTTACACCAGTTTATTTTGTTGCTTCAGTTGCGATTCACATGTTTGTTACAGTGCTTTGCTGAACGATCAGAGGCGTATTCATATTAATTAAGTGCAAATAATCAAGAGTTTATGTGTATAATAAACCATTATATTGTGTATGCAAACTATTACAGCATAGTCATGCAATAAGCACACATGTAGCTATAAGATTACTCTTAAGAAGATTGCAATACGAATAAATTAAAATTTTAAATGTTTAGTTCCAAGTAAACTGTGCAGTTGTCACCACTTGTCAGCGAAATGGCTTCGAATGCAATAAGAATATTTACTGCTATGAATGTTGCACCTAAAGAGCGTTTATCAGGTCATCGAGGACTTCAAGGTGAAGGATCACGTGCAGAAAGGGAGCCTACAGGCCGGCCAGAAAAACCCGGAAGCACCGTGACTGTTTCCTAAAGATGGCGCTATAAAAATATATGTACCACCAGTGTAGAGCTTGCTCAACAATGGCAGCAGCTCAGTGTATTTTTCAGCATGATGGAGCACTGTGTTGTAAGACTAAAGCGGTTACAAAATTACTCTAAGATCATAAAATTGGGATCCAAAACAAGCTGCAAAGGAATTAAAAGATGGATAACTTGCCCATGGCTGTAGAGCCTTGGTTACACAGGCAGCAGCACCAAATCAAGAGTGCCTAATAAGAACGTATACAAGACCAGTGATTCTCTAAAAGGTTCATTTTCTGAGCCCCAAAATATTAGTGGAAAAACAATAGGTTGAGTATACAAGCACTACTAGTACATCAACTAAATGTTGTGAATGAAAACATGCACATCGATTAACATAATTGTTTTTTATTCCTTATAAGATGAAAAGCATAAATATAGTCTTCCAATCAAATTAGTTTTTGTTATTCAATGTTCAAAACAGATCTCATTGGTGGTCCCAAACAAAACTTTGGGGACCACTGGACTGGACCATCAATAAGATTTCTGCTGCTTAAATATTGCCGAAATCTTTTCTATTCAAGTCGACACCTCAAAACCAGAAAAAAAACCCAAACAACAAAACAGATACATTAATATACATTTTATTGTATTATTTACTCATTTTTAAAGAATTAGATTTATTTCCCCAAGTGTTTATATCTTACAATATCCTGTTTCAGTCATTTGTAAAAACATTCATGAGGCTTGTATTTATATATATATTAAAAAAAAAAGTGTCACCAAGGAGATGGATCAATCCACACAATTTCTCAGGCGTACACAGAAAAAGTATGCAATTGTCCTTAACGCATTTTTACGGACAAATATACACAATTCTATATATAAAATACACTTTAGAGTGTTGGTTGTTTAATCGATACTTGGACAGAATTGCTTAGTTTCATGTAGAAAAAAGGAGACTGATAATTAAATCTGTGGCTGTCTTTCACAGAAAGACTTCAGGAAGGCAAGACATAGCTGTAGCCTACACTGATTTTACATACATACAAGGGGAAACACAGCCGCTCCCTGCTTGGTAAAGAAAGGGCGAGTGGCTATGAGAAAAAAAATAAAAATCTATGTGCCTCGAGAACTTCCAAACATTGTGAGCATTCTTTGCATCACCTCTGAGAAACTGAGCTACTGCAGATCATCTCTGCTGTTCCTGATGGATCATCTTTTCTGATAATACGTTATCAAAGCCATCATTGTTCAGAAGAAGCAGATGAACAATCCTGACCAACTAAATGTAGCAGACAGGGTAAAAGGGGATGAAATAAATACAAATAAAGTAAATTAGATCATCAGCATGGCTTTGCCGATTGGATTAAAGTGGAGGGGGGGAAAAAAATCATGCATTTCAATGTTACATCATAGCACAGCATCAACAATGCGTTTATCAATTATAACACTTTTTTCTCCTTTACATCATCTCAACGGAGAAAAAAAAAAAAAAAAACGAACTCTCACTTGATCCGGTTCTTTGTTTCACTTGTGAGAGCAGAGGAAATAAGTTCTTTGTGATCGTTCTCAGACTTCGAGGTGCACCCCTGCTCGGTCAGTCGACACGAATGGCATCAGTAACACTTCAGTCATTATTGCTGTCCATTTACACGAAAGAATGAAAAACTATTACGAGTGAATTCTATGTTCTTGTTTTTTTAATTTACAAAGACACTTATTTACCACAGAGAAAGCAGCAGTTAACACTATCCTTGAGTACAAAAATAAGCGAGCAAAAGACCACAGCGTAATCCCTGCAGGTTGGATGTGAATGAATTAATGGTGCTGACATGGGTACTTTAATTCTTAATGTTTTCCAAAACTCTGTTTCTCAGTGGCAGAATTAGTAGCTCTTTAAATTATTAGGCAATTTTACATTTTATATACATATCTATTTATATATATGTATAAAAAGAGGGAACAAAAGATAAAAAGTGAAAGGGATAATTTGGGGAAGATGAGCAACATAAAAGTGGACACAAATATACACAGCAACAATATTAAGTTATGAAACATCATGCTCCTGAGTCCTAATGTGAGCAAAACATATAACCTGTTGATCAAAACAGATCCCAATGAAAGGGATGTGGATGAACATGAGGGACGAGTAGGATGGAGGGACTTCTGCAAAAACGATGAAAATGTAGTGAAGGAGCTGATCGAGGAGGAGAGGAAGAGGCTAGCTCCACAGTCCTGCGTAGTTTCCATGCAGGCCAGAGCAGAGCGGTCCACCGGCTACAA
Source organism: Valencia hispanica (assembly GCA_963556495.2). Lineage (NCBI taxonomy): Eukaryota > Metazoa > Chordata > Actinopteri > Cyprinodontiformes > Valenciidae > Valencia > Valencia hispanica. The sequence goes on from OY747708.1 coordinate 26,376,873, forward strand.
ACAGCTTGGTACCAGAGTCGTCGTAGCAGTGGGTGTACACGGCGTTGGGGAAGGAATGGATGTCTGAGAAGTAACTCCTCCATGTTTCATCATGATTCTGAAAGCAGCGTCGGACCAGGAAGATAAGATTTGGAGATTAGAAGAGATACAGGTTTTTGTGTGTCATCTTTCAGTAAAGAAAACAAATGCATACCAGCCAGCCTTTCCCTGTGGTTAGCTTAAGAATGCCATCTGGGGCACACTTCCGATACCCGCTGGATGAATTGAAAGGGTTCTCAAGGAACCTATGAGCCCGGATGTCGTAGAAGAGAAGAGAACCTTGACCGGTACCGACCGTCACAATGTGCTCATAGAAACTCACAGATCGGATCCCTGCACAAAGACATAACTAAGCATTAAAGAAAGGAAGAAAGGAAATCTTGCCAAAGTAATGATACCTCTGGTGCCATGTCATATTTTGTCACCACAAAAACAAACTTCAATGTATTTTTTCTTAGATTTTGTAACTGGAAGGTGAAAGGATCCAAAGTTTTTAATCAAAATCAATCTCAAAAGTGTGTCATGGATTTGTATTCAGACCCCTTTACTCTGGTCCCCTAAAAAAATGTTGTGCAACCAATACTGCTGTGTAAAGGCTTCAGAGGGTTGTTAGAGAACATTAGTGAACAAACAGCACCCGGAAGACCAAGGAAGACACCAGACTGGTGTGGAGAAGCTTTGAGCACAGTCAGGGAAGAGCACGGTTCCTTCCATCCATCACAAATCTACCAAAACATGGCTGTACGACTAATCTGACAGAACAAGAAATCAAATAACCGACCAAGAGGCCCATGTTAACTTTGAACGAGCTACGCAAATCGATAGCTCTGGTGGGATTATTTGATGACAGAAGAACTACTCTATTATAAGTCATGCACTTCACCAATATAACCTTTATCGTATTGAAAAGTGGCATTAAAAGCCATTGTTGAAACAGAGCCACAAGCATCCTAATTGGAGTTCGGTACAATCAGATTAAACCAAATTTGATCTTTTTAGTTTTCAGGCAAAACACTGTCTAGAGGCAAACAACAATTTCACAGTAATTTGAAGACATTGCTTTTGTGATACATGGTGGCGGCAGCATTATCCTTTGGAAATACTGTTGATCAAGAAGGACAGGTAAGCTGTTCAGAGTCGATATGAAGATCGATGGAGCTTCATATCGTTAAGAGTGCTGTTAAGAGGCTGGGAAATATAAGAAGGGATTGGAGGTTCACCCCCAACAGGACAGTAACCCTAAACATACAACCAGAGCTCCAATTGAATGGCTTGGACCAAAGGCTACCCATGTGTGAGAATGCTCCAGTCAAAGTCCAGACCTATATCTGTCTCTAGAAGTACAAAGCTGGTAGAAACACAGCCTGAAATTACCCACACCTGTGATTGCAGCCAAAGTTGCTTTTAAAACTTTGTATTGACCTAGAGGGGCTGAATATTGAATGCAAGCCACAATTTTAAGATCGCTTTTCCCCTGAAAATAAATAAATAAATAAAACCCATGAATTTTACTTGTTACACTTCAAAATGATACACTACTTTGTGTTGACCTATATAATAAAAATCCTAATAAAACACACAGAAGTATGAGGTAACAAAATGTCAAGAAGCTCAAGTGGTTTGAATACTTCTTAAAGGCACTGTGGGGAGCTAAACTATACTTAAAGAATCTGAAGTACAGAGCTAATATTTTAGAGTCGACCCTTCTCTGAATGAATGAGATGAAGTTCCTTCAAGGTGATGTGACATCATTTAGTCACCCAAATCATTATCTTTAAAAAAAGTTTATTAGTTAGCCTAAAATATATAACAGTCATCAGTAAATATTGAACGTTTTTCAGATTTGACATCTTCTTTGGAAACTTACCACTTCCTCTCTCTCTAGAACTAACAGACTTGATGTTGTGGGTAGGCTGGCGTGGATCCAGAAAGGAAACATGGGCCTGAGAACCCACAGCATACACGGACCAGTCCTGTCCATATGCTAAACACACATTCTCTTTGCAGTGAGGCAGCTTGGTGGACAGTATCTATAGAGACGGCGTAAAATGGCAAGAACATAACAGTTAAAACTGACATAAAAAACAAACACCACATCTATCCAACAAAATTATGCTCTGAAGATCCATAAATGTAGAAAACAGTAACAGAACATAACAAGATGTATGATGTAAATCATCTTCCTGTGTAGGTGAGCACATATAAAAGCAAACTCATGCTATTTAATTGTATAGTGTACCTTGCACAAGTTATGCTCCGCTTTCCAGAGGTGAAAATAACCATCCAAGGACACAGCGCCCAGCTCCTGAAAAAGGAAAATCCGTGCAGGAAGTCAAAACATACATCACTGGAATATGGGGCACCAGAAACAAACAAAAAAATACACAAATAACAGCACTACTATTCACTACAAACTTTAAAGTTGATGTTTTCAGTGACCTTTTGGGTTCCCTTTCAATAAAACTGACAGGAAGGATAAATCAGAGGTAATTATTTACTAGAGAAAACATGCAGGGAAGGAGAGTGCTGGTAGTCAGATCCTATTTCAAAAATACTTGTTCAATCACTAAAGGAAATGTTTGTAGTAATTTCAACCTTCTTCAAAGAGTCATGGATGGCTTATTTTTATTATTATTTAGATTTGATATAATCAATAAATTAAATTAAACCAAGGATTGAAAAAATTACAGCGTTACAATGACTAAAAAAATGTCTCAATGGCTTAAAGTCCTTTAGTTGAATTGCCATGGAAAGTGGCCAGAGGTCTTTTTGTCCAGCTCTATGGACAGAGTAATACATTACTGTCCCTCTCCCATTTGTTTCTGTTTAATCACAGTCAGCTGGCTGAAACAAGACAACCACACCTTTCCTCTGCTTCAAAAATAAAATAAAAATGTGGCTATATGGAAATATTTCCAATCAGACAGTCATGAAGAGAAAACTAAAGAAGTGCCATTCATCACTTTTATTAAGGTTAATGTAATTGTGATACTACTGGTAAATATTACGATGCTGATATCGATTATGATTACTCCGCATTTTCCTTACTCACTTTGGTCTTTTATCTTATCACAATGTCCCCAACCGTCTTTGTGAGCTTTAGCATCTCGACTGCTAAGAATAAACATCAACTGTGCCAATCGAGGGCAGAAGAAGTTCATCAAACAAGCAGAAAATATTACCTTCCTGATGAATTGCATGTGGTTTTTAAACCAACCCATGTCTGGTTCTCTAAAGACAAACCAGTCATCAGGTATTTCTAATACCTCCCTATAGATACAAAAAGCTTCAATTTAACAACCCTAAAAGCAAATGTTTACAAAGTCCATTTAATCTACTCCCTTCTTGCCGTTTATTCTACAATTGTACATAAAAAGCTTTATCGACCACACCCTGACATGAATAAAAAACAGGCAACTCATGATGAGCTTACTGATTAAATAGATACGAACAGGTTTATCAAGAAATGTTAAACAAAATCGAAAGGTTCAGATGTAAAAAATAAAATAAAATAAAGGAAAAGAAATAAACTTTTGTTCTTTTATAAAAACATAAAGTGGATTTTGGGCTATAGTAATCATTCAAGCTAATAAGGGTGTAGGGTATGTCTTTTGAATTATGTTTTATAACAGAGCTAATAATAAATAAAAAAATAGTTGAACTTAATGAGCAAAATGGAATCAAAATGCAGAGCATCCAGATGGGTCTTACCTTATGGCTGTTGTTGAAGGCCAGAGCCCGAACTTTACAGTTGTATGGGTTGGTATACTCCTTGGGAATGTCCTTCAGGGCACGGTGGGAGATGTGCGCGTAAGACGGTACCGTGTCGTCACTCGGACTCCTCTCGGACTGACCGATTACTTCCTCTGTGATCTCCCACAGACCCATGGAGCCGTCTCTGGACCCTGCACATGAAAGTGTACACAGCAGACAAACAACCAACCCAGTGAGTAGGTAAAAGGTGAGGATTTTCTAAAATAGTCACAGAAATAATTGCCAAAGACTTTGCCGGACAGCAGCTTGAATTATGAGAGCATGTATCTGCTTGTTTTATAGACTGAGCAGAGTTTACGCTTACTCACCAGAAACAGCCATGGTGTCACTGATCCAAGCTATGGAGAAAATCCAGTCATTGTGACCATCCTGGAAAACAAAATGGTTTTCATGTAAATCCTCACATTCTCCAAAAGAGTTAGGAAATACGATCTTTACTTTAGTCCTTCCTAATTAACAACTAAAGCACCTGAACATGCAAGGATTAGAAATGAAACTCTAACAGCATCACAATCACATAAAAAAAGACTGTAGGAAACACTCTTAATATTTGGAGACTCATTTTTGGCATTTTCTTAAAATAAATTGGAAAGTCCCCTATAGGTTATTGCACAGAACTGCAGAATATTCCGCTGTATTCAACACAATACACAGGATAACGTGCAGGCTACACACGTTTACTGGGTCTTTTGTTTTGATCCCTTTAACTCTTACGCCTTTCCCAAACTGATTGTGTTCTAGACAATATGGCACTTTGTGAGAGGGTTTTAGTTGGAAAATAAAATAATGAAATAAAGAAATGAAGAGCGTTACAAGGGGAAAAGTCTGGATTCACAGTCTTGGCCGTGACAACATGAACAACAATGAAAACAACGGCTTTGAGTATAATAACACAACGAGAACACCAGTTTTTAGAAGAAAAAAAGAGCAAAAGTTATCAAACAGCTATCCTCTGTTTGCTGAAGTAGTAGAGGTGGAGTTTTAACGTTCGTTCCTCTGTGACTTTTCGATTGTACATACAGTAACTTGCCAACCACAAGCTTTAATATATCTTTTTAGAATTTTATGTGAAATACTAACGCAAATAGTGTTTCACTGCAATTGAAAATGCATTGCAGCAATTGCCTTCAGAAGTGAACTAATTAGTAAAGAGTCAATGTGTGTGCAATTTAATTTCAGTTCAGGACTTCTGAAGAACAGGTGCCCTTCCACCTCCTGTACTTACTGACAGCCTGCCAGTGGAGAAGGTCACCAGCTGCAAATGCCTTGGGGTACACATCTCCAATACTCTCACCTGGTACAATATTACTCTGAGCATCAGAAAGAAGACTCAACAACAGCTGTTCATTTAAGGAGGCTGAGAAAGGCCAGGTACAAAATATTTAACTCTTTCAACAAGCGCGTGATGGAGGGAGAGTGCCCTGACCTCCTGCATGGCAGCAGAGGGTGGAGAAATCTGCTCACCGGACCTTTGGTTGCGGTTTACCAGCTTTTTTCAAACCTTTACCAGAGCCGATGCAAGGACAGAGCAACCGGCATCATGAATGATTCCACCTATTTGGGAAAATCCACTCTGACAAAGTTTCAGTGGAATTACAGTTTCCAAATGTGTAAACTGGTAGAGACAGGATTCGCCTTTTCAGGTTCATATAATCATGTATCCTGGAACACTGGGTGGCTCAGCTGGTAGAGCAAGCGCACCATGTGCAAACACATTTGTCCTGGGTTCGATTCCCAGTCTCTGGCCATTTCCTGCACGTCTGCCCACTGTTTGCATCCTATTTTAATGTAATGTTCAATAAAGGCCACTAGTACCAAACAATAGTGTATCCTTTTTCCCCCACTTCCCAATTATCCAATTCTGTGTGTTAATTCATTTGATAAAATCCCAAAGAAATACATTTAAGTTTGTGGTCATAACATGATATAATGACATGAATACTTACAAGGTATAATAATAATAATGATGATAATAATGGATTGCACTTTTCCAAGCCCTCAAAGCACTTTACAAGTCAATTTTTCAATCCCTCTCACATTCACACACTGGAGGAAGCAAGCTACGATTGTAGCCGTTCGCTAATGACCTTATAGACGTGCTTAAAAATGGCTAGGGAGGTTTTTCCCAAAAAATTTGCCAAAGGGAGGAGGCGTTACCCTAAATCAGGGAGAACCTGTTACAGTCCTGTAAGAGTTACTGTGTTGTAACATACCAATGCAAAACAGAAACTTAAATTAAACTGACTAATGTAAAGCTATAATTTAATAATCTTAAGAAATTCTCAGCAAATTAAAAACAACATTTCAGTTTTGGCTTTGAAAGAAACATGTCATATCTATTTCATGCGCAGACTGCCCCATTGCTTGCCTCAGCAATATGTTAAAATGGTGCAGAGCCAGTGATAAAGTTTTATGGAACCTGTAGATAGCAGAGAATCAGTAGAATCCGCCTAATAAACCACCTACATGTGGTTTATTAGCATGCTAAAGAGAATTAAGTGAATGCTTTATTAATTATCCCACAACTTGTATGTTGTAACAATCTGAAAAACCCAACATAGTATATAAGAAATAAAACATAAGAGACACTCACATCTCCAACACAAACAGGGTCCAGTGTTGGTAGCTGGTAGATGGCTAAGCTATTGGGGTTATCTCCTCCGGTGGCGAGGAGAGTTTTCGAAGGATTGAGTTCAATTGCATGTATGCCACAGCTCTGCTGGTCGAACCGGGCATGAGAGCCCCCTGTTGGAAGATAGTGCCGTCCTGTCGTCACAGTCCCCACTGTCCCAGAGCCTGGATCACTACACTCTCTGTCCTTCAGCATTGGAATGCGCGTTATTTTCCCAGTCAGGACATCGACGACAAAAAGCTGCAAAAAAAGGATAGTGCTTAGGTGGTTAGCCCAATAAATGCACAAGGAACATTGACAACATCAAAATATAAAAATCAGCACCAAAAACTGAATTAGCTTACAGTGTTACACTTGGTCCCACACACCACCTGTCTATAGTTGAGCCACTGCGACGCAAACACCTTGTTCAGTCGTCCCAGAGAAAATTCCCTCTCCTTGAGGATCCCAGGGAGCCTTCCGGCCGCAAAGCCACGCAGGCTCCGTTGGAGCCGCAACTCATGTTGCTGCTGGGGTCTGAACTCCCGTCCACGGAGAGCACACACAACGGAGCGCCGACTGCCGCACCACTGCTGATCATGCCGCGACGAACAAGAAATACGGATCCGCTTCTGTGGTGCTTGACACCAGCCCAGCTGTGGAAAATGAAGGATGACAGGTTCAGGTATCTCATAATAATTCATGAGAAAAAACAGGAGACTTACAACAAGAAAGAGTGAGAAAGGTTTACTCTGCATTTACAACAATAATTAAAGTCCATAAATAGAGTAGCTGTATTTCTGCTAATCAAAGATGACAGAACATGGCTAAGCTGTTCAAACTATGAAAAAAGAAAAATAAAGACATTCCTAGTGTATTGCTTATCTAAAATGAAAAGAGATTTAAAATAATAAAAAATCCACAGGTGCAAAACAGCAACTTTTATGCACCTGTGGAGATCTCTGCTAGTCCAAAATATACAGTGAAGTATTCAAACTTTTTGAAATGTTTCAGATTTGCAACCATGTTGCAACCAGGGATTTTATTTGTTTTTAGTTGGGATTTATGTGATAGACAGAAACGAAAGTAATTTGTAATCATGAGGGAGAAAGAAAATCATTCACGATTTCAAAGGTTTTTTACGAATGTAAATCAGAAAAACGAGACGTGCATTTTTACTGATGAACTCTGAGTGAATACTCTGTAGGACTCCCCTTGTCTGCCATTAATTAATTCATTTGGAGTATGTCTCCATCAGCTTCTTACACGCTGGGGTAAAATTACACAAAGTTAGGCCTTGTTTACCAACTGTGGGACTTCTTAGGGCAATCTGTGGCACTGGGAATTTATTTGGGGGTATCAGAGTAAAGGGGGCTCAATACAAATGCTTGTACAACTTTTTAGATTTTTGTTTGGTAAAAAAAAAAAAAAAATCATGTTTAATTTTAATGCTATTTCACAATTATGCACTACCCTGTGTTGGTCTATCACAAGACATTTAAATGTAATACATTCAGGTTGTGGTTATAACAAACAATATTGTGTATAATTTTGCAAGGCACTTTAACAGATTATGGTTCGTTTTGATTATTTGATAATAAACTACTATAAATAATGTGCATTTTATTCTTAAGTGACCCGTTTGAACTAATGAACCCAACCTAATGCCGATAACAAATCTAACCCAACACACTCGTGCACAGATGACGGTCCCCAACGCTGACGTTGGTAAAATGCCATTCAATTAGAGATTTCTAATGGAAATCACGTCGTCAGTCCAAATCAGTTCGCTTGTTGTTGATGTTCAAAAATCTGGCCTGACCCACCGAGTCAGGCTGAGGTTCGGTCACTGCTATAAAAGCACCTGTGACCATGTAATTGCGATATAACAGCAGCTGAACGTCAGCCTTTAATCGGAGCATCCGCTGAGCTAGCGTTAGCTCTGCTGTTATAACGGATTGCCGTTGGCTAACGTCGAGCTAACATTAGCGGATGCAGACCCAAAAATGGACAAAAATGCTGAGTTAGTCTTGAAATAACTCTGTTGTGTGCGCATTCCGGCTAATTTAGCATCCATATAAAGCGGTGGTAAAAGTGTACGATGCCATACAATGCTTCTATCAGCTAACGCTGGCTAGCACATAGCTAGCATGCTAACACAACCGGTTTCCGCCTACCTGTTGTTGGTCCTTCGGCTCTCCTGCCTTCCTTTTCCTGCTAACTGTTTTTCTCGCCATAATCTGACACACACAGGTCCTTCACCCACATGGAGAGTAAAAGTAACACTGGATACTGGGTCATATAATGGCGATATGCTGTTTTGTTCCTTGGCCCTCGCTGGCAGTGCCCCGACGATGAGGTAAGGGCGATCACATAAGGGTGAGGTTGGTCAGTGCGAAGCAAAAATTAAGGTAAATATCCAGCTCCGCCTCCTGGATAATATGACCGTGAGGCCGCAGAAAATATCCCGTTTAGACTGTCAGCTTTTCCTGCCAAGCGGTGCGAAGCGGCGGCAACGGCGAAAGCGTTGGGCAGTGCGCAGCCGCACTCAAATTAAACATCAACAACAACAAGGTCGTACGGCACCGACAGCGTGATGCGTGCTCAATGACGTCACATGCGTCATGCCGTTTCTGAAGACGCATTTTATGTTTGTCTGTTTAAAAAGACACACAGACGCACACGCACACATATCCTTTTATTAATCCATTTGGCATTAATCAAGTATTTTCAAATTGAGTTTGTTTTAATTGCCAGTCAGATGCTTCCAAGATTGGAAAAGCTGAATCTGGTCAAGCTTTTCTGCATTAATAATACTATCAACCTCCTGATGTCATCAAACAGTCCCTTAGCAAAAAGTAGTATACTCGAAGTTCTTTTTATCAAGTATACTTCTTCGGACTAAATTGGAAAATTTTAAAGCAAACTAAAATGTGAACTACAAGTACATTTTAAGTTATATACTGTTAGTGTACTAGGTATGTATGATACTTGTAGTTCACATTTTAGTTTATTGAAGGCCTTCCAAACTCAAAAATGTGGAACTCATCTCTAAAGATAAATTTGTAGAATATGTGTGGAAGCATGCAATACTGTTGTCCAGCATTTATACGGGTTTGATTGCTGTAATGAAAATAAAAACCCTTTTTTTATTTAAAGAATGATGATCCTTATACACTGTTTTATCTTTTGTGAGAGCTCTCTCTCTCATGTCAGAAACAAACTTCTCGGGTTGTTTCTGACAGGAAAATAACTTTCAATCAAAATCTGACAGAGGTATGAATAATTTGTGCTTAAAGGTATCAGATAAATTGCTGGGGAACAGTAGTTGGATGAGGTGAAGAACCAGATAACTTTTAAGAATAGCATACCGTCAGTAATTGACTGTTGGCCATGGGGCAGGGAAATCTTTTAGTGGAGCAAGACTATTTTTTTCTTCCTGCAATATTTTTTCTGAATTCAGCATGTGAAATCAGAATTTGTCTTTTTGATCAAGTGTTAAAAGATCCTATTGAAAATAGATTTTTGTGAAGCTGTCTTTGAATTCACTAGGTGTCTTTTTTAAATTCCTGACTGGTTGCACAAGTCAATGTGGCTTAACAAACAAAAAATATGTTTCAAAACAGCCTAGCTCTAAAAACAACTGAATGGGAAAGAAATTAAAATGCAGCTAATGTCCAAAGAGTAACCTTTTCCATTTGAAATCGAGAGCAACCTCTCGCCCGTTGGCTAGATATGAAAATCTGACTTTGAATCAAGACTTTTGCTCAGGACTGCAAGATCAGGCTTTATGGCTATATAAGAACAAATCTTCTGTCATCTTAAAACAAGAAAATCACACGTCTTGAAAATGTCATAACAGAAAGCTCACTGGCTTGAACTAATGGCTGCTGAAACAAGCAATGCTTGATAAATATATAGGCCTTTACCTGCTTTTCTCAGATTCTTAGTTGCAGACAGGTTGCACGGGCCCCTGTACACATACTGCTCTTCTTTTTTGCTGACCAGTGCTTCCCAGTTGGATTTTTCCAGTTATTATGGACAATAACTAGAGGCACAATCAACTGTATTGTTGCTGTCTTGTCAGCTGAACTGAGGTGAAAACATTTCCTCTGCATTAAAAGAGTCACAAAGCAGGAGAAAGGGATTTGTTGTACTTTGCTAGATTCATTGCTCACATTTTAAATGGTAAAATACTTTTGATAAAACATTAGGTTTGGCTAACAAAACAGAAAAACACACTGCTGAAAAGATGAGTGTATTTAATCAGTTTGATTTTCTATATAATTTGACAGAAAACTGAACATTTTGTTGAAACATCAATGAATATGGAAAACAACACTGAGCTCACCAAGCTCTGATTTTACCATTAACATTTTTCTGATCCGATTGTTTTTTGGTGACATGTAAATGTAAATTTTTTCAAACTTAAATGTATTAACCCAAAACTTGTAACACAAATAGAACTTTAAAGATCAGAACACAAACAGGCAAGTGTGGACAGTTTTAATTTACATCTGTGGATAACAAAAATCCAACAAGTGTGAAGACAATAATGCCATTTGTTTTTTCTTTATCAAAGTAAGTCAAAAAAAAAGGAAGAAGCAGCTGTCAGTCATGTCATACCATTTGAACCTAAAGTGCTTTCTATAGGAATTCAACTAAATTTTTAATGACATCTGGACCGGGATTTCCAACTCTGTAATAAATTATGAGTCCGGGACAGATCTATGTGGTCTTAAAAGTCTCGTTCATGTAGTCTGAAAGGTTCATACTCGCTGAATATTTATATTCATATCCCAAAAGAACTGGTGTTTGGATAAGGCATGGGCCGGTTATCTGTATCAAGATATACTAGGATGTTCAAAGAGTTACGGTTTAAAAAACGCCAAAGTACTCCATCAGTCCTTTTAATGAGATGTCAGAGTGAATGGAGTCATCCCCCCGTTGTATGGTAAAGTAACAGTCCTGCAATAAGCACTTGAAAATGACAACTAAAATTAGAGAGTGCTTATATCTCTAAGTTTACAATGGCGAGAAAAATTATTTGCAGAAATTTTCTGGCACAACTTCACCGACCCCAAAGGTGCATGGAGAGGGTCAAAATCTGTTGAAGACTCCAGCAACACTTGAAGTGCTAAGAAACAAATTTGAACATAGGACAAACATAACCTTAGTTAAAACAAAATGCTTTTTTTTTATTTCAGTGAATTAAAGTTATCCACATAACCTGACCCCAGGTGAAAAATCAATAGCCCATAAAAATACTTAGTTGTGCCACTTTCAGCAGCCCACAACCAAAATAGTCTTTTACATCGTTAGAGGAAACGTGGATTTTTGATGACACACCATCAGGGTCAGATCTAAAGCTGAACTTTAACTAGGACACTCTAAAACCCTTTTTTTTTTTACCATTCAGAGGAAGACTTACTGGTGTGCTTTGGATAACTTTCCTGCTGCATAATCCAAGTGTGCTCGGGCCTTAGGTCACAAGCTGATGGTTGGACGTTCTCTAGCAGGATTTCCTGCTGTTAGTTCTACACCAGATAAGAATAACTTTCCAAAAAGTTCCAATTTGTCTCATCAGTCCACAGAACGTTTTCCTAAAAGTCTTGGGACTCATCAGTCTTTTCAGTGGCAAATATAAGACAAGCCTTCAGGGTGTTTCTGGTCAGCAGTGGCTCAGACCTTGGTCTGTTTCTAATCTTCAGATTGGAGCATGATGTGCTGTTTTAGCCTACTTCATGTTGTCTGACAGGTTCTACTAAAGGAATGAATTGATTCTATAGGTCTGCAATAGTCAGGCCTGAGTGTGGCTAATGAAAATGGAACCCAAAAACTTGGTTAATGACAACCAAATCATTAATTAACAAGGAGGGCCGGGTTGGTATGGAAACCTTTTTTTCTTTAATAAAACTTTTCTTTAACTGCATTTTGTAACTACTCATCTTATCTTTAAAACATTATGTGACAAAAAAACAAAACTATTTTACTGTTCTGCAGATAACATTAGAATTGTAGAAATCTGTTAGCTTATTTTAGCAACATAAATAACTATAATTTTTTAATTAAAAACAATTAGATTGTTAAACAGATTTGCTAAGTTTCTTGTCAAGACACGATGGTATTATCTCAGTATTATCACACTGAGGGAAACTCATACCAACCCATGCCTTGTTTAGATAACTGTTCTTACCTTTGAATAAGAGACGAAATACTGGATCTGCCTGAGGCATAGAGCCAGTGTTTTTAATCAAATTATGCTCATTTTAAGGCCTTTAATCTTTTATAATGGTCCACAATTTGATCAATTCTAGAACTTATGTTAGTTTTAGTCATTCCCAGCTAGTCGAGTTAAAACATTTCAACAAAAAGCATTTAAAAATTACTATGAAAAAAACTCCTTGCTTTTTGATGACTACCCATTAAGAATCTTGGAAAACGTTCTCTAAAATGTCTCTTTTGGAAAAATAATTTTAAAAAATAGATGCCCCCTTATTATTTGAATAGATCAGAGGAAAAAAAGAAGAAAATCCAGAGTCCAACCTCAGGCTAGATCTGATTTTGTCATATTAAATTCCGTGACTGAAAACAAATCGAAACCAATGAAATAAAAACTTTCAACCATATTTCCAGTAAGGCTTTAAGGACCATTCCTTTTAACATTTTTGGAGGCTCAAAGTGCAAGTCAACAGTCATACAACATGAAATGTCTCGATTGCATTGTAATTTGGCTGCAAAATAAAAAACAACCCACACTTAAATTTTTTTTTGTTATCCCGCTCTCTTTTCCGGTCTGCAAACAAACATTTTTTATAGCGTCGCCTTCTTACGTCATCATTTTACATATTTCAAACCAAACTCTTAATAAAACGCTTAAATCAAAGTGTCAGTGTACTATTTTAAATAAGACTTGAATGATGAAATATGTGTGCCTGTGCGTTGTATGATCAGTGATATTGGGGCAAGAGATATTTTGTATTTCTTTTAGGGAGAACATTTTCCCACTGTAGCAGGTTTCTTTCCAGTGCAGGCTGAAGAGTACAACAGGGCACTCTTTCATATTCAGAGTTTTCATAACTAATGATCTATAATGCAATTCCTAAAACAGAAAGCAAATAAATGCAACCTTTAAACAGACACAAAAAGATGTCCAAAATGAACAGAAAAATAATAAGACATGAATGTAATAAAGCATAAAGAAGAACAGATATAGGTCCTGGGCACAACAGCTCAGAGGGCACTTCTTGAGAGTCAGCTCTGTATGGTGATTGTGCCTTTTACTGTAAGCTAATTCGAAGAGAGAGCCTTCGCTTGACCTCTCGAACCCATCACCATTTACGACGTCTGCAGGGCGCAGTGGAAGATGGCAGCTTTCTTATTAAAGAGTTTAGTGGAAGTTCCCACAAGTCTTCCTATGATGTGCACATAGCCTACCGCTAACTCCTCCCCATTTACTTCTGCAGTTTCTCCTGCATTCAGTGAAAAACTTCCAAGAGGAAGCAAATTAGAGTGGCATCAAAATGCCACAGCCCAAATTTCCCAGCTCAATCATCATTTACTCCAATAACACAGCAGTAACTGAAATGAGCTTTTAGTATTGGTACAGGTTAACTCAATCCAATCTAGGCACACAAGCTTTCAGAAGTGCTGAGGCATGGTATGTTTTAGCACAGACAAATCGCCTCCCAGGTGTCCTTTCCACAGCAAAGGCAAAAGGGCAGGGAGTAGTGAGATAAGGTAGGCAGATGGAAAGGGGCTTTAGGATGGGAGCCATGACAGATGCCCAGGGTAGAGCTTTGGCTGGCTCACTGGACTGGCTCAGCTTGCGGCGGCACGGGCCATCAGATCCTCCAGAGCCTTGTCCTGATCGTTGTTGTGGACTCGAAGAACCTCTTTAATCGCGTCTCTCTCAAACCCCATTTCACCAAATCTGGACATGAGTTCAAGAAACTGCAAGGCCTGGGAACAAAGGATGATAAACAAATGCATCACAACCAGTGTAATTTGCAATAAAATAGTTATGACAGAGGTTGAGATAGTAGGTTTTCTTTTCTCTAAGATCAGGAGAAAAGTACAAACCTTTTCTTCTGAGCACTGGTACATCTCTAAACACTCTTCTACGGCACTGGCATCAAAGCCTCTCTCGCACAGACGACCATGAAGAAACAGATAGTCCAATACCTTGGACAGACGATAGGTAAATGTCAATAATTGGTATTAATAACTTCTGTTTTGTAAAAACAAACAAAAAAATGGTTAAATTCTCTTTAACATAAGCTTGTTTTAGTTTCTATTAATGGACACAACAAAGTAAAATGTTATATTAGAGGTTCTTAGGGGTGCAAAAAAGGGCTTACACTTTGCTCCACAATTACTGGCAGGCCTGGCAAGGCGGTATAAATAAAATGTTATTGTCTTACCATAATCCTAAACCCAAGACAGTTTGAAAGATTTAACCATTAGTTGGAGTACATTTATTCAAGACTTAAAAAAAAAAGTTAAAACAATTTATCCCACTAAAACTATATAGAACTGAACCATTTTTTATTTTATACATAGTTGTGTGTTTTTTTTTTAAGTTGATCACAGTGTCCAGGAACAATAATTTCCAGTTATCCTGGAGTATAAATTTGATATGAAACAGATACCAATTTCTCTTAAAAATGGGAAAGAGAAGAGAACATGTGTCTCCAGTAAAGCTGGGTTCATGGTGTTCATGACTGGAAGTCTTTGACAAAATCTTGTTGCTTGCTTACTGGAATTGTTGTGTTGTCGTTAAGTGCGAGTAGAGCACTGACTGACAATTTAGCATCTCATGACCAAAGACAACCAAGGACAAATATAAGCAGTGACAGAAATGTTCTGGAAAAATTGCACAATGTAATTTCTTTTGAAACAGATGGAGATTTGTTCCCTTTGTTCTAGTAAGCGACAACTTTCACATCTCATTTTTCCCCCTCATCGTCGTCGTTTTCTTCTTCTTGTCGTTACAGTGTGATTTTAATAATATGAGGAGCAACAACAAATAACTGGGATTTATTTTAGTAACACCTAACCTGTCTGAAGAGAATTTGCTGCTGTTGTTGCAAACCAATATAACATTCAGTGGATATACGTTGATTGAAACATGCATTGCATGAATTAAGGGATCAGTGGAAGTTAGTGGTAATAACAGAGAGACAGCAGTAGCGGGCAGTAATGGTCAGAAATTCACCTGGAGCGGGTGGGATGTATCATTTATGAAATATTTGGCACAGAGGAGCAGACAAGTCTAAAGAGACCGTTTTACCACATCCAATCATGCATACTAGCAAGTTAGCACACAGTCATTATAGGTTTTCTATAGTTTGTGTATCAAACCAGATCCGTTCCTTTGAGGTTCATGATAAAGACTTTTATTATTACGGCTCCATTGACAACTTTGGTTTATTTATACATTAAATCTATTGAAAATCCTAAGGTGACCATATTATGATTACCAAAAAAGAAGACACTTGACCCAGTCTTGAAACACTTTCAGGATCAGGCCAAGACCTTTGATTTTAACAAAGTGTGCATTCTCCATGTGGTTGAATAACAAACTTCGGATAAGCCTTTACAAGTACAAAATAAACTTTAAAATCTTTGGAAACAAATATAAATAATTGCTCTTCCAAATCAGAACATTTACCTGTAACAATAGGTTAACTTTTTAAGTGATACTAGACAACCATTAAACAAAATTATATTCTGAGAAAATAAGCATTATTTTCTTTTCAATGTAATAAGTTAAAAAGCAGCAGTCTCTAAAAGACACAAAAAAAGTGTATTCTCCAGTTAATTTATATCTTCATCCTCCATAGTCAATTTATAGATGAACTTTCACTTTGCACTGCATTATTACAGTATTTATGTCTGTGACTTACAAGATCCTTGCCACTTTTGTCACACACAGAAACACATATGCCAGCTCTGTTCGTCTGTAAAACTACACTTGCACTTCGACCTATCGTAAACAGCCGCAGCGCAGCACTGCCCGCTGTCTGTTCCAGTCTATGAACGGATCACAAGTTCAAAACCACCAGTGCTTTGTAGAGCCCCCATTAGGCAGCAGCTCGGGGAGGACATCAAATGAGAGAAAGTGTGTCGTATTCTATGCATTGCACCACTCAGTTGAAGTATGCTCATTGGTCCCCTGAAAAACGATTAAAAGCGGGACATTTTCATCAATGTATGAAATGCCCCCCCCAGTGCGCAAACAGCACGTGAAATGGAAAAGAGGACGGTTAGTCATCCTGGGTAATTGCACATTTTTCCACATTAAAGTGTAAAGAAGCCCAACCTGCTCGACATTCTGGCCTTGTCTCTGCATGGCCCGTAGGACTTCCTCATAGGAATAACCCATTCCCACAAGTGTCTCCACACACTGACGTTCACTGGGCGTCATGCTGAGAAGAGCTCCGCCACACGGCAGACCAGTAGATCCTGCTACAGGGTTGGTCTAGTGAAAAAAAAAAGAAAAGAAAAAAATGAATATGTGCGAGTTAAACCCGAAGCACATATGCAGTATGCTCTCTAACACTCACCGGCTTTGACGTTACACTACTGTTGTGGTTGGATGGATCGGGAGCAACAATAACTTGTGATTTTGGGAATGCTGGGGGGCTGCCGTTGGTTAGGTTCCGTCGGGGAGAGGTAATGGGTACGGGTGCAGGACTGTACTTCACTGACTCTGGTTCACCAGAGTCAGAGAGCTTGGGGAACGTCAAAGAGCGGATGTTACAAGGCCGATTGTCTGTGTCAAAGCCCGCTCTTCCGGGATGTCCGACTTTGTCCATATCCAGCAAGGCAACCAAGCCGTTCGGCTTGTGGGCAAACCCTTGTTTAGATGAGACGCTGGTGTTAGTGCTGGGTGGAGATGGGCTGTTTCCACGAGACACTGAACCTTGCTGAGGTGGAGACACAGAGGGTGGAGGCTGGGGTTGGCTCTGTAGAATGTTCCTCAACTCTTCCTTATCATCCAGGGTTTTCAGTTCCAGCTTATCAAAGGGGTCTTCCTCTCGCTCAAAGTCGGCCAGATTGAGGTTTTGTGGCTGCGGAGTGTTGTCCTGGGATATTCTGGGACCAAGTCTGGGGGCGGGCAGTGGAGTGAGGATGGCGTTGTGACTAAGTCCTGCTAGGACAGGATTCATTGCTGGTGGTAGAAGGTCCTGGTCATCTCCTACGGAGCGTAGGTTGTTCCCTCTACCTCCATCAACATCCCGAGACCGAGAGTCCCTGTTCTCTGTCTCCTGCTTGACTGCTGCCTCCTCTGCTCTGGCAGCTGCTGCTCTGGCATCAGCAAGTTCTATCCCCCAGCGAACACTACGCCTCTCCAATGTAAAGTCATACTGTTCAGAAGATAAAATGAAGGATAAGGAAGATGGAAAAATAACTACAACAGTCACGATAGCCATTGAGTGTTATAATTCAAGCTACTGAAGTATCTTTAGCTTGGTTATACCTTTAAAATTTACTTTCCTATAATGTCAAACTATACATTAGGAGTTTTAGACACATTACATAATAGTATTGAGCCAAACTTATAAAACCTGATGTTTATTTTGGAAACTTTCTATTTGCTTTTTTCTTAGCCTCCAAGATCGTAAAAATACAAAAATGATTGTGGGGTAAGTTTAGGTACGATTAGAGAGGCTACACTGAATCACTGTAGAAAAAAAAGGGTTTAGTACATTTATAATACAACACAAAACTAGTGGATGACGTTAGAACTGAATGCATTAAAATGATCTTCCTCAAGCATCATTTTACATAATAAGTAGTCATAAAAGTTGTAACTAAAACAATAGAAAAGAAAAATCAATATTTCTTCTGTACCTTTGTCTCTGCAAGTACAGTTCCATAATCTGGCATACAGAAACCAACAGGTAGACCCACTTTAGCTGGCCGTCGGAATTTGTCATTTATCTTGAAGGGAACATCATCAAGGTAGCTGATGGGTCCTGTATAGAGAGAAAAAATTTTTTGTTAAGGCTGCACAAAATAATGCAAATATATCCATCCATCCATTAGCTATACCGCCTATCCTATGCAACCATGCACACACACTCATACCGATGGGCAATTTAGAAAGACCAATTAACCCAACAGTCGTGTTTGTGGACTGTGGGAGCAAGCCGGAGTACCGGGAGAAAACCGATGCAAGCACAGGGAGAACATTGAAACTCCATGCAGAAAGACCCAAGGCAGGGATTTGAACCCAGAACCTTCTTGCTGCAAGGCATCAGTGCTACCAACTGCACCACTGTGCAGCCATGCAAATATACCATCATCACAATATCAATGTGTCCAATATTCATCTTGCAAAGTTGTTTGGAGTGCAATAATTGTTGGCCAATATATTCCAGCTGTTATGAACTTGCATTTTCCTGCTAATGTAATATTTAGTTAGCTGGAAAGAGTTTTACAAAGGATATTACCCAAAATGCTGAAGGTCACAGAGGGATGGAAGCACATATGAGAAAGATGGAAAAGAAGATGATAGTCATAAATTGCACCTGATAACATAACATTTACCCATATTGGCCGCGTTTCCCAAATGAGTTAAGAAGCTCTTAGCGCCAAGATCTTCTTTGGAGCGCTCTTAAGAACGCTGTGAAAGAAGAACGCGTTTCCCAGAGTCGCTCTTAGCTTAAGAAGATCTTTCATTAAGAAGGAAACGTAAGATCGATCTGACCCACTCTTAACAGCCTTCTTAGCGATCAAATGCTCAGTGATCATAGCCTGCCACCAGGGGCGTCTAGATTTCTAGGCTACAGTGATCAAGCTGCGTCAGGGAAATTTATATCCTCCACTTTTTGAAATGATAAAACAATGTTTAATGTTGAAATGCACTCATAGCTGTGGAGCACTGGCGCAAGAAACATAGGCTAATAGTAGAGTAGGAAAAAATATATATTATTGAAGTACACGTTTAAGTTTTCCTCACATCTGCATATCAGTTTACACATAAAAAACATCAACCACCCTGGCATTTCACAGATATCAAGGAAACAGATGTAATTGAACTCAGCTGAACCTAATCCAGAGAGGCTTCACCTGCCATGGCTGCAATACAGCACATTCTCGCTGCTAATCAACAGCGTCGCCGAGCGCGGAGCCAGACGGTTTATATAAATGTTTATGTGCGTTAGACCGGGCTGACAGTGCGTTAAAATTACTAATTGCCTCAGACTTTTTGCTGCTAGGTTTAATACTCATTTCAATGCAAAATGATGCACACTATACATGGTTAAAAAGGAAACCAAAGTTTATTGAAAGCATAATGGGGGAGGAGGGGTGGCGTCTCCGGCTTCACTGGTCCGTCTGGGCGTCTGCATCACCTGCAATGAAGGGGGATTGATTAATGAAATTGAATGGGATACATTGCGTAATGCTAATTAAACAAAATAGAACTGTCCCGTACCTGAATCCTGGGGAAGGATGATTGGAACGGAGATGGAGGGACGATTGAACTGTGCCTCGGACAGCGCCAGCTGTCTCCGGTGCAGCTCCAACCTCTCCTGCTTCATCCGGACCATCTCTTCCTGGAGAGCAGTTTGTCTCAGGAGCTGGTCCTCTATCCCCCGCAGCACCACCACCTTCTCCCTCTCCAGGCGCACCAGCGTCTCGCTGCAGGTGCAGGTGGTTATTGCATGCCGCTTGGTTAAGCCTCCCTGCATGCGGACACTGGGCCGTGCTGGTTGGCGCACGAGGACAGGGCATGGCTGTGTGGGGTCGTCCTCTCCTGTGGGCGTGCACGCCCCTACTCCGCTCCCGGATGGCTCCTCTTCCTCACTTTCTGAGAGGCCCTCGTCCCCCTCAACGTCGATGCCCCCTGTGATGCCTTCAGAGCCCGTCTTCCCTATGATGGAGAGGGCTTTCTCTTCATCGAGAGTGAGGGTCGTCCCACCCAGTGCTCTACCACCCGTGCCCATGGCTTCCCTTCTCACCATGGCATTCTTCTTTTGGTCAGGCTCTGAAACTCCTGCCACTTCTTTCTGACAGCACCCCAGTCACGCAGGCAACATGTGCTGGAAGGGGACATCTTCGCTATAGCCTGCCATACACGGTTGTTCACCGTGATGTTTTTTTCCTTTTGTTCCTCCAAATAAAATCTCATGGTGCTGCCACACCTCGTCCACTAGGACGCCCATCTCCTCCGCAGTAAACGACGGTGCCCACTTGCTCTTTTTGCTGCCAGTTTCATCCATTATCACATGTGTGTGCCAATATTCATGGGGGTATATATGCGCTAATGGGCTTGATTACTACTTGGATACACCTGATGGCGCACACACACTTAAAACAAAAATTTACTTAATGCTATATCCACGTGCAAACACTTTGCTTGAGCAGGAGAGACGCGCGTAGGCGCGAAACTAGGCTACTTGTTGTTTTCTTTGTACTATTTTTTCTTTTCTATTCTTTTTATTTTATCTATATATGGTTATCAGCACACAATGTGAAGCTAATTTATCAACTCTGTACTCATCATGAATATCGCAAGTTCTTATAAACAACGCTGTGTGTGACTGCGCTCAGCGCTGATAAAGTAGTGGGTGATCGATTAGCCTGGCATCAATTGATTCCGTTTCAGCACCACCGCGGTTGACGACTCCCGTTAAGAGCTTCTTAAGAAGCTTCTTAGGCTTGATCTTAAGGTTCTCCTAAGAAGGCAGTTAAGAACGCTTCTGGGAAACACCCGTATCTTGGCGCTCCTTCTTAGCCGAACCCTTCTTAGGGGCATTCTTAAGTCCTTAAGAACGATTGCATTTGGGAAACGCAGCCATTATCGAAATTGTAGAATTGTCTAATACCGCACAGCCCTAAATACTGCAAGTATAAACATTTTACTTACATCCTAAAGTAGGAGCTTACAGTAGAGATGGATCAAGATATCGGCTGATGACTGGAAACAGCAAGTTTTCAGACTGACCTGTCCTGAACAGTAACCAGCCAGTCAGAACTTCAAACATCAGATTTTTTTCTGATCATTGAACACATCATAACTGAACCTAGTACAGATGCACGATATTGGAAAAAAAATGACATTGTCATTTTTTCTAACTCTGCGATATACATTGCGACATTGGAAAAAACGTAAAAGGAACATATGACTTGAATAGCACCTTAAGATATGCTGCAGCCTTGCCATCTTATTGGCTACTACCCTGCACTGATTGTCCCTCTTTTGTGAATGCTCCAAGTATGGTTTTTGGCTGTATTTAACAATAATTGTTAGGTTTGCAAAATATGAGAAAATCTTGCGATGGTAATAATATTAGTAAATATTGCAATGACATTAACAGTTGCCATATAGGCCTATTTTCTTCTTTCTTGGCTTTCTCATCTGCGTTTCCGTCACTCTGTGACCTTTAGCATTTTGGGGAACATCATTAGTGTCCAGCATTCACATCTGCTGGTGTTGTCCACCTGATTAATATTACATTAGCGTGGAAAATGCAAGTTCATAACACTTGGAATATTGGATGACAATCCAGGCACTCCAATCAGTCCTTTGTGGTATAAATATTGCACACACTAATATTACAATGATGATATATTTTTGATATATTGTGCTGCCCTACAACAACTCTTTGGTGATGAAGCTGCTACTGTTAGAATAGAATATCCTTTGTTTTCCTTCAGGTGTAACAGCGGCGAAGTGACAGGTAAATAGAAGCATGCAGATTTACACAGAAGTAAAAAAATAAAATGAAGATACATACTGATACTTTATCCTTATTTTATTGCCCCTAAAGTTGATCTACTTAAGCAAAATGCCTGTACGCAGTGAGCGCTTGTAAACCGAAGTCAAATCCCTCGTTTGTGCACACAATCTTGGCCACTAAATCTATACGTATTCTGTAAAAATATAAAAACAAAAATAAAGATGAGAGGATATACAGTGAGGGCAAATTTGAAGCATAAGACAAAAACGTACCATACAGTTATTAATTATTCTGATTTTATGTGCAATAGTCTTGTATCCTTATTCAACAATTGTTGATAGATGGGAGAAAACAAGTCAGATGAAGACTGTTTTCATCTGAGTCTTTCTCCAAAAATCTACAGTAAATTTATGAAATATTGATGAAAATACTATAGGTGTCCCATAATAAAAACACCAAAAGGGCTTGGCGTTTCTATTCAGGAGCTCGAAGGCATTAACTCCTGAAAATGACATAAAGCATTTTGTTAAACATCACATATTTGCTTAAAAAATGTGGAAATATAAAAAAAAATGTACAAAGTAAGCAATCATATTTATATGCTTAACTAAATATTCCAAGACTACAAAATTCAAGTTTTTATTTTATTATGTTCTCCCATTTTAATTCGCAATGTCAGTCGTTTGTTCAGTATTTTGATTTGCTGTTTGTGATTGGTGGATTTTCACCCCAGCAAATCCAGTATTTCCACAGAATACTCCGCATGAAAAAGACCCGTCTGTGAATGGCTGGTGGTGCAGTTCATTTACATATAACTGAAGTTTCGAGCAGAGACAATTGAGCGAGCACAGAGCAAGCATTATTGTTTGTACACATAGATATGTGCTCTCAGATCAGTCTCACTGCGCGCAGATTGATAACTGAGCGCTGAAGTTGGTGGCACAAATATTACGCCATACAATAGAAGGATATTGTGGTTATTTTGCTACTTTACTGTTTAATAATTCTGGTCATTTTATACACAACTTTTATGGGTAAAAAAAGGAGCCGTCTCTCATAGGACGTCAATTCCTGCCCAACCTGGGGACCATTTATAGTATTGTCAAAGAGGAAACGTCACCCAAAGCTGGCCACTAGGACATCTTAGTAGATACCACATTTTCCTCTGTTTATCTACCTACATCTATCATTGAACATCCTGGATTTGAAGCTCTCGTCAGTCTTTTGGAAATCTCTGAGAATCTCTAAGTCAAGTCTCTAGATGCTAGTTGGACTACACATGGGGACTGGTGTTTAAAGTTATCAATGCTAAGAGCTTTTAATTGTTAACATAAGATGAGAAAGACAGGTTTAAATCTTAACTTCATAATGGTTTTTTCTTTGCTTTAAAATGGTAAAACCTAGTATTAAGTTGTGTAACATTGACTCTGCTTTTAATATAAAAAATAATGACCAATCATTGAAGCAGGCCTAGAAATTTGTTTTTGAATGCTCTTAAATATACAGTTGTTCAAAAAAAGAAAAGAAATCAAACTTGGCTTAAAATGAGACAGGTCAGAGCTTTACAAAAACTGGGGAACTGTAATTGGAGTGCAATTGAATGTAATTGAACTCCCTGACACTTATTCTTTAACTCTGAACTCAAAGCACAGTGATGCTTTGAGCAAACAGAAAATGAAAGTATCAAGATCTTACCATTGTTATACGCATCTGATCCAGACTTCCTCGCAGCCATTTAGTCCCTGAAAAATAAATAAAAGTGCATGAGTTCAATGTTTGGGGGAAGTTTATCATTAAAAACAAAGCAAGAAAACTGACAAGTCATCACTCCATGCAAACGCACACAGAATGGCACAAAAGATAAGGTGAGAAACCTAATCAACATTTCCAGAGTCCCCACTTTTTCTCTAAGTTAACATTGATTGCCTAGCTACAAATGTAATCCGTTTTAAAGGTTTAAATGTATAAATGCATATCCCTTTATCAGGTTAAAAACTATTTAAATTTAACCACAAGTGTGTAAAGCCACAAACCACACATTGCAAATAATCCTTATGTAAAAAATAAATAGGAAGTGAAAATGAAAAGATTTCAGAACTTAAGCTACATACAGCCTCAAAAATTAAACTTTCCCTGGCCAGAACAGATTTTGGTCTTTCTTTGAGGCTTTATTCTTATCCAAGTCAACAGATAGCTTTAAAGCACCACATTTTTAGAATTTCATTGATCAGAACTCAACTAATCAATGAAAATTAGCCATTTGACAACACTGGTTGATTGATTGGTGCATCTCTTTTTAAACAATTAAAAAAGTATACTGTACTTGATGTGAACGAGTGGATTTTAAATGGAATGTGCTTTCTTTTTACAATGACTGCACAGTACGCAGTATATTAAATGCTAAGACAATACCAAACAACTTTTTCCCTTCAAAGCAAATACTTTAAAACACCAGTTTACAAGTGAAATCAATTCCATTATTTAGTCACACAGCAAGAGAGTCTGATTTGTAACAGAAGTAACTCTAGAACAAATAGCTCAACTTTATATCCGTTTAGATTAAGTGAACAAAGGGAACAATGTAACTACTTATCTATTTATATGACTACCAGTCACATATATAAAGTATTTAATTGCTCAATAAAAACTATACCTTAAAATGAAGCTCAATGCTTCTTTTAGCTTTGCCATTTATGCACAGAAATCAGACTAAAAGTAAATGAGCCACGGACCACACATGACCAGTCCAATCTTGTGATCGAGGCAGCGCCGTGACGCTGTGTCTATGTCGGATTTTTAATGAGTTCACTTCACGCTTGAAGCCCTTAACTGAGTACTCACCCTGTAGTTAGTTGCTAATAGTACTTGGGGATAAAGTTATATAACACATAGCCATTAGAAGTTGCTGTTCCGCATTGCTAATTAACAGCCTAGCAAGCACGGGCTACGTTGATATGTTTGCCGATATAAGCGATAACAACTGTAAAGGTAGGTTAGCCAACTTAAACGACAGGATGGGAGTGAACAAAAGTCCTTATAAACTAATGCAAACTTGACTAAAATTGGGTCGTTGTAAGCCGTCAAGTGTCAAATATGGCTTATAATACGCACTGTCAAACAGTTAAGTTCACATATTTGACTAGATTTGGATACCTTTAGCCACATCTAGTAATTATAGCACAACGCACTGGCTGCTTAAAAAAGCCTAAGTTTCTAAACTAAACGTAGCTTATTATAGCTGCCATTCGGGAAAGGAAAATGTAAACTTAAAGTGTAGTGACAAACACAACCAGACCCAGTGTAAAGGTCCTCGGCGTACGCCACTGTTCATGCTAACACGCTTAGCTTCAGCTGTGGCCTGACTGTAACGTTACGTGCTGCCACCGCCCCTCACACAGCGAAACAACTGGGCCGCAAATTAAAAACACAGCTTTCTCACCGGTATTGGCTCCGTCTCGTCCTTACGAAATCCAAACGAAGCTGATGTACGTTGGCACTCAAATAAAAACTGTTCTCAGAATCTGTTTTATTTCAAGTAGAACCTCTTTCCTGCTTCGCCGTAGGTCGCCATCTTGATTTGTCAAGCTCCCTCTACTGGTTCCTGTATGATGTCACTCATCCCTACGACGTCAGTCTGAGATGACGCAAAGCTTCATAAACCATAAACAGGTGTTCCGTCGAATAGAGCAAGGGGTCAAAAAAGGCATGGTTGTGCTATTGAGCATGCGTACACCGCGTCATACCTCGTCGGGCGCGTGCGACTATAAAATCCCAGCAGGGCCGAGCTCAATTTGTGGCACTGGCAGGTCGGAGTGGCACTTCCGGTGGCAGCCGTGGCAGCTTCCGGGTGCCACGGCAGGTGCCACAGAAATTAGAGGCACTTGCTGCATGGAACGGCACTTCTGGCGGCCGACAGAGGTTGCCGCTACGGCTGCCAGGAGAATCTGAGGCAGTTATGGCAGTGGCAGCCTCTGGGTGCAAAAGATATAATAAAGTGAAAAATAATAAATAAATAAAATATATAAAATGCACACCGCCACCTTCTGGTTTAGAGTGTGTGTCACTATGACGTTTCAGCAATCTCATGAAAAACTGGTTGTGTAAAGCAATCCCGCACCCATTAATTCATCTAATTAAAAATGCTGTAATATATTCCAAAGTGTCTGCTAAACTACCAAAGTTACAAATTGGGAAATTTAACTTAGGCCTATTGGAAAAAAGTAATAACCAATTCATAAAAAATACATGTAAAACTCTCCCATTCACATGCTTTCATAATCCTGGGAGGGTATGCTTGCTAGACTACACTGTCCCAAGAAATAATATTTACAGTTACCTTAAATGCCCCCCCAAAAGTCAAATAAACTACCCTTATCAGAAACCTTAGGAGACGGTTTAAATTTGAAATGGAACTGTGTTTTTTGTGAAGAAAGTGATGAAATATTAATACACTTGTTCTTTTCTTGTCGTTTCACCTTAGGTTTCCAGAAAGAAATTATTACCTAGTTTAGAATTGGCTATAACATTGTACTGGATCCTCTACAAACGCTGTCTTATGTTGGAAATATACCCCAAAAGTACCAGAAACTTATACATACAATTTTTAGTTTAGGTAAATACCACATTCACTGTTAAAAAAATTGACAAAAAACATTGACTTTAGAGATTGTGTAAGTCTGTGTCTATGCATAGTTGGTTATATCTGTTGAGGTTTCTGTTTTATAGTGTATAATTCAAATTAAAAAAATACTTTATTCATCCCAGAGGGAAATTAAGTGTTGTTGTAGCTCATATAATTCTTTAAGGAGTTGTTGTAGATGATGATGGCTGTGGTCTGTTTGTCAGGTAGTCCCTGATCCAGGTGATTGTTGAGGGCTCCACCTGTGTCTTCAGGAGTTTATGTATAAAGTGTACTGAGCCTCTCCATTGTGTGCTTCCTGAGATAAATCCAAGAACCCTTTATGTAGTTTGATAAATTATTTGATTTCTGATATGAAAGTTAACTGTAACATATACATACATTCTATTATGCAGATAATCATCTCTCAAAAAACATTTTGTAAGACAGTTTCATTTAGTTTGTTAATCGAAGTTCAATAACATTCACATCTGCATAAAAATGTTTTGATTAGATCATCGGGTAGAGTCATATGTAACAGATCTGTAGTTTTGCTGCGTTTAAAACATATTACTAAAAGTAGAATTGTAAAAAATACTTTTCTTCTTCATGGTGAGGCGTAAAGTGGACAGGTTAAAGTCAATAACCAATGTCTTATTGGCAGAAAGGGACATTGGATGAGTGATACATAAAAAAATATTTAGTGACTTTGTGACTAACTTCCGAATCAATCGGATAACCTTTCGTGTTTTTATTATTTTTTGTTGTTGAATGGTTAAGCTACCATCAGTTCTGTCCATGGAAGAAGAAGAGCAACTTCAAATGCTCAAGGCTGTTCGGAGTTGGGAGGAAGAGCATGATTATAGCTCTCCAGCTGAACATCTGACTTTTGTTTTTTTAAATGACTATGAAAAGTTCTGCTCCACAATCCTTGATCAGAAAAACTTAAAAGTCTTTACAAGATTTGAGGAAGACTGACCAGTAGGCTAGAAGTCTTGTGACAAATAAAGTTTTATGCTGGTGTAGCCTGTCTTTGTAGGAGTCTCTCCTCCTTAAAGACAGTGTGGTATGAAGGTATGTGTTTATACACAGTATATATATCATATTAAATAACTACATTTATTTCAGATCCACAATATCTATTAACAATACATTTCAATAACGTTAACAAATCAATTAAGACTGGTGTGAGCAAAGCTAACAACACTGACAACTTGTTTTTTAAATTAGATTGCTTATTGTGACACACTCTAAACCAGAAGGTGGCGGTAATGCGCGCCAACTGCCATGGCAAACTGAGAAGAAACCATTTTTATCTTCCACAAACCACATTAGTAGCAATAGAAAGGTTGTCCCGTCTTATTTCAGACGTTTACAGCTGCTCTGCCAGCCCCTGGCACCCTGCAACAGCCTGTGACACACTCTGGCAGCCTCTGGCACATCTGGGGCCAGTGGCCGTTGCCGAGGCAGCAACCCGGAAGTGCCACTCCGACCTGCCATAGCTGCCATGACAAGAATAATGTTGTAAAAAAATAAATGCATTACAGCTTCTGATTGAGTAACACTGTATATGAACCGATTGCCTGGGAAATGTATTTTTATATATTTTATTTATTTAATTCATTTATCATTTTTCACAATATTATTTTTAATCTTTTGCACCCAGAGGCTGCCGCTGCAGGTGTTGTGCCATAAACTGATGGTCTGCCAAAAACTGATCAGCCGCCGCGGGAGCGCGCACGAGTTAGGCAACACTGTGTCTCGACGTAACTCAACGATTGCGGCTTAAAATTCGGCAAATCCAACATTATCGACATTGAAAAAGCCCAAATATCCTTGTTAAATACTTTAGCAGATGTTTGCCTCCATTTAATTTCTATAATTTTCTCCAGAGACGTACTGTGCTTTCTATTTCAGAAGTTGTTTAAAATGTTCGCCGTTTGTCTTAAACGGTCACAATATGTAAGCCTGGATGTAATATTTGCAATTTAAATATGTTTTTGGCTAAGAATTGGATATGTCTATGGTATAGCCTTGATATTAATTTAAAATAGCGTAAGATAACTCTGCTGCATAGAATGTTACCTTATCTTACGCTATTTTAAATTAATATCAAGGCTATACCATAGACATATCCAATTCTTAGCCAAAAACACATTTAAATTGCAAATATTACATCCAGGCTTACATATTGTGACCGTTTAAGACAAACGGCGAACATTTTAAACAACTTCTGAAATAGAAAGCACAGTACGTCTCTGGAGAAAATTATAGAGATTAAATGGAGGCAAACATCTGCTAAAGTATTTAACAAGGATATTTGGGCTTTTTCAATGTCGATAATGTTGGATTTGCCGAATTTTAAGCCGCAATCGTTGAGTTACGTCGAGAAACAGTGTTGCCTAACTCGTGCGCGCTCCCGCGGCGGCTGATCAGTTTTTGGCACAACACCGTAACTGCCTCAGATTCTCCTGGCAGCCGTAGCGGCAACCTCTGTCGGCCGCCAGAAGTGCCGTTCCAGGCAGCAAGTGCCTCTAATTTCTGTGGCACCTGCCGTGGCACCCGGAAGCTGCCACCGGAAGTGCCTCGGCTGCCAGTGCCACAAATTGATCCTGCCCTTTCTCAAAAATCCTTTGTTGACCCCATCGAGGAATGCAAGCAACTTCAGACCCTTGCAATGGAGCAGGTTTTTTTATATTAAAAGAGCCATTTGCAAGAAATATGTAATTTAATTTTATGTTATCATTAAATGGTCCTGATATGTTAGGCTACAAGACCTTAACAAATGATGTTCATTTCAAATACTTGTATCACTGACAACCATAGGCCTATTAATATATTTATACTGAATAAATTTTCAACTTTTAAATGTATCAATCTATTGAAGGCTACGTTTACCTAATGGTGATTCCAAAGTAGAAGTATGTATGCAGACACATAAATTTTAATTATTTTGATGACACCGGCGACAGATATTGGAGCTCGCTTTTTTCGATGATCTTGCACAACTTGACAGACGCCGCTGTCGAGTCAGGCAAGCTCGGGTGCGCGCTTGCTTTTTTCGACGACCTTGCACTCTTCGACAGAACACCGGACAAAAAAGACAGTAAGCCCATTTTTACATATAAAATTGATTTATTTCAGTAGGCTAATTGAATTGAATTGAGGTGAAACTCAAAGGAAATGTGAATTCATTACACAGAATGACATATATCAAGCGTTTATTTTTAAGTTGTTGTTTTTTATAATTACAACAGAAACATCATTAGCCAATATCATGGTTTAATATAGTTTGTTCTTTTTATGTTAAATATATTTGATCATTTATATGATCAATACTTTGACTCTCAAAAGTGTACTCATCCCTGTAAAAGCTTATGGGATGTAAAGAAGAAAAAAATCGTACAAGATTATTCTAAAACGTTTTCCACCTTAAATATATGATGCAATACGAACCCCCCAAAAAACACATGCAAAGGAGCTTAAGGTGATATTCATGGATGTTCAAAGGGAAATTGTACTTTATTTTAACAACATCGGTTTTCTTTCTCAACAAATTATATTATATTATATTATATTATATTATATTATATTATATTATATTATATTATATTATATTATATTATATTATATTATATTTCCAGGGGCTCTGGACTCCTCTCACAATCCAAAACATGACTCTGATTCATTAGTTACTCTAAAATGTATTTAGCTGTGAGTATGGGTGTGCATATTTATTTGCTCTGTGTGTGACTGTGATGGACTGATGACCTGACCAGGGTGTACTCGATCTCTTGCACCCCATCCAACTCTTCAAAGATGGATATATATTAATATATTAAACTATATGTATTGTGTTAGGGGCTGCACAGTGGCACGGTTGGTAGCACTGTTGCCTTGCAAGAAGGTACTGGCTTTGAATCCTGGCCTGGGGTCTTTCTGCATGGAGTTTCTATGTTCTCCCTGTCCATGCGTGGGTTCTCTCCGGGTACTCCAGCTTCCTCCCACAGTTCAAAAACATGACTGTTAGGTTAACTGGCCTCTCTAAATTGGCCCTTAGGTATGACTGTATGCATACATGGTAATTTGTCCTATCTGTCTCTGTCTTGCCCTGTCCAGGGTGTATCCCGCCTCTCGCCCCGTGACTGCTGGAGATACACACCAGCCCCCACTGCAACCCTGAATAGGATATGCGGTATAGATAATGGATGGATGGATGTATTTACCATATGCTACATTTTTATATCAAATAATATTATATATTATATTATATTATTCTATTAATGTATTGAAAGGACTTCTTGTTAAGTGCCTTGTGATTACATCTGTTGTGAATTGGCACTATATAAATAAACTGAATTGAAAAACTGAATTGAATATTACCGATATTTAATACCTACCTGGATACTCTGTGCTTCACTTTTTTCCACTTGTGAAAGCATAAGATATATCCCATTTAAATGTTGCCTTTAAATATATTTTTGTTTTCTGTTTTTTGCTAAAGTGTATTCATGTTATTATAATTTACAACTGAATGATGGAAACCAACTGAATAATAAAAGAGAAATAATAGGTGTGATCTCGTGTTCGATTATTTAAAACCAATACAGATTGTTTTGCAAGGAAATACAGAAAACATGTTTTGTATAAATATAAACTGATGTAAAGAGTTAAAAGCCCAGACTATGCATGCTTGCAAATTGTCATGTGAACAAGCTTTTGTTTTCAGATTTATTATTATTATTATTATTATTATTATTATTATTATTATTATTATTATTATTATTATTATTATTATTATTATTATTATTATTAT
This sequence comes from Valencia hispanica, assembly GCA_963556495.2. Taxonomy (NCBI): domain Eukaryota; kingdom Metazoa; phylum Chordata; class Actinopteri; order Cyprinodontiformes; family Valenciidae; genus Valencia; species Valencia hispanica. The sequence continues at coordinate 26,408,426 of OY747708.1, forward strand.
TATTATTATATTTCCAAAATGTTTCCTGAAGCTGATTATGAAATTAGGAACAAGCTGTTTTCCTATCTAGGGTGCGCGCACGTCACTGTGTACGCGCATTACGTTTTGCAGACACGCGCAATGATAGCCGGAAGCATCGATGGGAGGAAAATAAAAATCGATTAAAGCCAGTGTAATTCGCGAGTGAAAAAAAAAATCTCCTACTTGCTGTCTTTTCTGTGACCACAGGCTCGAGTTCCTCCGTGTTTTTATTCCACCGCCGTGCAGGAGGTGGACCACAGGCGGCGGAAAACCCGCTCCGTTTGTACGAAGTTCCTCGGTGGGGGTTTATAGCTGACGTGTGGAGAAGTTGAGACCGCTGGAGCGCAGATAAACAAACATAAACAAGCAGGGGTCAGCTGAGCGCCAGTTCGAACCGAACCAGTTGCTCGGAGAGATGGCAGGGAGAGCTAAATCCCTGTTTTGAGCCCAGGGATGAGCAGCAGGAGACGGTGACTTCTACTGAGACTTGCTTCTTCATGTCAACTGTCAACACTGGCAACACAAAAGAATTTGGAAAACACGAGGAGCAGCCACAGGCTTTAGGAGAAAATCCACTGCTCCATTTACTGTTGTCCCCACACAGCGACGTTAGCATGGCCAGCCAATGAGTTCACCTTTCACGTTTCAGCTGGAAACAAACGAAAACATATAGTTCAAGGAGGCAGAGGTAAACACTTTTTTTTTTTACTTTGCAGTTCTATTGCAGTTCTACATTTAAGGGCCTCAGACAGAAACCTAGCTTGGCAGGCCACGTAGCATGTTTCTATCTTAATTCTTGATGTGGCATTTTATTGTCTGCTAGTTAAGAGCAGATAAAAAAAAAAGATTGAGGTGTTTCCTAGCTGTTGACTCAGTCTGTTATGATTAAATATGAAAGGAAATCCACTCATCTCATGATCTTCCTGTCCACCTTTCTAAGTTCACTGATCTGTGGCCCCTGGTGTCACAAGTGGAATGAACATGGCCCACCAGGCAACCCCTAGTTCTCAGAAGGCCCTGATGATGGAGCTGAAGTCCCTGCAGGAGCAGCCGGTGGAGGGCTTCCGCATCACCCTGGTAGAGGAGTCTGACCTCTACAACTGGGAAGTGGCCATCTTCGGGCCCCCCAACACTTTGTATGAAGGAGGCTACTTCAAGGTGAGAGAGACCCGCACAAATGACCAAATGGCACTCATTATTGCAAGATTAATGTGTGCAACATTGGACTTGGAAAGAGCTGCTTGGATGCAATGTTTGTAAGGCTTTAATACTGGTATGCTTTCATACTAAGGCAGATGACAGTAGTGGGAACATCATGATGATAAAAATGAAAAGAGAATTGAGAAATATTTTGGTTTATTGCTACCAACATTGCTATTGCAATGTTTTAACAAAATTACAATTGCATTTTTTCCTTAAATTGTCCAATCCCATTATGTTTTTATAAAAGTCAAAGTATTGCATGATCACCTAAAATAACTTTTCCATTAAATAAATATGTCATAAAAACAGAAGATTAAACCAAACCGATTAATGCGAAGGTAGGTTTTCACCATATTAGGAAAAAAATTCAGTGTTATATTATTATTAAATATTTCAGTCGCTATATTGGTTGCAATAGACCCCAAATATCCTTGCTTTTCTTTTCTCTTCCATCATTTTGTCGTCCTCAAAATTCTCAGAGTTTAGTATCTTGATTACACCCCCAGCACTGTATGGTGGGTGTAATTCATAAAGCTATTTTTAGCTCGGTGACCACTATAAATGGCACCTCAGCTCAGAGAAAGAGTAGGAGAGAAGGGCAAGATTAGACTCATCATCTGCCTTTCTGTCATCTTTGCTTATATGATGAAGAAAGTGCAGGTGAGAGAGAGCCTGGTGTGAGGTTGTGTCCATGCGGGTGTCACTGCAGCTTACTATGGGTGTACAGAGATGGGGTCAAATAAGATCTTTATCTTTAGTAGCCAGATTATTAATTTTTTTGCCTTGCCCGTTTTGAACTTAATCCATTGCATCTGTTGGGATCAGGAAACTCCTTTGCAGACAAAAATAACAGAAGCATTAGAAAAATGCGGCACACCCTTCTCATAAACCGATTTGTAGATGCTAAAGATGGGTACTGTGGGTAAAAGTAAATATTTCAGTAAGTAGAAGCAGTGTTTGTTAGGCTAACAACTACTGTATATTTACTTGCTATTTAGAGCTCACACTAGGGATGGATCAGTTCATGTCACTCAGACACCTTGTCTGGAATCTTATGATCTCTATGATGAAATATCTAAGGTGTTTTATTTCTAAAACTAGATTCAACCTTGGTGTACCTTGATCCAGGCCACTTGCTCATGTTTAATTATGAATTTTGGGGTCAGATAACCCCTCCACACATAAAAATATGAGAAACTTTAGAAAAAAATGGTACAGGAACAAGCCGTTCACATATCCACAAATGGGTAATTCTGTTACTGTACTGTATGACTGTACTAAATGCGATTCAGAGTTTCTAATACACCTGACCTGTTATTTTGCCTAACTCTTTTAAATTGAAACATGACTAACATGTTCCTGCAGAATGCGATGACAGGCTGTTGAGGTAATATGCTGGAGGTTAGGAAACATTGACCTTACCTGCATATTTCTTTTAGATCAAATACATCTGTACTTTCTTTAAAATTGACAATCCTTTATTCAACTGACTCACGTATTCCCTTAATTATATAAAAAAGTTCTGGCAGTTCCTGTGCTATCAAAGGTTTAATAAATTATTTTATTTTTTTTTCCAAGCTTGAAAGTCAAATATGAATTAAAAAACTGCTACATTTTCAAATGTGGCAACAAGTGTATGGGGTTATTAAAAGGATATACAGCTGTGACACTTTATTGCTTTCATTTTAATGTTTTCTGTGTGCTTGTGCTTTTGAACTAATGAAAAACATGCATCGCTCTGTAAAACTTCTGCCAATCTATTAAGATATTTATACGTATCCTAAAACATAGCTGCAATGGTGTAGTTTAGTGATTAACTGTGGGCTGATGATAGTCTTATCTGACTGGCATGCAGCTAATTTATGACTGCTGGGTGCACACCCTATCTTAAAGTGCTTATAACTAAATAACTGGATGGTAATAATCCGGAAAAAAACCCAACCTCAACCGTATTTACAGTGAATAGCAAAGCTATTCATAACCCTTGAACTTTACCACATTTTGTCATGTAACATCCACACACTTATGTTTGTTGTTCGCATTTTATGTGATAGATGAAGACAAGATAGTGCGTAACTGTTCAGTTGAAGAAAAGCAATATGGTGATTTTTATTATGTTTGCAAATAAAACCTGAAAAATATGGCGTTCATTTGTTTTCTTCATGCTTTACTCTGATAGCCCTAAATGAAAATCAGTGTAACAAACTACCTTTAAAGTCACTTATTTAGTAAATTGCAGTGACATCAAATTACACTCCTCTGTGTAATCCAGCTGTTCTTTGAAGGCCTTCGAGGTTTGTTAGCATATATTAGCGGAAAAGCTGTGGAGAAGTTTTAAAGCAGAGTTAGGTTCTAAAACATAATCCTAAATTTTGAACATCTCACGTCAAAGTGTTAAGTCAATCATTTTAAAATGGAAAGAGTAAAAATACTGGTTTGGCTAAACAATTATCAGAAGCAGCCAGGATGCCCATGTTAACTCTGGAGGAGCTGCAGAGATCCACAGCTCAGGTGTGGTAGCATTTATTACCGGACAACTACGTACTGAAAGCAGCCAAGACATTTTTCATTCATTAGAATGAAGGCCATACAGTAGTAACTTGTATTCTCTTTATCAATAAAAACAACTTTTTGACACCACTAGACTACATTTACTTAGATAAGGGCTTCAGTTGCAAATCACCTGTCCTTTGTAAATCAATCTGAGGTCCCAACAAAGTCTCAGAAGTACATAAACTACATGAACTCTCAATGTTTATTTTTCCAGGCTCACATCAAGTTCCCAGTTGACTACCCATACTCCCCTCCTACATTTCGCTTCCTCACCAAGATGTGGCACCCAAACATTTACGAGGTAAAAGCTTTCGGCCTCCTGTAACTCTGGATGTTTTGTGTGCTTCATAGAAAAAGACACTTGAATATTTTCACAAGACCAATAAGCTTCCATGTCTGCCAGTTCAGGAAGATTGTAGAAGGCCTGACCTAGATGTAAGTGCACAATTTTGTTTCTCAGATGGGTTCCAGAGTTTCCGTTGCACTGAAGTTGTTGTATAGTTAATGAGGTTTGCGGTGTTATGGTGGCTAAAACACTTTTTGTTGACTACTCATGTATGCGTTGGGTAATAAGAAGGTTTTTGTTAATAATTCAGCTAACATTTGTTTCAGTCAATCTTCTTTCTTTACTGGTTTTCCCTCATAGAGATTTCAGATGGCATATATAGGAAGGTTGAATAGTTTTTTTCCTAATAGTTAAGGGAGATGTCTGTACCATAGAAAACCATCATATAGCCAGGATGAAACACTAAACTAAAGCTATATTTCAGTAAAATGAGTGTGATGTGATTGGCCTTTAGAGTCCAGATTGAATTGAGGAAGAAAAAAAGAAAACCTGTCTTCTTTTCCTAAGCACACTTCATTCATCTGGTTGGAAAACACCATGAGGATAATCCTGCAGTCTCATTTGAATTTACTAGGCACTTGGGGAAAGTGAACTGTGCTGCAATGAAAAATCAAATAACTCAAACAGATTGTAATTGGAGCTTAAAAATACAAAAAGAAGAAACGGAGAGGAAGAGGGAGGGGAAAGAAAAGAGTAAGCAAATTATTAAAAACCATATTTAACTTCAGACTGTTAATTGTATTAAAACTCTAAGACAACTGCCATAAAAAATCAAAATCTGCACACAAATCTATCTTTTGTGTTATTTTTCTGCCAAGCATTAACACTGCCACGACATGCTGGTGAATGAGGGGAAAGGCAAAAAGGGCTTTCTGTGTTTCAACATGGCCTTTTACAACACTCCAGCGCTGCAGAGGCCCAGAGGTGGTTAGGACAAAAAAAAAGAATGTATCTCTACTAATTTGAAGAATCTAATGGGTTAAGGCCCTTGGTGATGCTAACTGCAGCTCAATATTTATAGCATAACTTCTGCGAAAGAAGGGCTCGAAAAGCAAAAAAATGCCGCCAAATCCCCTCAGATATCACAAACATACACATTTGAAGTTTGCAAGCAAGCATCAAATATGGTACATTTAAAGGTGGAAGAAAATGTTATTCTGTGACGCGGGAAGAAAAAAAATCCAATCTGGTCCATTCCAAGATGGCTGGCATGACAAGGAGATCCCGCTCCAGACGTTTTCCTTGTGGGACACTGAAACAGGCTCCATCGTGATCATTCAGTGGAACAGTGATGCAGCAGAAAACATGTCTACTTTGGTGTCTTGTACATTGTTACTTTATCTTTTGTAAATAATGCCCAAATTCTCTTTAGCTCTCGAAATTTATAGCAGCTGTTTACTGACCAAAAGGGAGCAGTGATTAATATAGCTGTCATATATGTCAGTAGATTCCTCTTCTTGTTTTTAAAGTGTGTTTGCTGTTTCTCCAGAACGGAGATGTGTGCATCTCCATCTTGCACCCCCCTGTCGATGACCCACAGAGCGGTGAGCTTCCATCTGAGAGGTGGAACCCCACTCAGAACGTCAGGTATTTTCTTAGCAACACGCCTCATCATGTATCTCAAGGTGTATGTTTTTTTGTTTTTTTTTCTGTTGTCTTGTATATACCCGTGAGTAAATACACTTGAAAGCAGGCTAAAAACAACCAGACTGAAGGAGTCACCTTGTTTATTTTGTACATCTTGTAAAGAGCATAAATGAAACAGAAGCCCCATTTTTATGTTGAATCTCTCCTGCATTTTATTATTGATGGCAGCAAATGAACAAAGATAAGAGAAAAACGTCGACACAAAATTCCTAAATGAGAGGTAAGTTTGATGCTGATTTAGGAAACTAACAAGCTTTGTTCTGTACGTCATATGAAAAAAGGGAGACACCCTCGTTGGGCAGCGTTGTGAATAACTGCTAAATTTAGCATGTCAGCAGGATTCACATCACTGGGGTAAACTGCTGAGTCTGTGTTTGGCAACTTGAGCAGAGTGGAGGTAGCGTGTAATTGAGCCACATGGGGAACAGAGAAGGAGCCTAATGTTTCTGACTATGCAGATAAATCTGATCTTCGATTGTATTCCTGCATGCATATTTGTTCTGCCATCTTTGCCCTTATTAGGACGATCCTGCTCAGTGTGATCTCTCTGCTCAACGAGCCCAACACCTTCTCTCCAGCCAACGTAGACGCCTCGGTCATGTTTCGCAAATGGAGGGACAGCAAAGGCAAAGATAAAGAGTACGCCGAGATTATAAGGTAATATGCTGCAATGACGGTAAACAGATGCCTCTCCATCAAAAAAGTTCCTTTGTTTCAGTAATTCAGTTCAAAAATACATTTCAGGTATTATTTACATTTATTGCACACAGAGCAATCTAAGGCATTTTTTTTTCTGTTGACTTTGATAATTATTGCTTACAGCTGATGAAAATCCCAAATTTAGCTTCTTGGAATCTTAAAATATTACATCAGACCAAATGAAGGATTTTTAATGCAGAAATATCAGCCTCCTAAAAAGTATGGTCATGTGCTTGCAGTGAATGCACTCAATACCTGGTTGTGGATCTATTTCCATGAATTACTGCATCAGTGCTGCATTGCATAGAGGTGATCGGCCTGTGACTCTCACCTGCCTTGTAGAGAGTAATGTGGCATTCCTGCATTAAAAAGACATGCTCTATCGTTCTTTTAAAATATTAAAAATTTATGAGAAACTGATTTGCCCATTTTCATTAGCAGTAGGACTTAATAAAATGAGCAGAAATAAACACTTGAAGTCTATCAGTCATTTTGGTAATATTCTGTTTGATTAAGATGCTGTTTAAACCTGTATTTGTCCCGTTTTGCTTGCAGGAAGCAGGTGTTGTCAACGGCAGCGGAGGCAGAGCGGGATGGTGTCAAGGTGCCGACCACGCTGGCAGAGTACTGCGTTCAGACCAGGGTTCCCTCTCAGGACAGCAGCTCTGACCTTCTCTATGATGACCTCTACGACGACGACATGGAGGAGGAGGACGAGGAGGAAGACGAGAGCGAGATGGAGTCTGTAGGTGAGGCTGGGGGCATCAGCTCTCTGGAGGACGGTGGGACGTCCACCAGACACTATGACAACCAGGACGACTCTGGCAATGAAGACTCATGATGATCGGGATGATAAGTCCTCCCTGCAGATATAGTCCCACCGCCGTCTTTCACTTTTCAGAGAATGTGGATATGTATGCGTGCGTGCGTGTGTGTGTGTGTGCATGTGTTTGCACAAACATTGGGGTCAAAAGTATACTGCCAAAACATTTAATCATTTGTTCAACTAGTGCAAGTTTGATCAAGTCAATGTTTTCACACGCTGTCAAAAAATCAACTTTGCAACAGATGTTTGTTGGCACTTTTTCCACTTGAAGTCAGAGTTTGGTGTTCTCACCGTTTGCCTTAACAACACCTTGCACTCTAATGTTTAGCAAAGTTTGAGTTAGGAACTGATTCCAGCCCGGTTTAAGAGATTCTTAAGAATGTGGGTAAAACTCATATTTCACATTAGTAAAGCATTCAGTCATTTTTCGTTCTCTACTTTGGCATGCAAATGTCCAACTAGATAACCGTACTCCTTAATATTTACATCCCCAATCTGGTTTAATTTTACATGCGACCAGTTCCTATTATTTTTTTAATTTCATTTACGAAAATTTGATTACTCTTCTTCACTGATATTTCCCTTGGTTTCATATCTTTAATGTTGGATGATAGTTTTTCACCTTGATGTCCAGGCACACACCATTGTTGAAAATAATTAATAGGTCTATTTTAGTATACAAGTACTTCAGCAGTGGAAATGTACTTATTAAATATGAAAAAACGCGGTTTCAGTATAAACTAATGCTGTCTTCTGAGTTCAGGTTGTTAGAGCTGATAAGTGATGAAAATAAGTTCTAGCTCTCGTTCTGGAGTTGAAAGAGATTGGATCCATCGTGTGTTTTCTTATAGCACTTTTTTCCTTTACCTAATTGAGACTTTGTCCTCCCTGACCCTCTGTTATGTTTCCTGCTGTGTAGAGTGGTGAGGAAACACTCGGCCCTTTGGCTCGATAGGCGATCCAAAAGCTGGCCAGCTTGTCCTCTCACTCTTATTTAGGACATCTCTGTCTCGGAGTTCTCTGTTTGACCTCGACCCGATTGTCTTACAGTGTCTTGGAAAAACATCCATACCCCATACATTTTTTCGCACGTCATCACACTACAACCATACCCTTCAGGGTAGTATGTTGGGATTTAAATGTGATGGACCAGAGCAGTGCAGAATCACCTTGCCACAGATCTTAACTGGATTTACGTCTGAACTTTGACTGGGCCATTCAAACACATGAGTATTTTATGGATGTAAAGTGTTTTAAAAAAAAGTTCAAGGAGGTGTGAATACTTTTGCAAGGTACTTTAGCTCAAGTTTTCTGTCCTATTGGGTAAAGCCTCACTAGTTTCGATTACCCATCGTCTCGTGCACCTGACTCTGCCTCCCGAACCTCAGGGCCTCTGTCGACTTTCACTTGGAGTGAAATAACGATCAGAAGCAAACGACTCCTCTTCCCTTCCTTTTCCTGCTCATTACCGGACCACGTTGCACTGGTAGTCTCCAATCCACGTGTGAGCATTTACACACCTCTGAGTGTTGCATTTGGTTCAGGTTGGGGTGCTTTATCTAGGTTTTCGTCTTGCAAGAGCAAAATTAAGAAAATCAGAATTTCTCCATAGGAACTTGTCTTTTAGACAAGGTACACATTGAGATGCCGTTGATGAGAAAAAGTTACATTTTTGCTGTGTGACTCAAACTTGTGCTTCTATGCTACTTCATTAGAATTGAACACATATTTAATCTGTTTAAATAACAGAAAAACACATTTAAATAGGACACTGATTGCCTGTTACCTGTTTGTTTGTGTGTGTGAGTGCATTTATTTCCAGCATTTATTTTTGTTTACTATGATGACAAATTTTTTTCATCTTCACCCAACCGTCCCTCCTTTGGAATACAGTCAGACTCCTGTCACCTGAGTGATGAATGAGACTTGCAGCTTGAGAAAAGACTCTCTTCATTGCTGCTTTTGCCAGCCTGGATTGGCTGGGATTTGAGGGATTCAGAAAAACGACAAACCTTCTTAGTATTTAGCTTTTGAACATGTTGAACAGCACAACGTGGCTGATATAAATCACATAAATTACTGGTCTCTTTGTTTTAAGAGTTTATCGCCCTGTAGAGCGCTCTGGGCCAAACCAGTCATTCAAATGGATTGATTTTTACGCCAAGGACACAAACCACCCACCCATAAAGTCTCATCTGAAAAGCATGCAGAGGATTTATATGTTTTTGACTAAACTTAATATAAGATGCCCATTGGATTTTAATGTGAAGCCGAAGGAATGAAACCTTTGCTCCTGCCCATGTTCTTTGGAAACCCACAGGCTGGATTCTGCTGAGGAAGAGTCCTGAAATGAACCTGCAATTGATCTGACTTCATGGAGCAACACAATTTGGAGAGATCCTACAGGTTTCTGATCATCTCACTAAATGTTCCCTATTTTTGCTCCCCCAATCCTGCACAAACATAAACCCCTGTTAAGGATTTAAAAGCACCAACTTTGTGTATCTATCTCCAAAATTAGTTGTTTAACAAGCTGGAATGTAATATTATGACTGCTGACCGCTTAAATGAAAATCATCTTTGTCATCCTGATCCTTTTTAGACAGAATTTCATTTATTTTACATTTAATGAGTTGGAAGAAGGACAAATCTGAGTTATTTATGTGATGTGAATTGGACTGCTGCATCATATCTCCACAAAAGAAATAGAGATGCAGCAATTAGGCTTTTACTAGCCTAAACCATTTTTTAGTTTTCTTTTAGGTCACACCTGGCTAATCCCATTTTTTTTTCTTTTCTACAACTTTTAGATTTCTATAAGGACCGGCCTGCTGATTCTTTTGTCTTATTCAATGTTTTTGTTTTGTTTTTAAACAGACTGTAGGATAAAAAAGGAATAAAAGGGTGCAGGTACTGTGACAGATATAGAAGTTCTGAATCAAACACACAAATATGGAATTCCAACATTATGCCCAGGTGTGCATCACAGCATATAGCTTAGTTTTTATTTTCATAAAAGGCAACTACAGTGCACACTCCTGGTTAATGTGATTATGGACTGGAAATGTTCTTTAGTTTTAATGCAGTTTCTAAACATTCAACTATAACATCCACTCAAATGTAATTTTAAGTGGAAAATTAAAGTTAACATGCATCTACCAAAATTGGGGAGAAAATGTGCTGCTCATTTATAGAGATTGTAGTTTTGAATCCAACAAAAAATGAAAGATTACAAAATGATTGCTGTTCATTTTAGACTGAGTTTCTGGCCTTTGACTGATTTTTACTGAGCTCAAACTGGATCAGAAAACATGTTTTTTGTTATTGTAAGGAAAACCCCCACATTTTTAAACTTTTTTTATTTATTAATATTAAGATTCGACCTGCTGATCACTTTTGGGAATCTTTGACGATTTTTGATCATTGGGCCATTATTTGATGATGTACTAATAAAAAGATTGGGCCTAGTCTGTGTGGAATGGAGGGTCAAAACGTTTGGCTGATTGGGAATTCAGTTTTTGCTGCTGAGTTTGAGTGAATAAAAAAAAGAAAAAAACTTTTTGGTTTACAGGACTGATAATAATTTCATTGCAACATAATGAAGAAATCATAGAAAATCGGTTTATAAAATTCTGTCTGACTTTCTTTTTTTTTTTTTTTTCAATTGAAATTGTATAAAATTAGTTTCTCCATTTACAACCCCCCAGGACAAACAGTCAAATATCAGTCCAGCTGTAGAAGTATAAACATGTACTCAACAACAATAAAAACTGAGAAAAAGTAAAATTTCTTAGCTACTAAATATCAGAATGTACAGAATAAAAGATGAAAACCTCGAAAACCTACATCTAAGTATCCATAGTAAAGAAAATGAGAAAATCCATCATATTTGCTGTAGTTGGTTGCTGGTTAGCTTATTTAGCATTTAGAAAAAACAAGTGTAGCTCTGTCCAGCAGTAACAAGGGTTGCTAATGAGTACCTTTGGGTAAATAAAAACTAAAAACACACTTTGTGCTTGTTCTTGGTTTCAGTTTCCTTGCTGGACTAAAGACAGAAGCGGGCTACTTGTTCCCCTGTTTCCCGTCTGTGCTAAACTAGCTAACTTGGTACCCTAGCTTGCATATTTACCACACATGCCAAAGGGTTGCATCAGTTTTTTCTAGTGAGTTTTCCCCCCTAAGAATTTAAAATAAATTTCCACATCTCCTTAAAAGCCAAGTTTCAATTCCTGGCCAAGCTTCGGATCTGAATCAGAATTGCAGTTTTAGTGATTAAGACCTGGTGGGAGCGACAGTATCACCCAGTTTTAAACTAAATGTTGGTCTTGGCTTGAATGGAGCAAGCCGCTGGCTATTATTAAAAAACAAAACTGTTTTCCCTACACACAGCCACACAAAAAATCTGAATGAAATATTTTAGTCTATTTAACGTGTGTACTGTATAGATATTTTTTTTAAGGGTAGTCGGATCTCCACCAAAGGCTCCACAGTGTCTGTTAAAGGATGGACCCTGTTGATGCTAATTCTACCCTTGTTGGTTTGATTAAAACTTTGTTTTCGTATTGGAAGGATGCAGATTTTACTCATGGGTTTCCATTTTTGCAAAACACCATCATTGTTACGTTTGTAAAAAAAATAAAAAATTGCTATCTCTCACTCAGTCTAAATATCATCAATAATGAAACATTAAAGAAAGTAGATATTCAGGCTAAATTTGGAAAAGTATGCAAAAGTAAAATTGTGTTCAAGTTGTAAAGTCATTAAAAAAGAAATAAAAGTTGGTCTTTGAAACCTGTTTCTGATTGATTATTAATTGGCACTTTTTGTCAATATGTTTATTTGGCTTTTATCTTTAGTTTATGGCTACAAAGCTCAAATGTGTCCAATAATTCTAACAGCTTTTGCCGGGTCTTTTAGGTCAGTGGTTCCCAAACTGGGGTCCCTAGAGATTGAAGGGGGTCCGCACAATTTTGTCTGTGCTGAGGTTTTGAGGTTATCATATGTATATTTTAAAATATCACATTTAGAAAAGAAAAGAAAAAGAAAATTGACTATAGCCTACCGTGTAAAACCAGGAGAATAAGAACAAAAGCCTACAATTGCTGTTTTATTTTTTGCATATAAAAGTTTGTAATTAATCATGTTTAATGGGTTTAAGTTGGGAATGGGGTAGGGTGTCCAGGCTTGTCTTGTACATACGCAAGCGGGAACATTTAAAGAAAATGTGCCAGTTTAAGAAATTATCTTTAACTTCTCACAAAATTCTTCATAGAACGTTTATTTTGCAGACAAAATGTGTTGTGTGTCTGTCAATTTTCATCTTTACGTATGTTTTCAATTACAGGGTATAACAAAACATAAACCTTCAGTTTCAGTTTTACAGGTGTACACTTTGAAATCTCGGGAATGGTTTTAAAGCAAAGTATTCCAACAGCTGTTGGTAGTATTTAATTACAAAAGAGAATAGTTTGTGTTAATAATAATAATAATAATAATGTTAATGTCATTTTTATTTGCTGATTTAAAGGAAATTATGCTCCCGTTTCCCTATGGAAACAGTTTTTCTTTATAAATCAGTTTTTATTTCAAAATAAGACAGAAGTCACAATGCTACATTAGGTGTGAAATTAGTATCTCATTTTAGTTTAACTGTTGTGTAATTACATGACCGTAAAAGGATGCATATCAAACTGGAGAGGTTCCCTTATCAGCACGTCCATGCTCACCCCTGTTTCCTGATTCCCTGCAATGAAAATTGCTCTGAGTTCATGTCTGGGTTTGTTTGTTTGTAACTGAAAAAAATTCTTTTTTTTTTCATATCCTAAGCACTGGATAGTAAACTAGTCAAGCTCAGACGGTATATTTCCTGTATATACAGGTACATTAACTTTAGAAGAAGATCAAATAACGACTGAAGTCAAATTGAACCTTATATTTGTAAGCTAACTTTAATGACACAGTTTCCACAGCTATGTTTCTTACACACACACACACACATATATATATATTAATTAGCCTTTTTCTGACAAATTAACTATTAAACCCTTGAAATAACTTAAAATAAAAGCATGGGATTTGATTTGATAATTTTTCCACATCTGGTTAAATGTGGAAAAATTACCTTCCAGACTTTCTTTCCCGTCCTATCAAAGAGATAAACATTTTTGTGCATTATTATGCATTTTACATTGATATATATTTAAATGCAGTTTTTTGTTTAGTTTTCCACACCAGAACATACATTTCATCTAACTCAATAATAAATTTGGTTTTTGAGCTATTGGCATATATTTAAATAATCAAAAAATAGAGCAGTTTCCCTGGTTGATTCCTTCTTTTGGCTTCTAGACATTTTTAGGTTGCATTTTAAACTAGAACTGTGGTTCCTAAACTGGGGGCAGTTTAAACGCAAATATACTAAATAAATAATAGTATCCCAAATCATAAACTCTGATTTAAACCTGTATTTAATGTAAAACTGAACACAAATCATTCCAGGTTTTTTTGATGATAGATTTTGAAGAGGAACTGATGTTATTCCAGGTGAAAAATAAAATAAATAAAAGAAAAATAAAACCTTTTACCACACTTTATTGACTTATTTAAAATATTTGAAAACAAAATTTGGTAAATTTTCTGTTCTTGGAAACTCAGAATGTGATCAAATTTGCAAAAAAAATATTGAAATTTCATTTGGGTAAAAATTTGTAGGAACCTTGTATACAGCTTCTAGTACAGAAACACACAGACAAATATCTATATATATATATATATATATATCTATATATATATATATATATATATATATATATATATATATATATATGAATAAAATCACTTCCACAGCCCAGTTTCATACTAAAACCAATCAATGGCATGTTTTATGTTTAACTTTTAAGCACATTCCAGTCTTCTACAAACACAAGCCTTTCGAGGCGTGGGCCTGGCTATCCTACAAGCTGTCTGACCAGCAACAACTTGGTGTCTAGTTGTCAAACTGAAATTCTTTAAGCTTTGTGGCGTTGTTTGTCTCCCCCTTGTGGTATAATCAAATGTTTACATCTTTTTGATGAGCCATGGCACCTTAACACATGAACTTTTCTAATAAGTAAACGGTTAGCATAAAGTGTTAATATGCATAAGTAGTTCCCTCTTTCATATTTTATTGTAGAAGTCAGATCATATTATATTTCTTCTGCCTGCCCCAAGTGTTGATTGGTCACATTAAAATGTGTTTAATGCTCTTCACATACAAGCCAATATTTTGTCTAGGAAATTTCATGTGTTCAGAAGATGTAAAAATCCACCTATTCAGAACCTACTGTACACCCTTGTATACTGCTCCTCTGTGGTGTAAATTTAAGAAAGCTAGCATAAAGAAGCTTACAGTTGCTTATAATGACTCATTAAGGATATTGCTCAGAAAGCCACGGTCAAGTAGTGCCAGTATTTTGTTCCGTAATGCTCATGTCAGTACTTTTCAGGCTTTAATGAGGAATTTGATTTACAGATTTATTCAGCGTCTTAATAACTCAGAACAGCCTCATCTCAATACTGGTGAATCCAAGTTTTAGTGTAGCGCGGTACCAGTCATCGATGTGGAAACACTGGTATACTTGTCTTTTATAATCTTTTTATATATTTTATATTGGGTGTTGCTGTGTTGTAGTTGTTTTATTTTTATTTTTATGTACCTTGAGTCTGACAATAAAGATGATGATGATGACATGACTAAAGCCATTAAAGTACCTGCACATATATTCTCAGATTCACATAAACATGACTTTCCAAGGTAACCCAGATTTGTAGATGTAGTGTGAAAAGTATTTCTCAATTACAGATGTCATGTTTTTCTCACCAATGTTCCAGATCATTAAATGATTAAGAGTAAATGCAAAAAACAATTTTTAAATGATTTCATTTATTAAAGAAAAAAAATAACTAGCAAAACCATCCTCAGACTATGTGGAAAAAAGGCTCATGATGAGAAACAAACTCACTGGCATTTAGTCTCATCAAAATTGAACGAGTATCAAAGCCATTTGTGGAGCTTTGGGACTCTGGTGAACCGCAGTAAAAGGGATCATTTACAAGTGGAGAAATCATGGAACAGTGGTAGTGAACCTTCACAGAAGAAGCAATCCTACTGAAATTACTCCAAGAGTGCAACTGCTCATTAAGAAACTCTGAACAACATCTAAAGTACTGCAGGAAAATGATCTAAAGCACATAAGTGAGTCCACAACCGTAATGAGTGGCCTAGTTAAAGTTCAGGCTTAAATCCAATTGGGAAGCTGTGGCATAAATTTAAACAGGTCACCGATGCTCGAAAGCCCTTCAACTGGGGTGAATTAAAACAATCGTGCAAAGAAGAGCTTGCAAGAATTATTCAACGCGATGTTAAAGACCCAGTTATTGTGAATGTTTCATGGCAGTTATTTGCCCCCCCTGGAATAAATTAAATCTTTACTTGCAAATTGCACTTTATATTTACTCTGTTTTTTCCCAGCTCTGTAGATTAAAGTGCATGGTTTGGAGATGCAGAAGGAGATTAAATACCTTCTAAAAACTGAAAACAAAATGCACTGGATGACATTTTCTCATCACTTTTAATCCTGCTGAGCCTCCAAGTGTCTGTGAGCTGCTCTCAGTGTCTCCTGAAGGTCTTTGTAGCCAGCCAGATTGCAGGCCTCTTCCAGCTGGGCCCAGCGGTAGTCCTGGTGCTCGTCAGACAAATTCACCGCCGTCTCTGGGTTCCTCAGCTCGGCCAGCCAGTACAGTACCTCTTTGGGTCTTCCACGAACCTTGTAGCGCAGCTCCTGCACAAAGCCGTCTATAACTTGCAGATGCTCCGCCCCCAATCCTGCTTCTTCCTTAGTCTCTCTTAAAGCTGTGGTGAGGTCATCCTCACCTGAGTCAACATGACCTGAAAGTAAACATGTTACATGAAAATAATAAAAACAACAACATTGTATCCACATGAAGGGACTTTATGTTGTTCAAATGATAGATGGGACTTTGTGCACACCTTTGGGTGGGGTCCAGTGGTGTTCCCCATAGGAAGTCTGCAAGAGAAGATACTCGATGTTCCCCGGAGGTGGGTTGAGTCCGGCAAGGCGACGAAATACTATAAACCCACAAGCTCGCAACGCCATCTTCTCTTTGTCTTTTAGATGGTTTACTGGCACCTGAGTGGAGAATCAAAACCATCACAACTGTTTACCTCGGGGCTCCAAGAAACTAACTTTTCAGAGACTGTTTGCTAAACTTTCTGATAAAATTAGCATATTCGGTTACGTTTTGGGCCAAAATGTATCAAAAACCTTAGAGCATATTTTGGGTTGAATAAATCATACCAATACTGTTGACCTCTTCTAGTGACCTGGGGCCTGTACCATGAAGGTGGCTCAACAAACTCGGGGTTACAGGATTGGTTTTGAATCGACAAAACCAAACCGATGCAATCAGGCTTAATTGGTACCATGACGCAGGTTATCAACTTTCTCTGTCAACTCAGGCTTTGATCCTTAAGCTATGATTAATCCACAGGCGCGTGCACATAAAAGAGTGACGACGACACTGAACAACCAATCGCGTTCGATATGGATAGAGCGAGAGCTATCTACTTTTCAACGGAGGAGCAAGAGATTATTCTCCAGAAATATGAAGAATTTAGAAATATTTTTCAAGCACGCAGTAACACTGTATCTGCTGCCAAAGCAAGAGAACAATCGTGGAGGAAGATTGCTGATTGCGTTAATGCGTGGGTTAAACAATTAATGTACATTTAAGTAGGCTAAGCATATTAAAATATATTAAATGCTAAAATGAAAATGTATTTGTGTTGATATATATATATATATATATATATATATATATATATATATATAATGTGTGTAGATGTATGTAAAATGTGAAAGTATAGGCTATTACATCCTAAGAAAGATTGATATTCATTAATTTTTAGATGCAACCCCAACTCCAAACGGTCTTGGCAGCAGATCAAGACAAAATATAAAAATATAATTCAAAGTGGTGAGTATTTACCATATCTTTTATTATTTTCTTAGAACATTTAATCACAAACACTTGTTTGCAGCAAACAGAAAAAAATAAATGTGAAATTAGGAAAACTGGGGGAGGGCCACCTCCTCAAGATTACACTGTGGCAGAGGAGTTGGCTCTGAGCAACAAGGGGCGGCCGATTATGGATGGGATTGCATGTGCTGTACAGTCAGGGCATGGCTTCGATGAGTCACATTTTTTATGTGCGGCTCAAGAAGCTCACAGAGATAAGACATTCCTTCCGCGGAAAATCTGTATCTTTCATACAAGTACGCATCAGGAAAGTCAAATGGATTTTGTCTGTCCCTAAAAACTCGTTCTCTACGAAGTGCTCGTCTAACAATTTGCGCTGGGAATTAGTTACGTCACATATATATAT
Organism: Valencia hispanica; assembly: GCA_963556495.2. Lineage (NCBI taxonomy): Eukaryota > Metazoa > Chordata > Actinopteri > Cyprinodontiformes > Valenciidae > Valencia > Valencia hispanica. Next base: position 26,426,165 of record OY747708.1, read on the forward strand.
ATATATGTTTCTTTGCTCACAGCTGATTGGTCAAACTTCAGTCTGAGATCTTGAATCCAGAACATAACCTGCCCGGAGCAGGTTAGCCGTGCAGCGTAAGATACCATGGCAACGAACACCGATCAAAGCCGAGCCACTTTCATGGTACCCAAAACCCAGGGTTGGTGGAAACTAAGCTGAAACATAGCTGGCTAGCCACCTAATCCGGCTTCATGGTACAGGCCCCTGATCTGTAGGCCCCAGCAATAACACACCAGTCTCCTGTTCAGTTTCTTTAAAGTATTCATATTCCTTGAAGCTTGTTATGTCACAACCACAAACTTCAGAGTGTTTTTTTAGCATTTATTGAGACAAAAATGAAATCAGATAACCATGAGGTGGAAGGTAAATGATACATGGATTTCAAATGTATTTACAGACGAACATCTGAAAAGTGTGACATGCATATTTATTGCATTATTCACCTCTCAATATTCGCGATATAACTTCGACCATACTGTACGACATTATAGCCTTTTTTGATAACATCAAAAGCTACGCCATTGACTCAATAGCAAATGTTAGCTACAGTATCTAGCTTCCTTTTATGTGAATCGAGCGGAGTGACACAAAGCTCTTTCTCCTCAGTCTCTACTCGCTTTGTCACTCTACTGCTGTTTTTAGGTTTCGTGCTCATAAACTGCTGGGATTGGGAAAGTAGGCAACTTACTGTTTTGTTTTTAAAGATATCTTTACATTGAGAGCCCGGTCAGCCTACAGCGCTTCAAAGAAATTCGTCCGACTGCAGTTCAAGATAGACACTTAAAAGTTCCGCTTTGTGGTGCCTCGGGATTCTCAATGGGCTTCATTGTAAAATTGTCTATTTCACCACACCTCTCTCTTAATGTTTCCAGTTAAACTGTCTAATTAAATAATGAACCCCTTCATGACTATGAAAACACACACAGATGAAAATAAATTGTTTTGTACAGTTTATTTGCTAAAGAGGGACATTATGCATTCATGAACATTTTGAACAACACCGATGTAAATGCACCAAATAGAGCCAAGTTCATTTCTATTGTTTCTACCATATGGTGCAGGTGGAATGACCTAAAACCAATAAAGTAAAAAAAAATAAGAAAACAACTGAAGAAAACATCAAGATAGAATACATCATCATTTGTTTTCTGAGTAGCCTATATACAACAACATTTTAACACAATATTTTTTCTTAGTTTTTACTATCATCCAGGCTGCTAGAAAATGATCAGCTAACAAAAACACAGATCAGATAATAAACAAACTTGCTCTGTTTGATCCTTTTGAGCTTAAACCTTTGTAATGGAAAATCCTAGATTTGGAAGTGTTGGTACTCATAAGAATCTTCTCCTGGGAATACACACAGATTGTCATTCTAGTAATGCTGGCCACACTAAACACACTGACAGCAGGTTAAAATGTTAACTTCATAATCATTTTTTCTTTGTTTTAAAAATAGTAAAACCCATTTTAGATCATCATCATATTGCTATATCTTCTTATTTTGTTGCTCTTACAAAAATTGGAAAGAGCTAAGAATAGCAGGTCATTGCTCTACAAAAACCAGAGATTGTATATCGGCCACCAAATTCGGATCTATAAATAAAACATGTTAAAGCAAATTGAGAAGAGAACCGCACCAGACTGGAATAAAACTTCAACGATTTCCAGTTTGGAGTCTTTGTCAAAAGTCGCTCATCTGTCATAGTGTTAACTGCAGCTTGATTTTTGTCCCTATTGTGACTTTACCAAACCAAATAGCCACAAAGGAAAATTAACATATATTTTTTTTAATGCATGTTTTAAAAACTTTGTAAATTTAGAAATTGTTGGTGAAAATCCTGATGTCTTTTTGTGAGTCTTTATTTGTTTGTGAAAAGATGTTCACCACTGGATATACTACCCAGTTTAAGAATGTTTTCCCATCTTTCAAGGCATTCAGTTCAAAGCCTGCATAACCTCCATTACCGGGATCCCTACTATTTTAGGGAGCTTCTTCACAATATACTGCTGCTTCCAGGTCCTCAGACTACAACACCTGACATCTGCCAGTCAGATCCAAGTTCAGAACCTGGTGGGACAGCAGTGTTAGCATCTCCTTTTGGAACACTCTTCAAAAACAATCACAGACTGCAAAGAAACCACCCACTTTCAAATCATCTGCCAAAGCACACCATATCAAAAGTGCTTTACACATTTGACAATTTTACATTTCATTGTAGCATTTTATCCCATTCTGTGTCTGCATGTGAAGTGTTTATGAGTAGCTTGTGAAGCAGTGACTCTGTAAAACAAAGGGGCTAATTTATTAAACAGAAGCATTTCTGCACAGCTAAATAGACTGCGCTAGAGGCAGAGGGCTAAGACCCTCAGATGTCATCAAAATGAATAGAGTGTGCTACATGTCTGAAACTAGCTAGATAAGGAACAGACCCAGAGGAGGCTGGACCAACTGAAGAGAGCCTGTGCGAGAAGATAATAGAAATGGGCCCTCCTCTTACCCCTGAGCTGTCAGCGGAGCAGTCGCTCAGTTTGACGAGGAGTCACAGCGGCCGGGTCTCAAGGTAAAGTCAGAATGAGAGCTAAACTCTCTTTTGTCGTTTTTAAGAAGAAAAAAAGAGAACTCAAGAAAAAAACCTATAAAAATATACTATATATATATATATATATATATATATATATATATATATATATATATATATATATATATATATATATATATTCATCAGTGCTGTTTGTCCTGGAGACGATCAGCCTGTGGGTCTTCTCAGCTGTTAGGGAGACCAAGGTTGCTTTAATAGTGACATTCAGCTCGTTGTCAGCTCTCGTGTCTCATCTTCCTCTGGAGAAGACATAGACTCTCTACAGGATTTGGGAGGTCAAACACAGTGGAATAACACCAGCAGATGACAAGTCATCTTAAATCATCACTAATTTTGAAAAGTTCACGCTGGACTTCAAGTAACTTGGATTCTGTGTCTACCTCCTCTTCCATCAGACTGTGGGATCTTGATTTTCAAATATGAGGCAAAACTTATAGTTTCATCTTTGGAGCATTGAATAACAGCCATGTTCCTTTTCTCTTTAGCTCAGGTAAGATGCCTCCTGTGTTGTATCTGGATGAGTAGCTAATCCATGAAAACTCTCAAATATACTTTGTCTATCAGTCCAACCCACAGGACTGGGCACCTTTTCCTGCCACTTTTTAATTCCACTCAACTTTCCAATTAAAAGGTGGGGACAAAGCACTCATGACCCTCCTTGTGTAGAGTGTCAGAGACAGACAGTTCAGGAGTCATTCCCATGAATATGTAGGTCTTAACTTAATATATAGGTCTTATTCTCTATTATTATTCTATAACTTTTTTATATGTAATTTTTCTTGTTTTGTATATTCTTCCTACAACATTGAGCCGTCTTTGTTTTGGCCGAGAGCTAAAAGACATGTTTCCTTTGCTATTAATAAGGAGCTTTTTCAGCCTGCGATTTAGTGCTTGTTATTCCACTTCGCTATACATGGAGCACATTTTTTAACTTGATATTTCTGATACATAATGCCTCCTTTGGGATTGCAGTTGTTCATGATGCAGCACTGTGCCCTCTGGATGCAGTGATATTGGCAAAAACCAGTTGGATTTGTCATTCTGTAGATCTCACTTTATGTAGGTCATTTACTTACTGCAGTTTTGCATTAGGTTCTGTTTTTGACAGCTTTTTCGGACAAACATGTCTAGTAGATGTTTACTAAGTGATGGCAAGGCAGATATTAGGGATTAATGGTTTCAAAGTGTAGGGAGAGGAGCTGATCGGTGCCAGGGATGTTCTTGCTTAAATGTTCTGGAGGTGTTGTGGACTTAATCTAAGCTGACAACTGAGACGTGAAGTGCCAACACAATAATCCTGCAATTCCAAAAGAGCCAACCTTTACAAGTAGCTGAGAATGTAGTGAAAGTTCTCAAATTAGCATACTTCAAAGAACCTTTGTTGCATGGATGACATTGCTGCGTGACAACAATGATTAATAAGACTAATTGTAATATTTACTTCTTACAGACTCACACACAGGCATGGAGGAGCAGTCTGGAGGGCTTCACTTTGTTGGCATGAAGGATGAACTGATTAAAGCAAAGCGCTCTCTCAGGACTCTAGAGGGTCGTGATGTACTGATTATCTACCACCAGGGAGTCTTCTATGCTATAGACTGTTACTGTTATCGTGAGTAGGACTTTTCTGGTGGCAATTCAAAGCATTTTATTTCTTTTGAAAGATAATGTTGCAGATAATATGTATGCTGTGCTCTATTAAACAATGTGTTGAAATAATTTTTAAGTCACTGCAATCTTAATAATTTTCAAAAAAAGTAAATGTTCATGAACCCTCTTGCTAAGTGTTGCATTACAGGATTCCTATTTGCAGAACACAGAATAAATGTCTGCATTTATTTGTGTGTGTGACTACAGTTCTCAATGCATAGAAATGCATACGGTCAGGTTGTTTTCCTGCAATAAAAGACACCCCTGTATTCCTCACGCAGATGCTGGAGGAACATTGGAGAATGGAGACATTGAGGTGAGGCTCTATTTAACTTGATGTCAGATTAACCTATCATATCAGTTAGGTTAGGTGGGAGCATTGAACTTTAAATCTTTATTTTCACCCTGCACTTGCTCTCACATGTTAATCCATCTGTACCTAATCACCTACAAGCAACTGCTGGGCTGAGGCACAGAGAATTTCTGTAATCACAATGTCAAAATTGCATTGCATTAACATATTACCACCTGCTTTGTTTCAAAACAAACACACTTTACACACAGGACATCAACGGCAAGCTGTGCATAATTTGTCCAAAGCACAAGTACAAGATCACTTTGGCTGAGGGTGAGGGCTTGTACAGGGGCAAAAACCCTCAGGAAAACCCACCTGTGCTCAGATGGTACTCCAAGGGTGTGAAGCAGAGGGTCCACAAAGTCACAGAGGTCAACGGGGAAGTCTTCGTCAAGCTGGTCATGAACCCAAACTGGATCGAGTCTGACTACTACCAGGGAGATAAAGGCAAGGTGGAAAGAGCCAAGGCCGAGGCATCTGAGGGGGAAATACCTGTCATGAAAGATGATGATGAGTGATATTTTTTTTCCTCTGATCTCAGAATGAACTGGTACTTTTTTTTTAATGGATGCTCATTGATATAAACCCAGATATGACCTCCTTTAATTGGTTCATAAGAATATAAAAATTTAAATTGTATGTATTTCATAAAGTAATCCTTTTAGTTCATTAGGTAGCCACATGTTTCCATACTCTTTTTACCCTCCATCTTTCCCTCATGAATTATGCATACACAAGCTGAATAGATGTGATAAAAAGCTTTATAGTGATCAATAGAGTCCTGAAGTGGAGAATCATTTACATAAAAAATAAAAAACATCATGCAACAAGAATGGGTGGTATTTTATTTATCAATGTTGAAAGTCACATGAAACAGACATTTTAGGGAATCGCCTAATGTTGTACAATACTGTGCCTTTCAAACATGTTAATACCACCTGAAGTTTTTTTGTTCACTATACAAACACATGTTTTATTGGATTTTTTTTTTGTGATTGGTCTTCATGACATTAATGTTCAATGTTCAAATACACTAGGTTCTCTAAAACCCTGTTTAAGGAGAAGAAAACTTTCAAGCCCCTTTACTCTTGCCCCTTTCTTCATGACAGGAAAAAAACATGGGTCAATATTAATTTTAGTAAAAGAAAACAGAATAAAAACAAAATTTAAAGTTTCCTTTTACAATAGCTTCATTATTTTTCTTATGCTGTCTTTTTTTGGCTTTTATGTTTGCACTTTCTTTTTTAATACAGAAACAATCAAGTACTAACTGCACTTTACCAAAACAATAGATCATAGTCTTTACATATTCAAAATAGAAGTAAAACAGAATCTGCTATAGCTTTTAAGTCTGTTTCACTCAAAGGGACAAAAAAAATTTCGTAAAATAACATATTTTACTATTCTATTGACAGCAATGAAAAAAAACAAAAAAAGGTAAAGTTTTCTCTTTCTCTTTCGTAGAAATACCTCTTCCTTCATTAGTGAGGTACTCAAGTCACATTATAACAGTTTGGTGTTTTAGTGGAGCTTGTTTGTTCTCTTTGTTCTAATTAGGTGACCTCTGAAGAATGGTTGGTTGTACGGGATTTTTTTTACTTGTAACATATTTTGAATGTCATTGATATATTTGCTCTTCACAATTAGGTGCAATTTTACGCTGGTCTAATACATTGATGTTATTAATTTTAATCTTTCAGAACGTGACAAATGTAGAGGATGTGCATACTTTTACTGAACACTGAATACACAATGCAAAACAATGTGGTTGTGAAGACAATGTCAAGAGTCAAACATGATCTCTGTTACCATCTTACAGCCAGCTCCCACTCCTCAGGAGGCTTTGTTCTATTGACACTTCAGGCACAATTGATAAGTGAGATGAGGTTGCAAAGTTACTATGGATTAAATATTAACATATTATTATGCTGTCAAACTGACACAATCCTGGCGCTGCTATCTGCTGAAGGTAATTTCTAATAGGTCAACCGAGAGTTGTTTGTCAAGATAAAGAGCCGAGTATGTGAGGAAACTGCTAAGCAGGATACCTGAGGGACAGCAATGGCCTGGGAGCAGCATGGATTTGCAGGGAATATAAATTCTAAACCTTGATCAAGTTACATAGTTCTGAATGAAACAAGATGCTCTGATTAAAAATGTATATGTCCTCAGGCTTGTCTACCTCTACAAAACAGCTGTAGAAGACCTTGAGTTTATCCAACACAGGCGGCCAGATCTAATTTTTCGCCTGTTATAGACCCACAACAACACAGCCTTGAAGATGGTTACATATTTTGCAGTGCTGATTCTAAAAAAGAAAAGAAAACAAGTAGCTTAATTTAATATTCAATTGAGAAGATAAAACAAGTAAAAAAAAACAAAAAAACAACAACAACTAAATTAGATAATACAGGTGGTCATTATTTTTTACAACATGGATGCTCATTAAAGGGATTCCAACAACATTTTCACACTAGAAATCTTAGAGATTTGTTACTGCATCTATGCATAAACACTGTCTGCAAGTCCCATCAGTCCCTCATTAAAACTATTCGGTGAATCAAGAAGTCGAAATATCAGACCCAAGACCTTCTTGCTGCAAGGTAACAGTGCTATCCACTGCACCACAAATATTTCTAGTAAAAAACCATGACAGATTAATTGGGCCGAGTACAGATGAGCCAGGTAAGGTAAGGAAACGCTATCAAAGGCGGCATCTGCACCGGCAGCAGCACATCAACAGCAGCAGCCAAGGCACTGGGACCCAGAAACTGCCAGGGGTATGAACAACATTGACCTTAACTATATACTGTACAGTACATGGACATACTCAGTGTTGCCAACTTAGCGACTTTGTCGCTATTTCTAATGACTTTTCAGACCCACTTAACGACTTTTTTTCCAAAAAGCGCCTAGCGACAAATCTAGCGACATTTCTGACCACCCTTAGCTACTTTCTGTGAAACTTTGTCGCTGATATTTCCTGCAGTTTAGAGACCCAGCTTGCTGCTTCCCGACGCTCAGAAAGGGAATGATCTTTGCATGAGTATGCAACATGATCACAGTATGTCCACTGACCAATCATAAACCTTTTTCGATTCATTTCACCCACTCACAAACGAAGTTGTTTGGTAGTTATTGTTAATTCAAAACGGGAATTAAGGCAGAAACTTGTCTGTACTACGCTGCATCGGCATCTCACACCTGTTGTGCATTCAAGGAACGTTCGAAATGCATGGTGAGTTCAAAAACGTAGGACATTTAAAACTTATGACAAAAAAACCCCCCCACTGAAAATAATACCATAAGCAATAAACTTCTGTTTAATGGCAGTTGTCAAGAAACATTTGATGGATGCTAAATATGCTCTACTTATTTACAAAGTACTGAAAAACAAACAACAGCTATATTCTCTGTATTAATTTCGTCTTCTCGAGATATCTCAGCAAAAAAAATTTTTTCCAGGACTTTACATTTTGTTTAAAAGGTCTTTGATGTCCAGTTGCAATTTGATATCTTGTACATTTTGTACCAGTTTTCTCCACAGTTTCCTTCAGGCAAAATAATATTACATGTTCCACAGGCTCTTCTTGAAGAGAAAAGTCACATTTCCGTGTAGCATGTTTCCCCTGTTTAAATAATGTATTGTTTAACCCTATAATCCAAATCTAAATATAATAATTTCCTCCGTTCTGTTTCATTCATCATCACGTGATGACATCATCATTATGCAAATTGGCGTATGACGTCACCTGACGACATCTCGCGACTTTCTGGGGCAACTTCAGCTACTTTCTGTCTGAGACAGTTGGCAACACTGGACATACTTTTCAGTAGCCTAGATGTGCATTTCTAAATTAGAAATCTTTTTGTTAATTGGTCCCATTTAGTATTCAACATTTCTGAAAAACTGAACGTCAGGGTTTTTCTTTATGTGTATGTTCAGATTTATACAGACATATTGTGTCTCTATGGGGCCTGAAGTTTAGCCTTTACTGATGGAATAGGCTACTGGTCGCTCAAACTCTAGATTTGTTGACGTTTTCCAAACACAATAAAACTTGAAAACATAATTGTTTTTTTAAAGTTAAATAGGCATAGGGGGCTAAGTATGTTTCCGGCTTACAAATCAAAGTTTTTCTTCGTTTATCAGAACCAACTCAAGGAATTTTCTGAATATGAGATTTCTCATATTTGCCTGGCCACCTCATTAGGTTTGATTCTCTGTAAAGAGATGGATGGCAACAACTGGTCCACAGACACAGGAGCGAAAACAAAACTCCCCTTCATTAAGATAAAACGAGAACAAACTATAACAAACCAACAGTGTGTAGCCTACTGGACGTCGACAGCCTCGTTGTGTGTCTGTGTGAATTGGCGCGCGCTTTAGCGTATGTGTCCGCGTGCGTGTTGCTGAGTCAGGCGCGAACACTCACTGTTCCGTCCGCTGCTCGCCTCTCCGCCTCTGTCCCTCTCTCTGTCTCACTGGACATCTGTCTGTGACTTTTTTTGTTTTCTCTCCACCTGTCTGGACACTGAGCTGCGGAGCTGCTCCTCTCACTGCCGTAAATCTGCTCGGCAACTTGTTCGTCTGGCCGCCCATGGGCGCTGCTGTTTTCACCCACTCCTCTGCTCCTCTCCACCGGCTGTGGGCTGTCCGGTGCGCCTCTGCGGTCGCGGGCTCGGTCGGTTCGGGACGGTGCCGAGCTCCGCTTTTTATGAATGAATAAAGAGACGGGGGAAATGCGAGTAAGCGCTGAACCCCCGTGCAGCAGCCCGGGCTCCCGGGGGGGCAGCCACCGATGAGAGGGATTATCGGCGGCTCATTGCGGAAAAGCGAGCCTGACTGCAGACTGGCGTGGAAACGCACCGTGACCATATAGCGCAGAGAGCATCGGAACAGAACCGCGGGGACCACAATGTAAGTTCATCTGCACGCTGCAACTCATTGGCACACAGAGTGGAATGATGCTCCTGTTTGCATGCTTTGTTTAATCTGAATCCATTCATCCCTGCACGATAAGCACAGAAAACAGTTCCCCGACTCTTTGATTTACTGAACCCGTAATGCCCTCTCAGGTGTAATAAAGGCCTCGGTGAGCTCCATCTCTGTCATTTTCAGTGACAGAACAGGTGATGCACTGTATCCGTGACAGGCATGAATAATAGGCTCCCACTTAGTCTCACACAGGAGCTGTCTGCCTGACAGGTCCATCCACATCGTCGCTCTGGGCAGCGAGTGTCCCGGAGGAGTCGGGCCCGGAGAGGAGCTCATGGGCCAGGGCCAGCTGCAGGGAGGCTTGCTGTGGAGCTACCTGGGTCACGGGGCGCTGGTGGGACCCTGCGACCTGGAGGGCAGCCTGCACAACCCGGCCTTCATGGAGTATACCTCACGCGTGTTTGGAGACGTCACCGTGGTGGTTCGGGATTGTCCCAATTGGGTACGACACAACCAAGCAGATATAGAGTGATTAGTTCTTGTCGAGTTATTTGTTGTTTGAGTTGCCTATAGGTCCTTGCAGAGTAATCATCCCTTTACTCAGATTCCTCTAAATACAATCCGGTGCAACCAATTATCCTCAGAAGTCACTTGATTAGCAAAAGCAAGTCCACCTTTGTGTAATTCTATCTCAGCAAAAACACAGCTGAAGGCATCAGAGGTTTTTTAGAGCACAAACAACAATAAGAAAACCAGGGAAAACAGTAGACTTATTATGGATTAGGGGGCAGAGACATTTAAAGCATGCTTAGTTTATAGAACAGAAAAAGCTATAGAAATTTTCATTCCGAAAATCAGGACCCTGTCGTATATCGATAAAGATGCTCTGGGCACAAAACGCCAAAGTAAAGCTTTTTTTTTTGTATACACATAAAACAAATACTGCACATAAATCTGGACACACCACCCCCACGATGAAACATGGCAGTGGCAGCATCATGCTGTGGGGGTGCTTTTCTTTGGCAGTTACAGGTAAATTGGTATGTATGGGATGGGAAGGTGGATAGAGCTAAATAAAGAGAAATACTGAAAGTTAACCCATCAGAGGCGGCAAAAGACTTGAGACTTAGGATGGTCCAGTCAAAGTCCAGACGTAAATCCTACTAAGAATTAAAGTTAGACCTGAAAATTGATTTTTCACCTGCATTCTCCATCCAGTGTGACAAACTTGAGCATCTAGATGAGCAAAGCTGGTGATAGCATAGCCCAAAAAACTTGCTGCTGCAATGAATAGTGGTTCTACAAAGTGTTGACTCAGGAGGCTAATTACAAAATCATGCCACACTTAGGGTTTATATGACTAAAACATGCTGAAAACCTTTTTTCTTCTACTTCACACCTATGTACTACTTTGCACTCTCACATAAAATCCCAATTCAATCCCTTGAAGTTTTTTTTCAGGGTAACATCACCAAGTAAGAAAAAAAATCAACAGGCCTGTTTACTTTTGCAAGGCACTATAAGCAAAGACTCACCTGAGTCACCCTCTTAGCTTCTGGATGTGCCCAAATCACGCTTGATACAGAAAGATTAATGATTCCAAAACATGCCTTAAAATAGTGGTGCGCATTTTCATTCAGAACATTGTTATTATGACGGAGTGTGTGTCAATTCACTGACATGCTGTTTTGCCTACTATTCAATCTTCTTTGGGTTCTCAGAAGACATGCAGCACATTATTTTCATATTCCCAGAGCCTTCCCAACACTGATTGCAGGCTTTGTAAAATGTCTCTATTCTTGGTAGAACGCTATTTTAACATGCAATGCACAAGAAAACCCAGATGAAAGACCTTTTGTTCCAAACAGTACATGAATTTGAAATGAAAGCTCTGTTGTTGTGCTTTTGTAGCGACTCTGCGCACGTCCTATTGTAATTCTGTCAGTCCACATCAGGAGTAATTCTGTCAGTTTAATTTTCTGCGTCTTTTTTTCCCAATTTCTATTGAAATCGGCCGGGAGATTTCAGCGTGCTTTTTCCTGTTTATTAAGTGGAATCAGGTTGGTTTAGAGCTGCTAGATTTATGCAGGTCCTTGGGGGTGAAGTCCCAGGAGCTAACCACACAGAGGCATTTAGACTTTGGAGGGGAAAGGTTAGTGTTATCTGAGAGGAGATTTATAATGCATGTTGTGTACACAGATGACTCTTTGCTGCTTTTAATGTGTGTTTCTCATCACCTTTACACCTCCTTATCTTCCCTGTTATCGATTTCTCTGATTTTTCAGGATTTGTTGGACAGCGACTGGGCCAGCGTGCGGAAGATTCTCGAGCAGGCCGACATCCTTGTCATTAAATATGCCGTCACAGACAAGCTTGCCTTCCAGCAGGTCAGAAATGGGTACGCCCCAAGGCTCCGCCCTCTTCTGAGGCACTGGGGTGTGCCTGTTATCCTTGTTGCTGTTGGAGCACGGCTGAATGGTGAGCATGCACGCCTTTGTTCGGTGCTTTTGTCTGGATAGGATCAAATTCAGATTTGCCACCATCACTGTATGCACCATTGGTGCAGAGGAATTTCAGAGGACCCAAACACAAAATCTCTTACTCTCTCAGTGATTTGGTATTATTGTACAGGGCCTTGCACAAGTATTCAAATCACATTCTTCATATTTTTTACAATATAAACTCAAACTTCAGAGCATGATAGTGGGATTTTATGGTAGGCCAATACATATTAGTGCCCTGCACATAATTCTGAACACATAATTCCCACAGTGAAACAAGGTGTTGGCAGCATCATGCTGTGTAGATGCTTTTTTTCAGCAGGGACAAGGAAGCTGGTCAGACCTGATGTGAAGATGGATGATGATGAATAGAGGGCAATCCTTGAAGAAAACATGTTAGAAACTGCTAAAGACTTGAGACTGGGGTGGAAGTTCACCTTTCAACAGGAAAACAACTATAAATATGCAGCAAGACAATTGAACAGTTTATATTAAAGCATATTCATGTTAAAAAGGCCCAGTCAAAGTCACGACCAAAAGGCAATTGAGAATTTGTGACAAGACAAAATTCCAAACAATACATTAAAGTTGGTTGTTTTAATGCAACAAAGTGAGAACCATTTGAGTTGATCTGAATACGTTTGGAAGGCACTGTAGTACTTTGGGGTCAGCTTGCTTCTAGTTCAGTGGTTGATTTTGTTTTCAGGACAATATCAGGCATTTCTGGATGGGTGAATGCACGCGCCGTCTGAGTCTCGTGTCCTCTAGTGTGTCCTCCCCGCAATGAGGAGGATGTTGATGATTAAGTCTGCTCTTGGTTGCCTTCAGGCAGTTGGCTCACATGCCTCCCTGAAGGAAATTCTCCAAAGCAAAACATCCAGTTTGTAATTTTTGAGGTTTTGCAAGCAAGGCAAGAATACATATTCATGGTTGAAAAGTGCAACAGCAGCCAAGTGTTCCTCACAATAAGGAGATTAGAGCCTTTGGGAGTAGCCTGACTGGATGCAGTTTGATACATTAGGCATTAACATTAAGTGAACTCTGGCCACGTTAGCGGGTCTATGTGTGGTTTTTCCTTACAGACACACCGACCCCTGTTGAATCCAGATCCCCAAAACAACCCCATCAAACACAGCAGGTTGTATTTTTAGCTTGTCTCCTCAAAGACAAGAGAACTGCTACTGTCAGAGAGCTGCTGGAAAAAGAGACAGAGGAGAGGAGGCAGCTTTGAACCGGAGCCTTTGTGTTTTTGTTTGTGGCTGCTGTGAGTTTCCATCCTATCCCCTCATGACTCCAGAGAATGACAGGCTGAGCTCCCAGCGTTTCCCCCTGCTCGACTTTAGACCACCTAAGGTGCAGCTGTGGCAAAACAGAGCTGCTGTACCTACATTAAGGCATCCATTAACCAGTAATGAACAGAGAATCACAGACAGATTTATCTCCTGCCAACCTCTATTCTAACACTCTCTCTCTCTCTCTCTCTCTCTCTCTCTCTCTCTCTCTCTCTCTCTCTCTCACACACACACACACATACAAACACATTATTGTCTTGCTAGTAGTAGTGAGGACCTTCATTCATTTTAGTGACTGTATTATGTCTAACCCAGACACTTTTCCTAACCCTAACCATTACCGATGTATTCCTAACCCAAACCTTAACTAAAAGTTAATTCACAACATACCTCTAAAACCAACCAGTAAAGCTCAGTGACATTGTCCGAAAGTGAGGACCAGGCAAAATGTCTTCGCTTTGTATTAAACGGTCCAACCTTTACAGGTGAAAAACTTGAAACTGTGAAAAATGGTCCTCAATCTGAATTCTAGTCTCACACACACTCCTAAATAGGATAGCTACACAAGAATGCACGCACACACACACACGCACACACATCACTGATATGCCAAGTCATTTCATGTCAGAGACTCACTCATACTCGTGGACACACACACACACACTCAGCCCAGCTCTGTCTCTGTGTCATGCCTGTAGGTTATTAGGAGTATGATTTATCAAATGCTCTGGCCCCTGGCTGTATGTCCAGCTCATTCTGCCTTGCTCTCTCCTCCTTTAGTGCAGTGCTTCTGTAGTTTCCTCCTTCAAGACAATCCTTCTCATTTTCTGTCTTATGCTGCCTAAGCAGTGCCTATACGGACATGCCACAGTGCAAAGATGCTGCTCATTGTGCAGGCTTCGGCTGATTTCTTCCATTCAATATTCCATATCAAACAACCTGAATATTCAGTGTATCTATTGTTCTTCTTAGATCTAAGCATCACTGGATATATATATATATATATATATATATATATATATATATATATATATATATATATATATATATATATATGTGGTGAAAAAGTGCACACATGCCCGAAGTAAATGGTACTCCTTATACAGTGGGGCAAAAAATTATTTGGCAGTCATCGATTTTGCAAGTTGTCCCACTTAAAAAAAATCGATTTTTTTAGACCTATTACCTATTAATTAACACCTACAACCAAGCAAAGATTCTGGCCCTCTCTGACCTGTTACTTCTTCTTTAAGAAGCTTTTCTATCCTCCACTTGTCACCTGTATTAATGGAACCTGTTTTAACTCATATGTGTAAAAGACACCTGTCCACACCTTCAAACAGTCAGACTCCAAACTCCATCATGGCCAAGACCACAGAGCTGTTTAAGGACACCAGGGACAAGATTCTACACCTGCACAAGACTGGGATGAGCCAATCTACAATAGGGAAGCAGCTTTTTGAGACAAGATCACCTGTTGGAACCATTATTATAAATAGAATAAATACAAGGTCACTAACAATCTCCCTCAACCTGGGGCTCCATGCAACATCTCACCTCGTGTTGTACACATGATCTCCAGAACGGTGAGAAAACGGCCCAGAACTACACAGGAGGAACAGGTCAATGACCGGAAGAGAGCTGAGACCATAGTAACAAAACACAGAAACGAAACACACTACGCCGTCATGGATTAAAATCCTGCAGCGCTCAAGCTTAAGCCAGCACATGCCAGCACCCGTCTAAAGTTTGCCAGAAAACATCTGGATGATCTAGAAGAGGATTTGGAGAATTTAATGTTGTCAGATGATACTAAAATAGAGCTCTTTGGTACAAACGCCACTCACTGTGTTTGAAGCGGGAACGATGCAGAGTTGCATCCCAAGAACACCATACCCACTGTGAAGCATGGGGTGGAAACATCATGCTTTGGGGCTACTTTTCTTCAAAGGGGACAGGACGACTGATCCATATTAAGGAAAGGATGAATGGGCCCACGTATCGTGAGATTTTGGACAAAACATGGCTGGATCTTCCAGCATGACAATGATCCCAAAGACACCACCCAAGGGGAGCCAAATACTTATTTGCCCCACTGTGTGTACATATATATATATATATATATATATATATATATATATATATTTTTTTTTTTATATATATATATATATATATATATATATATATATATATATATATTTTTTTTTTTTTATATATATATATTTTATATATATATATATATATTTGTATATATATATTTTATATATATATATATATTTTATATATATATATACATTTTTTCACATTAGAAGCTCAAACTTAAATGTTTTATTGGTATTCTTTGTGATAAAACAACAAAAAGCTACGCGTTATTGATAGGTTGAATGAAAAAGATAAGTGGCTATCATTTATATTCAGCCCCCTTTACTCTGATACTCGTAAAAAAACCCATGTGGTTAACTGACTTCAGAAGTCTAGCTGTGTGCCGTTTAATCTCATCATTGAACAAACAGCATCATAAAGACCAAGAGAAACAGCAGACAGGTCAGGAATAAAGTTATAGATGTTAAAGTTTAAAGCAGGGTTAGTTTGTAAAACAATACCCCAAGCTTTGCATGTCTCACATATCACTCCTTAATCCATCATCTGAAAATGGAAAGAATATGGCACAACTGCTAACCTACCAAGAGATGACCATGCATTTAACTGACAGGGAAGCTATGATGAGCATAACTTACAGAAGAAGCCAAGAGGCCCATGGTAAGTCAAGAGGGGGTTCAGAGATCCCCAGCTATGGTAGGAGAATCTGGAGAAAGACAACTCTTTAGATGTGCGCTCCACAAATCTGGCCAATATGGAAAACGGACATGAGAAAAGCCTTCGCATAAAAGCCACAATAAGTCATGTTTGTCATTTCCAAAAGCTATGTAAAGGAAAGCAAAGGTGGAAGAAGGAGATCTTGCCAGGAAAGACCAAAATGTAAATGTTTAATTTTCATGCAAAGCGCCGTGGGGTGGAAATCTAACACTGCACTTCAACTTGAACACACCAGTCACTCTGGAAAACATGGTGGCAGCATCATGGTGTGGGAATGCTTTTCTTTAACAGAGACATGGAAACTGTTATAGGATGCAAAACCCCCCTTAAGACTGGGGCAAAAGTTTATCTTGAAGCAGAATAATAATACTCGACATGCAGCCACTGCTACAACAGAATAGTTTAGATCAAACTATAGCCATGTGTTTCTTGGCTTATTCAAAGGTAAGATCTAAATCCAGTTGACGATTTTTGGCAATTGTTGAAAATTGATGTTCACAGATGCTCTTTATTCAATCTGACTGAGCTTGAGCTATTTTGAAAAGAAGAATAGGCAAAATATATATATTTTTCTGTATCACAAAACTAGAAGAAACGTACAAAAAAGACTTGCAGCTATATTTGGAGGAAAGGTTTTCTCCAAAGTATTGACTCAAGGGGGGTAGACCAAATGCATGCCACACTTTTTAGACTTTTATTGGTAAAAAAAACAACGTACAAACCGAGTATCGTTTACCTTTTACTTAACAATTACGCTGTACTTTTGTGTTGTTTAATCAACCAAATCCTTGTAAATACATTAGAGTTTGCGGATGTAACATGATAAAATGTAAAATAGTTCAATACCTGTGAATGCTTCTGCAATGCATTGTACATTTTTAGTACAACTAGTTTTAAAACATGTGTCCCCCCCATATATTGCCTTGCTCTAATGGTGCTCATTTTGTCCAACTATGTCACTCATGTCTTATAAAAAACATAATGTAATATTAATAACATGCATCTCCTCTTCTGCATTGAGATGAAGGGCCTCCGTGTACATGTCCGCTGTGTGCCTCTGACTGGAGCAGCTGCGTGCCTCACAGTGAAGGCCTGCAGCTCTCCCGGGACCTGGGGGCCACCTATCTGGAGCTGCCCTCTCTCAACCATGTCTTCGTTGGCCGCTACTTTGGCAGCGTGGTAAGTGATGATGTGGCTCTGGAGCTTTAGAAAGGTTCACCGATGCTATGGTTTTTAAATTTTGATATGCAATGCTTCAATCCACTTCTGTTAGCAAAGAGGCATTTCTACGTTTAAGGATTGATGACTTAACAGTGTTATTTCTGTCTGTTTTGTGCAGCTGGAGTACTTCATGATTCAGTGCCTGAAACACAAAGCCAAAGAGAGGCCAGACAAGAGACGAGGGAACAAAGTGAATGAGCTACGTCCTCCTCACTTAGAGCAACCAGGTCAGAGAAATACTACATCACCTAATGAAGGAGGCTCTCCCTATTCTAACTAGCTTGTACCTTTGCATTGTTGACCTCCCCCATTGTTTTGGCCTCCTATTGCTGTGTTTAGTGAACATTCAGTAGAGTGACTAGATTGTTTCTTCAGAAGCTTACATAGCCATAAAAAGAGCTGAGCACAAAGGTTTTATGTGGATCAATATTCCCCTGGTCAAACTGGGAAAAGGAAGAAAGACAAAAGAGCTAGGTGGACTACTTTTCTTCAGAGACATTTGAATCCATTTTAAAACAACTGAGTTAAGTACCTGGAGTTAAGCAGCTTAGTGTTGAATGAGAGAGGAATATGTACTTTTGACTCATCTTTAACTAGAATTATAGTATTTACTCATAGTATTTAAAAATCATGCTTGTCTAGTCTGTATGGTGATTTTAGGTTTTTGTTTGCTGCATCTTTTTATATCTCTATATTCATGTTTCAAATTTGGAAACATTAAATGCAACAAATAACTGACTTAATCAAAAATGTTGTCTTTTCATTATTGCAGAATGTTTTAATTTAGTTTGTTCAAAGATGCAGTACTGAGACTTTTCCTGGTCAATATTATATTATATTCCTCTTTCTTGATAGAGGTAGCAGTTTTGAATTTAACAAAAAAAAATTCCCATTCATGCATCAACGTACATGCTATAGGCTGATGTGTTAATTGGCCTAAAATGGTGGGAATTCTTTGTTTTATTGCAGTTAATAAATAAAAAGAAGATTTGATTTCCAGAATTCAACCTTCCAATCCCTGAGCAGAACTGATCAATTGAAAACTGTCTGATTTCAAACTCGGGCTAATTTGATTGGTGCATCTTTTTATTCTTGTTTGAGGTATTTAATTATTCATTTTAATAAATAATATGTATAAATTGAGTCTGAAAACCCTAAAATTAGATTTTAGAAAACCTACCTTTCAACAGCATTTTCCAAAGCTGTTGAGCATGTAAGAAAAACAGTAGTAGCTGTGTTTAATGAAAGAATGACAAATAGATGGATGTTTGATTATTTTGTTTTACAATTAGGTGTAATGTGATTACTTTAAAAAATATTAAATGTGCAACTATGACGGGACAAAACAAGTAACACAATTGTATTTCTCTTTTAAAAGATAAAACCAGAAAATTGTGCGTTTTTTATGAAAATGTTCTTAAATGGCCAATAATCATGAGGTGAGGGCAAGGTCTGAATAGATCACATTAAATCCTAATACAACGGACAGGTTTTTGACGAGGTTCCCACATTAACACAAAGCAGAAGATAAAACATCGGCAACTTCCTTCCAAGTCAAAGAGTAGAAAATATGATGGAGCTTATTTTGCCTTTGGTTTTGTTTCACCAAACACCTGCAAATGCTCAACTAAGCTCATATAAAATTTTGTACGTAGGGGCACAGTGTGAAAAACTGCACACAACTGTGGTGGATTATATACTTCCCTGCTCTATGATTCATAACATAAGCCAGCAAACTTTGGGTTATTCCTCTGTCCAATAATACCGTCGGCAGGCGCATTTATGAGATGTCAACGGACATATAGTGACTTTGTAGAGATCTGCACAGATGGGGCAAACACTAAGGCTGGGAAACTAGGAGGGTTGCAGGCGTTCATGAAGCGCGTCTCCCCCAATATTGCAGCGCTGCATTATACACGCGACACACTGGTGTCTAAACAGCTGAGTCCAGAGCTGAATGATGTAATGATCGATGTCTTTGACACAGTCAACTACATCAAAACACAGCCTGTCAAGGCCCTGATTTTTATGGGACTGTGCAAGAAAATGGGCTCTGACAGACAGCCGTTCTGTTTCACAGCGAGTCCCTTAACTGTCATGTGGGAAGTTGCTGTCCACGGTCTTTAAACTGTGAGATTAGATTCACATCTTTCTGAAGGAAGAGGGCAGTGATCTTAGCCACAGGTTTTACTGTAGCAAGTTTTTAATGAAACATGCATACAGTGGCATTTTTCTAAAAGCGATGTTCAGTTAACCAAATTCAGTGATGCAGGGCAGAAACACACACCTCCACCTGGCAGATAAAGGGACATCACAGCAGGCTCACATCGGTTACTGATAAGTTGAGTTGATTGAAGACCTCAGATTTGCAAAACGACCTTAAATAACTGATCAGACTATGTGTGTTTCAGATTCTTACCCCGAAAAAAGTTTGTATGTTTTGAAATAGTGTTCCCACACAGTCCTCAAAAATCATGGAATTGTATTGAATCATTTTCTATCTATCTATCTATCTATCTATCTATCTATCTATCTATCTATCTATCTATCTATCTATCTATCTATCTATCTATCTATCTATCTATCTATCTATCTATCTATCTATCTATCTATCTATCTATCTATCTATCTATCTATCTATCTATCTATCTATCTATCTATCTATCTATCTATCCATCCATCCGTCCATCTGTCTGTTCATGACAGATGACGGCACAGTTTGCAGAAAGCCTGTGGAAACCTTTGCTATTTTGACAGCAGCATTTTCTCTCTGCAGATCGATTGCAGCCTTAATCAAACAGCCTCCAGTCCAATGAAACTCTAACATACTTTGATTATAGGGGATAAATGACTGTGCTGATCAAAAGAGGCTAAAACTCACAGATTTACACACATTAATATGCAGTGAACAGCTTTCAGACAGCGAGTTTGATTACTGTGGCAAACCTTCAAAGTAATAAGCCAGGCTCCAGAGCTTGACAGTTCCATTTCCCCCACTTCGTTCTTATTTTAACATTCCTTTTTTGCCATTTTGTTAGACTCTGTGTTCTAGCTGGATGAAAGATGTCTGAATTAACCAGAAACTGTTTGCCAATATTAACTGTTGGATGTTGCTACAGTCTGATCTTTTTTGTTTGAGCCACTTTTGTTTTGCCTTGTTAAACTTTTTCTCTGTGATTCTGCAAATTGAAGATACCTGAAACTCTTCAGCATAAACCATGCCGTAAAACTCGAGTTAAATATTGATCAGAGCACCTTTTCCTGTGCCGTCTGTTTGAATCTGACACGGTTACTGAAAGCTGAAAATCCTGCCAGAAATGGCAGCTTAGTGCTGGTGGATTTATTGGTAGCTGTCTGACACCACTTAACTCAACTTATGGCCCACCTTACATTAAATATGACAAGCAATGATTCAGAAACAGCACAATTTTCATGGCTGAATCACTGTAGCAATAAAACAAGGGGACAAATAGGAGTAGTGTGTGTGCAGCATGAATAGGATTGTAATGGGACAATGATTTGTGATCTTCTTTCACTCTTCCTATTTTCCCTTAATTTTATTAATCTGACTTTATAATATAAACATCTTAGAGCACTAGTGCTTTTTCTGTCCTTGTTCTGTGTCTTTACAGTCAGTCATTTACAGCAGGCCTTCGAGCTTTTGTTTTTTTTCTTTGTTTAGTCAGTGTTGTCTGATTTGCAGTTTACTACAAATCGTTTATTAAAAACAATTTGCAATTATTATGTGTCCTGATGTAACATTTACCTTTTTTGGGCCTTTCTTGTTCTTTGCTTACCATGACTTGTCGTGTTACAACCACAAACTGCATAGTATGTCAATGGGATTTTAGATGATAGACTGTACACATTCACAGACTGAAATATTTTTGCAAATTTGTATTTGTAAAATCGCTCAACCTTAGTCTGATTGGATGGCGCGCTTCTGTGAACATCAAATTTCAAGTCTTAGTACAGATTCTACAAATTGTTTTTGAACTGTAGACTTTGACTGGGTCATTCCAACAATTAAATATGCAAAACCTTTCACTGTAGCTGTGATACTATAAGTTTAGGGTTGTTCTCCTGCTGGAATGTGAACCTCTGTCCCAGAGTTAAGTCTTTTGGAGCCTCTGACACACGTCTTCTCAAATGTCTGACTTGCTTCCCCATTTTTGCTGAAGAGAACTTACTTTACACCATGATGCGGCCCCCACCATTTGTGCAGAGTTAGATTTCCTTCACTCTTAGTGTTTTGCATGTGGATGTGAAGGTTTGATTTTGGTCTCATCTGACCAGAGCACCTTCTTCTAAATGTCTGCCTTGTCCCCTACACGGACTGTACCAAACAGTGACTTTCTTCTTCCCACTGTTCCGTAGAGGCCAGATTTGTGTAGAGCATAACCAACATGTGTCCAGTTGACAGATTCTCCCACCCGAGGTGTGGATCTGCAGCTCCTTCAAACTTGCCATTAGCTCTCTTGGTTGCTTTTCTGATTAATCCAGTAAAGACGCATGCTTGGTCTTCATGATGCTGTTTGTCCATTAATGTTCAAAATGTTATGTCATAAACTAACCTCTGAGGAATTCACAGAACAGCTGGATTCATACTGAGATTAAGCTACACACAGGCCAACTTAAACTACTTAGAGGTATTTTGAAGGCAATAGCATAAATAGATTTCAGTGGTCTGAATAGATATGCACACCAAATGTCACAGCTATTTACAACTTTCTGATAGTTTATCACATGAAATAAATATACACACAGAAGTTTGTGGTTGTAACGTAACAAAATATGAAAGGATTCAAGGGGTATTATTAGTTTTGCAAAGCACTATTAGTTGCTGGGGTTTCCTATTTTAGTTGGCAAGAAGCCAGTGAAGCATTCTGAGTTGGCATCTTCTTAACACTGTCAATAGGTTATAATTGGAGAGAGGAAAAATAAAACACAAATTTTCCCCCATGAACAGTATAAAAGGATGCAACATGACATTGGTCTCCCACCTCTGTTTGTTGGCTCTGTTTTGTTGGTGTCAAAACTGTTTCTCCACACAAGTCTAAATTGTTCGTTATTAATTTACAGTTTTTCTTATCACCTCTTCCTCTGTCCTTTCAGCTCGTCTTCCTCCTATCCGAGTGGAGGAGTCCAGCTTCTCCCAGGACATGCAGTGGCTGCTGGAGCGCGGTGTGCAGTTTGCCGATGTGGCCTTCTATTCCGGGGATTCTGGGAAAGAACTGGGGTGGGCCCACGCGGCCGTGCTGTGTGCCGTCAGCCCTTACTTCCGACAGCTGCTCCTGGGACCCAAAGCCAGGTAGAAGACATCCTCACACACTCATTATAGCTAAATAAAGCTTTAATAGTTGCTAGGGATGTGTATTGGTAAAAATCTGGCGATACGATATGTATCACGATACAGGGGAGATGATACGATATATTGCGATACTATGAGAAAGACTATCTATTGTGATTTTTCAAATGTAATTGAACTGTAGAAACACTGTTTCATACTTTAACACAGGGGTTCTCAACCTTTTGCAAGCTGGGTCCCCCCAAAGCTGGTTCATTGCAGTTGGGGCCCCAGTACACCTAATCCCCCTCCCCGCATAACGTGTCCCCCCCCCCACTCCACATCACCTTGCATAGATAGATAGGTAGCCCGCCCTAGGCTATTTTTTTTAGGCCCACAATATTATTATTAATATCATCATCAGTAGGCCTATCATCACTACTAGGCTATTGCTATATAATTATATGAGGTTACATGCTTTGTTGTTGTTGTTATTATTATTATTATTATTATTATTATTATTATTATTATTATTATTATTATTATTATTATTATTATTATTATTATTATTATTATTATTATTATTATTATCATCATCATCAGTAGGCCTATTATCATTACTAGGCTATTGCTATAATTGGGAATTGGCACCAGACCTCTGCTATTAATTTATCCTTTATTATTGTTATTATTACTAGGCCTAATTGTAGGCATCATCTGCATGTTTTACAGAAGCTTGCAGGTAGGTGCTGTTGATGTGAGACCTGAGCCTGTTTTGCCTCGCAAAGATCCTCAATTCTTAGCTCAATGTTTGATAAACATGGCCTCAAATCATCCTCGATTTGTGCACGATTGCAGTATTTTGTTTTGAGTGCAGTCATTTTTGAGAATCCTGCCTCATACAAATATGTCGACGTGAAAGGAAGGAGAATCTTCAAGGCGACTTCACAGAGTTGAGGATGTTCCTGCATCAATGCTGCCAAGAATGACGAAAGAGGGGAGGAGCCAAAGAGTTCCTTCAGTCTACTGTCACTCTTCAGCTCGATAAGCTGCTCCTGCATATCAATAGGGTGACCATATTTTGATTTCCAAAAAAGAGGACGTCTGGCACAGTACTGAAACACTTTCAGGACTTGGTCAAGACTTTTGATCTTAACATATTTAAAGTGTGCATTCTCAATGTGGTTAGAAAAGATTAGTTAAATAACAAACTTCAAAAAGGCTTTCACAAGAAGAAAATTATTTTAAAATCTCTAGAAATAAATTATAATAGAAATAGTTACTCTTCTGAATTAAAAAAAGTTACCAGCAACAATATTAGTTTACTTTTTAAATTCCACTGGACAAAAACTGAAGAAAAATCTGAAATAATCTTATGAGAAAACAAGTATTATTTTCTTTTCACTGTAATAAAAGTAAACAGCTGCAGACTAAAAACACAATAAAAAAAGTGCTTACTCTGTTTAGTTTGCATCTTCCTCCTCCACAGTCAGTTTATAGATGAACTCTCACTTTGCTCAGGCTTTTTATAGTTTTGTGTTCATGTGATCTATGGGATATTTGCCACTTTTGTCACACAGAAACACTCATGCCAGCTATGTGAATGGTGCACTCCGCCACCCATTTGTTGCGGCTGGACGATATATCTTTTGTGGTTCGTGCATGAAGCTTGTGCTTTGACTTCTTGTGAACAGCAGTAACTCGGCACTGCGCGGCCCAGCGCTGCGCAATGCAGGATAAGGCGGTGTGGTGCAACTCGGCTCAGAGCAGCGCTGCGCTGCGCAATGCATGCTGTGCGGCCCAGCTCGGTGCACAGCTTGCTGTCTGTGGCGTCAATAAACTGATCAGAACCAGCTCGGGAGGACGTTACATGAGAGAAAGGCTGCCATACTGCATTCATCACACCAGTCAGTTTAAGCTTGGTCCTATGAAAAACAATAAGAACCCGGACATTTTCATCAGTCTATAAATCCTCCCGGATGCCCCGGACAGCACATGAAAAGTGGACATGTCCGGGGAAAAGAGGACGGTTGGTCACCCTAAATTGACAGCTCATTTGCTGTGCACACAAACGGATCTCGAACCCACGCAAAAGAGTGCTAATCCTCTTTAAAGTACGTCGCAAATTGTTCTCTCATTGCTGACAGGCGCTCAGACGCTAATTGAAATAGAGAGGAGAAATCGTGTGACGTGCCTGCATGAGTGATAAAGTCTACAAGGCTGGTGAACATGTTGCAGTTCCCTCCACCAATGCGGACATGCCAGAGGTCTAGTTTATGAGTGAAGGCGTGCGATTTGTCTGCAATGAGCAAAATATGAGTTTCGCGGCCTTGCAAAGACAGTTTAAGGCCATTCAAGCGGTCAAATATAGATCAAATAGGACAGAGACGCAAGCCACATATAGTGTCATCCAGATTCTTCACCAGATCTGATTTGATTTCTTTCAAAAACCACTTCACCTCCTCTAGCAGCTCATACAACCGCTGTAACACCCGCCCCCCCTGGAGAGCCAGCGAACTTCAGTGTGACTCGCTTAATAAAACCGCTTATCACCTGCATTTGCGCTCACGATCGACAAACAAATCTAATTTGTTCAAAACTTCTTTTTTTTTTTAAATCTGTCCAAACACATTTTAATTTCTATTCAGGAGTTATTTATATACAAAACTAGAACTGTTTATGACGGTAGCTTAATGATTAAAAGAAAATTGCTAATTTTTCTTTTTCAGTTTTTTTCCTCCCATCCTGTAGCCTACTGGCGCGCCCCCAGGAGCGTATCCTGAGAGTTTGGGCGCGCCCCACCGGTTGAGAATTACTGCTTTAACACATCCAGTTTTATTACTAGATCTAGTTGATCCACTGGAACAAAGGTGAAAACAGCCACCAACTACTACTACAGTCATACTTTTAATTTTACTTCCAAGATTACTTTCATCATTCATGGTTCCATTCAAATTCAAAAAATAAAATAACAACAATCGATACATTGCTTCTGAATATTGAAACAATATTGTGACATAATATATCTTGATATTTTCTTACATCCCTAATAGCTGCCTATGTTGCTGTTAAACATACAGAAAGCTGTAGCTGAGCTCTTCCTGCACTGCTTGTTTGTAGAGTAGCTGTAAATGGTCTTGTTTGCCTCTCGTTGGACAGGGAACGTCCACAGTCACGCTGTGTCTGCAGGGAGCGAGATGGAGGCCCCCATTCGCTGCTCTCCACCTGGGACGGGAGTATTATTGATGACTTGCCTCGGTCGGATGGACACATGACAGGACGCCTCACTCGGCTGGTCGTGAAGGACCCCCTGCTGTGCATGTGCCTGTGGGAGACCCTCATGTTTATTTACAGAGGTAAACCCCCACCCTCATCTCAGATCTTTATTTTTGGCTCTTTTCTAATGTCCCTGCTTAAGTTGTTTGAGACTCATGTTTAGCCTTTATTAACATCCAGATGAGTCAGGGGAGTTTGTTTTTATGTTTTCTAAATGCTTTTATTCATTATTGATTGGTCATGACATCAAAAACAAAACTGCAATAGGAGACAAGCACTGCTTGGGGAATACTAAATAACAAAAGAATTGTTAGTGGTTACCTGATCAATATTTAAATATCAATCATAGGGCGTTTTGTGGATCTGTCATGAAAATACAGCAAATAAATCTGGTGTCTTGAGTAAAAGAAAGTACACCCTCTTTCTATTCTAACCTAATGTAATGTGATCAAGTGAAAATGATCTGGTATTTATCAAACTAAAGTGTACAAAAACACTCACCAGATTCCAAACTGTTGTTGTTCACTAAATTAAAAATGAAGCCAAAATATAGAAGCTATATGTGTTGGAAAAACCAAGTAGACCATTGCTGCTTCCACTGGGTTTAGGAGGAAAAATAGTACTCAAGTGTTGCTAATTAAAGACACTTTTTAATTGTCCGATCATCAACAAATGTGACCACCACGATAAAAGCACAAGCTTTAACAATTTACTGTTTTGACGCATTCACGTGTGTCTTAACACTATGCCAAATATCTGAGATGTAGAATAAACTTTTGAGTCCACTCAACAGTGTAAATTATTATTCACAAGTTGAAAAGATTATTTCCAAAAGATAATTTTTAAACTTTCTTGGAGGGCATGTCGCACCAACTTAACCAGAGAGCTAGATCTCAGATTTTACAGTTAGCTTGTCACATGTTAAAGGTATATTTTAAAAAAACGGCTGCACACGTATAACTTTTTAGGAAGGCATGATAGAAGAAATATTTTATCTTTCTAAAAATCAAAGTGACCCACAGCATATTAGCACAGACATCTCATACTAACTGTCAAGCATGGTGGTGAAGGTATGATGGTTTGGGTTTGTATTGCTTCCATCAAACCTGGGCATCTTGCATTCAATAAGTCGACAATGAACTCCGCTGTACACCAAACTATTCTAGACTCAATGTGAGGCCATCTTTCTGACGGCTGGAGCGTGGGTCATAAAACAGGATAATGATCTTAAACACAGCAGCAAATCTTCAAAAGAAGGGCTAAAAAAAAAAATAATCTAATGGATTGGACTTTAAAGTAGGTGTGAACCAACAAATGCCCAACATTTGAAAGACACATTCATACAGAAAACAACTTCAACTTAAGGTGGGGCAATATCACAATATGATATAATATTAGATGGTGAACAAATTGAACTTGATGATCCGCCAAAGCAGAGAGAATGTGGTATCTCCTCAATAACTAACTATCCTTATTATATTAGGTTCTAGACATGTCAGATAATTATTTTAAAGGGCTATATGCAATTTTCTGAAATTTAAACTTGCGACTGACACCTGTTGCCAAAAAACGGAACTGCTCTTCCTTTCTGCTCGCTCTCGCAGCGCGCGCTCGTACGCCGGTCGCTCTCAATCTTCGATCTTTTTCGGGCACTTGTCAGGGATTTAACTTTTTTAGTCTTGTGGAGTTACTGTTGGTGTCAAAGTTGTCCTGGGTCTCTTCTGTGTATTCGCACAATCCATTGAACTGCTTGCGAGTGCTGACTACCGGTAGTGGCAGAGTGATCTGAAACGTTTAACATGAACGCGCTTGACGTCACATCCGCAGACAGCGCGGGAAAATCCGACCTGACAGAAAATAGAAAAAATTGGATACAGGCTTATAGGTGCACCCACTGTGAGCTGACACGGTGCTCATCAGGAGGCGTTTGAGTCATAAATGGTCAAATAAAAAGGCTATTGTTACGTTTATTTTGGGGAAAAAGTTGCATATAGCCTCTTTAAAAAACAGTTCCTGTGTAATGTTTACTGAATTTTGTCAGAGCTAAACTGGAACAACTCAGGATGGAAGTTGGGATAAACTCAGTGTATGTTAAAACAAAGGAGAAAACAACAACTATAAGTCCATGTATATTCGCTCTCAGTATATAGACATTCTTCATTTATGCAAGCCCAAACTCTGTCTCACTTCACCATTAATTGTTTATCTATAAATTTTTGTTAAGTGTAGACGACGTTGTACTGCCAAAGAAGACACAAACAGTTGACAGATCCACCTATTTATTGATCTTTTAACTGAGGTTTTCAATTACCTCAATGCTAAAATCAGTGTGGTAGGACATGCTTACAATTAGGGATGCACGATATATCGGCATCAACATCAGTATCGGCCGATGTTAGGCGTTTTTTAACATATCGGCATCGGTCGGATAAGTAATAGAGGGCCGATATTAACAACCGATGTTTATTTCCATCTTTTTGATGTTTCTGTCTGTGTTTCGGGGGGGGGGGGTGTTATCCGTGTGGTGTTTTTTTGGTCATGTGACAGCGATAGTGATGCAGCGCAGGAATGTGGGTGTGTGTAACTCAAGCAGAGAAGCGATGTAGATGGTTTGGTTGATTTTCCACGGTGTCGAAAGTGTAGGGAAATATACCGTATACCATATCGGTGCGTATCGGTTATCGGCCATAACAGCGGGATTAATATCGGACATCGGTATCGGCCCAAATTTTCATATCGGTGCATCCCTACTTACAATACCTGATAGGAAGTCGGCCTTTTCCCATCCATCAAGCCTAGGGTATAGTGATCCATAAATGCATTATGCTGCCAGAGAGGCTGAGATTTATTTCTCTACTAAGCACTTTAACTTAATATTTGCTTTGAAATTAGTCTTTGAACCTTTGGAGCCATGCTATTAAGGCTCCAAAAAAATTAATGCGGTGTGCTAATAAATAATTGAAAAACTATTTTAATTTTAATTTTAATGAATACTGCCAGATTACTTATGTATAAAATTTGGACTAATATGAACCGCAACAGGAGAACTACAACCCAGAAGAGCCTGCAATCCGTTCTGAATAAAAAGCCTCTGATTGGCCAAAGAGCAAAATTACCCAAACTGAATCTCTGGCAGGGGGATCAGATTTGCAGGAAGTGCCAAACAGTGTGGAAATTAGAAAAGATAAAAGGATCTCTACAACAGCAGCTATCGTGTTCTTCTTCCAAACAAATCCAAGCTTAGTAACTACGCTCACAGCCTATTACACGCTGTGGGGGTAACTTATTTCCTGTTTCTGGATTCACTGGTTCGTACTGGATCATACGCATTAATGGCATGTGTAAGATGTGTGCATATATGTCCGCTTACTTTGGTGATGTAACCACATTGTTTAGCTGGAGCTAAAATAAGGCTGGGAAAGCTGAACTGAAGTTCACAAGATGAAAACACTATTCCACAAGAGCACTTAGTCATTTTCTAATAATTTAGATGTGATGATAAATGCTGCCTGGCAGTGGAAGGCCATTGGCTTCCTATTGGGCGTTGTCCAATGGTCCATTACACCCAGAGACAGAAATCTTTCAAACTAAAAGCAATTGATGGTAAGCAACCCTATAGTTTTCATATGGGAGCCAGAGCGGATTGATCACGTTAGAAGTTTAATCTACTCTTTACCCTAATTTGACAGCTGTGTTTTCTTTGTTTCAGTTCAGTTTATCATTATAAAAATCATTTTAAAATTTGGCACACTGAGGAAAGCCTTTGAAGAAATATTCAAGAAATATCTAAGGGAAATCTCTGACTCCGTAATCTGTTTTAGAGGCTTTATACCTACATTATGAATGCTGATCTTTGTGATGAAGCAGGTTTTGAATTATTACTGAGTGTTATGTCAGAGACACGGATATAAACAAGTGCATGCAGCTGCACACATTTGAAATTAAGGCACGAATACCCCAAATGTTTTCCTAGTCTTGGTTAGTTTAACGCTCTCTCCACAGAGTATTTGGACCGTGTCGTGACATTATGGATCAGCCAGAATGCGCATGGCCTCTGCAGGGTTTTCCCCTGGAACGCATCAAGAATGTGTTAGAGTTCAATGACTGTTTGCAAAGCTTCCATAGCGATATTGTGGTGATTATGATGGTGCCTAATTGTAGTGGTGGCTTATTAATGTGTGGCCTGCCTGCACCTGCCTGTATTGATCATCAGCACCTGTTAATAAGCAGTTTATTATGAGGTTTTTTACTCTGTGGCTCCTATTCACATGGTATACAACTTTGGCTTCAACAAAAATGATCACACCCAGCAAATAGAACAAACACTCCATGCTGTTTAGGCCAAAAAACCTGGTGCACAGGCTCCTTGCACAAAGAGAGCTGCATTCCCTATGATGGGACCTCTAACCGTGGAGAAGTTCACACACACCTCCATATTGTACATGTAGACTGAAGGCTCAGAGAAGAAAAATTAGTTGTACTGTAAGTTTATGCCGCTATCTGTCATGCTGTCAAAGGGAAGCCATTGCAAAACTTTTGCATTTTGTGTCTGTGATTCTTATTCTCGTAAAGAATTGTACCAGGTTAAAATTACCGCTCAAAGTGGCACACAGTGCGCCATGCTCTGCCCAGAAAACACTACCCTCTGCATAATCTTATTGTGCTTGATTAGTTGATAAAAATGCTGATGGTGTATCCTTTCCGACAGTAAGGCTGAAACTGGCGGTGAATGGGCAGAAACCTCCCTTGCTTGCAGGAAAGTTTTGCAGATTGTGAATAACAGTGTAACACATTGCTATAAGATGATTAAGAAAGCTTGAGGGAAAAGCCCTTGGCCCAAGTACTTGGTGCACTTTAGGATTATGCTTGTCTTAACATTGAAGTTTGGCAAATTTGCAGCAATTCAGCATAATTTAACAGTCTTGGATCTTCCACATGAGAGAGCACATGGCAGTCTCAATATGATGTAAAGGGAACAGGTATGTGATGTCCTTTGCAAATCTCCAAAGCGTGCAGCTCAAAATCTAGAGAATTGCATTTGCTGGATAGTAGATCACAGCACCGATGTATGTCCGAACTTTACAACAGGTCATGCATTGTGCACATATCCTTTTGGCAAAAAAGAAAAAAAAAGAAGCTTTTAAAGGATCTGATTCACGGCACGCAGTAAACATGTATGAAAGCAGCACTGATGCTCTGACACATAAGCCCAAGAGGTAGGTGCACACAACATCTGAGCTGGAGAAGGCAGAGCAGAGGGGGAGAGATTATAGAGTGAGCCCGATTCTCTGTGAGTGACTATATGAATAAGAATAAGTGAGCCAGGAGCTGAAATTGGGAGCAGTGTGGACTTTTGTGCACATCCATACGGTGCACAGCCCTGTGTGTGTGATTTCATAAGAAAAAAGTGAAAAATGGAAAGCAGTGTACAGGGTGAAAAATTAAGGTGGCAGAATGTGAGGATGAAACGGGAGGCAGAGGGCTGGTGGAGGAGAGAGTAAGGCGCTATTTTACTGAGATTGTGTAAGAAGACGTGTTAGTAACAAGCTGAGCAGCTCAGCTTAGGTGTATTGATGTTCGGTTTGGAGAGAGTAGGATAAAGGTGTGGATGTGCTAAGTGGAATGTAAAGTCTACGCTTTCATGAACCCTGGTAGACAGAACATGTTAAGCCATGTGGAAAAACATCTCAGTTAACCTTCAACACTGAAGGTCCGAATGAGTTGACATCATATCCAGTGCACGTAGTCATGCGTCATCTTGAGTCGGTTAATTAGATGTGAATGTGTGCCTTCTTAGCCTGCAGAAACATTTTGAGCTCAGTGAGTCAAAATATTCTTCTGCAGGGAATCTTCAACAAGCTTTTATGAAAAAAGGAATAAATATGTTTTGTTAGTAATTAATTTTCACTAATTGTTCTGCTTCAGCTCTTTTTACTAAAATACAAAAACAGTTTACGTCTTGTTTGTGCAGAAACACAACATCACACCCATAGTAGTACTGCATGCTGTGAGATTTTGCCACTTGACTGTGTGAGGACAGTCACAAAGGCCATGACTTTGTGTGTGTGATGTTAACACTCTTAGACTCTGTCTCCTTTTGTAGTGTGCAGCTGAATTATTGAAATTGTCATTTGGATGCAGTTCTGTGCATGTGCATTTTCTGCACATCGGCTGAATCTGTATGTCTCTGTGGACACTGGACAGAGTTAGATTTATTGGATCAGTTATATCCTTGTTAAAACAGCCATGTTTATATGGATCTGTTTTATTAAGTAGAGTGCAATGACAAAGTGTTAGCACCCTTACTGATTTATTGTGTTTTTGCTTTTTTTGTCAAACCTAAACGTTTCGGATCATCAAACAAATTTTTTATACCAGGCTATTTTTCTCTTTTACCTTTCTTTTCCGTCTCCTTTTCTGTTGAGATTGAAATAAATCCAAAGCAAATTCTGATTTTTTCATATATCATTCATATATATATATTCATATCTATCATTGTAGCAACAGCTGTAATGCTCCATTTGTGAAAGTAAAGCTGTTAGGCTTCTTAACAACTCTGATTGCTATGCAGTTGGAAAGGACATGGTAAAACAAAAAATCTGAGCCATTTCTACGCATTTGGGACTCCAGCCAATCACAATGAGAGCCATTATCTATAAATGAGGAAAACATGAAACTGTGGTGTTCCACACCGGGGATGGCCTTCCAAAATGACTCCAAGAGCATATTACACTGCAGGCCTCACTTGCCTCAGTTAAGATCAGTATTCAGCAATAGGAAAGAGACTGGGTCAAAATGGCATCCATCAGAGAGTTCAAGGTGAAAACCACTGCTGACCAAAAAGAACATAAATGCCTGTTTCACACTTCCAAAATACATTTTTAATGAACTTCAAGAGTTTCGAGAAAATATTCTGTGGACTGATGAGACAAAAGAGGAACTTATTGGAAGATGTAAAATTTTTTTCTAACTTCTGCTCTAAAATGTTTTTTGTTTTTTTTTCATGTCGGAATGTCCCTCCTCTGCACGTTATATTCATGCACCCGCACTACTAAATTTCCCTTAAAGTCTTCCTGCTGTCAGACAGGAGATGCATTTGCCTTTCTTGCATTCTTACTAACAGCTCCCTCTGACAAAAGTTTTCTTGTTCCTACACTGCAACGCATCTCCACTGCTCCCAGTAACTAACTGCAACTCCCAATTATATTAGAAGCTGAAGAAAGGGTCTAAAATGATTTAACCATAATCTAAAAGGCTTTTCTCGCCTTGGCGGCATCAATTATTTAAATATTTTAAGGGGTGAGCTACTGCATGGATGAGCTGTTGCTGATTGGATGATGTTTTTAGAATTAAGATAATGAAAGCGGTCCTAACTGTGAAAGAGCTATTGCTCTGACAAGAAGAGAACTAGGTTAAATTATTTGGATGTGCCCAAAAATGATTTTCTTCTGACTTTTTGTAGAATAATAGCGAGTAACTGGATGAAAGCAGAATTATTGCCCCCCCATAACCACCCAAGATTATATAAACAGTTTATAAAAAGCCATCTTTGACTACGAGAGAAAGCAGAGAGTTTGGTGTTGAAGGTATGTGGGCGGTCAGATCTCAGTGCCAAAACTCTTTGCCTGTGTTTTTCTGACAGCCGCACCCTTGTGGAGCCACAGAAAAGGTGTGACTGTAGATGTATATGGTTTTTTTCTTTCCAGGAGCGTGGGAGTGGGAGCACCTCCAGGAGGCCCTGGAAGAAAAGCTGAAGAATTCGCTAGCCGTGGCTCAACTTATGGAGCGAGTACGATCTCTACTCAGCAGAGACAGGGTCAGCTCTCTGAAATATCACATTACACCACTTTGCAAAAATATTCATTACTCTTGAACTATTCCAGTATTTTTTTGGCTTCAATGTACTCTATTGGTTTGAGACATAAGGGGTATTTTGCTCAAGTTGAAGGAAAACTATATGTGTTTTTATAAATGTGTTTAAACGATTCAAAATGCAGTAGAATCAGCTGTCATTGCAGTTGCAGCACAAGTGTTGTCTGTACCAGCTTTGCACTTCAATGTTTTCCCTTTTTTTTTTAAATACCTCAAGCACAGTCAGATTGAATCAATTTTCCAGTAATGTCATAGATTCTCAGTTGAATTTAAGTCTGGGTCAGTCTGCCATGCGATTATACTTTGATCTAAACCACAGAAAAAGAAGTGTTTTTTTGCAAAAATATATTTTTTGTGAATATTTTTTTCTCACTTGATAATAGACTAAACATGCAACATTTTAACAAAACGAAAACAATTACTAATTTCAGTAAAAGAGGGATTTGTAAAGCTTTACAGATCGAAAACAAAAAGGGCCTTACACGTTTGCCTCATTGAATGAAAGGCATAGACTAAGATTTTGGGTTGGTTGTTTTTTATTTTGTTAGTCTTAAAAATGTTTTCCTATGCTCAGCAACAGGAACAGAATATGGGTCACTCTTTCTTCTACCACACTTGCTATATTTAGCCTAGTAAAGAAGAAAATCCTCCAAATGCAGCGAATGACACCTGGGCCACACCCCTGATCTAGCCCAGTCCGTTATAGTTCTAGGTAAACATCCTTCCATCCTTCTTCCTATAAATAATGACTAGCTTTCCTGTTTCTGCTGAGGAAAAGCCTCCCCCACAGAATAATGCTGCCACCGTTCTTCATGGTGGAGACGATGCCTTCATGGTCATGTGCGGTGATAGTTTTCCTCCACACAGCACTTTTCCCCTGCATGTCTACAGTGTCCCCTTTGTGGCTTTTGGTAAACTTTAAATGGCTTCTCAGGACATTCTTTCAAAACTATGGCTTTATTTATGCCACTCTTCCATAAAAGTCCACATTTGTGGAGTGCACAGCTGACACTTATCCTGTAGAGTCTCCCACCTTAGCTCTGGATCTCTGCTTCCCTCCAGAGTTACCATAGGCCTCCTGACTATTTCTCTGGTTAAGACTCTCCTTGGCTGTTCATTTAATTTTCACTTCAGATTTATGCACCACTATGTGTTGGTCTATCGGTTAACATCACATTAAAATACTCTAATGTTTATAAATCTAACGTGACAAAATGTTCAAGGATTATCATACTATTGCAAGACACATAATGAATCTTTGTGGATTTGATAACATAATCCACCTATGATTAATTGTAAAAATTTTGCAAAGCAGTGTGTTCTGTATGAAAAACAGCTATTGTACTGTGTGTATGAAATGGGTTTGTGGTCACAGAGGTTAAACAGCTGAATTAATTTGTTTGAATGTATAAAAAAAGTGTTTGTAGTTGCAGACTAATGGGGCCTTCATTAGCATGATCATATCAGTAATAATGTGTCTGTAATTATCATATTTACATAATTAGTGCCTCTAATCACCTCCGAGATACTGTGGGAATTTGCACAATATGAACAAGATATGTTTTCTAAGAAGCAATAGCAGAACACAAGATTTGGAAGGAAATCACACTCACATAGATGGCATTTTCAGGCGGCTGCCATATGTTTAGATTGTCTATATTTAGAAAGCATGAGGTGGCTCTAGAAAAATGCAGCAGACCTTCAACATATATAAGAGAACGAGAGTATGTGACATAGGGCAGATCTGACAAGCTTTTCTGGTGGACTGAATGCACTCCCAATCCAGCAGGATGGAACTAGGCCTTCTACCTAAGGCAGCGCTAAGACACACTGGAGCACAGTGATGGAAGTGGTCATTTAACGTGATGAGACACCATAATGTCCTGGTCATCTGAGGCTCAAGAGAACTGTTAAAATTCAGTTGTAAAACAAGCTTTCCATGGATTTTTGAAATCAAAGTGTTTCTGTTGTCATCTCTCCTGAATAATGTGCTCATCTCCCTGCAGCAGGGCAGTGTGAAAATGTGAGTTCTTTGTGCTTCAGCAGACTGATAAAGGTCATGCCGTGGTAAAAGGATGCTTTATAACTCTCAACTGTGAACGCATGTGCACTATGCAAATGTTGACCAAAAATAAAATCCAGATTTCTTTCTCTAATATTCCATGTTACATTAGTAAAGCATGAGCACATTTGCAAAGCAATAAACAAGGCCTGTATTTGGTACAAATCTGAAAAGTGTGCCATGCATTCTTAATCAGCCTCCACAAATCTGACATTTCATCTGAAGCTCCTCATAAAGTTTGCCATAAGATTCCATGTAGGGAACACAGCAAACTTGGTCTGGTCAGAAGAGGAAAAAAACAAAAAACTTTTTTGATATTGAAGAGATAGAAATTCTGTTAATGTTGTATGAGGGTTTAATTTTGTAGTGTATGTGGCAACACTTAGAAACAGTGAACAATCAAGAGGAATGTGGTACATCCTGTGTGCCTTGTGTGAAGAAGCTGTGACCATTCTGTGAACGAAGATCTATGTGGGAGGAGTTTCTTTTTAACTCTTGATTCAACTCTTTTTAACTCTTGTTTCAAAAACCTTAAGCTGAGATAAAGCTGTGCTCAGTTACTAGAATTGAGTCCAGCGAACGATGTCTCGCTGTTAAAATATATAATTGTTGTTTGTTGTTCTTATTGCTCCTTTTTACAGAAATGAACGAGCACGCGGGAAGTTGAAATGAGAGCTCAGAGAGAGCCCAGGGTCATAAACTAAATGTGTGTCTGTTCCTTTAAGATAGGCTTTAAATTAGAGTGAAAACACCTTCTCAACAATATGCATGAAAAGTTAAATATGTGCTGGAAAACTCTACCCTGCTCATAATCCTGAACACTTCATGCCCACAATAAAACAAGGCAGCATTATGCTATGGGATGCTTTTCTTTAGCAGGGATAAAGAAGCTGGTTAGAAATGATGGGAACACGCATGGAGCTAAATATAGGACAACCCTAGAAGAAAACCTGTTGGATGTTGCAAGGGACTTGAAACTGGAGCAGATGTTTACTTCTCAGCAGGAGAACAATCCTCTACATACAGCTAGAACTACAATGACATAGTTTAGATCAAAGCATATTCCTTCGTTAGAATGGCTCAGTCAAAGTCCAGACCTAAATGCAATTAAGAAGACTTAAAGAAACATGTGTACAGATGGTCTCCATCCAATATGACTGAACTGGAGCAAGTGTGGAAAAACAATAGTAAGCGTTTTAGTCTGTTGTTGTGAAAAGCTGATGGAGACATACTGGACTTGCAGCTGTAAATATAAGGAAAGGTGGTTTGGTTGACTCATGGGAGGTGAATACGAATCCATGCCACGATGTTCAGATTTTTGTTTGTAAAATAAAATTGAAAAGCATCCATCCCTTACTTTCTAGATAACAATTATCCTACTTTGTTGTTCCAGCACATAAAATCCTAATAAAATACACTGAAGATTGCCATTGTGAGAAAATATGAAAACCTTCCAGGAGTCGTGAATACTTTATCAAGGCACTCTACTGCATTAAACAAAGTCTGAATGTTTTGATAATAGGTGGTCTGGACAACCGTCTGGTTCCCAATTTTCCTTCACTGTTGGCCACTTGTGGTCCCGTCGTTCTTGGCTTTGCAGTTTAGTGTGTTTTATTGTAGCGTTGAGTAAAACTAGCAGAGGGGCCATCTGTATTCTATGAGTGAGCCACAAAAGATGCTCAGCATGACAATTCCTCCTAATAACAAGAAGCAGACATACAGCAAAGGAATGCTAAACTCCTGGGTCTAATTCTTTTGGCTTCTGCTCCCTTTCTGTGTGTGTTTAAATGTGTGTGTGTGTGTGTGTGTCTATGTAGAGCTCCAAGGACACACCGAGTGCACGGGCAGCTCAACTCGGACCCCAGACCCTCGTCAACCTTTTTAATTCTCCTCTTTATTCGGACGTCATTTTCATGGTACAAGGTGGGCGCAGTTAGAAACACAGAATGACAAATGCTGGCAGTGTCTCACACAGCAGATTGAAGTGAATTATTATCTCAGTCTCCAGCCCTGGTTATACATTAAGAGACAAATTAAGGTAAAAGAGTTCAAAAGGAAGGCGCTTTCCCACTTCTGTCATATTTCATCTCCACAAAAAGCTTCTCCTCTCTATTAAACTGAGAAATACAAGCAAAAGGCCCCAAAGCATCCCATAATCAATATTTATCTCATAAAGAATGCACTGAGCTTCTTCTATCCATGTACCCCTGAGCCAAGTAAAAATGTTAGATGTATTCATATGTGTTCATAAATTTTTCTTTAGTATTAAACAGAGACTCGCCACTGGCTGCTAAGTGCAGTTAATGAAGTGAATATGCACGTTAAGACTACCTTAACCTGAATTTTGACCCGTTTGTAATCATTTATTCCCTTGTTACTGAAGGCAACATATTTATCATCAACTTTAATTGTTATTTCTTCCCAGTCCTTAACTTTGAGGGATTGGACGTAAATGAAATCGTGAACCATGTCGATTATTGTGTAATTCAGGTAGCGTGTTGCCCGCCCACCGGGCAGTGCTGGTGGCCCGCTGTGACGTGATGGCGGCCATGTTCAGTGGAAAGTACGCAGAGGCCCGGAGCAGAGTGGTTCCTATCCACGGTGTCTCCTCAGATACCTTTCTGTCTTTTCTGGAGTACCTCTACACTGACTCCTGCTGTCCTGGTGAGTTTACTACACACATACAACCCACAGGTGTAACTCAACCAGCTGATTCTGTTTTTGTTTTATATGAAGAAATAATGACAATGTGGGAAATGTGTTTTGTTTAAAGGTTTTATTTAGCCAACGTTCAGACTAGG
This sequence comes from Valencia hispanica, assembly GCA_963556495.2. Lineage (NCBI taxonomy): Eukaryota > Metazoa > Chordata > Actinopteri > Cyprinodontiformes > Valenciidae > Valencia > Valencia hispanica. The sequence goes on from OY747708.1 coordinate 26,464,862, forward strand.
TAAGGGTTAGATATCCTGATTTGGAAAAGACTGACAGTATCATAGAATTATATACAGTACACAGACTTCACAGAAAAATCCATACAATTTGAGTGCATTTATTCAGGAACAAAAATGTATTAGATGTTACTTTTTTTTTTACAAAATCCTCACACAATTATTGGCACCTGTGTTGTTAAAACTTCATGTAACCACCTTTTACCTACTTCTGCTTGTATGAGATTTCACAAAGTTAGAGCATACAGACAGAGCTATCGCTTACCATTACTCTTTGCACAGTGGTCCTCTTTTCTCCTCTTTGCTCTTCAGCCCACCCAACAGGTTTTCTCTTGGTCTTAGGTCTGGGGACTTGTTTGTCACAGTTTCAGTTGTTACTCTGATTGTAGATGTGGGCAATTAGGATGAGCAGCTATATTATTGACAGCAATTACTGACTAATCATGATAAACACACATCTGCCATTCTTCCAGTGGCGGCTGGCCAATAGAGGGCGATAGGGCGCCGCCCCCCCAGTGTTTCCAAAGTGTTTTGGATTTTTTTTATTTTTTTTTTATTTAACAATAATCACATATTCTAAGTTAATTGTGAGTTTAAATTCGTAACAAAGTATCATATATAAAAATATATATAATTTTCGGAGAAAAAGCTCCCGCTGCGTAGCAGTTGGTGCGACAGAAAGATCGCCCCAAGCAGATCAGCAGCCAGCCAATTACTGACAAGAAATTCGCCCATAGCAACAGGAATTTATCCAATCAGCGTCGTTGATTCGGCCGCATGAAGGGCGATAGAGAAATCGCCCCAAGGCTGGTGTGAGGACGGGCAAGATATCTGGTGGTGACATTGGCAGTGTGATTTATCTGCCACAAGGGGGCGCTGCTGTAAGAGTTAATAGCTTTGTGTGTAAAATTTTTGTGTAAACCTAATAAGTTATTTGTTTCCAGTTTGGTTCTAAACTTGTTTGTGCAATATTGTATTTATGTTTAGAATAAGAATACCTCAAGTTGTTAATATTGGCATTAAAATAATCAGTATTTCACATAGTACTGGTATCCAGCCATTTATGTTCAATTGTTTTGGGATGATTATTGAAAATGACTTGATAAGCCATATGCACAGCTCCACTACTTCCTGAACTAAGTACAGCCCTTTTATTCCCTGTCTGTATTGGACAAACTGATCAATCCAGGGGTGTTTCTCAATGTCAAGGCGCCTCGCCTACCAAGGCAATGCCTTGGTAGGCGAGGCGCCTTGCTTACGAGGACACTGTCCTTCCTTGGTCAAAGAAAACAGTTAAATGAAACAGACTTACATCACGTGACCGCAGCTGCCCAGGGCCCGCCTTTTGCTTACGCGCTCATTTTACGTCCCGCCCATTGTTATATTTTATACGTATAAGTTTCAATATAGATGTATAACGAGAGTTTTACTTTTTTAATTGTGTATATATTGGTTAAATCAAATGTGAAAGCGAGTTAGTACCTGCTAGCAACCGAAGCTGCAATTTCGAAAATACCGCGATGTATTCTGGGAAATTTTTGACCGAGGGAAGGGATCAAGGAACCTCCCATGTATCCTCGGTCAGTTAGCTAAACGGCAGACAAACGGAGGACAGACGCCTCGGTAGCACATGAACATTGGAACACGCCTTGGCGGTCCCTGATGACGTGTCTCCTAGGCAACCGGGGCGGGACCAAGATATCAAGGCGAGGTTCCTTGGCATTGAGAAACACCCCAGCTGTGTCTGACCTCAGTAGTCACAAGAACAATGGTCAGACACACCTGGATTAATCAGTTTGTCCAATGATGTAATACAGGAAATAAAAGAGCTGTACTTCAGGAAATAGTGTAATTGTGCACAAAGCTCAGAAAGCACAAGTTTGATTTAAAAGAAAAAAGAAAAAAAAAAAAAGTACAGCCCCACCAAGAATATTTTTCACCAGCCGCCACTGCATTCTTCAATGCGATGTTCTCGTCTTTCACGTTTTGAAGAATATCTAAGCCAAACGTGCACCTCTGTCACCTTATATTTATGCCTCATAAATGAAAAAAAGAGTTATGGTTGTCAATTAGAGATTTTATTAAAGTCTCTAAATAAATGTTGTCAAGTTAAAGGTTAGATTGCTCCTAATTTCCATTGTAGGATTATGGTATTGCGATTTATACGCAGATGTATGCAGTGCTGTTTCTAATGAGGAATCTTTAAGCAAACCATTGTCAATAGAAACTTGATTAATTTGTAACAGAGATCAGACTCTCTGTCTCCCCAGATGCTGTGGAAATGAGCCCTATGAAGAAATCAGAAAACAACAGAGACGTGAATTAGCATTTCTACCCTGCCTTCCAACCTAAGCCTAAAACGAAGACGCAGAAGACTGGTCTTATCATCCATCTGTGAGAGTGCGACATGTTGCCAGTGTTGGTCTCAAGAGACACTAGAAAAACAGCGCTGAGCTTAAAATTCAATTAGATTTTGGGGGAGGTTTGAAATCAGACCATGTCATTGCTGCTTCAGCTGTAAGTGGTGTTGCCAAGTCAGAGCCACACACATGTTGTTTTCCTCAGTCACACATTTCATTTTGAGAGCATTTAGCTAATAAATCACTTGTCATGGCAATGAGCTACTGCACTATTTATGTACCTTAGTTATACAAATAGGCAGGGGGTGTGAACGATACGGTATGAATGGATAAAATAAATGCTTGGACACTGCTAACTTAATGAACAGGTTTTAGACGAGGCTCCCACATGAACGCAAAGCAGAAGATAAAACATCACCAAACATGCATCTAAACCAACGTCCTACGAAGCCACAGAGTATAAAACTTGACAAAGCATATCTTGCCTTTAGTTTTGTTACACCAGAACACCTGCAAATACTTAACTAAAATCAAAAAGCCACACACAATGATGGAGGATTCAATACTTCCCTGTGCTATGGACATGTTTCCAACTATGACTGATAACAGCAGCCAGCAGACTAGGAGTTATTCCTCTGTCCAGTAATACTAGAGGTCACGTTAGGTATTTTTCAAGGGTAAAACAAATCTTTAATCTATTTTTACCTGTCAATTTTTTTAAATGATAACATATTCAATAGTATAACATTTTAAATTTTAAACAACCCGAACAAGCTGAACAGAGAACTAAATTTAAACAATGAAATTAAAAAATTGCACTTAGATTACGAACACTTCCCATGCTGTGGGTTGAAGAGTCTCACAGCTTTCTGTTGGTCCGCTTGGAACTAAAATGCACACTTGTGCGTAATCAAATGTCTCAAGTGGGATCGCTGCAGATGTTGTTATCATGAGGTCTTGGATTATCCCTCGGATTGATGACTTCTAATGGAGGTTTTACTGTTGTTCTGGAGGCTAAATCCGTGCTCCGCTGCCACCCTGGAGACTGGAATCAAGCTCCATTTCAGCCAAAGTTTTGAAAAGAAGGAACATTTCTCGAAGTGAAATTATCAGAAGTTGAAAAGACTCTCTGAACAAGCAGGAGAATATCCCACAACATGCACCGATGGTTGGCACAAGGGGTGTGGCTCTGGGTGGGCCAAGGGCCGCCCACTTTGGACTAGGGCCCACCCAAATAAATGACTTTCTGAATGGTGTCACTTAAATTCATCATAAAACAGAATAAAACTGAAGGTGACATTTTCATCTTTGCAAGACTTGGTGTCATTGGATGTCTTGAATAACATGCCTTGCAGAGTCTCTGGACAAGCTAGAGCTAACTGTGAGATTCCTTTGGATAATCAAGTCTAAAACTGTAGTTTTTAAGCAAACACTTTCATTGAAAATATTGGCATTCCTAGATAAATATTCCAGACTAATCCAGTTCTAGTACTGTTCTGTGCATTAAAAACTATTGAATGTGACAATAAATTAGTGTCCATTGATTAAAAAACGGTTAGTTTAAGGAGTTTCGTTTTTAACACATTGCTACTACATTTTACATAGCTTGTTGAGAAAAGCTGACCAATCGTTGAGCTCACCGAGCCAAGATGATCCTGCCCCGTTTAACTTCTGGTTAGCAAAAATGCCGCAATGAAACATGATTAACAGCTTCTAAATGTATCACCATTTACAGGGTAAGCTGCCTTAATATTTATTATTAATATTTAATATTTAAAGCATTGCATATTGAGAGTGGCCACACCGTTTACACTTTGTAGAGTTTCCCAATCAGCATATGACTGCCACTGATCAGAAGCGACCATGGGAAACCAGCACATTGTCTCAACGGTGAGTGAAGCCCAATAAGGCTTAACTACCACCTAAAAATAACAATTGCTTATGTCAGAGAGCTAACATGAGCTACCTGAGTTAGGCCACAGCTTTAATATGTCTTATTTGGCCTAGATGCTTTGTTCCAAGTTGTTTCTGTTCAAAACAATTTCTTTCCGTTTCTGATGTATACAGACACATATCTGTGGAAGCAACAGTGGAACTTACAAATAAACTTAATTTGAAAAATATTTATATGGCCCACCTATTTTTTTGCTAAGCCCTCCCAAAAAGGAATTTCTGGCTACACCACTGGTTGGCATGACACCGTACCCTTCGGAGCGCATCTGTAACGAGCCGCACTGGTCACAGACGCGCTCCAAAGCCTCCAAGACTCTTCAACGTGCTGTCAGCTCCTGGTTAGCGAGAGAGGGTCCGTGTCTGAGAGGATGCTCAGAGGCTCTCATTGGACTCTGTTTTTCAATTGATTTAGTTAGATTACCTGTACTCTGTGTGTAAAGTTGAAAATGTCTGCACGTCTGCACCAAGTAGTCAGAGGTGTGAATTGTAATCTCTCAAAATGACCGATGGCCTACAGATTTTCCCATTACCGTTCTAAAAACCCGGTCAAAGATAAAAAATAGTTGGCTAATACCATCGGCAGGTGCATGTATGACATGTCATTTGACGTGTAGGGACTTTGGAGGGATCTACGCAGACAGGATGCAGAGGGCTGCATCAAGCACGTCTCGCCCCCATATACAGTGTCTAAACAGCGCTCGTCGTGAGCTGAATGATGTAATGATCAATGTCTTCAGCACAGTCAGCTACATCAAAACACGACCTGTCAAAACCTGGATTCTTGCGGTACTGTGTGAGAAAATGAGCCCTGACCAGACAGCTGTTCTGTTTCGCAGGGAGTCTCAGTGGCTGTCATGTGGGAAGGTGCTGTCCAGGGTCTTGCCCACAAAATTTACTGTGAGAAGCTCTTTATCAAACTTGCATATAGTGAATTGTTCCTGAAAGGAATGTTCAATGAATCATATTCATTGATGCAGGGCACAAACACACACCTCCACCTGGCAGATAAAGTGACATCACAGCAGGCTCACACCAATTACTTAAACGTTGTTAGGATTAAAGACCTCAGTTATTTTTTCTCATTTGTAGCTCTGTGTTTTTAAACCAATTGTGCAAAGAAAGGCATTTAAAAAAAGTTAAAAGCAATGTTGGATATTGATACTCACAAAAAAAAATAAAGTAAAATGATTTCACTGGGGCGTATGGGGGGTGAACATTTTTTTAATAAACCAAAGTGGGGCCCAGTAGAAATCGTTTGGGAACCGCTGCCCTTTAGTATGTAAATCGTGGCTTAACTCTTGAGATTTCCAAAAGGCTGCCAACATCTAAAAATGATTAAACAGAGCAACTTTGCTGTAGTACATTCAGCCTTCCTATTATCTCTTTTTAGGCTCTCTCTCTTTTTTATTGCATACTTAATGAAAAAAAAACACAGATTCCTCTTATATAACTTCTTATAGCTCTCCTTTCTTTGCCTTCATTTTAAACTCCTCACTGACACTGATCGTTGCTAACATTGAGTCTTCTTGATGCAGTTTCCACACCGAACGGTGTCTCTTTAGATCCATTTCATCTCAGCGTATGGGTTTCCTACAGGATTTAGTTTTGGGGACAGAGATGGTCATGGATGAAAGTTGATTTAATGTGTGTTGAACCATTTACGTGCTTATTTGCCGATATCTTTTAGATCATTTCCCTGCTGCAAGGTTCCTTGGACACAGATCCTTTTCCATACAGAACGGAACGAATGAGTACCTTTACATACAATGGGGCAAAAGAGTATTTGGCAGCCACCGATTGTCCAAGTTGTCCCATTTAAAAAGATAAGAGGGTTCTGTAATTTTCATCATAGGTACATTTCAACTGTGATAGAAAGAATGTAGGAAACAAAAATCCAGGAAATCACATTTTATGATTTTTAAAGAATTTATTTGTATAATGTTGCAGAAAATAAATATTTGGTCAGTAACAAAAGTTTACCTAAATACTTTATAATGTAACCTTGGGTGGCAATGACAGATGTCAAATGTTTCCTGTTGGTCTTCACCAGGTTTGCACACTCTTTAGCCGGTTATTCTGCCTATTCCTCCATGAAGATCTTCTCTAGAGCTGTAATGTTTTGACTTTCAACTCCCTCCACAGATTCTCTATTGGACTGAGGTCTGGAGACTGGCTAGGCCACTCCAGATCCTTGAAATACTTTTTACGTAGCCTATCCTTCGTTCCACCTACGGTGTGTTTGGAATCATTGTCATGTTGGAAGATCCAGCCATGTTTCATATTCAGTGCTCTCACTAATGGAAGGAGATTTTTTGAACCAAATCTCACGATAACATGACCCCATTCATCTTTCCATTAATAAACATCAGTCGTCCTATCCTCTTTGCAGAAAAGCAGCCCCAAAGTATAATGTTTCCACCTCCATGCTTCACAGTGGGCAGGATGCAACTCTACGTTTTTCCCCCTCCAAACACGGCGAATGGCGTTTATACCAAAGAGTTAAATATTGGTCTCATCTGACCACAGGACATTCTCCCAATCCTCCTTTGGATCATCCAGATGGTCTCTGGCAAACTGTAGACGAGCCTGGACACGTCCTGATTTGAGCAGTGGGACTTTTCAAGTACTGCAGGATTTTAATCCATGACGACAAAGTGTGTTATTAATAGTAACCTTTGTTACTGTGGCCCCAGCTCTCTTTAGTTCATTGAACAGTTCCTCCCGTGTAGTTCTGGGTTGTTTCCTTACGTTCTCAAGGTCATATGTACCCCACAGGATGAGACGTTGCATGGAGCCCCAGATGGAGGGAGATTGTCAGTGATCTTGTGTTTATTACATTTTCTAATAATTGGTCCAACAGTTGATCTCTTCTCACTAAGATGCTTGCCTATTGTAGATTGGCTCATCCCGTTCTTATGTAGGTGTAGAATCTTGTCCCTGGTGTTCTTAGACAGCTCTATGGTCTTGGCCATAGACTGTCTGACTGTTTGAAGGTGTGGACAGCTGTCTTTTATACAGATAACAAGTTCAAACAGGTGCCACTAATACAGGTAACGAGTGGAGGACCGAAGAGCTTCTTAAAGAAGTAACAGGTCTGATCTGATCTCCAGTTCTTTTCAAGTATTTTAATATAAGGAGATAGAAAAACAGCAATGAAAATCATGTTTTCTAAACTTCCTCCCATGGTTAAAAGCTTAGGGTTGAAATAAAATCAAAACTCTACTCAGCTTTTAGGTCTTACTTTCTCATAGCCTGAATGATCTGCAGAAGACACAGTTTCTTTTTAAATAGCGCATCACACGTCTGTGGTTCCACCCCACTGATACTGACAGTCGCTAACTTTGAGTTTTCTTCCAGCTTTAATAATTTCCACAATAGAGTGTTGTCGTCCGCAGTAGACTGGAAATGCTTATGTATTGTGCATTTACTGATTGAAAAATTATTGGATTTCTGAGTTCCCAATCTGCTGGTCACCGGTCTGGGCCAATCAAATTGAAAATTGGCCATTTGTAGTTGTAACTATTAATAATAAAAAGTTGTCTGGTTTTCTGAGCATCAATAATTATAATCAATAATTTAATATTAATATAATTATTGATGACGTTCAAGTTTAACCTGTTTATTAAAGATATAGGGGCACCAATCTCATAAATGAGATAATTTTAATTAAACCAGACTGTCAGTCTCTCTGAAAAGGCGTAGAGTTCGTCCGCGAGGTAAAAACAAACTTCACAGCACACACTGAAATAGCACAGGAAACTTCTTGTTACTTAAGGGAATTTATTAATGAAATAGGTCAACCTTACAGAATACATTTCATTCATAATTTCCATCTATTCTAACGCATGCAAAAAATATAGAACAAAGTTAACGTTGAGGGAAGGGGGCGTGTGTGTGCGGCTGTGTGTGTGTGTGTGTGTGTGGGAGACAGCGAGCGAATGGGGGGGGGGGGGGGGGGGTTCAGCTTACCCCCTCAATGCCATAAATAACTCAAGCCTTATCAATTGGCACGATCGGTTCACAAAAAAAGACAAAGGAAGACCGCGTGGCGATTCAACAAAGGCTAGTTTCATTAGTAATGGTGGCTTGGACAAAGGAAACGGGGGCGACGGAGAAAGGGGATCAACTGAGGCCACGGGACCTGTCTAAACAGACACGCGCCAACCGCAGCGGACAATAAACAACCAAGGAAATAATACAATATAATATACTGCTTCTGGTTGCAACCAAAGTCAAATAATAAAACACAAAAAGCATGCACATTCAGGGTCGGTGTACGGCGACAGACGACCTAGAATAACAGTGGTTAACAAGTTGACAGACTTATTTTAACCAACAGAAAACGGATATTAACCGTCAACATTTCAATAGAGCTCAGATGGCCAGCGGACTACCTGGTTACCCGTACAGGAAAGTCTGTTTGCTCGGCCGATTCACTTCGAAGTTTAAAAGGGAAGTTCTTCCTGGTCCAGCGGGTTTGAATGGAAAAAGGGAAAATGCTAGCAGTGGATTAAAGCTTCTCCTAACAGGCACCGCTTGGGAACCAAAAGAGAAGATTTCAATCTTCGCGCTGCTTTTTTTTAACTCTGTAATGTCATCACTGGCCACAGCCCAATGAGAATGGGTCGAGGGCAGCGCAATGGGTGCTGGGAGATGCAGTTCGTTCAGTGAAAGGATGCTGGGAGATCCAGTTCGTTCAGTAAAGGCCATAGCCTCAACATAGTCGACAGCCTTATTTCTCAGTCTCACTTCATCTCTATTGGTAGGAGCTGGATAAAGGCTTTTTAGAGTGGTGACACTTTGCACTAGTGTCTGAAGCTGCACAGATTTTTCTCCTAAGATGATGTGATGAAAAGCAATATTGCATCCTTGAGGTCTCCTACAATTAATGCTTATCTGCAATATACTGCAAAACATTCATATTGCTCTGGCAAACTTAGATCATTTGATGAAAAGAGCAATTAAAAAAAAACATGTATTCCTTAAAAACCAGTTCAAATACCTCTAGGATGAGCATCTATGTTTTTGTAAAGCTTCAGCTTTATATTGACTCATGACTGCAGGAAATTAAAACCAAGAAGCAGCTTCAGAAGCTGCAGCAACCCTTGAATTACATAAGACCCCCAGCGCTCAAGGTCAGTACAAGGTAACTCCACAAGTATCAGTGACAAACAGTGTCCTATCAAATCAAGAAGGCTAGCATAGTATTTCACCCAGATAATGTGTTCTGAACATATGAAATGAGACGTTCCTAATGCTCGTTTGAGCAATTGTGCAGCCAGACATAACAAAGCCTTCTGCATTTGCTGCTGCTGAGCTGATGGTGCAGCAGCACGTCTGAGGCGTGTACAGAAGGAGAGAGAGGCAGTGTGTGCATGATGAGGCAAACGGTGCTAAACATGGGGTTTTGACATAAATAACAGTAAATATCAGGCTGTATTGGCATAGTTTGAGTGGATATTTTGACATCAACCAGCAGAATTGTTAGTCTTTGTTTTCTGTCAGTTGAATGCAAAGTGTGACAACACAGGAAGATGGTTGTAGATAGAGACTTTATAACAACAGCTTTTGTGTTATAAGATTTATTTGTGGCTTAAACGTTTAGATATTTCCACAGTGCTGCACAGAAGTTTAGATCCACTCATTGAATGGTTTAAAAATATCATTAACATGAAATGAGATGGTAGCAATGCTAAAACTTCTGACTAGAACTGGGAGTCTGAGTTGTTGGAAAAGACAGGAAATGGAAAGCTACATTCAGTGTATTTTAGATACACTTAAAGCATTATGTTTGAGTTCTTTGCCCACCTAATGTGGGCCGGTCCGCTGTTTTTGTGTTGTTGTTTTTTTCTCCTCTCTCTAAATTCCCTCCAATTGGGCCGGCCAATTGGCTACAGAGGGCTGGCAGTTTGTTGCCAGCCCTGGTCTATGTTCGTCATCGTCAAACAATCATGGGCTGACAGCCTATGAGAACACAAACCAGGGTGGGCGGGACCTCATGACATGGGCCGGAGTGATGGGACTGGGACGGGGATACAGTCAATGGACGGGATGCTGCTGAGCTGAAAATGGAGAAGGGTAAGAAACGCCTGGTGGCGCTGAAAAAGTACGGCTCAAAAAGCTGAAATCTCTGGAGGTGGAAGCTGCTAAATGTTTAAGGTTGACAGACCTATGTTGTGCCGGGGTCACCACCCCAGCAGCAGGTGCTGCTGCGCGAGGAGACGTGCAAAGTGGAGACATCCATGGTAAGTAACGTTAGTGTGGGGTTGTGACCTGAATAACTGAATACTTGTGACAACATATTAGCCCAGAGTTGAAGGGCTGACTGTTGGTAGTTGCGGTTGATTTTGTTAAATAGGCCAATTGTGATACTTTCGGTTATTATTGTTCAGATGATTTAGCTAAGCTAGCTAACAGCTACTATCGGCAGCGGTCTCTGGTTGACATTAAGGGGAGACACTACGGGTGAATAGGGAAAAAAGTTAGCTTCAAGATACCTTCATGAAACTTGACAAACTTAATCCTAGTATTAAAACAGACATCTTTTGTATTAGAAGTTTTGATATACATTTTGTTTAGATATGCAAATGAGGTGTAATCTGGTTAAACATGTGCTAATTTGCATATATTTGCAAACGTATCATCTCAAAATTGGTGATAGACAGATTGAATTTTTCTTTAATTTTCTAATTATATATGTTATCAAAAACTTTTTACAGAGGGAAATATGTTTATTTTATTTCGTTACTTCATAAATCAAAAAACAGTGTCAGTAGCTCCAAAAAACCCATTTTTGCCCTTTTTTTTTAACACAAAATAGCAAATTTTTTTAGAATGATGTATTGACAAATCGCTCTGTAATTTTCTTTCAGCTCATAGCACAGAACAATGGTGGAAAGTTTGGTGTATATAGTTATAACTGATTTCAAGATTATTCGTTTTGAATGTTGGAAAAAACAAATTTTGAGAAAAACGCAATTAAAGATTTGCTTTAGATAATTCAATGCAATGTGAAGTGCAAATGACCCTCGAATCCCTCGTTTCGTGTTTGTGATTGGTCATTAATTTAAACAGGCATACCATTTTTGGACATTTTTCTTTTTTGGGGGCTTTCTGTTTAGACGGCTTCGAGTTAACAGGCAACCGGAAACAGTGAGACGGAAAATAGAACGCCATATCTGCTGTCTCACCCGCACTAAAATGATAAAAATTGTCGATTTTAGAGGTGTTTCAGAGTTGTAGTTTGTTTTATTCTGAAAGCCAACATGTTAAGGAAGTTAAATATCCACAAATCTCAAAATTGACCAGGTCACGAAAAATCCATGTTTTTGCCTGTAGTGTCTTGCCTTAACATGAACTAATGTGTCAAGCCACATGTGCTTTATTTGTTGACTGCTATCAAGGAATATGACTCTCATTTGTACTGTAGTGTGCATGAGAGGAGATGATGCAAGATTTGTGGACTTTTATGTAGTGTCGGCTGATAATGTAGTGGGCTGGTCTGGACAGAAAATGCCAGGGCTGAATTTTTGTCCCAGTCCACCCCTGGTGTTAGGGGTAAATGTTATTTTTGATAAACAATGCCGTGTTGGCTGTAAGACAAAATACATACATTACAGTAGTAATGGGCAATACAAACGGTATAAGGTAGAAAGGATACAAATTGAGCCAACAACAGAGATTTTGACTATACCGACTTACGCCTACCACGATTGCGCATTTTGATCTCATCAAGCTGTCCCTATGTACTTTGTATCAGGGACGCAAGGAGGATAAACACTAATGTTCAGTGTTCGTATTTAGATTTTGCAAGTTTAAAATGTGTTGTTTTTTTGTATTTAATGGTAAGGAAACCTATTGAATGTGAAGCATTTCTGATTAAAATATGTGCATGCTTTATTTTTGTTTGATTTTGTTTAAATTTATAAATATACAGTTATCAGAAAGAAATGTTTCTGTTTTTACATTTTGCACTTCAGTTTAAGCAATTTTGAACTTATGCTTTCATAACATTTAGCTTTTATTGTATTTAAAATATCATCTATATTTATGTTGTGAGGACTTTTGTCTTGCATTTCTTTGGAAAAAGATTAGAAGTTTTTTTAATACATTTTGCACAATAAATGTTCATTAAACGGCATTCTATATTTTTTTTAAGTTGTTGTTCTGCTGCAATGTATCTGGAATGTGAGATTTTGACATGTATAGGTTACCCCACATTTTGGATTATATCCCAATATAGATTTGGGGCCCTATCACCCAGCCCTACATTACATCCCATTCCCTTAAAACTATTTACTAGACTAAGTTTAATGTTTGCAATTAGCGTGTTGTATATGTCTGTAAAACATTCAATATTACAAGTTATGATGAAAGATGTTTAAAGGTTTTTGATTAATTCCAGAAATCTTTATCAAACAATTATTTTTGGGCAATCATTTTTGATAAAAATAGGGGAAAAAAAGAGACTGCTTTTATGTTTCTTTGATTGAGACAATCCCTAAAATAGTATGCACAGCTAATGTTTATATGACATAAAATCTAAATATGAACTGTCCTGATGAGCATTTTTGGTTTCAGAAGACCTCAATGAGAACAGATAAATTGAGCTTAATTTGCTGTTGTAGTAAAAGCTTAATAAAGACCTGCATTAAACAATATTATAAATACAGCTGGAGGTCGGGCTCTGATACTACCAAACTATGACTATATTATGCCATTTGTATCCAGATGTGTTGGACTTCCGGTCAGACCTCTCAATTCAAACCAAATTAAGGATGCAATAATACCCTCATTTCTTGAGTTTTCTATCCTTTAGGCATCTTACAGTTAGTTAACAGTCTGTATAGTCAGATGTTTCCAAAGAAATACAAAGAAATTACTTGAATGAATAAACCTCAGTAATGCAGCTTTGGTTGTTTGCATTGCATTACAATCAAGGTATGAAAGATTGATGACTAAATGAGGGGGGCTTCTCCAAAAATCTTTTAACTTTTTTGTGTGCATATTTTGATTCTTAGATCCATACTCCTTCTACACCAGGTAGGTTAAGTCAGTTTAAAGGATATTAGACGGGGATGTGTCTGTCTGTCTATGTGTCCAGCCAGTGTGCTGCAAGCCATGGCTGTGCTGGTCTGCGCTGAGATGTACCAGGTGAAACGACTCCAGCATCTGTGCGAGGTGTGCGTGTGTGCTTACCTACAGAGCATGCCCAGTAGAGAGCTGTCATCGACAGGGATCAGTGTGGTTCGACTTCTGCGTAGAGCAAAGGTGGGTGCTGCTAGCTTCATAACAATGACCAACCGCTTTGATGTTTTTCAGTCTGGTTTCCGTGCCCACCACAGCACCGGGACTGCCCTCGTCAAAGTTTTCAATAACATCCGAATAAATACAGACTGTGGTAGAACCAGTGCTGGTTCTGTTGGATTTTAGTGCAGCATTTGACACTGTTGATCATGATATATTATTGGAACGACTGGAGAGCTGGGTCGGACTCTCTGGTACAGTACTTGGCTGGTTCGAGTCTTACCTAAAGAACAGGGACTTTTTTGTTTCAATAGGAAACTTTTCATCAGAACAAACAGAAATCACATGTGGGGTGCCCCAGGGCTCCATCCTGGGGCCCCTCTTATTTAATAACTACATGCTCCCACTAGCCCAGATTACAACAACCAATGAGATTAGCTACCATAACTATGTAGATGATACTAAATTCTATATTACAATGTCACCAGGTGACTTTGAACCCATCCAAACCCTAAGTAAATGCATCGAGCAAATCACTGGATGGATGTGCCATAACTTTCTCCAGCTGAACAGAAACAAAACAGAAGTAATTAATTTTGGACCTAAAGAGGAACGATCAAGAGTCAGCACACAGCTTCAGTTAATACAGCTAGAAACTACTGATCCGACCCGAAATTTAGGTGTAGTACTGGACTCAGACCTGAACCTCCAGGGTCACATAAAGGCAAAAACAAGGTCAGCGTTCTATCACCTGAAGAACATTTCTAGGATTGAAGGACTGATGTTGCAACAGGACCTAGAAAAACTCATCCATGCGTTTATGTTTAGTCTGATTGATTACTGCAACAGTGTTCTCACAGGTCTGCCTAAAAAGTCAATTAGACAGCTGCAGCTGATCCAGAACGCTGCTGCTCGGGTCCTCACTAGAACCAGGAAAGTAGAGCACATCCAGAAAACTGAAAAGTTGCTGAAACACAGTTTTTTTAAAATCACAACTAAAAACGTATATGTTTAGAGCTGCCTTTGAGTAAAGCTTTGATGTATCATATGTTTTGTGTATGCTTCTTGTTGTTTCTACTTTATATGCTTTGTGTTTTACTATTTTTATTTTACCCCTTAATCATGTAAAGCACCTTGATTCACCTTGGTGTTGAAAGTGTGCTATACAAATAGAATTACCTTGCCTTGTGTGGGTTAAAAAGATAAAGAGCTGAACAGACAAAGATCAAATTTTTAAAATGTAAACAGTGGATTTTCTCTGATTTTCAGTGCCACAACGCAGAGCAGCTGTACATCTGGCTCCTCCACTTTATCGCCAACAACTACCTGATCTTTAGTCATAAACCTGACTTCCTGGAGCTCTCAGGTTAGTGGGAATATTTTAAACAAATATTTTCAACCAGCAAGTCTGAGTCAGGCATGTCGTTATGCCCTTTAAAAGACGTAAAGGGAAGTAAAAAGCATGACGTTTAAAGATTGCATCTATGATTTATTCCCTATTTAATTTAGTCAACAAAAGAAGGGAGCCTCAGGATCACTTAAAGGGATAGTTCAGAATTTTGGAAGCAAGGTTTTTTGAAAAGGTAGTAAGCTGTAGAGTAGATGTTGCATGCCGCCATATTGTGTAATTTTTGTTGAAATTCGCACAAAAAGCTGTGAAAGGCAGTCCACTGTGATCTGTTGTGATAAGTGTGAGAAATTTGAACGAGAATCTTCTGTTTCACATAAAACTAAATTGGACTTCTAGAGTCTTAGAACTACTATCTCAGAAATGTCATGGCAGTTTATGCGAACACTCTTTTACAGAGAGGCATCTGGCTTTTTTTTTTTTTTTTTTCACACCCTAAGCGGAGGTAGAAGGTGGAGAAACACTAATGACCTTCCTGTGTGAAACATGTTAAGATGTTCTGGTCAGTGTATTTGCACCAGTTGAAATACAAGACTTCTTCATAGTGTATTACTAACTTCTCTAATACATTGTTTTGGACCCTTTATTTTTAAATAACAAAACCTCTGTGCTTTATTTTAACAGGGTTCCTACATAGCCTTGTAGAGTATGGAAAAGGGAATTTTCTCTGGATGGAAAAATGTTTCCGTTTCAAGATTTCGAATTGTCTATACATTAACAGAAATAGGAAAATTTAAGCTTTTTTTTTTTTACACTTTATTCTATTAATATTTTTATATCTAAATGTCATCCTTTCCCACGTGAAACCTTTATTTCTTTTTCAGATTGTTTTAGATTTTTTAGCTGCTTCTCCAGAGCCCACAGATAAATCCATGACTGATTAGATTAGGGTTTTGATCTCTGGCTCTGGTTTTTACGCCAAAAAGCATTGAAACAGAATTAACATCTCAAATAATAAATTTAATATGAAAGAACTGGTATTTACTGTAGGATAATTTGCAGATTTGAAAAGTGTAATTGTAATAAATTTTAAAATAGATCTAATGTGACTTGGTTTAAATACCAACTAGAAAAAGTTGCATTTCCTGCGAAAATGCAGTGTAAATGCTGTAAGCTGAATTTATTTGCAGAAAATGGCTGAAGTATTTGAAGTCCAATGTAGAAGACCTGCTGAAGTGTAATAAACAGAATCAGCACAAAAAAGAAAAATAGTGTGCCAACCCGACCACAAAGAAAAACTGTCACAATTAGCTAAAATAAAAAGTTGAATATTATGAAAAGTATAAAGGTTATGAATACCAAAAGTTATACCCGGAAAAAGCAGAATGAGCAGAATAGTTGAAAAGTTTAATGGTTAAAATAGCACAAAGTATGCGGAAGTAGTTGAAGTTCAAAAAACGTACGAAAGCGTATGATAGCATGTTGCCAAACACAAACATGTTGCTTACAATAATTCAATCCATTCAGTATAATTAAAACAAGCTTAAAGGGAAGTGTTAGCTAAAATTAGCTGAAATGCAAATGTTAGCCAAAATGCTAGTGGTAGTAAGGTAGCAAACACTTACATGGCGCTAAACATTAACAAAATCTATTTAGCAAGTTAGCCTTAGCTGTTAAGTCAAAATTAGCTTAAATTTTGATACTAACTGTAATACTAGTGATTGTATGTTGGCAAACACTAACATAATTGTTACCATGAACTTAATCCTTTCAGTATGTTAAAATCGTCCCCAAATGCAAATATTATCGAACATTAGCTGAAATGCTAATGTTAGCTTAAATGTTATTTTTAGCTTAAATGCTAGAGATAGCATGTTGGTAAGTACCAACATGTTGTTTAACATTAACTCAATCCATTCATTATATTAATTTTGGTTGTTAAGTCAAAATTAGCTAAAATTCCATTGTCAGCTTGAAAGACTTAAATTGCTATGGTTAGTAAAAAAGCTATTGGTAGCATGTTGGCATACATGAACATATTGGTTAACAATAACAACCCATTCTGTTTGTTAAAATCAACCCAAAAACCAAATGATAGCTAAAATTAGCTAAAATGATGTTGTTAGCTAAAATGATGTTAGCTAAAATGCCACAGATATCATGTTGGCAAACACTAACATGTTGGTTAACTTTATCTTAATCCATTCAGTAAGTTAACTTTAGCTATTAAGTCAAAATTACCTAAAACGCTTATGTTAGCTAAAATGCCACAGATTGCATGTTGTCAAACACTAACATGTTGGTTAATTGTATCTCAATCCATTCACTAGGTTAACTTTAGCTATTAAGTCAAAATTAGCTAAAATGTTAATGTTAGCTTAAATGCTAGTGTTAGTATAATGGATAACAATAGTAAGTTAGCTAACAATATCTTACTTCATTTATAACGCCTAAGATTGCCTAAACACACAAGTCTTTGTAACTGCCATTTAAAAGTAATCACTGTTTTCCAGGTGTTGGAACAGTAAAATGGCCACTGTTGCCTGCCTAGTACCTGAAGTGTTTGAAGTCAACTGTAGAAGACTTGCTGAAGTGTAATGCACAGAATCAGCAGAAAAAAGAAAAGTAGTCTACCAACCCTACTGCATAGAAATACTCACAATTAGCTAAAATGCCAGTGTTACCTAAAATCAGCTAAATTCCAATTATTACCCAAAACACTAGAAGTAGCATATTGGGAAAGACAACTATGTTGGTTAAAAGAAGACTTATCAGCTAAATTCCAAATATTACCCAAAACGCTAGTAGTAGCATGTTGGGAAACACAACTATGTTGGTTAAAAGAAGACTTATTATATTCAGTAAATTGACAACAAGCTATAACACCAATATTATAGAATGTTAGCTAAAATGCTAGTGGTAGCATGTTGACAAACACAAACATGTTGGTTAACAATAATTCAGTCCATTCAGTAAAATAAAAATATGCTTAAAGGGAAGTGTTAGCTAAAATTAGCTGAATTAGCTTAAATTTTGATACTAACTGATATACTAGTGTAGGCTTAAATGCTAGTGGTAGCATGTTGGCAAACAGTATCATGTTCGTTACCATTAACTTAATCCTTTCAGTGTGTTAAAATATTCTAAATAATTAAATGATTATCTAAAATCCCATTGTTAGCTTGAATGAGCTAAATTGCTATAGTTAGCAAAAAAGCTATTTGTAGTATGTTGGCAACCATGAATACATTGGTTAACAATAACTTCACTCATTCAGTTTGTTCAAATCAACCCAAAAACCAAATAATAGCTAATGTTAGCTAAAATGCTAATGTTAGCTAAAATTCCACAGATAGCATGTTGGTAAACACTAACATGTTCGTTACCATGAACTTAATCCCTTCAGTATGTTAAAATCTTCCTAAAATACTAATATTAGTGAACATTAGCTAAAATGCTCATGTTAGCTTAAATGCTAGAGATAGCATGTTGGTAAACACCAACATGTTGGTTAACAGTAACTCAATCCATCCATTATGTTAATTTTAGCAGTTAAGTCAAAATTAGCTAAAATGTTATTGTTAGCTTAAATGAGCTACATTGCAATGGCTAGTAAAAAAAGTTATTGGTAGCATGTTGGCAAACATGGACATATTGGTTAACAATAATTCAAACCATTCAGTATGTTACAATCAACCCAAAAACCAAATGATAGCTAAAATTAGCTAAAATGCTAATGTTAGCTAAAATGCTAATGTTAGCTTAAATGCCACAGATAGCATGTTGGCAAACACTAACATGTGTTTGCCAACATGTTTAACTGTATCTCAATCCATTCTGTATGTTAACTTTAGCTATTAAGTCAAAATTAGCTAAAATGCTAATGTTAGCTTAAATGCTAGTGTTAGTATAATGGATAACAATAGCAAGTTAGCTAACAATATCTTACTTCATTTATAACGCCTACAATCCCCTAAACATACAAGTCTGTGTAATTGCCCTTAAAAGGTAATCACTGTTTTCCAGGTGTTGGAACAGTAAAATGGCCGCTGTTGCATGCCTAGTACCTATGAGACTGTATTGATCATCATATTTTACAGAGTAATCAAAAGTCCTGGTGAACTGATTTGTATTAAATCTACAAGTTGTTTGAGATGTCTTACAATAACCCTGAAACGTCAGTTTTACAGTGGAGGCCATAATGTATAGTAATTCTCTTTTCTACCACAAGAGGGAGCTCCAACTAAAGCCAAGAAAAGGCCTGCCATTTTTCGACCAATCACACGCAGGCTGTGACTGGGGGAGACAGCCTAAGTGCAGCACCTCACTTATGTCTCCTAATTTCTCAGCCGTTTTAACAGGCAACGCAGCTTCCGAACTACTCTTAATAACTTAAGAACCGTAAGGCGTATCAACGTCACCAATGGACCGTTTTTATCAGAACGGATAGGGGAACGCTCTCAAACCACTCAATTTGTTGAAAATATAATATTACAGCCGTAAAATGACGTCGAATATGTTGATAAATTTGATGGAAACAATCTGTCCTTCCTTGGTCCCGAACTACATCCTCTTACTCTGAAAATATAAGGCCTATCGAAATTATTCTTTCACTGTGAGTATCAGCAGGCTTTGATGAAGAATCATGGTTCGTTTCATGTGTGTACCTCAATCTGTCTAGGAGCAGTGATTTTGTAAAAATGAGCATGATTCTGGCATTTTTTAATGAGCCGTTTTAGCGAAGAGCAGATTTGTTACACTCGAACAAACAAAACTTATGGAGAAACGGTAACAGGTATCAATAAAAATTGTTGAATCATGAGCGTCAGGAAGGTCTGAAGTTATATTGGCACAAGGCTCATGTTTCTACGTCGCATCGTTTATGAGATATTAATTTACGAATATGAGTCAGAATCCAGCTGTCCTCTGAATTTTTGCTCAGTCCCAATGCATTCCAATGGTCCCTCCTGGGTGCGGCCACTTTGCTTCGGGTCGATTTGCGAAAAAACTGTAACTGTCATATAAATTTTGGTAACATTTCCTGAATCAAAAATTGAAAACCTACGTTTTGATATATAATATGTGCAGAAAGAGTGAAAAATGAACGAGTGAGCGGAAGTTGTTCGTGGAAAATCAGGAAAGTGGAAAAGTGTAATTAAGCTAGAGTGGGCCACTCTAGCTTAACTGCTTCGCTCCCTTAGACATTCATGTATTTTCAGAAATCTGATCATTTCGAGACAAAAGAATTAAGGATTGTATGAAAATGGTACAAGTTAGGAAGAAGCAGAGACATACAGTAATAGCTGAAGAGTATGACTACGTTTTAAGATTTGAATGGTGTTTCTAAGTGGAAATATGTGGAAGTAGTTAGTTTTGCAAAACAGGCGAAATTTAGCTGAATTTGAGGTTTTCCACTCATTTCAATGGGAGCAAAAAAAGCATAAAAAGTTGAATATTATAAAAAGTATAAAGGTTATGAATACCAAAAGATATAGCCGGAAAGAGCAGAATAAGCTGAATAATTGAAAAGTTGAATGGTTAAAATAGCACAAAGTATGCAGAAGTAATTAAAGTTCAAAAAACGTACGGAAGCAACTATAAGACAGAAGAATAAAGAATAAAGAGAAACAGGATCTCACGAGTGTGAATGCCTTCAGCATTCACACTAATAAAAGAACAAAAATATAGAAAAGTGAAATTGCCCTTTATCACACTGAACAATTTGAATCCAATTGGAGAGTCGACTTGTTTCAGGATTTGTAAAAAATACAGATACTAAAACCCAGATATGTAATGTTTAAGTTCTCAAAAATCCACATAGTAAAAGTTGTGAATAAAATGAAACTGAATGAATTTCTCTCCAAATACAAATAAATGTATACTTCGAGTTAGCTTAATTGGCAGAGTTTTACTCTTTTATTGCTTGCAGGAGTCTTGTGCGTTTACCAGGCAACAACAAAGCAGATAAAGACAGCGTAATTGCATTGAATAACACCAACACTGCAAAAGGGAGCTATTTTATTGTGTTCATCAATCACACAGGACTCATTTATGCTACTGGATGGGTACTGAAGGGCACACTCTCGCTGCAGTTTGTTAGTGGAAATAAATTCTTAGGTACTTCATGCTCTTTGGCTTTGATCATGCTAGGAAGCTAAGCACGTATGGATAATGTATCTGAGAGCGTTTGCCAAGCACTGTAAACATCTCTGTAATGGTCTTCATCAGCATGTGGTCAAACATTTGTGTTTGGAGCAGGTAACTAGTCTGTTTCGCCTTTTGTTTTTTCCAGAGGACGAGCGTGAGCAGGTGGAGAGGCTCCGCTGGCCATCCAGAGGGTACCTGCAGGAGCTCAGCGAGTATCAGCAGCGACGGCGCAAACTTCGCAAGTCCCGCTGCTTAGTCATGTGACCACATCTGGAGGCCCCCACCCTGCAGAAAGGGAGAAGGGGGTGGAACGGAGGAAAGGAATCAAGGGAGGGAATAACACAAGGAAGGAGAGGATGGTTGACTGAAACAAAGGTTTGACTTTGTGCGACAACGCTAGAAAGGAAGAATTCAGAGACAAATTTAAAAACAACAACTTTGAATAGGCTGATCAGTTGGAACAGGGGGGTCCACTTCCTTCTCCTTGCCTATAGACTATTGCAACACGGACAATATAAAACGACTGATCCTTTAAACCCAAGATGATTTTAAAACGACCGTCTGACCTCTGGTTAGAGGCTCTGTGATAGATTATATTTTATACTGGCAGTACTGGCAATATAGCGAGCTTCAAAGCTAAAACACAGAATGGTGGGAAATATCCAAACTTTCATGGGAAAACAAACCAGCATCAATTATATGCAGATTGTTTGAAGCTTGTTACTAATGTAACTTCAGGTTGAAAAATCAGGAAGTGGCACATCTGTACGATGTCTGTTCTGTATGGACACAGGCCGACTGCGTCATTAATTCAGTCCACAATGATTCATGGCATACACTGTGCAAAAGTCTTCATACTCCTTAAGCTTTTCACATTTTGTCACATTAAAATTAATGGTATTTTATGTGATAGACCAACTGTGATGTTGTAGGGTTTTTTTTAAATCTATAAAATGTGGCCTGTGTTTGAATTCACACCCTCGAGGTAATGCTGTGTACCTTTGAACCACCTTGCAAGTTATGTGGGGTATCTCTCTACCACCTCTGCACATCTAGAAACTAAATCTTTGCCTGTTCTTCCCTCCATAAAAACTAAATCTAAACCAGATTAGATGGAGAGAGTCTCTGAAAATCCCAAGTCTTGCAACAGATTCACCATTAGGTTTAGCTTTAGACTTTGATTATGTTTTTTGCTGTATTTACTACATGGGCTTGAGGCAAACAGGACTTCTATTGGATTTCTTCCAACAATGGCTTTCTTCTGCAAGTCTTCAATGGAGGGAATGGCTAATAGTTGTCCCGCCAACAGATTCTCCCACCTGAGCTGTGGATCTCTGCAGCTTGCCCAGAGTCACCTCTTGGCTGCTTCCCTGATTAATGCTCTCCTCCTCTTTGGTTTAAGTGGGCAGTCATGTCTTGGAAAGTTGGATATATTTTCACATGTTGAACTGAACAGTGCTTGCATCCAAAGCTTGCTATATTGTTTTGTAACAGCTTTAAACATCTCAAGATTTTTCCCTGGTTTATCTTGTGTTCATTGGTCTTCATGATGCCGTTTGTTCACTAATGTTCACTAATCCATTCACTGTGTGTCTTCTGAAGTAAATTGGTCGCCTAGAATATTATCGATGGGTATTACAATAAAGTGGGACAAATACAAACACATGCCATTTGTTTCAAAACGATGCCCTATTTTGTGTTGGTCCATCACATAAAATCCAGATAAAATGCAACAAGGTTTATGGTTGTATTGAGACAAAATGAAAATAAATTTGAGCTGTATCCTCGTCCTGGTGGATTGAAACTATCATTGTGTGCACATCCAGCATTTCTTAAAGCAGAAACATCAGACGGTTCAATCAGCTCCTTAGCAGAACAGGGACGGAGATAAGGATCGCAAGCAGAGCTGAGGCAAATTACAGCACAGCTTGTTTGCAGCCGGCTCTCATTTTCATCTGTAATATATCAGAAGCTCAGATTAGCCATTGAGCTGCACCAATTTAATTGCAATTAGTTCGAGTTTTATTGCCTGATCACTATAAGTCTAGTTGGTGGATGAATTCCATCAACTCGTTAGATGCAATATGTTTTGATCACAGCTTGATTTAAATGAGGGCATTTTACTTGCACTATTAAAAAAAGGTCTAAAATTAAATCCTTTAAATAGAGTGGATGAAGGTGTTAATCAAATTAAAAGTGCCCTATGCACCAAATTTAGACATTAATCACTATATTTTTTACATTTTTATTGAAATATGTTTAGCTTAAGTTTTTATACAATGTTTTTGGTGCATTGAAAACATTTATTAGATAAGGTTTGCAATGGACTGGCTGCATGTCCAGGGTGTACCTCGCCTCTCACCCGATGACCACTGGAGATTGTCACCAGCGACCTTGCAGGAAGAGGCGGTAAAGATAGATGGAAGGGTGTTTATCGGGAGTATCTTGACCGGCATTAAAACATTTTTCTCAGAAGTGGAGTTAGGGAAGAAAACACAGTGAACATAAGTTAATACAGGAAAAACCTTGCTGCCTCTGAGTTCAAACGCTATATTTATTTTATCCTGTTTCTTTTGTTATTATTCTTTTTAGCAAGATTTTTTTTTATCATAATGGGATTATGATTTATGGTGCTGCAATTATTTTTGTAAACAATACAATATGTGGAGGTTTTGTTACATGTGAGGTAGAGACAACTCGGCTACACTAATTTACAGTCTAACTTTTCACTGCTATTTACAGCAAGTGAATTGTATTTAAAAAAAAGGAAATTGCCAGTGACTTTTTACAGCTCCTTGTTTATCCCATTGATTACTGTCAATGTATAACAATTAATCACACCATCTGTGGCATAGTTCAAATCCAGTTCTAGCAAGTAGTTGTGCAGAAATGTAGCCGAAATCTGTGTATTACCGTCAGTCCAGATGCCAGTATGAGAATTTGGCTGTAAGCAGAGCCCATTTCACCTAAAGGTGCACTGCTGCCGCCAAATTCAGCATCTGATAAGAAATCCTCAGATAAATCTGAATTCATTAGTGAAAGCAGTAAATAGCAGGTGAAACTCTGGACTGTGAAACAAAGTTGTACCCAGTGAGCTCACGTGGCTCTGCTGGGCCTAAGCTGTACAGACTGTAGATAACATAGTGTCTGACTTTAAATAAATACTTGTTTTAGAATTAACATGCTGTCTGCATGGGTTGTTAGGTTTCATTTCCTTCAATTAATCATCCAGTTTGTTGGTCTGTTTGCTCAACAACAGGCTGACATTTACTCCTTTCTCTTTTATGTAAACTATTGTGGACAGTTTGACTTACATGGTGCTTATAAAGTTAGTAAGAAGTCTGGAAAGGGTAGTATGGAATTAATGAAGATATTTTCCAGGTCTGGATATAGTATGTAAAAACAAGACAGAAAAATATGTGTGTTTATTTCCATCACATTCTCTAAATGTTATTTTTTATCCCTCCATCCACTTGTTAGTTCATGCATCCATCCATCCATCCTGTTGCTAGCCCATCCACCCATTCTTAATATATTTATTTTTAAGTCCATCAATCTGTCTATTCATCCATCCATTTGCTAATAGCTGGTCGTAATCCAGCCATACATGTGTTCATAATCCATACATCCCCTTAGAGTTGGAGTCTCTCTTTTTAGGTTCCTTTATCACTTGCAGTATCTTCTAAAATTCACCTGTTGGCACCACTGATCTGAGTTTCACGATGTTCTTCAGGTGAAAAAAACAATTTCTTAGCCGGTGCAACAATAAAAGTTTGGGTTTTGCCTGAGTTTAGCTGTAATAGTTACTCAACCACTGCTTAATGCTTGCCAAGCAGTAAGTTGAAGAGGACGAATTTGTGGAGGGCGCCTAAATGAGTAATAAAGCTGAAGATCTTAAGCGAAGAAAGAAATCACAAACATCATTAAACTGATGAATTATCTGGCCAAAAGGTGGAAAATACAACAAAGACGTTCACACTTAAAAAATAGTTTCAAAATGTACTGAGAACTCACAAATCCGAGTTGGGAAAAGTATAACATTTTGACAAGAAGGAAAGTTATAGGAACTCTGTGAAGGCAGGGGGAAGATGCGAGATTAAATAAGTGCAATGTAGTGTACCTGAAAGGTTTGGAGCCGATCATTGAAGGGCCCCTACAGACTCCAGCATCCCCTTCAGCTTGCCACTCTTGTGTAGCACTTGGATGTCAGTTCCGCCTCCCACACACCTCTCACCAATAAACACCCGTGGGACCTGCATTTTTTTAGCCATCGTGGGAAAAACAAAGACATGTGAACCTCAGAATATGAAACAACTTTTAGCTTCACAATGACTTGCACCTTTGGAAAAATATGTGAAAGAGCCAATAATTCATAATCTCCTACAGTAGCAAATAACACCAAAAGTACAGAATAATACAACTACAAAATCTGTATTCCTCAGCTTTTGTTATACCTGGGGTATAAATGTGACCATTTTTTTTAGATTCAATATAGATAGACAAAAAGTTTACATACACTTAAATTGTGGGAAAACAAACCAGGACACGTGTTTATGATCCTACTGGATTATTGACCCTCCTCAGAAAGGTAAATCTAAGGGTGAAACATGTCAGAAGAATGCAAGACTACTCCTTGATCTGGGTGGAGTCTATTCAGAGTGGAGATCACAGTCTGACTGGAAATACAGCCCTAAACATCTGACCATGATTCACTGAGTTTCATAAGCAGCAGTTTCCCTTTTTCCTGCTCATTCCAAACGCAGGAGGCTTATTTGGTCCCAGTCACTTCCGGCTGTGTCTTTAGAGCATATTTTAGGCCCGAGATTCCCATCATACAGCCTTTTTATAAAGAAGAATCCAGATTTCTCTATATTTACATGTCAAAACACGACCCCACTTTCCTCTTAGATGTGCATAGTAACTTCTTAAAAATGCTTTCAGTTAATGTGTCCATAACTGCCATTATGAGATTGTCAGAGTATTATGTTTATTAGAAGAAAGTTACTATAATGTAAAAACGTATTGTGAATGACAAATTAGTATCAAAGTTTTTTCTCAAAAATTAGCACCTACCAATATGAGCTTTAAAAACGTGGAATTTAAAGAAAATAAAAAAGAACACAAAACAATAGTCTTTCGTAACGATGGGTCTAGTCAAAGAAAAAGTAATTTAAATAACATTTACGGAAGGTTGTAAAGGAAAACTAATAGCATAAGAATGAAGAGCTTAGGAATAATTTACAATAAAATAAAAGTGTGTTCTTTAAAGGATGACAAAGCAGATGAGATTACCGTCCGGGCTCCGGTGATCTCCAGGAAATAGTCCTGGAGGCTGCCCATGTCACTCCGTCCGCTGATATCAATAATCTCCAAATGTCCGGGCTTGAATTGATACTTGGAAAGTATCTCCTGAGCCATGACACAGTAGGAACATGACGGCTTCAGAAAGATCACCACTTTGTCCCCCTTGATCTGAGCCTTCACGAACTGCTGCGCCATTTTAACTCTCTTTGAAAAGCTACGGGAAGATGTTCACACCTATGTTTGAGCATTTAAATAAGGGGGACGCCGAAGGCATGGGCACCACCTTAAAGACGCAGTACTGGTCTACTGCTTTGCTGCAGGAGGGTGCTGACACTCATGGCATCATGCAAAAAAAAAAAATATTAGGTGGAAATACTAATAAAAAGTGGCATTCCGAGACATATCAGCCAGGAAGGTAAAGCTTAGGCACACACGAAGCTTTGACATCGATCCTCAATATAAAAGAAATTGCCAGCAGAGCTGAAAATGTGTTTGTGTGAGAACGGAAACTGTTCACAGCTGTACAAAAGCCTAAAAACTCCGGCCAATTTAGTGAAGATTTGCGTTTTCTCCGTTTTAGGCGTTTGCTTGTGGGCAGAAATAGTCGAAGTTTTAGGTTTCACAACGTCACTTTCCGCGACATAAAATGCTCCGACATCACTTGTGCGACCTGTGTTTACACTGAGAATGCGCTTTTTACTTGTTTTTACTGCTGTAAGTAGAAAGTTTCTCTGTATGGATAGGATTTGGGCGAACTACTGCCCCCTACAGGTTTGGAATGTCTATGAATGTGCTTAATGCACTAATGCGGTAAGGCGTGGACGGAGTTATTTTAAAATTGTTTTTTAAACGAGGTGGTGAGAATATTTGTCTAAAAAACAAAGACACGGCTACGTGTATACATGTTCTCAAAAGCCTTTAATATGTATAAAATTAGCTATGCTGCAAAAACCTGATGCATTTCCCCTCAAGCACCAAAAAAAAAGGTTAAACTAAAATGTTTTTACACACTACATGGTTTTCTGCAAGGATGCCTTATGAATAGAAATTGTAGCCTACATTGTTTTTGCTAAAAAAAAGAAGCTGCAAATGAATATGCTGGTTTGTAAATAATTAAAATCCTCAAAATACAATTAAAATGATTGTATATATTTCAGTGTTTTAAAAAGCCTGACTTGTTCAAACTGAGATTTTAGGAAAATGTTTTAGTTATTAGAAACATGTTCTTCAATCTTAAAATACAAAACAAAAATTAGAATGCACCAAAACCAATATTGCTGCTGATCTTTTATCCATCCCTGGTCTTAATAGCCCGAGCAAATGCTCCTCGAAATGAATTTAATGAAAATTGTACAACTTTTCCATTAAAAAGAGCTGTATAAACATCCCTAAAATATACAGGTAGAAATATTTTAGACTAAAGTAGTTTTAAAAGATCAATTTGTTTAAAATAATAGGAACGGATATTTACAGCACCTTTTGAGAAGCTGACTTTTTCAAAAGCATCTGGCACTATTGAACAATAATGATGCATCTAAATGAATACATCCAAAACCTGCAGGAAAGTCGATCTCAAGGACCAGGGTTGGAGACACTGAAAGGATTAAAAAAAAGCCCACAAACTATAATATTTGATATGAAAGACCTACATGTAGAGTGCAAAAATGTATATATATACAACAGGTTTTGGGAAGAAGACATGTTTTATACTTAGGGATAAATGCGTTAGGATTTCTAAACCTCTTTGTGATCAACAGTGAATTAGAAAATCTCAGTGGATTTAATTTGAAAAATCAGACATGACAAACCTTTAAATCGGATAGCTGACCTTTTTCTTCCATACAAAAAAAAAAAAAAGCGACTGCTTTAAAGATTTTTTAGATAAAGTGTCATCTGCACTGGTTAACTTTGCAAACAACTAGAGCTATTACAGTATGGCTTCAAAACTAGAGATGTCAGCTGGAAATGGAAAGGCAGATGGTTGATTTAAAGGAAGAAAAGCCACAATGATCCATTGATACCCAATTAAGTTCAGAATGTGAGAAAAGCATTTGACATTCAAAAAATGACAGCCAGACATATTTCCACATAAACTAAGTTCCTTTTTATTGAAATGTCTTACATTTTCAAGAGGGCAAGATGACATTTTAGCCCAAATTCACTTAATTCAACACAAATTCTCTTGTTTTGCTTGTGTATTTTTTTATTTCATTTTGCTCATTAAGACTGATCAAACCCCTTTATTACTTGAAGTCACACTATGCCATCTCATGTTGTTCTAACCAGACTCAAGAACATTTCTGATTAGCACAGAAACCCTCGGAATGCTGAGGACGGCGACACAGGTGACGGGACAACAGCGTGAAGATTTCAGGGGGGGACAACAGCATGCTATAAACTCAAGGACTTCACCTTCTCAATAAATTAAATTTATGCTGTGATCCAAATCTGCGTGAGATATAGCGACATCCCCCAAAGATACAAGTTCTGGTATTCTGTCAAAAACAGGAAAGGAGAAACAAGTTAAGAGTTTTTTTTTTTCCTCCACTGATTCTGACAGCAAACCTTAATAGCCAGTCTGCTGCAGAGACCGACTTTAAAAGAAGCATGTCACAATCAAAATTATTTTATCACTTAATATCTATTTTAGGAGGAATTATCTGTAAGTAACTCTTACTAGTCCATATAACTGTAATATCAGATTTTCTGAGGAGGATCACTGCAAAAAGAGTCGAGACCACAAAGATCCTCCTCACATTTCTGAACTTTTTAAACAGGCGACTGATTCTGGAAATCTGTCTGCATTAACGTATCGTTAACTTGTTCTCCTACCAGAACTTTTACTCCATGGAGGTGGTACCGGAAAGGCATTTCATCTTTGGCAAACATTCCAACAAGCTTGTAAACATTTCTTTTCCCTTGTTGAAATAAAAACAGACCAGAAGCCAGCCATTCTATCCAAGAAAACAAATCTGCATCGATGCAGAGGAATTAACAAAACTGAAATCTTTTTAAGCCAACAATTAAATACAAGGAACCCCCCAAGAACAGATGGCTCCTTTGTAGGATGAGGTGGCTTCTTTCAAAAACTGAAACTTACACTGTTTGTCGCTGGATTAATAAGAGGTGGAGGCCATCCTTTCCAGGGCTGAGAAAAAAAACAAAAACGCTATGGGGGGGAGGAATAATCAAGATGTTTTGCATTTCTTCTTCTAGGATCAGGTACTGTCTCTCCAGCCGGGATGATCCTGAGCTCACCAGCTGGTAAAAAGACTATAGCAGCTTTTTTTTTATTTTTTCACGTTTCTAACTTTTTCTCCATGTCATTCACAACCGTACGCTCACACACAACCTAACCAGTCATTCTGGATTCCACATCCCTTCCCATAATCGTGCATTCACACACTCACACACAGACAAAAACACGTTTTCAGGCAGTTCTCGTTCCTTTGCATAGCCTGTGGACCTGACTCCACGTTCCCAAATGTAAAGGCCGTAAGGCATTGTGAATTTTATGTGGTGCAAAGACTACTGAGCCCCCCCACCACACCACCCAGAGGGGTCACAGGATCACAATCCTTTGGTTTCCCCCACCTCACGCCTCTCTTAACAATTATTTACCACCTGTGCACACATTCTGCTGCTTCTCATGAAGCTCACATGATTCCTCCTTACTGCCTCATTTCCTTCCCTTTTCTCTCAGCTGCGGAAGTGGGTTTTCCAGTACAGTTTTCTTTGAAAAGAGTGGAAATGAGGCAGCAGATAAATCTCCACTAAAGGAGAAGCATGGATGTTGCGTGCAAAAATGGCTTCACAAATTCAACACATAAGGCTTGTGGTATACATTTTGTTTCCTTTTTGCATTGCTCAAGAAAAATTAAATATATCTGCTAACTCTTGTTTTCAATACGAGTCTCAAAATAAATACATCTCCCTCTTTTTTCTTAAATACAAGTTAATAGTTTCTCTCTGATGCTCAAAAATACTTTTAGTCTGAACAGAGTCCTTCACAAGTTGCAGCTGAAGATTTCACACATTTCGGTGCACAAGCAGGCTGCTCCTTTCTTCTGATCCAGTGGTATCAATTCCACAGAAACCAAATCATTTGGGGGAAGAAAAAAAAAGATTTTCAATATTGCAGGCCATAACTGAGCCTGTGGAATCAAAGAAAAGAGGGAGGGAATGAAGGATGATAGGAATAGGAAAAGAGAGGAAGATATAGAGGCAGGAAATGAAGAGGTGTTAAATAAATAGGAGCGGGTTGGTCAACCCCACCCTGGTTTGACACTCCGTCCACAATACTGATCAGTGAAGATGATCTGTGCTGGACTCTCAGCACCAGGCCTGGGCTCTGCGCTGGTCAAAATCAGCTATCAGTCGCTTGATGTGGGCCAGCTTGTTGTGCAGGTATTCACAGCGCTGTTTCTCTTCATGGTAGTTGGGGTTGTGCTGTAAAAAACACAAATCCACAATATCAGACTCAACTTCCATCCCTGCACACATGTGGAGCGCCTAAGGTTTAGGCAGCCTGAGGCCAAGTGAAATTTAACTAATTTATGAAAGAAATGTACATTCAGTCCCTGTAACACTGATGAAGAGAAAAGAAAATATATTGCAATAGATATCGTTATCGCACACGCTTTAGATTATATCGCAATATAGATTTGAGGACATATCGCCCAGCCCAAATTCATACCCAACTTCTATGCATTTTATGTGATCAATAAACACAAAGGAGTATTACAGATACTCCTGTATCAAACCTTTGTACAAACCAACATCAGAAAATGTGGAATCAACCTTTCACATCTACAGACTGAGATTCTGCCCATACTTTTTTACAACATAACCTGTCAGATTGGATAAAGAGTATCTGAACAATTCATTTCAAATCTTGCCACAAATTTCTCCTCTATGTCTGGACTTTAACTAGTCCATTCTAGCACATTTATACAGTTTGAGCCACACATTCTATTGCAACACCTCTAATTATGACACTAATGCTATTCACTAATTAGGGGCAACGGATTGAGCCGATTATATTTGGGGTATCATAATGTAAACAAATCTACACCCCACTTTTCAGATTTGTAAAAGATTTTTAAACCACATCTAATTTTTAATCCACTTTAGTTGCGTGTTCGTTTGTGTTGGTAGATCACATAAAATCCTAAAGAAAAAAAACAAATTAAAGTCTATAGTTCCAGGATATGAATGCGGATGTAAGGCACTGCTATTATAGGTTTATTGATGAGCATCAGGAGGTAGGGACCCAGAGGTTGAGGAAATTTCAGGAGAGATTTGTATTTTTGTTTTGTTTAAATTTACAGCAGAGGTTCAGTCCTCAAGAGCTATTACCCTGTAACATCTGGATGCATATCCTCTCCGTCACATCTAAATAAAAAGCCTGAATTCCCTCATCAGGATGTTATTCACCTCTGAAGAGGCCTGGTAATGAGCCATTCATGTGGTGTGTTAGAAGATGGATGCATCTGAAAGTTGTAGGATCGTAGCTCTCATGTACAGCACTTTGAACTGCCTTGTTGCTGAAATGTGCTGTACAAATAAACTTGACTAAGTCTGGAGCTGCTTTCCCTCGATTTACAGCTTGAGAATTAAGGATTGGTTTTAAGAGAAAACCATTATACTAGATTACTAAAGTAAAATGGATTGTGGCACATGGTTAACATCACATGAAGCACCACCTATCATGATCCCCACAGCAACCTAAAATCAGATGGACACAGTCAGGGCAATCTTATCTACTCACTTGTTTCATCTTTTTGTACTCCTTCAAGACCGCCTCTTGCACTTTCTGTTAAGAAAAATAATTTCATGTCAGCAAAACTTCAATTTACCTCAACTGTGTAGAAATTCAAGCCAATTTCTTTCACTTGTGACTTAACATATTTAACAAGGGGCTGCAGATGTGGCTGAATCAAAGCAACAAATGTTTAAATAAAATCAAGCGCTTGTTTCATGGAATCATTTCGTTTGCCCAAACTGAATGAGTTCAGACAGAAACTAATGTGAATCCTTACTATGAGACAACAGCAGCCAGACCGACAAGAACACTGTCCAAGAAAAAGTCAAAACATCAAGCTACAGTATGGAACTTTCTCTTCCTTATAGATCTTAGGCTCATTAGGAAATATCATGTTGTTGGTAAGAAGGTGCTGCTCAAAGATGGAAGTTTGTTTCAGTATAACCTGGTACTCCTTAGTGCCAGGAACCAGCTTCCGACACTGAGCATCGAGCTGAGTGAAGCGCCTGGTGATGCTCTCTACGCGGGCGTGCAGCTGACGATATTCGTCATATTCTGCGTTGAAGTCGTCTTTGTAGCTTTGTCTCTGGTCGACAGATGCCAGCGGGACGTATTTCCTGTAATGGTAAGCAGAAAGCCTTCCTTCAGTGCACCTTTCCAAACAGCCAGGACTTTTACAGATGCATCCAGAAAGCTTCGCAACTGTGGAGCTTCTCTGTTTTCTAACATGGAGAAGAAGAAAAAATCCCTAAAGTCATTGTAAACGATGTGAAGAATACAGAACAGTGCACCACGGTCCTTCTAGATGAGTTTAAATAAAGCTCTTTTCTTTATTGGTCACAAATTCAAAACAAAAACTCACACTACATAGTCGGGTTTCTCAGTTTTGGGAGAAGATTCAGAGGACTGGACTAGTTTCTCTTTGACTGCAAAGACAAAAAGGAAAAACAGAATAGTGTCAGTACTGATCTGGTAACCCCTGTAACATGACGAATGCTCACTAATCAAAAAAACAAACTGGGTAATAGTACAGTTTATAGGAAAGCCAATATTTGAATTTATGGTTATATTAAAAAAATAATACTAATATGGCCAAAAATGCATTATTAAAAAAGGCTCAACTCCAAACTATAATGGAAAAAGGGAAAATTCTAATACCATCCTTTCTAACTTTTTGCTGAGCAAAAATGTGTGTTTAATATTTCTGAACATGTCTAGTGAAAGTAAACCTTAGGACAGTGATTCACTACAGGAAATATTTCCTCACAAGGTTTGCTGACGGGAATTCTGATCAACACCTGGTAAGTCGCATACTAATGGGTCGGTTATACATTTAATTTACATCAAGCGCAGTTCTTTTTCTTTAATTTAAAATCCTTTCGAATTGCCCCATGAAAAGTGAAGAAATGAAAACAAAATGAAAACTCATCTGTCCCCTAATTAGCCCACAGAGGGCCGAAGAACTCCAAAAACAGGAAATGGCAGTTGAATTTCTTTGACAAAAACACTTTACATAATTGGGCATTAGGGACTTTTTGGAGAACAACTCTGA
Source organism: Valencia hispanica (assembly GCA_963556495.2). Classification (NCBI taxonomy): domain Eukaryota; kingdom Metazoa; phylum Chordata; class Actinopteri; order Cyprinodontiformes; family Valenciidae; genus Valencia; species Valencia hispanica. The sequence goes on from OY747708.1 coordinate 26,498,533, forward strand.
ATTATGTCCAGACTTCCTGCGCAGCTCCTGATCATGGTGGATTATTCCTCTATGGTCAAAATCCCCTGGCAGTGAGGTCAGATAAAAACCAGCATCTTCTGAAGAAGAAATATAATTTATATTTTAAAGAATAAATAATAATAATTTGCAATTCCAGTCCCTGATCCAGTTTTTATAGTTTGAAAACTATAGAAAAAGAAACCTACTTAAAGCCAGCAGTAAAACAAGTATGAAGGAAAAAATATGCTTCAATTATAATAGAAGCATCCAAAAAATACATAAAAAGCTGACCAAGGTGAGCAGTGCAAAGTTATGTACTTCAGCCATATCTTTTAAAACTGGAATGTAAATGCTCTTAAGTCAGTCAGCTGTTTTGTTGCTGTACTGTCCTCTAAATGAGAAAGAATTGTCCAAATGATTATTAGCACCTTACTGAATAACAGTCTGTTTAAAGCTCTTGTTATAACTCCTGCTTTGCTGGGTTTTAAAACCATTTGACCACCTCTTGGACAAGACCGTTAAGGAGATGTAAAAGTCAGTTTAAAGTAAAGTAGTTGTGTAAACCTGTCAAAAGTTTAGAGGATTATACTTTTCTGGATTTTACAATGGTACCACTTAGTGTATTTTAGTAAAATTGTTACTTGGACTAAATAACTGAATAATAAAAAAACAAATGTACACAATTAAAAATTAGTCGTTAAATGTTCAAACATTTTACTTCAAAACACTGAAACTAGAGAAAACGTGGCCAATTTTCACTTTGTCTCAAGTTTGACATTATTGAAACAAATCTTTCTCTCATCAGTGAAAGCACCAAAACCAAAGTGCTACCAAGTTGCTAAAATAAACACTCCCCCCCCATGCTAACCGTATATTCAGGAAGAAAACTAAACTGTTTTCAGTGTCAGTGGGGTGATTAATAAGGTATTTTAAAAGCAATATCTATTTTCTATGACAGAGGGATGCAGGCTGTGAGAGACAAAGACCATCAAGAGACAATAAGGCTGAACATATTACGACAAGGTTGCTCTGTTTTATCATTTCAAGCTTTCAAGAACTGCTCTTAATATGAATCACACCATTTACTCAGTATATTACATAGAGCTGGGTATCGATTCAAATTTCAAGAATCGATTTGATTCCGATTCTCAAGAGTTAGAATTGATTATCATGATCCGATCCAATCTGTTCCAGTTTGATATCGATATGGGTGAGTGCTATTAAAAATGTTTTTTTTGAGCCGTTACCATATTTACATGACTGTAATTCAATGACGGAACACTGGGTGGGGTTACAGTTCACCAGGGGAAACAAAATTAATCTTTTCAGGCTTTAAAATGCCAGTCTGTACTTTTCCCTCCTATTTTAGCTGTAAAAAGGGTAAACAATGTTAAACGATTAAATCAATTTTTGGACGTACAAAAGTATGAAGAATCGATTCAGAATCAGAGAACTGATTTTTTTTCAACATAGCACTAATATTATATTTACTCTCTGCTTAATTGTTAAACTGTGCAAACAATCTGTTTGGTGTCATACCTTGATGTTTGCAAGAATTTTTCTCAACATTTTCCTGGATGGCTTCCTCAGCGCCACGCCTCTTTTTGACTGTATGACTCTCCTCAGCCTGCGCTGCCACAACAGGAGGAGTACTGCAGACTCCGTCCGTTTGTTTCCCTTTGTTGTTCTCGCGATCCTTGTCTTTGTGCTTCTTGGATTTCTTCTTGAATTTCTTACTTGTATTGTTGGACAAAGGAGGGCTGGTGATAACAGTCGAGGTAACTGTGAGAGAGGTGCAGGGGGGCGGGCTGGGAGAGGCGGCTGCTCTGGGGACAGGATGCAAACAGCGGTCCTGCAGGGAGCGGGAGAAAGGGCTCGGTGAGGGGTCTCTGCAGGAAGAACTCTGGTCCATGGGCAGGTCCTGAGTGCCACAGCCTTCTGGGGTGCTGGGGGAGTTAGAGTTGGAGGCTGGGCTGAGCTGCTGATGTGAGGGTGCTGGTGGGTGGGATGATATTGGGAGATGGCTGGGAGGCCCTGAGGTTACGTTGGGGGGCAGGGACGAGTGTTTGGAGCCAGGGCTGCTCTCCTCCTCGCGGTGGTCAGAGGAAGATGCAGCTGGCCCTCGACTGCTGAGGTGAGAGATGCGGGCTTTCTTGGGAGCCAAAGGATCGATGAAGTCGAAGTCTGGCTGGCGCTTCTGCAAGAGCACACCAAAAATAAATGACACTAAAATCTGTATCTCTGTGGGAGTGCTTTTTTTACCCCTTCAAGATGCACTTTTTTTTTTTTTTTTACCTGTGGGGATGAAGGGAAACCGTCTTTAGATGAACTGTTTGATGAGACTCTCTCAGTAGAGAGACCTAATTTGCTATTAGGAACAAATAAAATACATCAGTGTGGAGCAGTATTTACAGATTATATTAGCACCATTAAAAGAAACTTACTAACTTAAGCGATTGGAAGAAACACATAAAAATGGAAGGTTTCAACTTTCATCTTTTGTTGTAATTTACTGACTTAACCAATATTAGAAACAAACTTACAAATATTAGAAACTACTATAATATAAAAATAGTCAAATTGTATAATAACTGTAATAAATTGCCTGTAGGGATGGGTACCGAACCCCGGTATTAAATTGGCCCCGGGGCTGATTCTGACCGTCCACCCGGACCGATAAGCTTCAGCCTTATCGGTCCTCTTAACGGTAAAATTAAGGTCGTATCCATGTTTTGCGGGACAAATAAACACAAGCAAAACACTATATTGCAGCCCACTCCTCCTTAACAAGCACACACACTGCGGGGACGGAGTCGCCATTCCGTCATAGCAGCGTGTGTGATGGCAGAGCGAACGAAAAGATCCAAAATTTGGCTTCATTTTACGAAATGCCGGCAATGCACGCTGTCACATATGTAGCCTAATAAAAGCTTTGCTTGCAAAGGCGGGAACACAAGTAATTTGACCAAACACCTTGCCAAAACACACCAACTACAAACCGAAAGATGCACGGTGTTTGACCGCCTGAGTGCTGCAGCATCAACAACCCCTGAATCAGATACAACAGGTATGTATGTTTGTATGCAAAGCATCACGTGAAGCATGGACATAAGTTTGCCATTTCATTCTTACAATTAATAAATGCTGGATATTTTTGAACAACAGCTTCCTTCTTATCCAAGTTACTTTTTTTTTTAACTACAGTTCATTATTTGTGTTTTTCCCCTTTTGTTTTAGTCTTTCAAAAAAAAAAAAAAAAGTACCGATAAGGATACCGATAAAGTACCGCATCGATAAGGAGTATCATTAAGAGTAGTAGTATCGATAAATCCTTAACGATACCCATCCCTAATTGCCTGTGTCAAACATCATGGATATTGTGAAGTTTATACCCAGTGTGCTCATTACTTTGAATCTTACCAAAAAGTCAATATAATGCTATTAGGCGGTGCTTGAGTTATGTTATGCCCCGACTGCAGTATGCATGCTTTAATGACATGTGAAGCTGTGTTTCTCTTCAGCAGCTTATACATATAAATAAAATTACAAATTCTGGAATATTGTTTCTAAAACAAAAGAGAACAAAGGATAACAGGTTAGTCCAGTACCGAGCTAGAATCCGGTCAACTTGAATCTTCTCATCCTCAGAGTAGCCAGGCCAGTCTCGCTGAACATCGCGATATATAAACTCCTTCAGCGAGTATGTGTTGTCTTTGGGATTCAGGTTTGCCACCTGTTGAACAAAGACACATTGAGCAAGTTTCAAAGTTCAACTTCAGGAGCATGAGTACTTTTCTTACATGTATTGAAACTTCAGATTTCCTGCACAGGCCATCTGTGCATGCAAATTATGTGCAACAATTTAGTAATTGGTTTCTCATCAATGGAGACTTTTTACAGACGACAGAACTTCCTCAGGCAAATCTGTAAGCTTTAATCATATGTTGAATAAGAGTAAAGAGGATCGCTTGGATTAGCCTAGACTCAAACGCCTTATGAAACTTGCACAGAGGGCTTTGTATCTCTATATTAGCCAACTGTTGCACTGGATTTTCTGTGTTGCCTAGGATGTGACTTGGGTTGAATGTAACTTTAATAATCTGAAAAAGGTAATTGGGTAAAGTAAAAAAAAAAAAAAAAAAAAAAAAAGGAGAAAAGTCTGATTACTTGTTGCAAGGTGGTCCCCAGTGAGTTTCGGTCCTTCTGGTTGATACCGTCCCGCTGCAAACGGCCGAGCACTTCCAGCTTCTTGTATGGTTTAAGCGCCAGTAGGTGAATGATGCGGTCCCGGAGGGCTCTCTGAGATACAGGGTTATTGGAAAGGCACTTGCGTATAGTGTTGGCTGGGTTGATGGGTGTCGAGCGCTTGCGCTCTGGAACTACATCTGGGGCCGATAATGCTGGCTTACGAGTGTGCACCTGCTTTCCTAAACACAAAAGGTAAAGACGACGTTAAACATTTTCTCTACAGGGAGTTTAATCTGCATACTTTATTCTGAGAATGGGTTTAGTTATATATATATATATATATATATATATATAGAAAACCTGCTCATTCAAAACAAAGCATTATCTACATAGATATAACCCACCACTTGCCATTAAAAATTATTGTCAATGCATGACAGAAAAATGGCCATTAGATTCAACACTGCATTCTTTAAAATACTAGTTATGATATAAATGGAGAAATTGGGTGGAAGCAAAGAATAACCCGATATATAATCAAAGTAAATAAAGACAGAATGCATAGGGCAACACAAAATTGGATGTTTTAAAAACACACTACACATGTAATCCTTGATAACTAAAAGATGGTGTTTAGATGACTGTTAGGTGCTCTGGATTTCTGGGCCATCTGTTTTACAGAGACAGCACGTTCTCATGCTTCATGATGCTTGTTATGAAATTCTAAAGCTCTTTAAGAGATTAAGGTTAGTGAAGGAGAAGAGAAAGGAAACCTTCTTTTCCCAGGCAAGATGCAATGTGAGATGACCCCCACTTTATCTAGCATGTTTAAATCATTTCCACACACAAATGCCAAGCATTCATAATTTGACTGTTCATTACAGGAAGCCAATTACTAAAGATAAAACCAGAAGTCTCAAATTTGAACTTAAATGACTAATAAAATTATAAAAGGCCTTTTTTGGAGCCACCAGTCAACCAGCTGCTGAAAGTTTCAGACCCACCGCTTTTCTATGCAACTCCTCTCGTTTCCCAGTTTCTGTTTGAATCAGTTTCTGTCTAAACTTGTTTATGTAAATGAATCCCTACATTTAGGCCACAGAGGACATATTACACACATTTAAAAAAAAAAAAAAGGTCTTCTTCTGCAAAACCTTAGTAACCCCTGCATCTATGTCTGCTATAAATGTTTGGCACAAAAACAAACAGAGTCTTTTAACTACGAAAATTTTGAAATTTAAACCCACCACTTTAGCCTGCCCATGCAGAAAAGAACTTTAAGGACAAGTACAGTATATTAAAGTATCTCACAAATTATTTGTTATATCATTTAAGACATTTAACCCATGTACATTAAAAAAATACAAGTATTAAATGGTGATTTCCTTTATTTAGGGGAAAAAGCTTCTCAAGTCAGCCTCGTTCTTTGTGAAAAAGTAATTGCTCCCTAAATCTAATAAATAGTTGTGCCACCCTAGTCTTTTACTGTAAAAAGGAGGAGCTTGGCCCCACTCCAAATTTTTTTTTATTTTTTAATTTCCATTTAAGCAAGAAGCAAATCTGGCCTTTAGTTTCTTTTTTTACACCAAACACCTGTAAATGCTCATATAAAGTTTTGTACATAGTGGCACAATGTGAAAAATTGCACACAACTGCAGAGGATTATATACTTCTCTGCTCTATGATTCATAACATAGGCCAGCAAACTTTGGGTTATTCCTCTGTCCAATAATACCATAGACAGGCGCATTTATGAGATGTCAACGGACATATAGTGACTTTGTAGAGATCTGCACAGATAAAGCAAACACTAAGGCTGGGAAACTAGGAGGGCTGCAGGCATTCATGAAGCACGTCTCCCCCAATATTGCAGAGCTGCATTATACACGCGACACACTGGTGTCTAAACAGCTGAGTCCAGAGCTGAATGATGTAATGATTGGTGTCTTTGACACAGTCAACTACATCAAAACACAACCTGTCAAAGCCAAGATTTTTGCCGTATTGCGCGAGAAAATGGGCTCAGACAGACAGCCGTTCTGTTTCACAGCGATATCCGTTTTTAATTAAACTTTCATACAGTGGCAAATTTCTGAACGCAATGATCAATGAACCAAATTTAGTGACGCAGGGCACAAAAACACACCTCCACCTGACAGATAAAGTGACATCACAGCAGGCTCACATCGGTTACTGAGAAACTGATGATTGAAGACCTCAGTTTTGCAAAACAACCTTTATAAGAGTTTTTTCTTCCTCTCAGAGTTCTTTATGTTTTAAACCAATTATGCACAGACAGACATTAAAAATGTATTGAAAGCAATGTTAGATATTGCCACACAGTAAAAAAAAAAAAAAAAAACTATTACACTAGGGTTTGGGTGTGAACATTTTCCTATAAACCAAAGGGGGCCCAGCAGAAATAGTTCAGGAACCACTGGACTAGACTAATCTAGAACCCTTATTTATTTATTTTGGTTACTCTTGCTGGTGTGCTTCAGAAAATTGTCCTGCTGCATAACCCAAGTGTTCTTGAGCCTTTCTGCCCTTTTTGGACAGCAAAAAGAGACTTTCTGATGAAGGCCATTTATACCAACTTGTTTCCGACAGTTGAATCAATAACACAGACTTTAAATGTTGCTCTGGGATGTTTTGTGATATCCTAAATGAGTTGAAGCACTGTTGGGAGTGATTTTGGTAGACCGGCCACTCCTGTGACGGTTTCACTGGTGTTTCAAGTCTTCTGTTTTTTGGATAATTGAGTAACTATAGTTTGGTGGAGATACAAACCTTGGAAATGGCTTTGTAACCCTTCCTGATTGATAAGAGTTCACTGATTTTGTTTCTCATTCATTTGTGAGTTTCTTTACACTGGCGCATTTCAGAACTTCAGGTTAATTTGACTGGAACTTCCCGATATGCATGTGTCTCCACTACATCGGGCCAGGCCGACAGGACCGTTTTCGGAGGCCTTTCAGGAACCAACAAAGTACCAGTCTAGGGGTACACCTGATCGAGTTGCTTAGCGGGAGCTGTGGTTGAGTCGAGCTCATTGGTTGTAATTCAGAGGGAAATGAGCAGACGTCACAGAGAGAAGAGTTGCTGGTGAAGCAGTTTATAACAATTAACAACACTCTGCTATTTCTGCTGCTTTAGGCGCCTTTTTGGGCTGATCAGTGGCGCTACGCGCTGCAGAGAGTCGTGATATGCAGATGTCTTTAGCTGATTCCTTAAAGGGCCGATTGTGTATGGAGACACTGAGAGGAGCAGGCCAACAGATTAACCAGTCAGAAAAAGATCTGGTTAAATTACCCTGAAGTTCCGACAGTGGAAACGCGCCTCATGTTGCCAGCCAGGTCCAGTTTGAGTAATTATCTGATCCTATAGGCAGTAACCAAGCCTAGGTGCAGTAAAGCTGATGTCAGTTTTCCTAAAAAATGGGGTTATTCAAAACTACACTGTGCTTTTACAAAGTTTATATTTGTTTGATATTAAAATTTGTCTTAAAAACAAACATTTAAATGGCAAAAAAACAACAACTTACGTTTCAATCTTTAAGAGGTTATGCACTTTTTAAGAACTCTGATTTTCTTCCTAATACTTCATATTTAGAGACAATAATTCAACATTCATACCAATTTTGCAAAGACCGTTAGCGAGACAAACACCTGAGTCATTGGCTGTCTTGGTGAGAAATCATAAAGATCTCAGTTATAGAAGATGAATTTTATTTTTTATTATTATTTTCCTCTTGTGTCCATCTTAACTTTTTTTTTAGACTATGTCTGTTAATAAAGTTTGATGATGATATAATTATACTTATTTTCAAAACGTAACCCCACTTTTTCGTTCATATTGTAAACTAAGAAATAAATGCATCACAAAAAAAAGTCATTTTAAATGAAGAATAATAAACTAGAAAAAGTGGGGGTACAATATTAACTGGATATGATTTCTGTTTAAATTAAGAAAGTGCCAGAGACTAGGCTAAACGGGTCCAAAGCAAATAACAGAAAAAAGAAAGAATCACAGGGAAACAAGACTGGGTTGGGTCCCTTACCTCGGTACTGCCCCCCAGGCTTGATGACTTTGGTCCCTCGTTCACGCGTGTCCTCCACGGCCTGGGTCATACGTTCCCGGGTCAGCTGGTAAGAGTCATTGGTGGCGCACACTGTGACCTTGTCCTGAACGGTTGCCAACAATGCCAGGTGTGAGGCCCCTGAGCTGGAGACAAAGATGCAGCGTGAGAGAGAAATGGGAGGCAGAGAGGGATTACCTTCCAGCAACGTGTAGTAAGACAGCAACAGTTGATTCAGCTGAACAGTGATTACCTCGACACATACTGGTGGATGCACTCAAAGCTTCCCTGAGGGTTGTCCTTGCCCACATTAGACAAGTAGAAATCAAAATTGTGGAAGTTGTCCGAGGAGTCGGTCTTGGGAATCTTAATGTGCTGTAAAATAATTAGCATAGATAATAAATACAACTTCTCTATTCATTTTAAAAGCCAAAAGGCAATAAGTGGGCACAAAAAAAGGGGGCTGCATAAATGAATAATATTGACTTTTTTACCTAAGGTCGATTGAAAAGTTTGTAATGGAGAGACGTTTTCATTGTAAAGTCAACAGAGGAACTAATGAGTATCATCTCTTTAGCTCAGTGACTTTATCAACACTGGAATAAGTCAATGGTTTTCAAAACATTCATATTTAAGTAGTGCTGCATTCACAAGTACAGGACCTCCCGTCCTTCAGTACAGCTTGTTTTCCTTGTCACTGTCCCAAAAAACAAAACAAACAAAAAACAAAGAAAAACACACTGGTCTCCAAAGACAAGTCAGGCAGTCAAAAGATTGTTTACATCTCTGCAAAAGTCTGATAATGACATGTTTGATATAATTGGATGTCTTGTTTAAAAGGACATGGTGGAAAAAGCAATGCACTTTTACCAAGGCATTAAAGTCTGAAACATTAAGATTTCGTGTATTTTAAGCCTCACACTATATTATTTTAAAACAAATCATGTAAAAAATAATAATAATAATAATTACCCCTTGGAGTCCCTTGAATTGTACTGTTGGCCGTAAGGATGGTACATTCTGAAAAGGAAGGGAAAGAACTCAGTTAAATCTGTTCACAATTAGTGACACAGGACAAAAACACACAGTCAACATAACTATAAATGTACAAATCCAGCGACATAAAATCCTAATTCAATGTGACTTGTCAAAATTAAGCCTGTGATCAAAATCAGGTCAATTCTCTCTGGATTACTCTTGATTAGTGATCAGCAGTAGCCTGGGAAGTCACCTTAAATATAAAAATATATAGTGGACCACGACCCATAGACAAACTCAGTCCTAGGGGCAAAATCTACGGTTATCTTTCAAACTGTCTCTGCATGCAATCGGACAATGCTAGTATCAATCAGAGCAACGAACAACGTGACATATTCGTAGCGACGGAAATCAGTCAACGGGTCAGACCGCCATACATCGATAAAGAAGAAGAAGAAAGGGGCAGTCATGGCGTCCAACAACAACATAGACTTCTGTCATTTCTGTCAGAAAAACATGAGAATATTTGGTGTACTGACATACCATTCCTGATCCGCCGCCATCTTTGTTGTTTTGCTCCGTTGCAGCTGCCATAATGGTGCTAAGCTTGCCCAACGTCTCTCTACAAACAGAGCACTGGGATTGGCTTGGCCTTCACTTAGCCGAGCCAATGGTAGACCTGCTGAGGCTACAATGGAGCACGGCTAGACCAACCTGCAGGGCAAAATCTTTGCTACGGTTTGTCTAGATTTCTAGGCTAGATCAGCAGGTCAAACACAGAAATTTCCTGGTTTTATTTATATCTATCCCCAATTCAGTAAATGTATCAAAACAAACTTTTGAACTTTTTAAACACATCAAGCAAAAACATTTGCTATTGATTCAAAACTACCACTTCCATCAAAAGACCCACTTATGCTATAGAAAAAAAGACAGCGAGACCACAAAGACAAAGTGATCAGTGCATCTCTAACTTGAGAATGTATTTAAAAAGATTCATCTGAACCCAAAGTACATTAAAGGGATAGCTCAGAATATTTTAAAATTTATGTAGAGAACATAATTTATTGGTGTCCTAATTTAGCATGAATCCAGATTAGCTGGTTCAATAAGGCTGAAGCTAACGGCTAGTCCGATTGGGGCCAAGACTGAAGCGCATTTCTGCTCCCTTAAAACGACTCCAACCTCAGGAGAAATGTATATTTATTTTGTGTTGTTCACTTTTGAAAGCGGACCCAATCGGCTTGACAACATCATGCAGTCGCTTGTTAGGGGGCGCCATCACAAGAAGCTGCCTAGTATGAGAAGCAGGTGAGGAAGAGAGCTTGCTCTGTAGACATAAGATGAATGCAGCTGTAGCTACACAGACCAAGATATTACAAGGACATAGACGTTTTCAGTTAACATATCTCTCAGTAAATCATATCTCACTTCCTCTCTTTGGTTTGTCTTGCCAGATAGAGTTTTTTTTCACACCAGGTTCCTTGATATGGTTTGTTTGTGTAGATGTGAACGCAGAACCACTTGGGTAAAACAGCGGTGCGCAGACCGTTTGGAGGACAGCTCCAAACAAACTCTTGTTTATGGTGCGAATGTGATCCAACACAGCCAGCAGGTTTACGCCGCAAGCTTGAGCCGAACGCCTTCCTGTAAAGAGGTTTGCGCTGCATTTTGGTATGTGGTAAAGCAAACAAACTAACAAAGGTTGCACATTTTTTTCCGTAGCGCATAAAGCCCAATACAATTTCCAAGACTTGTTCTCACAATCATTCGGCATACTTCTCAGATAATTTGCGTGAAATAGTACGCTGAAAAATACTAACAAGCGGATGAATTCTCGATCTTTTCCGACAAGTAGCGGCAAGTTTTGGTTCACTTGAAGTTCTCTCTGTGTGAAAAGAAAGCGAACCACCGGAAAAAGGTACAAGTTAAACTCGTCAGCTGATTCGGACCAAACTAAATGTCCTAAAGTAACCCCACCAGGGTTTACTTGCAACTGAACTGTTTTCAGGCGGACCAGAGTTTGTGAGATTTCACACCCGACCAACCTAAGCAGACTATCTGGAGAAAATGAACTGTAGTCCATTTAAAATAGACTAAAAAGCTCTGATAGCAAGTGAAAGTGCCCCAAATGAAGATGGCAAGGCAATAATCTACTTCAGGCAAGATATTATATTAACCACTTATAGGCTTTTAACAATATTTCGCCTCAGAAATCGTGACCCATTTCCTTTAATACAGAAACTGAAGCCTTTATTCATTGAGGAGGAGGAATATGTTTTATGTAGCAGGAAGTAAACACAGTGTCACTACAGCCACAAACAGCTTTACTATATTTCATATAAAAACATGTTGGCTCTGAACCACTTTATTTAATGCAAAGCAGAAAACACCAACAGAAGGATCACTGTTATTAATTGAGCAAATTAAGATTAGTTAATTACTTCGTTTCTTTTACACGGGTAGGATAAATATAGATAAAGGTGCTGTTTGAAGATTTCACATGGAACACTATGACAATATATAAATAAAACCTGCATTGTTTTAGATTTTAGAGCTGCAACACGGTGCACCAGGTATACATGCGTATCAGTGTCTACGTTAAATAAAGCTGTAAGCCACAAATCTGCAGTGGCTGCAGCAGATAATAGGTTAGAACATGAAAGCACAAAACTCAGTTTCTTCACAAAGCCTTATCACACAAAAAAAATAGTTGGCTAGACTCTACAAACATTGCAATCAACTAGCTGGAGCGTAATAGGGTGCATTTTATCAACAACGACCCCCCATTTAATGGTAAACATCAGACGTGCTTATAAACTTATACAGTGAAGGAGCTATTGTGGTTTTGATAAAATACTTGTTTACGATTGAGTGAATTGTGTCATACTTGTGAAGGCTAAGCTAGTCCAAGTCACAGACTCCCTCCCCCACTCGCTCTCACAGTTCTGATCACATTTCACATCGCCACAGAACGACAAAGATAGCCAGCTTCCATAGTTCTATGACTGGTTCAACAACGGCACACATTACTGGGAGGGAGAGAAACAAAAAGCAGGCAGTTTTTGGCTGCTCAGTCAGCAAGAGATGGCAGGCTTCCCTTCAGCAGACTGAACTCACTAACACAACCAACGGACCCTTACAAAAGAATTTTTGACTGTGATAATTCAGTCGGCCCAACATTTATAAACCCAGTTTTTTTTTTGTTAAAGAAAAAGAGATAGCGTTACAGTTCAATTACTGATGCAGACTCTTAATGCATGTGGCATCATGAAAAACTGTTTTCTTTAATTTAGGCCAAAAATCAGCATGTTAACATCAATCATAGATAAGAGAAAGGCTTGACAATTACAAATGAGCACTGATCTAACATCATATCTGCATCAATTGCTTGGTACTAATAGTTTTAGATGTTCTCGAGCAAAGTGTTCAAATATGCCTCTTGCACTGCAGATGTATGTGCACAATAATGTCCTTTTGTAAAAGGCAACCCCACATGTCTAACTGGCACTTTGATGCACTGGTATGAAATAAATGGCCAGGGACATAGGCTAGGCTTAAATGCATTAATAGGAATAATCTTTAATAATCCCTTCATATTCTGGTCGATTCAAAAGGACTATCTTTAATCAAAGAACATGCAGCATATTTTTTTCTATTTTATGTTACAGTTTGGAAATCAAAGAAAAATCTGAAATTAGGATCAGCCAGGAAAACCCTGATCGACACATCTAAAAACACACAACAGATCTCTGAGCACAAACATCCTGCTCTAAACTGTAGTTTATCAGCATGAAGTGAAATAGACAGAGTCCTGACATTATGCAACCGTTTAGTTGTTGGCAGCTTGACAGAAGTTAAGGCTAGATAAATTGGCTTCAGGCATCTGCAACTCAAGCCTGCAAAGGTTTCTTCAGGTTAGTTTACCTGCAGTGATCTCAACGATGTTACATCACCTGAACGCTTCAAGATTACAAAAGATAAATATAATATTTATAATCTTCTGCATTTAATCAGGTTCCAGGGTAAATCATCTGGTTGCGATGAAACAGTAAATATGTCAATGCCATATATAGATACATACACACACTTATTAAAATAAACTGAGAGAGCCAAATAAATAATATGTAATTTTCCAATAACTACATACATGACTGGTGTCACACATTCACTAACGCTTACTATGACTGGTAAAAGAAAAAGAAAACTTAAAAATGATAAAACATTTGTCCCATTGAAATTGCCTGTACGCTATTCTCTAGCAACAATTAATATTACTTGACTGCCACTTTGTTTATTAGGTTAAACAGATCTAAAAAGCTAAGTCTGGCAGAATGTGTATCCCTACCAGGCTGCGGTGTTGGGTTTTCCAGCTAGCTGAAACATATGGTAACCTGACCAACCACTCTAAACGCCTACAACGCTAAATAAAAGTTCAATTTGAAGGGGGGTTCATGTAAACAATTACAACGTGCCCCTGACAGTTACAACCTACAGGAATTAATGTTCAATTTGGTTAAAATGTGTATTTATAATTTTTTTTATTTTTATGAAATGGTACTAACTTACCATATTAAAACTGTATATTTCCTAATTTGGTAACCGAGTTAGGTCGGTTGAGTGGAGAGGTTCTAGGTTCTAGGTTAACAGCTCTAGGTTATAACCAGCAAAGCAGGAATGTGACTAAAGTAGAGCTAACGCTAATCAGAGTGTCAATAACTTACCGAAGACGATTTATAGATTATTAAATGCGTGTCAGCTCACAAAACCAGACCAGAACAAAAGATATGGCTTTCGTTTATTAATATCATCTGATAAACCGGTTGACACAAAACTAATTTAATCAAAAATAGAAGCAGAAAGTCGCCCTGTCAACACTTTAGCTAACCGCCTAGCTTTAGCTGTGCGTGGCAGTTTGGAGAAGCGGCTTCAGACCTGCCATATTTACAGCAATTAATGTCTTCTTTAACTCACCGCACTGCTTTGGTAGTTTTCTATCGCTCTCAACGCCGTCTCGGTCAACTTGACGTGCAGTACGGAGACTCTTTCGGCGCCCTGTTGGCCACAATTTAATCCGTACCTCCCATCCTCGGAGAGAGCCGCCATCTTTACCAGCCCTCCACCATAGTCCCTCTGAAGCCGAAGCATTTAGCAGCCCAGGCTCCCTGAGCGCACTCTGCTCCTGGGAGGGATTACACCGCTGCCACAGGGCTGAAGTTGGATTGGTCTTCGTGTTTCTCTCTTTCTAAAGTGTTTCATGTTTTACTGCGAATAAAGAGAGCATTGTGTTAATTAAATATTTTAGTTAACATGTACTTTTTTTTGGAAGGGGTATTTTGAAAGGGCATTTTTTGGGTCCTTTTTCATCCCTTTTTGGAACACTTCTTCTAGCTTTTAGTTCCTCTTTCTCTGTACACACAGATCTACTTCTAAGTTATGCTGACATGGTGGAACTAATTATAACCTTCTGAAAATGTCAGAATTAACTTCTAGGACAATACTATGGCAATAATTCATCTATTTCACCCCAGGTTTGGCATACATTTTAATCATGGTAATCAATTTATGTACTGCAGAGCAGACGTGGTTCTTAAACTATTTTTTTCAAGTACCACCACACTAATGGAGATCTTTGAACAATGTTACAAGCGAACTTGGACTTTTTCAGCTTGTGTACTTTCTTTGGTTGTGTTACATTATGAAAATCAAGAAGAGAAAATTAGCAGAAAAAGTCCAGAAAAGTGGGAATTCCAAGTGGTAAAATCGTAGGTTTATTAGACCTCAAAATCCAATATGGCTGCCTTGCATAGACCAATAAACAGTAATAACTGCCGTAAAAATGCTTGTACTTTGAACAGCTAAATCTCATTACATCTCTTAGACATATTGCTATACAAGCAACTTTAGTGAAGATGTTGCTATAGTGTTTAAAATACCCCAAAATGCAAAAAATTACAGTTAGCTAGCTTGTGTTGCTTATAGTAGGCTAGTTAGCATAGCAACACAGCAAATAATTGAGCAAACATAACTATTTTTTAACTGGATTGCAGATGTCTCAAAAAGTTGAGTGGAACGAAAAAGTGTGGTGGGAAAAGGTGCACCAGCAACAGGGATAACCGCAGCCTTCAGAGCATTGTCAAACAAAATCCATGTCAGAATTTGGGGGCTGGTCAGTGCACCAAGATCCATTATGTGCAGATGAATCCTACACATAGGCCACAAATGTTGCATTCCTTGCACTCTCATCTGCACTGACTCATCAATATAGCACTGTTTACAAAAAAAACCTCTGTGCAACACCTTGATTAATCAGTGTGCAATATTCTACCAATGTGCAATATTCCATAATATAACAATGGACAACTTACATCTTGTGCAATACATATTTATACTCAAACACTGCACATTACCTCTATGCTTACATTAAGTATTTATTTATTTATTTATTTTTATTTTTATTATTATTATTTATATAATAATACTTATTATTTATATATATATATATTTTTCATACTGCTTTTTTTGCACTGATATTGGGTACAGCTCTAATCTCATTGTGCTGTGTATAATGACAATAAAGGCATTCTGATTCTGTCAATCCACTCCTAAACTAGAGACTTCAGAAGCGTCTTACTTGGGCTGAAGAGAAAATGAATAGGAGTGTGGCTCAGTAGTCCTCTTTTCAGATGAAATCAAAGTTTGCATTTCATTTGGAAATCAAAGTCCCAGATTCTGGGGGAACAGTGGAGAGCCACAGAATCCATGTTGCTTGAAGTACAGTTGAAGTTTCCACAGTCAGTGATGATTCGGGGTGCCATTTCATCTGCTGGTGTTGGTCCACTGTGTTTTCTGAAGTCCACAGTCAAGGCAGCCATCTACCATCAACACAGGACTTGGCACTTGCTCACACTGCCAGAGGTACCAAAGGTTAGTGTTACTGGGCATGATTGGCCAGCAAACTTGCCCACCCTGACCTCATAGGGAATCTATGGTGTATTGTTAAGAGAGGGTGAGAGACACCATTCTCAACAATGCAGATGACCTGAATGCCACTATCAAAGCAAAATGGGGTTTCATTACAGCTCAGCAGAACCACAGACTGATTACCTCCACACCATGCCACATTGATGAAGTTATTCATGCAAAAGGAGGCCAAAAGAAGTGTTGAGAAATTAACACAAATTTGAGAAGTCTGACATTTATGTTTTAAATCAACCTTTTTTATTGAGCTTCTCTGATATTGTGATATCCTCCTTTAAACACTTAACATATTACCCTTCCAACTAATTCTTCCCATATTTAAAATGATTTACCTCATATTACCATGCATTGTTGAACTGAAAAGAAAGCATACAAAAGTTGGAACTTTTACAACCACACCCATGTCCTCCAAAGAATCACTTTTCAAAAGGTTCTTTTACCAATATGGCTCACAAGTTGACTTCAGCATAATAGCCAAATGTGTTTTCCTTGTCAACTGGACTATCTAGCAGTGTCAGTCCCTTTAACATGGTGATTAGCACCGTTGCTATGGGCAGGGTGGGGAAAGGCTTGTGTGAATCCAGCAGATTACTTTGGCTCTTCACCCCACCCATCCCCCTGACTAGTCATCCAATAACACACACACTCATGCAATGTGCTCATATGTTTGAAAAAATCTTGGCTGTGATAAATCAGGATTTTTCATAGTTCAACTAAACTGTTAAGCAGTTGATTTAAAAATTAATGCATACATGAACTTTATAAGCCTTCATAAGTCGTTAATGTGTCTAACTTTAATTGAATCAAAGAAACACAACAGTCTCTAACACTTTTGGTTTGCAGTCTTACATTCCTTGCATTTCATCCGGTTTTTCTTTGAATCCATGCAAATTTCAGAAGCTAGTTTACTAATCCAGTTTGTCTGACAGGTTGCCTGCTGTGCAAGCAGTTAGGTAAAGCCTTAAGGGTGTATATGACCCATTTATCTTAGAAGTCCTATGTTAACAAAGGCCCTGAAGGTGTCACCTGATAGAAGCTTAAAGAGCACCTTAAAATTACACTCCCTTTGTTGGTTAAACTTTAAAGACTAGATGCTATAGACTGTTAGACAACACAGTTTTCCCCCCACTGTGATTAAACAAATTAAACGCTGTTTTCCTGTTTCCTCACATTGTTTCTTTCATTACTTTTTCAAAGCACAGTCAATGGTCTCAAAACCTAAAAGTTCAAAGCTCAATGACCATATCACTTGGTTTAGAGCTGCTTGTGTTTTAGTATGAGACTAAATATATCATGGTTTGTGTCGAGTACAAAGGGATAACACATGAAAGCTTTTCTTTCCAAACTTGGATTTCTCCTTTACATGTGATGTTTCACTTAATTAAAGCTTTTCTAAGCAAACAAATTTAGTAAAAGGGCCTAAAATAATGAACAAATTATTTTCAACTTCATTCAGCACTATCAGGAAAAGTTAGCACACCCCATGAAAGCCTGTGTGCAAATCTGACATGTTTGGATATATGGATACATTTTATCAATCAGTATTAAAGAAAATGTAAGTGGCATAGCCAAAATAAATTAATAAAAACTGAAGAAGAGAGTTTACAAAACATGTTGGAATATTTAATTGAAATAGGCATATTTTCGGAGGAATAAATTAGGACACTCCCACAGTTATTCCTCCATTAAAGCAGATCAAAATCGCACACAACTGGATCACATCGGGTGTACATAACAAAAACATAATAACAGCATTTTGATGGAGGTTTAGCTTGGTTAAACAGACTCTGTTTTTAAACCTATACCCGTTTTGTCTCTGTGTAGAGCAGGCCTGAAGTTTGCTAAATATCTAGGCCTGCTCTACACAGAGACAAAATGGGTGTAGTTTCAAAAACAGAGTTTGTAAAAACGGCACCAAAATAAATAAAACCTTTGTCCACATGAATTCACACAAACCAGCTCAAAATGCTGCAGTACGTATACTGGGGTGGCCACTGGTGGCGCTGTGACACTGCCAGAGAAACACAGAAAGGAACACTGAACATGCACAGTCAACCTGGTAGCAAACACGACAAATCTAGCTTCAAATGAGAGCTTTATTCAAAAGCATATGGTGTCTGTGGTTCTCCACACCTGGTGATAGAGGAGGGACAGTAAATCATATTCTAGGATCCATAATCAGGTCAGTATATCCTTTATTAGGCTCGCAACACCATACGGCACCTTGTTTGTTTACTTTATCACAGACTTAAATATGAGCGTTAAATATAGGAAAGGGGCGGTGACCTCATCCACTCAGAATAAATGCCGGAGAGCTCATAATCACAGAAACAACTGATTTGGCATTGTGAGATTTCTCCACTCCAGGGCCCGGTTTCAAACATGATTGTTTATGGTGTCCTGAAATGCTGGCTTCTTGTGGACGAGACACCTATTCAACTACAGTGGCTTGCAAAAGTATTCGGCCCCCTTGAACTTTTCCACATTTTGTCACATTACAGCCACAAACATGAATCAATTTTATTGGAATTCCACATGAAAGACCAATACAAAGTGGTGTACACGTGAGAAGTGGAACGAACATCATACATGATTCCAAACATTTTTACAAAGAAATAACTGAAAAGTGGGGTGTGCGTAATTATTCAGCCCCCTGAGTCAATACTTAGCTGCACTTACAGCTGCCAGTCTTTTAGGGTATGTCTCTACCAGCTTTGCACATCTAGAGACTGAAATTCTTGCCCATTCTTCTTTGGAAAAAAGCTCCAGCTCAGTCAGATTAGATGGACAGTGTTTGTGAACAGTAGTTTTCAGATCTTGCCACAGATTCTCCATTGGATTTAGATCTGGACTTTGACTGGGCCATTCTAACACATGGATATGTTTTGTTTTAAACCATTCCATTGTTGCCATGGCTTTATGTTTAGGGTCGTTGTCCTGCTGGAAGGTGAACCTCCGCCCCAGTCTCAAGTCTTTTGCAGACTCCAAGAGGTTTTCTTCCAAGATTGCCCTGTATTTGGCTCCATCCATCTTCCCATCAACTCTGACCAGCTTCCCTGTCCCTGCTGAAGAGAAGCACCCCCAGAGCATGATGCTGCCACCACATTATTTGACAGTGGGGATGGTGTGTTCAGAGTGATGTGCAGTGTTAGTTTTCCGCCACACATAGCGTTTTGCATTTTGCCCAAAAAGTTCAATTTTGGTCTCATCTGACCAGAGCACCTTCTTCCACATGTTTGCTGTGTCCTCCACATGGCTTGTGGCAAACTGCAAACAGGACTTCTTATGGTTTTCTTTTAACAATGGCTTTCTTCTTGCCACTCTTCCATAGAGGCCAACTTTGTGCAGTGCACGACTAATAGTTGTCCTATGGACAGATTCCCCCACCTGAGCTGTAGATCTCTGCAGCTCGTCCAGAGTCACCATGGGCCTCTTGGCTGCATTTCTGATCAGCGCTCTCCTTGTTCGGCCTGTGAGTTTAGGTGGACGACCTTGTCTTGGAATGTTTACAGTTGTGCTATACTCCTTCCATTTCTGTGCTCCGTGGGATGTTCAAGGCTTGGGAAATCTTTTTGTAGCCTAAGCCTGCTTTAAATTTCTCAATAACTTTATCCCTGACCTGTCTGGTGTGTTCTTTGGACTTCATTGTGTTGTTGCTCCCAACATTCTCTTAGACAACCTCTGAGGCCGTCACAGGGCAGCTGTATTTGTACTGACATTAGATTACACACAGGTGCGCTCTATTTAGTCATTAGCACTCATCAGGCAATGTCTATGGTCAACTGACTGCACTCAGACCAAAGGGGGCTGAATAATTACGCACACCCCACTTTTCACTTATTTATTTGTAAAAAATGTTTGGAATCATGTATGATTTTCGTTCCACTTCTCACGTGTACACCACTTTGTATTGGTCTTTCACGTGGAATTCCAATAAAATTGATTCATGTTTGTGGCTGTAATGTGACAAAATGTGGAAAAGTTCAAGGGGGCCGAATACTTTTGCAAGCCACTGTAAATATATTTGCTGCTACACCTGGTTTAATCTCTGTGTAGACAAAGATGATTGCCATAATTGTAGGTGGTTGTAGGACCGAAATGCAGACAGAGTAGGAAGAGTTACTTTAATGAAAGTAATAAATACAAAAACTTACAAAGCATGGGAACACAAGCTAAACTAAAGGGCAGAGGACAGAACAAACAGGGAACCAGGAGACTTGAGAGAGAGCCGAGTAGACGGAAGAATCCAGCAAAGAACTAGAAAAGTACTCAGAGCCCTCTGCCAGGGCCATTAACCTCCCCATCCCCATGTTGTTATCTAATTTTAACTTTCAGTACTTTTCCAATAAAATTTCAGATAATAAGATGCATGGCTGTGCTCTTTCAGCAGAGAGGGGAGATTTGCGCATGCGTGATTAATTTGCTGTTCATATTCTCCAACCGTAGCGAGGCTGCTGCGTGAGGTCAGCCATCTATGAGCTCTCGGAAACGGGAGAGGAGTCCATGATAGCACCACTGCTTGGTGGGTAGATACACGCTTCTTGTTGGATCAACCCCAACATTCAATGAGTTGTTCCTGGTCCCTTTGGGGACATTTTCTGAAAAGGTAATCAAAATCCGTCCTTAACTTGATTATGTTATGTTGCTAACAGACAAATAGACAGATGAGCACAAAAAACATTAGCCTACCTCCTGGCGGAGGTATTTAATGGGAGAAAGGAGCATAAGGACTGAGGGAGAGGTGGAAATGACAAATAAGCCTGATGAGGTAATCAGAGATGAGTGGTGGTGGCTGGGAGAGGGAGCAGGCAGAGGGAAACAGGAAATGAGGATCAGCTGGGAAAGGAAGCATACTGGCATGCTGAGAGAGCAAGAAGAACGGAAGGAGCAGGGTAAGGGTAAGCAACAATGAAGAGATGGGCAAAATGTAAACATAGAAGAAAACCCAAAACAGCCCCAGATCCTGAAGATAAAATAAGATGAGATGAGTTGAGATGAGATGTACCTTATTGGCCAGCAGCAGTAACATGGCAGACAGGAAGTAGGTAATATACTCAACATAAATAAAAATAAAATACAAATAAATAAATAAAATTCTACAAAATAAAATATGTTTTGTCTAAAAATACTCAATATTCTGTGTAAATGCAGCAATGATGATGAGCAGTAACAGTAATAATTAGACAGGTTGATGGGATGTGACAGGAAAGATTTCCAGTATCTGTCTGTTCGACAGTAGAGCTGTCTGTTGGAAAAGGTGCTCCACTGTCTGTCCAGTGTGGGGTGGAGGTGGTGGTCTAGGTTGTCCATAATGGATAACAGTTTCTTCAGTGTCTTAAATGTCTCCACCCTCAGAAAGATCACAGAGCCAGCTCTCCTGATCATCTTGGTTAGCCTGTAGGTGCTCCCTCTACAAATGAAAAAAGATAATGCTGGAACAACAGACTTATGGAAGACCGCCAACATTTCAAAGAATAAAATCTACTCGTTCCTCTGTACACAGCCTCGGTGTTAGATGTCCAGTCCAGTCTGTCGTCAATCACAATACTAGGTATTTATAGTCCTCCACCACCTCCACTTCCTTTCCTCCTGATCTGTAGTGGCCATGAAGACGTCTTCTTCCTCCTGAAGTCTATCACCATCTGTCTAATCTTGCTGACTTTCAGCCTCAGGTGGTTCAGCTCTGTCCAAGCCACAGATCTGTCTACCAGTTTAATGCAACAATCAAGGGTTTAGAATAAATAAAAAAAACTTTTCCCAGTATTGATACAGGTCACCTTTTCAGACAAAGGTTTTATTTGACAGACAGGGAATCTTACAACAAATGAAATTGGTGACTTCATAAGTAAACAAAGTAAAATATACATTTATTAAAACATGCTTTGGGTATAGAACTTTGTTATGGGTTGTGGGTATCTTGAGTGGTTTAGATTTGTAGTGTAAAGTTCTTCTCAAGTTCAGAGCAGAAGCTTTTCAGCCTCCCTATCTTTATCTCATACTGATTTAGTTGACATTTCTGCTACATTATCCATGCCTTGGAAATGGTAGGGAAAAATTCTGTGGTTCCAGTTTTGTTTTAACCATCACAAATCTCCATCAAAATTTAAATAGTTTGCTCAACTTCAACTTTGCTCAAATATTTATTTGATATTTACTTTTATATTCTAACAGAAAAAGAACTAATTGTTGTTCTTTTCTATTTTTTTTCCAGTCACAAATTAGAAATTTGACTTCCCAATAGTCATAAAAATGCACTGTTGTGTATAACAGTAAATCATAAATTCTCATAAATATTTTTCTCTCACTTATATGGGCTCAGTATGTTGCTTTTTGCTTTGGGTTATGCTGATGCTAGCAATCTGTCATTTTACCACCAGTAAAACCAATTAAAAAGGACTGAGCCAATAAATCTGTAAACCCAAAAGGGAAGCTCAGCATGGATCAAATAAAATTATACATACAGAGTTAAGGTAATCTGGTAAGGTAGGTCAGTAAATAAATAAATAAATAGATGCTTTGTCTATAGATTATACTGTAGTAATGAGCATATAACAAAACATTGTCACTTAAATGTGAAATTATTTTGAATTGTAAAGTTGTACTATCTATAAATCATATTGTCACATAAGTGGATGAAAAATTATGCCTGCCCTGCATTTAAAAACAAACTGTGGCTGACCACCAGGGGGCTCTACTCACACCCAGAAAACAGGATGTCAACAGGATGTTTGGATTAAAAAATATGTTTTTTGGGCATCATATGTTCTGGTTTACCGTTAGAGTAGTTGGAGTTGATTAAAGTGGTCGATCGAACCTAGCTCTTGTGTCGTTGTTGTTATTCCTCCACAAAACCATTCACACACATTTGAGGAAACTTTTAAATGGAAAAGGCCACCGCTCATCCGTCAAAATCTTATTGTAAGGTGCTGCTGAATTTAATCACCATTGGAATCATAAAAATATAGCAGCCACACACTCAAATACTGTGCAATATCAATTTTAATGCAAGCTTTTGGTCTTGCGACCTTCTTCGGGCGGAAACTTTTAAATAAAAGATGTTTTTAAGCACCAGTTCTTTTGTTTTTATAATCAAGTTACAGTGTGAGCTACAATGTATTTAGAAAGCTACTGTGCAGTTTTTATCTTTTTTTTTTGAGTGACGTGCCTTTTACAATGGTACATGCAAATTTCCTTCATTGTCTGGCTCACGCCACAACCTGTTGCTCTTTGACAAAAAACCCTCGAAGATAGAACTTTGCTAACAAATATAAAACATTAGTCTTTTCTGGATTCATTGAAAAAAGTTGCACACCATCAAAAGACAAGAACAGAAAAAATTTGTTGAGTTTGTTAACGATCAAAATACTACTCTAGACAAGTATGCTGACTGACTTGAAACCAAGGGAACAAGTTTGAGGTATTCAAAAAAGGAGGCAAAATTATGCAATTCTTCTGGTGAAAAACAACAACACAGCAATGTTTGAAAACAAGAGGGAGGGTTTTGTTTCTTCAGCAGTAATATTAATATAATAAAGAGAGCTTGTTCTACATATAGTCATGAAGTACAAGGTAATAAAAAAGAAGAAGACAGTGCAAAGTGTTTCCAATTGCTCTGTGGAGGGAAATGAGAGGGTTAATGTGAATGTCTTTAGACATTTTCACTGAATTATTTATCTATGAAGGTAACTGTGTATGTATACACCATGCTTTCACTCAATGCAGAGTGTAGGATTGGGGGCATGCCTTTGTACCAAGCTGTGTTGGGTATCATAGAAACCAGCTGCATAATTAAACCAATAATGTTTGCATCCACCATCTAGCTCTGTAAAAGAAACTTGAAAAGTATAAAACAGCTTCTCATTTCCTAATCTTTTTTTCACATTTATTTAGTCTTGTCGTGTAAAAGTAAATACTTGCACTGGGTTTGAACTTCATGTTATTGTTATCTTAACCTATTTTCATGTCATAAAGACCTTACAGTTAGTAAACATGTTAGTAAAATTGACATGCTCATAAAAATCATACAGCAGTATATATTTTTTTATCTTGATATGTAAAATTAGAGGATAATGAGATTGAAGTTTACTGTCTAGCAGAGGTAGGTAGTAACTATTTACATTTACTCAGTTACATTTACTTGAGTAACTTTAAAAAAATTACTTTTACGAGTAGTTTTACAACACCGTACTTTGTACTTTTACTTGAGTAGTATTATTATGAAGTATCGCTACTTTTACTTGAGTCAAATTTCTCAATACTCTACCTACTGCAAGTAACTCCATGGAATGAAGAACAAATATGTTTTAACAAAAATACATCAGACACAGACACACAGCCACAGTTTATTGAAGGAGACCACCTGTTTCTACATGAGCTTTGTATTTCTAAGTAATTTTCTGTTGAGCTTGTTGCACTTTGACATCAAATAAATATACAGTTAACACTATAAAAAAACATTGACTTAGAAAAGTGTTTCTTCAGTTTATTTTTTAAAATTTTGTTATGCTATTTATTTGTATACATTTTTTTCCATGTTGGTATTTAAAATACCAGAATTTACCCAGGACTTCATATTTCTGTCAGCCAATGACATCATTTAAAAAATATTAAAATCAGTTGTTACTCAATACTCAAGTAGCCTTTTTACCAAATACTGTTTTACCCGTACTCGAGTACATTTTTGGACTGCTACTTTTACTTTTACTTAAGTAAAAATATGTTAAAATAGTGCTACTCTTACTTGAGTACAATTTTTGGGTACTCTACCCACCTCTGCTGTCTAGTGAGCATTTACTGTTTTGTCAAATGTTTAAAAAGTTTAAAAAGATGACTTTTCGTTTGTATACAAGGAATACCTCTTCTAAAGCACAGGATTGTTTGAAGTTCACCTCCCTCTCAACTCCACGTGGCGATCTAGCCCTGAGGACAGATTCTTTTGGCAGTGAGAAGAAAACATCTGCTCCTGTTTAACCCTCCCAATAAAAAAACACTGCACACTGCACACAGTCAGCAAAGTCTATGTGTGAACGTGGGAGCATGCTTGTGTTTGTGGGAGAGAGGGAGGAAGACAACTGCAACCAGAATCAAATTAGCCAGATACAGCTCTTATAATAATAATAATAATAATAATAATAATAATAATAATAATAATAATAATAATAATAATAATACCTCAAACTTGTATAGCGCTTTTTTGGACACTCAAAGATGCTTTACGTGGGGAATAAAACAGGACAAAACATATTTAATATTGTTTTTAATATTCATTTATTAATTATAAATAATTAATATTTAATCATATTAATATAAAAAAAGATGATTTACAGAATATTCTGTACATGACGCATACATTCTTGACAAAACTCAAAATTCTTTCCATGTGCAACCTGGAAAAACAACTCCAGATATGATTATTTTTTCACCCACCTGGTCTTTAAAGACCTTGGAACAGCAGCTCTTTCAGTTAATGATTGGCCACTATGGGGAAAGTGTGCACTTACTGTTGTCTCTTATTGCAGCTGACCACAAAGCCACTGGAGCTCTATCTCTGAGGCTGACATTAATGGAGAGGACAGTGCTTTGTTTAAAGAGACAGGTCAATTTCTCTTTATCTGCTGGGAGAAGAGAGAGAATGCATGCAAAGGCGCTATTGACACAAATGGACCTTTAATTCAGTGGAGATTATGCAGCTGGCTCGAGCATGATTTCATGCACCATCTGTTAGCTTACAAAACAGACTATTAAAAAAAACTAAATCTTTTATGGAGATTTTATCAGTATTTTTGCATTCTCATTACATTGCTTTTTTAATTAATTGTCTGGTAAAAGACCATTTGGTAATGTTCCGTTTTCATGGAATGGTATGAAATACACTTCATTTCTCCAGGGCCTTGCAGAAGTATTGATACTTCTGTTCACTGTCCCTCACATTTTAACAAATTACAACCACAAATTTAGCATAATTTAATCTCAGTATAAACCCAACCGTTCAGTGCAGGCCTTAGTGGTTTGTTCTGTGAACAAATATCATTATGAAGATCAAGGAAAACACAAGACAGGTAAGTGATATAGTTTAGGAGATGTTGATGTTTAGGAGGTTTAGGATACTGTCCCAAGCTTTACGGATCATATGGAGCATTGTTCCATCCATGGTGATGGATGAAGCTAAAGACAGGGCAACACTGTAAAAAAAAAAACCGTTAGAGACTTTAAAATACTTGACAGTGGGATGGAGATTCACCCTGCAGCATGGCAATGACATTAAACACACAGCCGGAGCTACAACAGAATGCTTTAGATCAAAGCGTAGTTATTCTTTATATTGACTCACTCAAAGTCCTGACTTAAATCCATTTGAGTCTGAGGTATTTTGCAAAGAACAATAGGCCACCTTTTTACCTTAAGATATAAAGCTGGTAGACATATTCCACCAAAGTCTTGCAGCTAAAATTTGTGAAAGGTGGTTCTGCAAAGTATTGATCCAGCAGTGCTAAATACAAATGCACACCACACGATTCAAATATCTTATTTGTAAAAAAAGTTTAGAAACCATGTATCACCTTCCTTCCACTTAACAGTATGAACTACTTTGTGTCGGTCTTACACATACAATCCAAATAAAATACACTGAGGTTTGTTTTTGTGATGTGAAAAAGTTCATTTGGTATGAATACTTTTGCAAGCCACTGCATCATCAAATGGGTGTAAAATGCAGGACTCTACCATCCTTACTTTATAAATATTTCAACAGTTCTGTAGTTCTCTCTTCTCCATTTCATAAACCTCACACTGCCTTCCTAATGAGACTAGCCTCTTTTTTGGCACATGAGCGGTCAGAGGCGAGTCCCACCAGCTATACTCTGGTGACAGTACACAGGTGGGCTTGTGGTCGATCAGGTAGCGGTTTAGGTAGCTTTCCTCAAGTTCTCTGGCCGTCACTTTGTTCGCCTGGTCCTGAAGTATAAGTAAAGAACACTCTCGAGCAAGCCTGCGCATCTGAGGAACTACCCCACCATATAACTCGGAGGTGTAATAGTAGTCCCCCTCATCCTCCTCCACACAAGCGGATGAATCTTCTTGGTCTTCGTAAGGGAATTTATTTCGTGGCATTCCAAAGAACTCTGGATGCAGCGTAGCCACCAGATCCCCAAGGATTTCTTCCCCTACCGGGCCCACAAATTCCTGGTCAACATCAGCGCAGAAGACGTAATCAACCTCATTGCCAATCGAGTCCCAGATGGCTTCGGCAAACAAGACCATCCGACGGTAAGCCAACCCATCCCACCCAGGCAGTTCCGCAACCGGAAGCACCTTCATCTGTCTTCCAGGGCCTAGCTCAACTGGAGGATCCAGAGTCCGAGGATTGTCTGTAAGAATGTAATATGTGACCATCTGACCTGGGAGAAAGTGGGTTTCAGCTGAGGAGAGGAAATGGCGGACAAACCGGGCATAGGTTCCGACCACAAGGGCCAACAGGCCTACATGGATTCCTTGTTCTGAGAGTCTTGCCCTGCGCCACACCGACTTCTGGCTGTCACCCCACACTAAAGGAGCTCCCCATGATGTTTCCTGTGGAGTTTTTGAGTTCACTGTCTTGATGGAAGACATGCCTGTCAGTATTATTCCATCTTTCATTCTCAACACCTCAGCTAAGGGATGGGCTGACTCCAAACTAGCAGCAGCTTTACGTCCATTAAGAAAATCTAGAGACAAAAAGTTGTTGTTAAAGCACAAAACATGCAAATCTAGATATGGAGAAAGCTTTCAAATCAAAAGTAATCACACCTGTTAATAATTATCTGATACCTTACAGTAACACTGAGACAGATAAGTGCAAAGTTCTGCAAAAACTGGAGCAAAATACAGAAATGACCTTCATAAAAATGACTGGAGGCAACAGTTGTGACTACTTGTTTGGAGCACAGCTCATCTGAAGTCAAAGTAGGCTGTAAAGTTGTTCAGTACATTTTTATATGCATTGTCCTGATAGAAAGTGAAAGGACTTAATGCTCTGTATACTTACATATGATAAGAGATAGTAGGAAACAGAACAGGAGGAGCTGTATTCTGCTCAT
Organism: Valencia hispanica; assembly: GCA_963556495.2. Classification (NCBI taxonomy): domain Eukaryota; kingdom Metazoa; phylum Chordata; class Actinopteri; order Cyprinodontiformes; family Valenciidae; genus Valencia; species Valencia hispanica. The sequence continues at coordinate 26,526,832 of OY747708.1, forward strand.
TCTGACTGGGCCTGTTTAGGGACAAACACACACATATTTTTTGAAACAGTCACAACTTGGGCTCATCAACTTCTGTGCTGTGAGTCCACCCCAGACCTTCTCCTTCAGGATTTTCTGTTCGAGAGCTTAGGTTTTGAGTTTTTTTTTAAGACTTCCTGGATTAATTTGTCGATCTGGTCTTGGAGTAATTTTGGTTGGTCGACTTCTCATAGAAGGATTTGCTGCTATTCCATGTTTTCTACATTTGTGAATAATAGCTCTCGATCGTTACACCAAACCTTAGAGACGATATTGTAAGATTTTCCTGACTAACAGATGTCAAAGACTTTCTTTCCGATGTGTTATTAGATTTCTTTAAATTGGGGCATGATGTTGTTTCTTTGAGATATTTTACCCAACTTCATGTTGTCAGACAGGTTCTAGTTCTGTTTTTTTTATTCTATACAGTAGTAATCACCCCTGGTTATGGGTTAACAGTGGGTAAAAAAGGTTTTCCACATGACTGGGAAAGTCGTTTTTTCATTCAATACATTTTTTCATATAATAAATTTTTCCATGTAATCATTTGATCTTCGTTTGATATTTAGATTTGTTTTATGATCTGAAACATATAAGTGTGACAAAAAGTAAAAACAAAAGAAATATGTAAGGGGGAAATTTACTTGATCACACTACTGTACTTTGCTGTACTTTACTATTTTATGTCAAAATAATCTTTAAATGAATTGCCTTTTGTAAGAGCATCAGCATTTTTTCCTCAAATCTTTCTGGCGCACTTGTTTGTTTTGAGTTGGAAGAAGGAAAACAACATCCTAAAGAATGACATTTAAAAGAATAAAAGTCATCTGCAGGGTGTCATGCGATACTTTAGGCAAGGGTAGATAACAAATCAGATAATTGGATGTCAAACATCTTTAAAGGCATGCAAGTTGTGCAGGTGTTTGTGTTTTATTGGACCCATTTCTGGAATTTCAGATTGAATTTCAGATGCATAATTCCCGTCAATCTTGTCTTAAAAGTAACTTTGACATACACACACATATGCAGCTGCTGTTTCATCTATTCAAGTTGTTACATAAAGGTCCTCAGAAAGTGGCTAAGCAGAGGCTATGGAGAGTCTACTAACCTGCAGGAGGCTTGCAGAACAGTAAAAGTGCCATACTTCTTTCGACTGCTGGTGTAAACTCACAAAGCCTATTCTAGAGAGTATAATAAAAGGAAACAATTTTTTTCCCCTTGTGTGTATTTTTTCTGGTAGCTTAGCCAGCCTCTTCCTGACGAATGCCTCGAAAACCACGGTTTTTGGCCATTACTTCTCCAAAGCTTCAGATTCTCTCTACTTTCATGGCTATCAGCTTATTTTCCTCTCCCCTTGCAACACAAATTGAATCTTCTTTCCAGAAGCCCTCCCCCCTCACATTCCTTTTGAGATTTTTTTTTTTTTTTGCAGCTTAGACTCTAAGACCAAAATTCAGACAGCCAGATGTGTAGGGAGGAGTTGAGGAGAACCAAACCAGGGAAGTGCAACTGCTGAAAATGTACACACAATCAAGACAGCAGGGATAAACAATTTTGTGTCCTTCCCTCTCTGGAAGTAGAAACTCTAAAAAAATGTTTGATACTCAGGATCACTAAATGTCAGTTTTTTTATGTTGAAAATAAAGTAAATTGACTTACTTTTTATATGGTTAATGTTAGTACTGATTTGTTTTGTCCACAAGGTGGAGATGTTTAGTTGCAGATGGACTGATTGATGACTGTGCACGGAAAACATGAGAGGTTGAATATTGTTTTTAACAGAGGAAATAGTAAGTGTGCTACTACCGAGGCATTATAGCTATGGAACTCTGTCACTCTAAGCTACATATTCAGCAATGTGGACCCTTCCTTTTTTAAGGGCTTCAACTATGATCCTAAATAGCTGCGTGAAAAGCATAGCACATTCTGTTGTCTTTGTAAAGGCAAAAACTACCTGAAAACATTTAGGAAATTTGTATTTCGAATCCATGTGACCAATGAAAGAAATTAAATCATTTCAAGTTCAGTTGAAACCAAATATTTACCGCATAAAATACATGTAACCTACTTTTCACTGTTTAATAATGAATCAGACTAAACTAGATGACAGAGAGATTTATTTAGAGAAATATTTATAGCTCTCTTTAAAGTCAGACCCTTGACACACTTTTACTACTATACCTTTAAAATGTTTGGTAAATTTTTGGGTGCAATTTTATATATCTAAAGGTGCCACGTTTATCTGTTCAAATAATTATACACAAGCATAAACAGCACAAGAATCTTCAACCATCTTAATGTTCAGAGAGGAGACAGATTCTCTTTCTCAGAGATTAACCTGTTTTGGTGTGAAATGTGCAAATCGACACAAGAAAAAAAGCTAAAGACGTTGTGAAGATGCTGGGGGGACCTGGTAAGAAATAAAATACCCACAGTGAAGCTAGTTGTGTACAGGCATGGGCCTAAATGCCACAGTGAAGATGAAGCCATTACTCCAAAAGAAACATAAAAAGCTAGATTACAGTTTACAAATGCACTCGTGGACAAATAACGTACTTGTCGTAGAGATTTCCTGTGGGCTAGTGAAAGTGATTGGCCATACCGACCTTTGTTATAACTGGAGGAAAAGGGGGAACGTTTAGGGGTGGCGACATCATATTGTATGGTTATTTTGCTGCAGGGGGTAATGATACGCCTTACTAATATGAGTGGTTTTGGGAGGAAAGAACATTACATTACAATCTCAGTCTAATAGACAATTAGTCAACAAAGGTGGGCGTGTGGGAGCAGGGCTTCCTACAAACCTGACTCCGTTACAGAACTTCTGCCAGGAGCAATGGGCCAAATTTCCAGTAAGCTATTGTAAGAAGCTTGTGGAAAGATTACAAAATGATGGGCTCAAAATAACAGAAAAACGATTAATTGCCAGACTACACAGTCTTAAATAATCATTTTCTATTAACAGAAAGGAAGCACCATTGTTTTACAAACAGATCAACAACTATGGCATTACCTGAATTTATAGCAGAAAAAAAAATACAAATATATTGAAGAAAACAGTGTGCAGCTGCAATTTTCCTGGCTGAAAGAGAAATAATTGTAAGGGTTTAAAATTTTTTTAAGGTATAATAAACCATAAAATCAACAAGAAAACAAATATAAAATACATATAGATTAGAATCTAAATGATCAATAACAATTTACATTTCAGGTAATGTGAGTCACTTTATAAATCACAAAATCCCAAGTCATTTTATGTACCTTATTATTCCCTTATTGTAGAAATTCTAGATTACGCTGGAGAAATGTGGGGCAGCTCATGCAAAATCGCTCCGGAACCATTATGGAAACTTTTGAGATAGGCCATAAGATAACTAACAATACTAGTTATCATGAACATACTAACATGTTATTTTACCAGCCAAAGGCACTTTACTACTTTGTTTCCTGTCTTCAGTTTCATTTTAGTTGATTTATTTTCTTCTGACTCGATTCTTTAGTTGTTAGTGCTATTTCTCCCCCTGCTCCTATTGTCCCATCCCAACCAGTGATCATGTGTTTAAAGCCAAACAATGTGATCACCTCATACACACAATAAGAAAAACTCATTCACCATAGAAAATTTGTTTGATACTACATCAAATAATGGAAGATAAAGCTTCCAGGGCATGTAGTTGACAAGAAATACTTTAAGAGTATTTAACAAAATAATACCGTAATAAGAGTGATATGAAGTGCTGAATGTAAATAACAAAAAATAAATAAAATAAACAAAGTAAGATAGCATAATCAAAAGCACATTACTGCAATTCACAGATTCACAATAGTGTACAATAGTTGGCCGAATTTTGTCATTACAGTTTTTTCCAATTGCGAAAACACAATTTTGCAAGCTAGGCTGGTTGTATCCAAATACTTATCATAATTCACAAAACCACACACCCAAACTGCAAAATACCTCATATATCTTGCAAAATGAAGCACTGCAACCAAAACTACATATAGCATAATCAAAATCAAACTTTTGCACCAAATGGCACACACTTCCTTCATATTACCAGATTTTTGTCTGACAAACTACACCCTGTGGGGCATAATGAAAAGCACTCTCATCTTTAGTATGCTTTGCCATAATACTAAAATATTTCAAATTGTAGAAAATCCTTCAGATTTTTCACATGCACAGAAATATTTGCGGATACACACACATGCTTTTGAAACATTGTTTTTTTTTTTTTTTTTACAAAACAAGTCAGTGCAACATATGCACAGCAGATATATTTACATTGGAGTGAAGAAAAATATGCTCACAAAAAACAGTAAACTGAAAAAGATAATTGCAGAAAAAATATGTACTGTAGAAAAACAAGGAGGTAAGAAAAATAATTAGGCAGCATCTTGCCGCACAGCTGGGTCTGGCCACAACGCCTTGTCCACATCACAGGCAATATCTTCTCTTGCCAGACATCGCGGGAAGAAGCGCCTTGAGTGCCTTATCCATCCCTGAATCGCACCCACATCAATTTGATCATATGCCTCTTCCATAGCCTGCACAAGAGGCATGCGCACAAAGGGCTGCCAGTCGTATGCCTTCCACCACCATGCCGAAAATAACTCTTCTAAGGGGTTCAGACATGGTATGGTGGGAGGTATTGCACGAGAAATGGTGGGTGGTCAGCAAACCAGTTTTGGACTGGGGCTGCACGATGAAAGCTCACGCCCCATACTACAAAGTACCAGTTTCTTTGATTTTCTGCATCATTCATACGCTCTGGTGATATGAGAATGTTGTGGAGTCTGTCCAGAAATGTGAGAATATGGGCTGTGCTGAATGGTCCAAGGTTGGCATGACGGTGGAGGACACCATGAGTGTTGGAGATGGCAGTGTGGTGGAAAATTGTTATGCAATTAGGAATGTGTATATTCTCTGTTTAGTGAATGCATCTAGGGTAAAATGACAAGGTTATTGCTCCAACTTAATGTTTAAGATATATTCAATTCAATTCAAATTCTTGTAGACGGCTTCACTGTTGCGCCTCCAGTCCAGTCTATTGTCCAGGTGAACTCCGAGGTATTTATACTCCTCAACCACCTCCACTTCTTCTCCCATGATGGAAACAGTTTTTGACTTATCCCTGTTTCTTCTGAAATCTACAATCATCTCCTTTGTTTTGTTCACATTCAAGGTGAGACGATTGTAAAGGCGATTTTTTTATTGTTAAGCAGTTCCTTCAGGTCACTGGTGATTCAGGGTTTATTATTAGGGAAGCATCTCACTGTTCTGGTGGGGATGATGTTGTCCACACAGAAGTTTATATAGTCAGTCACACACTCAGTCATGACATTAATGTCCTCTCCATTTGCTTGGCACAGAGTCATCCAGTCTGTGGATGCAAAACAACCCTGCAGGGCTTCTTCAGCTTCCTGTGACCATTTTCTCACAGTTTTCTTTGTAACAGGTTGCCTCTGAACAAGTGGTTTATATTCTGAACAGAGAAAAACAAGATTGTGATCTGATTGTCCCAGAGGAGGTCTTGGTTTGGACGCATATTAATCCTTTACATTTGCTTAAAACAAATCCAAGGTCCTGTTTTCTCTTGTGGAGCAGCTGACAAACTGTTGAAATGTTGGAAGTGTAGTAGAGAGCGAGGCATGATTAAAATCACCAGATATTGCCACAAATGCATTGGGATGCTGGGTCTGTAGCTTAGCAACAACGGAACAGATGACATCACGTGCAGTGTCGGCAACGGCTGAAGGTGGAATGTAAACAACTGCCAAAATTACACTGGTGAACTCTCTTGGTAAATAATAAGGACGAAAACTTACTGCCAAGAATTTGACATCTGGGCTGCAGAGACGACACTTCACAGTAACATGTCCTGGATGACACCATCTGTTGTTGACAAGCACTGCTACTCCACCACCTTTTCTTTTTCTGTTCGTTTTCAGATCTCTGTCTGCTCGTACAGTCAGGAAGCCTGGCAGACAGACGTTGGAGTCGGGGATATGATCCAGTAGCCACGTCTTCAGTTAAACACATAACACTGCATTCCTGGTACTCTGGCTGAGTCCTTGTAAGGGCTTGGAGTTCATCCATCTTGTTAGCCAGTGATCTTACGTTGCCCATCATGATCGATGGAAGAGATGGCTTGAACTTCCTCTTTCTCTGTCTCCTTTTCGCTCCTGCTCTGCATCCAACTCTCCTCCTCATCAACTCATCAGGGATTTGTGGCTTCAGTTGAGGTATTATTTCAGCTTTTGCGATGTTAATCAGCTGCTCCTGGCTGTAAACCACATTGTTGCCATGGTTACGCATCATAACAAATTGTCAAAAAGGGAAAAATTTACAGCAAAAATCCTTCCAGCTTCACAGCACCAAAAACTAGAAAGTATTCAGGTAAAAAAAATGCAATCTTCTTTAAGAAAAAGAGGAACCAATGTACAAAAAACCAAAACTTAATATGTAGCCAACAGAGCCACTCCAACATGCAGCCACCCAGAGCAGCACAATTCTAGAATTGAATAGGTGTCAGGTCACCAGAGAGACAGACGCCGGGGCAGTAAGATAACAGTCTGGCCTTCGGATGAGCTGTTTTATGCGTTGATATGAGACTCGCATGGAGCAGCTGTCCAGAGGTGGGGCGTGAAGGTTGGAGAAGACATCTACAGAGATAAACAATGGTTGCTGAATACTATTTAAGCAGTTAGTTAGAAAAGTTGGTTAGGGTGATGCACGAGTAACTCTGTCCCCTCCATGGTCTGGCCAGACATGTTTGCATTAAATACTTAAATGCCTTCTGGGACTCAAGTCTTCTTTATTATGGAAACCCTGAGATATTTTTTTTACCATAACAGCAGCGCACATTGTGATGTTCCCACCACGTTGGCCAGGAACATCTATAATGGCTCTGTGGCCAATGACGTTTCTTCCCCTTCTTCTGGTCTTTGCGAGGTTGAACCCAGCCTCTTCTATAAAGATTAACTCATGTGGGATTGATTGAGCATCCATTTCCAGTACTCCCTAAAAAACAAAGAACAAAAATCAGTCAATATAGTGTTATCCAGTACACTGTGAAACAATGTTGCATGTAGTGTACTGCAGTCAATATTGTACTCACATCCACATATTGTCAAGAAGTCATCAGACCCAACTCGAAGCAGCTGCTTCTGATGAGATTCTCCTCTTCCCAAACACTCAAAAGCTCCCATCACTCACCTCTATGGCGCTCAGTCATCAACCTCGTTGTGACGCATAGCTCCTACGACTCCAACCTGAGTTGTATCCTAGACTCGACGATTCCCTACGGCTAATCGCCTGTCCAAGCTCCTCGCATCACGGGTTCCTGGTTCTTCCATCTCCTCCGCTCCAATAAGACCTTCGGCTGCATCCTCACTCTGCACTTGGAACATCCATCTTCCCAGCAGTGATCTTCCATTGATCGCTGCATTCGTGACACATATGCTTGTCTGAACTCTTTGTTTCTTTGAGAGTTTCTCTCAAAAGACACCTTATAAAGTTGGTTCATTCTGATTTGGTTTTGCTTGAGAATGCAAGCCAATGTGGACAGACTGACTCGGTGAATATTGTTGAATATGGTGTTGTATTGGATGATGTGGCTTTGAAGTTCTCGTAATCTGATTTTGATTATAATCTGATTATTCTCCTAAACCAAGTTTACAATGGCAGCTTCCTGTACCCCGGTTAACATTTGGCCCCTTCCTCCACCATGATTGCATCTCTCAATCCTTTAGAAAAAAAATAATAATAATAATAATGGGGCTTGGACAATGCAGCCTTAAGATATTTCTCCCACAGTTGAATAAATTGTACAAGAAACTTGTACAGTTAAGAGTACGACATCAGCCATTGATGAAGTAAACAGGTGTCGTAGTGTGAAAGAAAGTTTAGTTACATACCTGTACTCCAATCTAAGTGTCTGGACAGAGGCAACAGTAAAACTGAAAACAAGTTGGGCTGCACTCTCTGTCCAGCCTTTTGCATTGTCAGCCCATGGTTGATGACATGATCAACTAAGGTTGATTTAATTTGAAAGTTGTTGTCTTCTTTGACCATGAACTCCTCTACACGCTCCACCCTTACCTCTCCCTCTTCCTATTCCTCTCTCTGCAATGTCTTCCATTGTTGTTGAAAAAAAGAAAAAGGTGTTCACCTGTGGTTCTTTTATAGTGCTTGCTTCCTGATTGAAATGGTAACACTTAACCACTGAGGTGTTTGGCCAGGTGGCACATACATTGGCCATTTAGCTCTTGTAGTATAACTTTGAATGGCAGTGTTTTGAAATGGCAAACATGACTTTATGTCAGATTGTTGTGTCTTTCGCAGAGAATCGTGTTCATTGCATTTACAAAGTGCCATTTTGAATTGCAAAATGTGTGTAAAGCGGAAAATGGGTTTAGAGTTTTGGAGACTTGAGAAGAGGTTTTGCTCTCTGTGTATCAGTTTAAATAATTGTGCAATGCATGTCATTCTAGTGTGTTAGCAATTCTGTTCTTGGTCGTCCTCGTCCCCTTCCTACCTGTCCACCACCTCTCACTCGGACTGTTCCTCCTCTTCCTCTCTATCCATTGTAGATGGCGCACATGCGGCACCAGTGCACTCTGAATTGACTTTCATCCTGCCCAATTGGTCTGATCACATCACCAGATACATGTGTGTTTAATTGTAAGTTTCTGTGTCTAAATGATGACAGTTGTGTTTTAGTTGTCTTCACATGTTGCTGCCAGTGTTTACAGTTTTGCTATAGAAGTATGAAATGTGCTTAGTGACTGAGAATGCATTTAAGGTTTGGCCAAAAAGTAGTTTAGGCCAACAATAAATAAGTTTAGAGACTGAGTTTAGTGTTTTAGCAATTAAAAAAAGTGTAACTCAAAGTCTATTTTGCAAGGGGAATAGCGGTTCTTGCATGGGAACATTGAAATCTGTGTGTTTGTGTACCTTGCATTTGATGGGACTGTGAAGGAGGCATGTAGGGTGCTGAGGTTAACACAGGTAAAGGCTCTATATGAGTTATGCTTTTTTGGTGTTAACTTTCATGCATACTTAGGTTTGTGCACTTTTATGTGCTTTGGTATAACAGCACAAACTCTAAATCTGACATGTATTCTGTATTTATTGACAGCTTTACTCGCAGAACCACACTTATAACAAGATTTTTTATTGTGGTTATGGGTAATATCATTCCCAAGAATCAGTGTATCCCAACAAAGACAGGTCAGACTCAAGATGTCACTTTGCAGTTTATTCGATAAATTTAATTTTTTATTTTTTTTTACATCCATACAGAAATAGCAACATAATGTTAATTTGTGTAAACGACATTTGACTGAAGAATCATAATCAGTCAACAGAAATTTAAAGAAAACAGCACAGGCTACTCTTAAGGAAAGACAAGTTGGAGCATGAAAAGCTTTTACCTACACATCATCCTTTTACTGTCCCTTTGCTGGCAGCGAACTGTGGCTGGTGGCTCCAACCCACAGAGTAGGGACTCTGCATAAAGGCTTCATGTCACAAACACTTAAGACTAGATTCAGCAAAACTGATATACATTAGCCTAAATCTAGATTAAGTGTGCACAGTAATTATAGCAGAAATTAAGGCTTTTAACATGAATGTGCTTGAATGCTGCAGTACTCAGCCCCTATTCTAAAGAGGTTTGGGCCAGGTAAGATTTTTTTTCTTCATTGCTGGTACATATGCTGGAAAACAACATTTTAGCCTTTTGCAAAGCTTTTTGACAGCAACATTTTTGGCAGTGTTTGTAGTTATAGTTATATGCGTTTATAACTATACAGACTTTGTAGCCACGTACTGTGTGGACTGTACCAAAGAGAAATCCCTTTTAAAAGGTTCTGATGTTCTATTATTTCACAGGTTTAAATCATCTATAGAAAAATAATTTCTTTAATGCAGCATTGCACTCATAAAAACAATTAAACTGTTGGGATGTTTGCTCAGCCTTTATAATTTTTTTCTCCTTTTTTCTTATTTGTTATGTTTATAACTTGCTTACTTATATAGCAAATTATTTTTCAAAATAATATATATTTCTCTTAATACTTTTAAGGATACAGAAAATAAAACTGTAATTGTCTTCTTTTGTTGAGACCCTGAGAACAGATCAAAAGCCAACATTTATAAATTTTTTAATAGATTATCAATTTAGTTTATTACCCATTTTCCTGATTAATTTGACTTCCTTTCAGCTTTTTAGGATCAACTTTTACACAGTTGGAGAGAGAGAAATGCCCTGTTATTACAGTAGCTCAGAGAATCAGGAAAACTAGATGTAATTGCTAAATGGGTTCTCAAATGATAATACAATCATTGTTTCTGGATGATAATGTAGATATAGATAGTACTGCAAAACTTTAATTCTAAAGGTAGCATGCTTGAGCAGGCAGTAAAGAGATGAGAGGCAAGGCCACCACAACTCCCTACATCCCTTTTTTCTGGTTAAATGCATTTAGTTTTACCACATGAAGATACACTTTACGGATTTGAGCACATGGGCTACAAACAAATTCCTTTTGGAAATAACATTAGGAAAGTTTACTTCTCTAAAGGATTGGATGAAAGAACGGATCAACAGATGGCTATGGATTAGAAATAGATCATCAGAAATGCAGCATTTTGGGTAATTATCATCTCATGGTTCCCTTTAGAGGTTCAACATCCATTTGCTTTCTTTCTTCTCTTTGTCTTGTTCCTCCGCTCCCAATCCAACAGCACGTTTCTCTTCTTCCAGCCCCTGCACCTCACCCTTCTCGCTTTTACTCATCATCCAGCATTTCAAACAGGGCCTGCAGCAACCGGTCGTCTCTGTGCTTGTACGGCTTGGTATTGTAGAAGCTGTCACTGTAGTCACTGTAGAGGCTGTCCTCTGGGCCCCTGAACTTGTTGAGCAAGTCCAGAGCTTGGTACAGCTTCTGAGCTGGGAGTTTTGTTGGAAGTGGCAAAAATACCCGGCTTTGCTGCTGCTGCTGCTTCCTCCAGGCAGGGAGTGGCCTCGCTGCAGCCTGGGGAAACTGCGATGCAGTGGCCTGTCGGTTGAAGGCTGTCTGAAGGAGACGTAGCAGGGCTAGGGAAGGGGAGTAAGGGGAGCTACTTGAGGGGCTTTTGGTCTCCTTCTGTGAGACTGAAGAAGAGGCTTCTACAGCCTCAGTCTTCTGAGGGGGCTGGGGCTGCGTGGGCTCCTGTATCACCAACAAGACAAAGAGAAGAAACGGCATTTGGTCATGACCCAGATTGTAAGAAAAAAATAATCCTGAGAATGTGCGTGTGGATTGTGTTGTATTTCAGCTGGCTTTAGCAGAATTGAGGCCATAGCGTGTAAGACCAAAATTTGTCTCATCTCATCTTTAATGATTCGACTGAGATGCACAAACATTTGTTTTAATCTAAGACAACACAGGGGCCAGTGAGTTTTGAGCCTGAGACAAAGTTTTGCATCTCATCTTTCATGAGTCCATACAGTGCCCTGTAATACCATACCACCATTTTGTCAGGCTACACATACCACAAACACCTCTGTATTTTATTGAAGTTGTATTCAATAGATCAACACAAAGTAGTGCTCAGGTGTGAAATGTAGGGGAAAATATGCACAGTTCTTTTTTTTACAAATTAAAATTGCATGTATATCCATAAAATCCAGTGCAACCAGTTGTTTTCAGATGTTAAATATTATTCAGTAGTCCATCTGTTTGTAAAACAATTTCATTGTAAATATAGCTTTTCTGTTAAGAACAATGCTGAACAAAAACAAAATTAAGAGCAAAGAACACAACAAAACTCAGGGATGAATAATAATAATGGCTTGCATTTATATAGCGCTTTTGGAGACCCTCAAAGCGCTTTACAACCCCATTATTCATTCACTCTTCCACACACTGGTGGAAGCAAGCTATGATTATAGCCACAGCTGCCCTGGGGGAGACTGACAGAAGCGAGGCTGCCATATTGCGCCATCGGCCCCTCTGGCCCACACCAGTAGGTGGGTAGGTGAAGTGTCTTACCCAAGGACACAACGACATGTAGCAGGTGGAAGCGAACCCACGATTTCTTGGTCGCAGGCCGACAACTCTACCACTGAACTACAGCCGCCCCAAGAAGAAAGATGGAGAGTAGAAAAATAAGATGAAGAAGAAGCCTAGAGCTAAAGGGTCATCCTGAGACTGGGGTGAATGTTTACCCTCTATCAGAGCGGTGATAATAAACTAACAGCATGAGCTATGATGGAATGGTTTAGGTAAAGTATTTTTATGTGTTAGAAGTGCGTAGTTATTATCCAGACCCCAAAAAATTAAGCATCTGTGACAAGACTTGGAAATTAATCTTTTACAGAGGCTCTCTGTCCACCCTGACTGTGAGTGAGCAAATTTGGAAAATCAAATGGAAAAAATGACTCCACATGTGCAAAGGTGGTAAAGACAGATTGCTAAAGACTTCGAGCTGCAATTGCAACAAAAGGTAGATCCACTCAAATCCCAATATAACGCATTGAAGTTTTTGGTTGTAGCATGACAAAATATAAAAAAGTTAAGGGCTCACCTCCATCATGTCATCCATGTGCTCCACACCACGCCGGTCGTTCTGAACAGCATTGTAAGGAATGTAGACTCGAGGTTTCTTCATGTGATCCGGCTTTTCCGATGTTCCATGGAGTATCAGCTTCCAATTCAAGATCCGCCCCTTGTTTTCCATACGGCCCGACTATGAGAGAATAGGAGGGGTTTAAAGGGAATAGGAAAAACAGATACTTAACAAATCTACAAATCAAGCAATATTAGGATAACTGTAACAGTTTGATCACTTGTAAGCAAAAAATTTAACTTTTTATGCTTTTTGGTTTCCTATACTTTTTATTTTATTTATACTTCTTATTTCTTTAAAATTGTCTCCATGTTTTAATGAACTCATGTGAAGTTACAACCAAATAAGAATTTTGTATGACTGGATTAGTAAAAAACTCACAGTATCTGTGATCTTCAATGTCCAAGTACCAGCAGGGTCTTCTCCCCATGTATGCACAGACATAAAGTCCCAGTTTCTGAAGCCATTGGATGACGTGTCTCTTTCTCTCTCAGCCAGAAGGACAGTGGTTGTGCCTGAGGCAAGATCCAAAAGAGTGGATTGTTTAAAACTATATTGAAATTCATGGTATGTCACACATCTTTGTGTTCACGTCTCTGACCTGCTGGGGAGGTAAGCGTGATGTGCAGGTCTCCTCTCCGGGTATATTCAATGCTGGCCTCCACTTGCACATGCTCCAGAGAGTGGATGGCATTCTCCTGGCCTGCACAGGCTTTGGTTGGAATCTCTATAGTAATCTCTCCTGCTGCCTTTAGCTCCCTGTGGAATGCATCAAATTAGCTGCGACTGAGACAAACAACCCTTCATGACAACCCAAGATTGTCGTATGACTATTGACACACGACATTTTTATTATTAAAAAAAGACAATTGGAAAAAACATACATTATTAAGGACTCATTTCCTCCCAACTGTTAAATTTTCACACCTTTCATAAACTACTAGCCAAAGAAGAGGAGTAAGAATCATGACTTTAGTCTTGACTTTGAAAGTGTTTTGTATCACCGTGAAAGGGAATTCTCCTATTTCTTATCCGACTAAGAGTTAAATTCTCATAAAGTTGTTTTGATTGGGAACCATAACATTCATGCAGGCACTGCAAATGAAAGTCTAAAATGTTTTGGTTCTTTTGCTGTCGCAGACTTGACTTGACTTTGACTTGACTTTTCCCAAAATTTACAGAGACCTACTCACTCTTGCCATCATACTCTTTCATTGCACCACACTAGTCAGGGTACCCATGCTGGTCATAACTAAATCCCTGATCAGTGTATTTACTGTTCTACTTGTACTCATTACATGCTGTCATATTATTTGTTTAACGAAAGTCAGAAGTGCACACAATATGCATCAGCAGATTTTGTAGCATTTGGCATTCATTTGCAAAAAGCAACTAATCCCAGTCTCTCTCAGACATGAATGAAAGGATTTATGCGTTTACGCTGGCATATAGCCAGAGGGCCGTTCAGACTCCTAAGCAGTGCAGATGAAATATAGACCCAAATCTTTGGGATTAAACAGAGGCATTGCAAGGTAATCAGAACCTGTTTGTTGGGGATACTGAGACTGCTAATCCACCATAAACGGAAGAAAAAACATAAATTTAGATGTAGTTTACTATTTTGCCATGCTGGATCATGCACCAAATTTTATAATCTCTGCCTGAAAATCTTTACTGTACCTCGGCTGAAAAGAGTCATCTCTGACAATGCACTGCTTCTTTTCTGGCACATGCTTCCATATGGCTGGGTCAGCGAGGTCCACTAGTGCTTTGGCATTGAGAAGTCCGAATCCGAAGCGACTGTTGACCATCAGCCCTGCTCCATTCCTCTTCCAACCTGGGTTATTGGCCAAAGGATCAAACTCTGAGGTCCAAACCACAATGTGCTGCAGGTCTCTCCATGTGAGCTCGGGACTGAGGCAGCAAACACAAGCACAGGGAAAGCAGATCAGTGAGCATTTAATTAAATGTATAAAGCAAAGCTGCATGCTATTTATTTGCCAAATGACTTGTAGAGTTGCATACTTTTGTTCGAGTGCAAGGGCAAAAATCCCCGCAGCCAGTGGGGCAGAAGCTGAGGTTCCAGTGTGAGTCTGAGTGCACTCGTTGTGAAGATCAGCGCTGGTCTGAAAGCAAAAACAACAACAAAGAATGTGTGATAAAGAAAATCATGTAGTAAAACTGGGTTGTACAAAAAGAGTGCTCTCAATAGCTACATACAATCCTCTGGTCAGTGTAGTCTCCGCTGCTGTACGCTGTAGCCAGAGTGGAGGAACACTTTTCAGCGTACCACGGGGACAGGCCCTGCTGGGAGGCGCTGCTGATTGAGATGGTGTAGATGCTGTCTGTATAGCCATCGCAGTCACAGTTATCGCCCTGGCGACCTCCATTACCTGATGCCCAGACAAAGATAGAGCCTTTCCCACCGCGACCCTACACAACAACAGAGAGAGAGAGGAGAATACTGGGTTGTCAGATAACCTCTTGCTACTTAGAATCTAATCAGGATCCTAAATAATGTTTAAAATGAATGAAAACAGAAGTATTTTTTTACATTCAATGATTTAAAAGTAACAATTTAGGATGTCGTTTAATGGTTCTAAGAAAAAGATCTTAATAAGTATCGCGTTTCAGTGCAACAATTACAGGTGGTGATATTTTGTCATTTTGTCATCTTCACACTAAGCAGCTAACTGCATTGCTTGTATTGATCCTGATCCATCTGACTCCCACCACTGCTGCATATAACTGGTCCCATTAGTAAATCTCACCAGCTAAATGTACAGTGGTTTGCAAAAGTTTTCATACTCCCTGAATTTGTAAGAATTTTATTATGTTACCTCTGCAAATTTCAGTGTAACTTGGTGCCTTGTTTGTGATAGACCAGCAAAAAATAATACAACATTGTGAAGTGGAAGAAAGGGGGTACATGGTTATCAATTAAAAAAAGACATGTGTATAACAGAATAGAATATAATAGAATAATCCTTTATTGTCCTAGAAAGGGGAAATTCGCCTGTAACAGCAGCAAATTGACAGATTACAGTAGCATTCACGATCAACATTAATGACACAATTACAAAAACCAAAGCACTGTGCAGTTATTAAAAAAACAAAGTGGCATACTCAGATTAGATTGTGCAACTGAGTAGGATAATTTAAAAAGAGTGAATATTTACAGTATGTGCATGTGGAGTTGTGCAATAAAAAGGAAAAAAGGAAAACGTATCATTTCCAAAAAGTTAAAGCGTTTGTATTTCGACCCCTTAGTCAATACTAGATCCAGCTTTTACTACAATAACAGCTCAAACTATTTTGGGGCAAAGCTCAACCAGTTTTGCACATCGAAAAACTGAAAATCTAGGGTTTGCTGTTTTTCTGAAAGGTGAACCTCAGCTCCACTCTTCAGTCTTTTGGAGGTTCTAACAGGTTTTCTTGCCCTGTATTTAGCTCCATACACTTTCTGATCAACTCTAATCAGATTTCCTTTCTTTATTGGAGAAACCTCCCCAAGGTATAATACTGCCTTAAAGAGGCTATGTGCAACTTTTCCCCCAAAATAAACGTAACAATAGCCTTTTTATTTGACCATTTATGACTTAAACATCTCCTGATGAGCATACTGACACCTTGTCAGCTCACAGTGGGTGCATCTATAAGCCTGTATCCAATTTTTACTATTTTCTGTCGGGTCCGATTTTCCCGCGCTGTCTGCGGATGTGACGTCAAGCGCGTTCATGTTATCCCCTGACAAGTGCCCGAAAAAGATCGAAGATTGAGAGCGACCGGCGTACGAGCGCGCGCTGCGAGAGCGAGCAGAAAGGAAGAGCAGTTCCTTTTTTTGGCCATAGGTGTCAGTCGCGAATTTAATTTTCAGAAAATTGCATATAGCTCCTTTAACCATGTTTCATCTTGTGAAAAAAAACTCAATGAGTTTTAAATATTGTTATAGAAATGTAAACAAAATGTCAAAAAGTTTAAGGGGTATGAATGGTTTTGAAGGATAAAAAGGTACCCAAATGATATTTTATGTACCCTCTGAATGCCGTATTCAAATGCTTTCTGAGCAAGGCGGCCAGGACCCTCCACGGTCTTTCCATCATCATTGGGCCCCCAGCTGGCACTGTATATGTCCACGTGGTTGGGATTGAACCCAATTGAGCTCGCCTCGATGGCATCCGTAACAATTCCATCCAACATACGAATTCCTGAGGGCAGAAAGAATATTAAAACTCAACACCCTTTTGGCAAAATAATAATAACAACAACAACAACAACAACAACAATAATAATAATAATAATAATAATAATAATAATAATAATAATAATAATAATAATAATAATAATAATAATAATAATAATAATAATAATAATAATAATAATAATAATAATAATAATAATAATGATAAATCAGTGCCTTGTGAGGTAGTAAACTTGAACAGATATATTCACTTTTTGGACAAATCAAAAGCTCTCACCTCCAACCTTGGAGTTGTATGCCACTCCGACTCCACATTTATTATTGTCGGCCTGCATTGCAATCTCCCCCGCACACCTAGTGCCATGCCTGAAAGGAAAAGCATAAACCACTTTGTATCTTCACTTCTTTTTAGAAAGAGGCTTTGACCAAATACATAAAGAAATAGTTAAATCAAGTATATGTTCCATATTTAGTCACTTTATGGAAGATTTACCTCAATGAATAAATAAATAAATATAACTAAATTATTTACCCTATCTACACTTAATCTGAGACACAAAACAGATGTTTGAGTTAAGATAAGTTAATACAGTAATATTATTTGGACTTACTTGTTTTCATTGGTGGAGTCGTATCTGGGGAACGGATCTGGGTCGTTGTTGTTAAAATCGTAGCTGGCTGCTGGATCCTTTAAGATATAAAGAAAACATAGAATTTTTACATAAAAACAAGAATCCAAGTAAATATTATTTTCATGCGGGATTCTTTTCATAGTGACATCTACCGTATCTACAGAGATTTTGTCATGAATTGACAAACTGCATGGTCTACCTCACTGGCTTATTTCCTGTTTGTCAGTCTATCGCAATATAAATAATAAAATGAAAATGTTGGCCTTTGTAAGCTTTACTGCCATCCTGTTGCTTCTGGTTCAGAGTAACAGCTTCCATTTCCAATGAAATCAGATGCTTGTTAATGTCATTTTACGGCTTATAAATTATGCAAACGAATGCTGATAATTTGCCTTGATTATTAGGAATAAACATCTTGCCAGATTGATCTTTGGAATGATAAGCATTAACCTAATTGCATTAGGAGTTGTTGTCATACATTATGTGTCATCTTCGCTTTCTGGTTTCCTTTCTTTTTCATTTTCATCCAACTTGCCTTGGTGAGGCAGCAGCTCCTGAAAGCAACATATCACACGGCTGATTGGATTTTGTTTTTGTAAAAAAAAAAAAAAAAAAAAGATTCAGTGAGGCCTTACAGAAGTAAAAGCAAAGAAAAACTCCGGATTCATGTATTCCTAAAGCTCAGGGCCCCTTCACAGACAGGCATCAGCAGACTCATTACTGCCTTACGAAACGCTATGTAAGGTGTCACCAGCGGCGTTGCTATAGCAACGGCAGGCCTAGACGATGGAGGCTGTCTCCATGGAAACAGTGTCTTACGTAGTTGGAATAGATGTCTGTGTGGTTCCACTCCAGTCCATCATCAAGGACGGTGATGACCACACCCTTCCCCGTGATGCCCTTCTGCCACACGGGGATCACATGCAGGTCCAGCTTCGGCAGCGACGATGATGTCCTGGTGTCTTGCTGGATGTGGGGACAGAAAAAAACTTTAAAAAATGTTCTACCATTTTCATAGTGAGTGTCACCCAAACTTCCTGCCTGCTGATTCGGTCGACCTTTACAGACAGACAGATTCATTACTGGGTTGTCAGCATTTTCTTTGTAGGAGTTTAAGTCCACTCCTGCTGCTGCACAACCACTTACAGGGAGAGTGTGACTTGAAGGTCAAAATAATTGAGTCTTTTATGTTTTTCATTACAACATCTTCACTCTCAAGACTCATGATGGCCTATAAATGTGGCCTTTCTTTGGCTTAGCTCACTTTCAATGAACATCACTTTTTAACTGGAGAATCTGCAAAGGAATAAGGATGACTGCATGAAGCCTTCATTTTTGCCACATTGAGAAGACTGTGGTTCAGAGCTGTAAGAAGCTAAGACTAAAAAAAGAACTCTGCTCTTTGTGCAATATGTTTAGACACTGCAGAACACCACGCCAGATATGACTCATCCCTGCAATGCATTGGCCACTGCTTTGATTTCTTGCTTTTTTGCCCAATCGTCTCTCCTATTGCACCTCTTTAACTTAGGAGAAGAATCAGTTCTAGCTGTGGCCCAGCTTGCTTGAAAATGGACGTATGAAGCTAAAAAAAAACATACAAAGAGATGCATTATTAACACAGGCCAACAAACTCTCAGCATTGCAGACAGGAGGAATTTCAGAGCACATGTATGAGTCACTCCCTAATTAGGTTCATGCAGTCACCCACTCATAACAGATAAAGACACTTCATCCCACTCTCTGCTGCAGCTCTCCACCTCTGATCGCGTCACAGAGCTCCACCCTAACTCCAATATCAGCACCCATCAGGTCTGCCAGTATTACAGTCTTATAAGCCTCTAAGCACTGTCACTGCAGGCTTTTACAACCTCTCAGTCGCTGAGTTATCTAATCATTTTCCTTCATTATCGTCTGGGCCTTCATTTGCTGGTGTTATAAAGGAAACTATGCATTATACTACAATGACCGAGGTAAAAATAGAGGGATGCCTCTGTTTGCTGTTCAATCTGCTGCTGGGTTTTTAAATTGAGTTGTAACGTGGCCCTCCTGGTGACACAGACAAGGGTTGATGTGGAAATACAAAAAGCGGCACTTTGAGGCCGATCCCATTAGTGTCATCATCCCTCGTCGGCAAAGCTGATTCATCTCAATTTGTTTTCTCAGTCGCCACAAGCATGACTCATGTTCTGTTAGTGCAGGTGCAAAAAGAGTCGAGGTTGTGAGAACGATCTGTCTCTCAGACATGCACACACTTAAAAAACATTGAAAGCATTTAATGAGGATCAAGCCACAAAATGGTAAAATAAGGATTTGCTTTCTTCAGTAACTGATCAGCCTCACCTAATTGAACTGTTAATCCAAGTCATGTGAGGTGATCCCGTCCATAAAAGACCACATCTGTTCCCTGTAGCTTAACAACTGATGGTGAACATACTCTGCCCCTGCCTCTGTTTGCCACTTTACTCCCAGAAAATGTGCTCCAAGGATATAATAATCATTAGATTTTAGTTGAAGTTAATAACAGGAAGTTTTTGGGATATTGCATGGCATTTAGTTTTCGATTTCTTTTGTCATGTACATTTAATGCCGATACTTTAGTATACAGTGCCTTGCAAAAGTTTTCATGCCCTTTGATTCTGTCACATTTTCTCACATTACAACCAACAAACTCATGTCCCTAAAGCAGGAACAGGAAATCTGCTCAGAGTTAATGAGGCTGGAAGTAAACATGTTAGATACTCCAAAAGACTTATGGCTGGGGAGGAGGTTCACCTTCTAGTTAGAGAACTGAATCTAAACATATCCTGAGCTACATTGGGATGGTTCATATCAGCCCTCTAGTCATCGAGAGCCACTGTCTTTTGCAGGGATGAAACTTTAAAATGCATCCCTGTTCCAATACACCTAAATCAAAGGGGTGAATTGCCTCCATAGTAACTTATCAAGTTCAACAGAGGCCTTAGAATAAATCACTTGTGTGATTCAGGTATAGGGAACTGAACTACTGCTTCGCCAGCAACTCTTCTTATTTTCACAAAGCCAGTAGTTTGGTAACGTCTGCTCATTTCCCTCTAAATTACAACCAATCAGCGCGACGTAACCACAGCTCCCGCTGAGCGACTCGATCGGGCCATTCTGAGTACATTCCCCCATACTGGTCCTCCATTGGTTCCTAAAAAAGCCCTGAAAACTGCCCTGTTGGTCCGACCCGATGAAGTGGAGACACGTGCATATCAGGAAAGTCCGGTCAAATTACCCTGAAGTTCTGATACTGGAAACGCGCCTAATCTAAAAGTTACAAGACAGTTGGTCTCTAGGACTGCACCTGGACCCACTGGTTTAGAGCAAAACACGTACATCTTTTAGAATGACCTGGTCAAAGTCCAGACGTAATTTCAGTTAAGAATATGTAGCAAAACTCCAGACTAAGACTAAGCTTGTGGTTGTGAATAAAAATTAGCACCACGCTATCCAGACAGTAAAACATTTTAAAAATCAGTTGTGAACTTTGCCCCTTTTTGTCCAGTTAAAAATACAAACTTCAGCATTGGCATTTTGTGTAATAGATCAACGCAAAGCAGTGCATCACTTTGAAGCTGAATGGAAAAGATGGTTTTCAAGATTATTTACGATCAAAAAATCTAACAAGTGCTAAATGTTTTTGCATTCAAGTCTCTTTACTGTTTTCCATTAATAAAATACAGTGAAAGCAGTTGTCATCATCATAAAGCTCAGGAGGAAAGGAAATGTTTTTCAAGGCACTGTACCAGGAATGTATGAGAAGGAAGCTTTGTTTTTCCTCTCTTCTCTGCTGCTACCTGTCCCCGGATGGCCAAAACATCCCATTGTGGGTAAATTAGGATTTATTGCATTGTGCTTTGGCCTGCTCCATCCTACTGGATTATAGTCTCTCCAAACCCTCTCATCTCCACAAGGGACTGTGTGACCAATTAAGCAAATGGCTCTTTTGGCTGAAATAGTTTGACAGAATGCCTTTTTCCTCAGTGTTGTCATTCGTGTGTGTGTGTGTGTGTGTGTGTGTGTGTGTGTGTGTGTTTGCGTGGATGGGTGGGTGGGTGTGTGTGTCTATACAGTATGTTTACTCTTTATTTTTGATATCATGACACTTGTATTAAGGAACACAAGCCTACTGACACTACTGCTTTATGTGTAAAAAAAAAATGCATGTGTCCTCAATAATCTCTACTTAAAAGGCCATGGGGACAAAGCAGTGACTGTGGATCTGTCCAGCTCTCATAGGGCTTTAAAATGCATGTTGGTCTCTGGGGAGAGGAGAGAATCTGCAGGCAAGCAGACCCAAAGTACACAACATATGACCAGAAAGTAAACGGACTGAATTTGCATGCCGCTTTTCTGGTTTTACCGACCACTCAAAACACTTTGCACTAGAGCCACAATAAGAAATGTGCAACATTCATACGCCAAAATGCAAATATGTGCCTTGCCCATGGGCACATTAACATGTGGTAGGAGGAGCCTGGAATTAAACCCCCCCAGTTTCAGTTTGCAAGCCGACTTCCGTATCCACTGTACCCAGTGTCACCGCTGATGTAAAACTGAAAATGTTCAAATGGTTTTAAAAAGTCTTGAACACAATTTAGACTTCTTACTGGCAACTCACCAGGTACCACTGCTGGTTCCACATGGGATCATCAAAAAGCTTATCCACTGGGCAGTCCCTGCATTTCCTTAGGGCTGCTCGCTTGCTTCTGCGCTTCTCATACTGCTGCTCTGCCCACAACACCTGCACAGCCAAATTAAGAGATTTAATTTCATAAGTCCGTAAAGAGGAAGCACTCCAACACATAGTGGTACAAAATGACCCAGACAAAAAAAAAACCTACCCGATCATCCTCCGAGAGCTGCCTGGTGATGTGTTCTGCACTGCGTCTCATTCTGTGAGGGTGATTGCGATGTTTGAACAAGAAGTAGTTTTCCAGGGCCCCAATCTGCAGTGAATGTGAGATATTAGATAGATAGGAAGATTGTTCAACAGGAAATGAAATACAATCAACCATTTGATGACATATTATATTATATTATTAAATACACGATAAAGTGCCTGGTTATGGATCAGTTCACAAGTGGACAAGCAGTGGCAACTTTACAGGTTTTCTTCTAGTTTTTTTCCCTTTCCAAATGAGGATAAATAAATCCACATGTACCAGACCAGCGGTAATAGCAGCTTCAGGGACATTAGAGCTTGCATCAACCAAGCTGTCGATGTATTGAGATCAGACAGAGATTTTCAGCAAGGTATTTATCAAAACTGGCATGTTGTTAATGACAAAAACAAGTTAATTTTCTACATTTAACTGAAAAATATCAGTTTTCATCAGTTTTCCCATTAACTTTGAGCAGTTTCCCTGTCCCTGCAAAAGAAAAGAATCCCACAGCATGAAGCTGCCACGACCATGTTTCACAGTCGCTAAAAAGTTCAAACTTGGTCTAATTTGACCACAGCACCTTCTTCCATATGCAATGTCTCTACATAACTTGTAGAAAACTGCAAATTTATAATTGCAAATAAAAAGCCATAAGAGAATGTAATTAGTTTTAGCAAGCTTTGTCCAGTGAGTGGTAGAGATTGAAAACCGGCACCCTATGAAGACAGGAGACTTGTCCATAAAAATAAAAGAAATAAAAAAGTTGCAGCTTTATACTAGACTGTTCTCCCCCATTACCCACCAATCACATGGTGCCACTGTTTTTCTAATTTCATGGGAGTAATTTAAAAAATACAGTTTTGAGTCTCATAGCCTCTCTCCAAGCAAAACAGTATGATTTAGAAAGGTTTAAATGGTCTATTAGTTTGTCTTATTCCCGGTGAAATAAGAGGTTTCATTTTTTTTAAAGCTATATATTTCTTGTTCTGGCTCTGCCTACGATAAAACTCCTCGAAATGCTCCTACGTAAGACCGGCTTTCTTTTGATTAAATCTGTTTTGTTTTTTAAATCAACAGAATCAAAGCTGTCGCTTCAGGGCGTTGTTCCTTGTGGCATACCTGTCGGACCAGCTGGTAGTCCAGCTCCTTCGCGATGGCCTCGGCGGCAGACATTCCGCCCGGGATCTCCACAGCCCACTCGTTCAGGTACTGCCTGTCCGCGTAAGACAACGCCTGGCAGCGGGACAGCGCAGAGCAGAGGACGGCGAAAACACAGCACATCACCGCTGGACGACATCTCACTTCCATGTCAAAGGAAAATCAACCAGATGAGAACAAAAATGTAATCTCCCAAAAAAAAAAAAACATAAAACAGCTGCGCAAACAAACGTAGAAAAAACCTGCGAGATGTGAACGCCTTGTAGTTATAATCATTAATAAAAAAAGAAAAAAAATGAATGAACAAATCTTTAAATTCAGCGTTTTCCTAATAAAACTGCATCTGAGATGGAAGGAAACTGCTTCTTGTTGGAGAGGAAATACTGTTCAAAGGTAGGGCTGGTGTCAGTGCGCGTCTGTGGTCGTGATGTTGGTTGGGGGGGGGGGGCGGCGTTCACACGTCAAATTACTGGCACTCTGACGTCATATTGGCGTCTACCCCTGGTTAGATTGGGTGCTTGTTCCTAAAGGAGAAAGTCTAAACGGGAGGAGGGAGGACTAAAAATATCTCACGATTGTTTATCCCTAAAGGAGGAAAAAAATATCCAACAAAGCCTTTGAGATCCGATCTGATTATGTCTAGGCTGTATATGTTTATCATCAGGAAGGCGGATGTGGTGGAGCATTTGTCTCACGTGTCCTGCATTTCGTCTTCGTGTGGCAGTCATGCTATAATCATGAGTTGTTCACGCATGTCTGACATGTTTCCCTCTCTGCACTGAATAGCAGATTATACCCGAAGGAACTCTGTCAGGCAGATTCCACTGTCTCTCTGTCCTCATGCTGTGGTCGCATCGTCAGGCACAGGTTCAGCACCCCGGACAGCTCCTCCTCATCATGAAACTGAGCGGAACATTCAAAGGGGGGCTCAGTGCTCTGTTATATTTGGAATAAAAAAGTAGATACTGATCAGCGGGGTTGCTTAAGTTTTAAAATCAAATTATTATTAGAATGTAAAAAAACAACTATACAAGTAAAATGCATATGTGCATCTTCTAACCTGATATATTGCTGGAACTAAATAAATTGACTCTCGGAAACGGTATGGTGCACAAATTCACTCTTTAGTTTCTGCACGTGAATCAAATCCAATCAGTGAGACGGGGATTAATAATGAGCACAGACTCTTCCAAAACGGTACACAGCCCTCAAAACGTTTTCACTCTTTGTTATGTAACAATAAGCTTCTGTAGGTCTAATTGCGATTTTATGTGATGATGCAACACAACGTAGCGCATACCTGTTGATTTAAAGGAAAGTAATGCATTGTTTTCACCCCCCCTCTCGACACACTCACACACACACACACACACACACATGATGGGCGGGGTAATTCAGGTCAAAACGATTGTTTTAACTTTCTACTCAATATTTTACACCCACCTTTCGCTGTAATGAAAGTTATTTAGGGAGTTTAGATCAAGCTGAGTCAGATTGGATGGTAGCTGACTGTTGAACATACATTTTCAGGTCTTACCAAAATTCTCTATGAGAGATTTCCTAGGACATTTCATTAGCTCAGGCTGTTGAGTGTTTTTTGCAGGAAGGAAACCTTCTTCACCAGTCTTAAGTCTTCTATCAGCAACTCTACAATGTTTTTTTTTCTGACAATCCTGCATTTAGCTGAATAACATTGACCATCTTTCTTCTTACTACTTGTCAATGAGGGCACAATTTGTAGATTTCTGGCTAAATCTCTGCAACTCCTCTAGAAGTACAATAGCCCACTTGGCTGATTCTGTGATTAATGCTCTCCCTGCCTGGTTTGTCATTGGACTTGACTTAGTAAGTTAGCAGTTTTGCCATTCTTCATCTTTGATGCTGTTAGTTCACTAATGGTCTCTATGAAACCTCTAAGGCCTTCGTAGATCTGCAGGATTAATGATGAGATTAAATAAAAAACATCTGTTTACTATGTAGGTGACTTCTTAGGGAAATTGGTTTCTCTTAATTTAAATCAGTGATATCAGAGTAAAGGCGAATAAATACTAATGCATGCTACATTTTCTAGATTTTTATTTTATAGAAATGTAAACCTTGTATTATGTCCCTTCCCTTGCTTTGGCCTTTCACACAAAAATCGCAATATGTTAAGAAGGGGTATGAATACTTTTAAGTGGTATTCTATATAGTACATATACCTATTGCTCATGTAGTTTATTATTTCCTCACTCCAAGAGTACTTCAGAGGCAACATGATCATGACTATAAATGTTCTTTATGGATATTGTTTTATTGGAGTTGTGGAAAATGTATCACAGCAAAGACCCATGACTCACACAAAATACACACACAGTGAATTTTGTTTGCCAATATCAGAGAGGGAATACAAGAGTCAAGCTAAGTGCAGTGAGGTAATCATGGTAATAAACGACTGCTGGTAGCTTGGTTTGTAACCAGAGCAGCACACCCAGGGATGCTTACTATAAGAAGAGAGGAGAGAAAATGCAAAAAAAAAGCCCTTTGTGGAAAATGAAAAAATATGACTTAAAAGATGAAGTATCTAACATAACCAAGCTTTACACATGAGAAGTTAAAAAATAAAGACTCCAGACAGGATCATTCGTTGTGCAAGGAAGTAGGGCTAACTACTGCACCTCCATACAGCTCATTCATTGAGCCCAAAGTTCAGTATTTTGTTGCCATATGAAAATATTTAAAATAAAAAGTTTATTGACAACCTTCCCTAAAACAAAGAAAATGCTTACAAAAAAGTAGATACAATAAAATTAAAGCTTACAAGATTGTAGTTCTTAGGGTGCAGTAAATTATTGCATTCTTAACAGTCATCAGCAAACCACTTCACATGACGTTGAACATATCAAGCCAGAGGAAGCCAGATCTAAACACAAGGGAGCAAACACAAAAAGAACCAACAGGTTAGGAATTTGGTCAGTGTCAAAAAGTGTTGGTGTTTCAAACTCAGAACTTTTCTGACATAGAGTGCAGTCTGAAGTAGACAAGATGTTCTTAGCAGGTCAGCACCTTTTTGACAGACTTTCTTGATTACAGTTTATAAATTAAATAACTGCAGCCTTGAAAGCTTTAATAAACAGTTTGAAGAATTTGTTCATAATCCTCAACCTCGCAACTATAGTGTGTTGCGCTCATGTCCAAACAAAGTAGAGGGCTGAACTGTGGTACCCTACTTTTACTGTGTGGGAAGAAGCTCAAATCCACCTCAATCACTGAAAGGACAAGCAAGGTTGGAAAATAATTTGATTTCATGGCAAAAATAAAATACCAGAAAACTACACTCCATTTTAGATTGTTATGTGGCCTGCATGCTGCTTTCACACTGTGCCTTGATTTTTTTATTCATTTTGCCATGCTACAACAAATGTTTGTCCTTTTAATGGGATATTATGTGTTTTATATGATACACCAACAACACCAAATAGTGTATAGTTGTGACATGAAAGGAAAGGGATACTTTTTTTGCAAACTATTATGCAAACTATTTAGCCCCTCTGAATATTTTTTGCAGAACTCCCAGTTGCTGCAATTACAGCAGGGAACATTTTGAGGGATGTCTGTAACAGCTTTCTACATCTAGAGACTAAATAGAGAATGTATATGAACATACATTTTCAACTTTACCCATGGATTCTCAGTTAGATCTTGAATGGACCACTCTTATGCATGAATATGGCCTCCCATTGTAGCTTTGCCTAAAGATCTTGGGTCATCGTCTTGCTGGAAAGTGAACCTTTGCCTCACTCTCAAGTGTTTAGCAGTCTAACTGGTTGCTTCCATTGTTGCCTTGTATTTTGATCTGTTCCCCATCACCTCTGACCAGCTTCACTGTCCCTCCTGAAAAAAAGCATCCCCACAGCATGATACTGAAACCACCGTTTCCATCATGTAGATAATCTGTTTAGGGTGATATGAGGCTTGGGTGTTATGCCACACATAGCAAATGTGTGTAGGCTAACATTTTAGTCTTATCTGTGGTGGAATCTGCAGTGCCAAAAAAATCTTGTTTTTTGCCTTCAAAATTTGGTTTTATCCAAACCAATCTGATCACCTGAGAAAATCACATAAACTCTGGTAAAATGCACTGAGCTTAGCGGTTGCAATGAAACAAAACACAATAAAGTTCCAAGGGGTTGAACACTTTTGCAAAGCACTGCAGTCGGAATAACAGTTCTTTGTGGTAGATAATGATCTTAAAAGCTTCAAACTAACTTTGCTGATTGAAAGAGTATAAAATAGCCAGATTAACGAGAAAAAAATCTCCCTATAAATAATTGTCTATTAAACAGCTTTTTCTCTTCATAAGGGACATGACGTAGTATCTCCTTTCATTTAGTTGCATTGTCAAGCAGTGATTTCAGCTGTTCGTGGAAATGATAATACCAAGCTCAGGTTGTTTACTGGTGGAAACGGTGTATCAGTGGTTTTAAATGAGTGCATAGATCCAAAGACCCTGGCTCGATTGGAGGGATGCCTTTTTTTCCCTTCCCCCTTCAAACTACAGAGACTACACAGATGCACAGCAAAACAAAGAAACTGCATGAACCAGAAACAATGGAACACAACACGAGTAGTACTGCTGTAGTAGTAAAGGACACTTCAGTTTTCATTTTAATGAGGTGTGGCTTCTCCACAGAATGAGTTGTTAGTCATTACCTTTGGTCATCTGGCCATGTGTAAACAGGTTTGCAGCACATTGGCAGTATAATCCATCTTTACCTAGCAACAACTGTTTGCTCTCACCCAGACTCTCACTCATGCACGCAGAAACACAGGGGGGAAAACAGAGTCAGTTTATGTCAGGAGAATGTGCTTTTGTTCCAGATCAGTGAATCTTTGTTCATATTGATTCCCTGAATCCAGTGTCCTTACATCTAAACTGTGCCTGAGCGTGTCAGTAAAGTGGGGTGAGATCATTCTTCCTTTGCATACACATCACTTCCATCAGATGGCTTCAGAGGTCTAGCTGTGCGTCGTAAGCTAATCATTTTTCCAGGTCTACTAAACTGCATGGGGAAAGGAAGCTTTTAGTTGTAGGGTGACGTAGATGAAGATGTGGCAAAAGGAGAGCTGACTCAGCACATGATAACTCAAATAAAATCAATTAGGTGTGGCAAATAGGTCATTGATGTATCCCTGGTGGTCTCCTGCATTATCAACAGTTGCAATATTTTACAAAAGGTAAATGCAACTTAAGCAATTTTCTCAGTGTATTTTCTTTTGAAATTATATAAGAATCAAGAATTAGAGAATAATTTTGCCCTGGATTTTATTTTGTAGCATTAGCAGAAAGGGAAATGAATACACAGCCAAGCCACACTTTTCAGATTCATATTGTGTAACAAGTATGTTTTGGTCTATCACATAAAAGGTCTAAAAAAAAACACTAAAGTTAAAGATGAATGAATACTTGGGCAATGTATGCTTTAATTGGGCTCTTAGTCCAAAAGTAGTGGAATGACTAAAAGAAGGACTAGACATTGAGGGGTTGGAGTATATGTGTAATTTGCCTTATTAAACATTACCTATGTAATTTCAAAACATCCATAAGTCTTGATGGTCAGCTTTATTAAAAATAATTTGTGGTTCATGGTGAACTTGTAGCAGGTAAAACATTACATTGCCTATTATTGACATCATGCAGCCCGAACCATAGCATTAAAACTAGAATCCAACATAAAAGGTTAAAAATCTGCTTCAGTCATTCATGTGATGAAAATTCAGGCAGCCTTCTACAAATGTCATCTGATATCACCTCATGGTGTGAAATGTCGCTCTGGTGTCAGATGTATTTGTCTCATATCGACAGTGATGCAGAGGGGATTGACCTGGGGACGAGCGAAGGTTTGAACGCTTATCAAGGGGTATGAAGGTCTTGAATCAGGGGACATGAATTTTTAATTTCACTCTGCACGGATAACATGCTGATAAATATTGTACTGAAACAGAAAAGTGAGTAAAACAGAGCCGGAAGCTCACATTGGTGCTGCTTTTGTTATGATTTCTTTGCCTATTCAGTTCCTTTATTTTCTGTAATCTTTGATCAAATTATATTATTTTTTATGCTGTAGACATGTCTGCCAGATCCTTTGCTCAATTTCTCAAAAGTCTTGTGTTTAACTTTATTCAATCAGATGCACAATTATTTAGCTTAACATCAGCCAAACATCTAGAAATTTGGATCTTATATTGTCTTGATAAGTACAACCTCACAATAAAATGCATTTGCATTTCACCTTGACTCTATATCTGCTGTAAAAAAAAAGAAGCCTAAAGTTTATAAAAACTAATAGCAGAATAAATGGCTCAAAGATAAAACAACGATGAAAGATGTTGCATACAGGGAAATTCTTGAGGACAACATGCTTAAATCTTTTATGATGATTAACCTTGGGGACATTGGTAAAGCATGACTGTGAACAATGACAATAGACACACTGATAAAGCAACCATCCAATTTACAGTGCAACAAATATGTATTTCTAAAGTCAGAAAACAATGTGATTTAGAATCTGCAGAATGGTTTAAATGTTCCTCCCAACAGGCAGGGTGTGTGGTGGTTCAGTGGTTAGTATTGATGTCTCTTAGCTAAGTGGATTCAAATCTCATCTGGCATTGGATGATATTTCTCTTTGTTTGAACTGATATTCAGTTTTCCAGAACAGAGAGACAGCACAACACCCAGAAAAGGTTTTTTAATAAACAAGTGTCATGTTACAGTCATGTAATGCACTACCAAATCATGGGGAAGATGAATGGCTTGACAGTTAGAGACTGGAGTTAGACTTGGACAGTCAGGCTGAGAGTCACTGACAACCTCAATATAGAAATAGATTACACCTGGTTATTACTGAAGAAGCAGGAAATGTGTGTTGGAAGGAATAATTTGGTAGAAAATGTGCCAAAGCCACAGGAATATTGTGAAAAGATTATAATATGAAGCCCATTCAGTTGTTTAGGTGGAGATTCACAAGGTGAGGACTGCAGTGGGAGTCAGAGCACTCAGACATATCCAGGACACGGGCTGCAACTGTCACATTCCTTGTGTTAAGTTGCTCCTGCAACAGAGACAATGTTAGAAACATCATAGTTCAGCTAACAAAGTGTTGCTTTAAAATGAAACAAATGTTTTCATTTCATTTGGAAATTGAGGTCCAAGAGTCTAGAGGAAAAGAGTAGAGGCATACAATCTAAATGAATGAATGAACCTTTTTTTCTTATTTCTATGCACCACATCAAATCAAATCATTAGCTAATATGAATAAATCAATATGTTAAAACAGGATTTAAACATAAATACTCAAATCCAACTAAACTGTTTACTTCCGTTGGCTTCAGAGTCTGAATATTGTGGAGGAAAAGCTGTTTACGAGCTGTGCAGTCCTTGACTTCATGCTCCTGTATGTTTTCCCAGACGGCGAGAGGGACGTAAAATATGAAGTTCCCACGGTCATCTTCTGGTGTAGATCGACTGTGTTCCATCAAGCTCAAAGTCAGAGTAGCCAGCTACCAGGATATTTTGAAGCAACTCAAGCTTCCCTTTGCTAACAATCTTTATGGAGATGCTGATTCCCTTTTTTTAGCAGGATCACTCTACCAAAAAGTAGCAATAACTGCTTCAATCACTGTAGTATCGCTGGGCTTAATTAATGAGTAAACTCATCTGACCTAAATGCTGTAGAACCCTAGCCAGTAATTTAGATAGAAAGTAGTGTCCCTTAGTTGGTTGTTTTTGCTGTTGTGCTTGACTGCAGGTGGGCCCCTAAGAAAATCTGCTTAGAGCCTCATAAAACCTTAGGCCAGCGGTGCATGGGACAAATATTGGTTTCTGATGCGTTAGACAGTTCCAGTTTTTCTCAGTAGAGGGCAGCATTGTGCTGTGGGAATGTCTCGGCTTGCTGATCGGAAATAATTGCATCAACTGGTGAGTCAAATTTTCCCTGAACTGTAGGGGGTTTCACCCGTCTAAAGAAAGCCCAGAGTGGGAGTAAAACAATAACTTATGTTTCATTTTTCTTAAAATACGAACAAATTTACCAAGTT
The DNA here is from genome assembly GCA_963556495.2 of Valencia hispanica. Lineage (NCBI taxonomy): Eukaryota > Metazoa > Chordata > Actinopteri > Cyprinodontiformes > Valenciidae > Valencia > Valencia hispanica. The sequence goes on from OY747708.1 coordinate 26,558,449, forward strand.
AAATTAGTTTATATATTCCTCATCTTGCTGAGCATTTTAACAAATCTCCATTTATTTTCTAACAAAAATCTGATTTGGTAACATCCAATCAATAAATCGTAATTAGCGCAACAGACATTTCTGATAACGAATTATAACTCAAAGTAAGAATCTGCATGCTGTAAAACGCTCACACGCCACCATGTTGAGTCATTATGGGTTTGCCATCTTCTGTAAACATTCCTAAAACCCGGAGGGGCGGCTCAGCTGGAACTCAGACACTGATTTCCCAAAAGAGAAGTCGCATCGCAAAGAGAGCTGGGGAAGGTTTATCCATTCTGGTTGTAAAGATGCCACATAAGAGGAGAAGCCATGGCCATCACAAAAAGGAGGTACGTTTGCTCTGTTTGTTTCCCCTCCAAATAGCCTACTCACGAAGAGGCAAGCAATGCGATCTCTTTAATCTCATAGCCTACTGGCTTATTCTAAGGCGTTCCCGTAGATATACTGAGTCCAAGAAACCCCAAACGAGTTACTGTGTAAATCTTTGAAAACTTGCAGTATGTGGGAAACTGATGTTAAGGAATCTAAGTGCACTGGCAACTTCATGAACTGCTGATCTGATTCATCCCCTGCTTCCTACGAGAGACACGAGGAGGATCTGAATATTTAATGGCACTACTAACAAACATGCTTCATGTCATCTTCTGCTGTCTTCTACGGCGCTAATGCCAATCATTAAGGCTTTTGTCTTTTGACCTTTGCATTTCTAAATGAAGTTGGGTGGAGAGGGTTGGTTTTTTTGCTGCAAACAAATCCGACATTCCTTCGAAAGTCGTTGTGAAACTTCTGCATCAACTGAGTCAGAGAAAGGAAGTTCTGCAGAACAGACGGAGTGTGACAAGGTGCAGTCTGCAGGGAGTGGCACATCTCTGAGGGAGGCATGAGAAAAAGCTAGATTTGTCTGTGAGTGAAGGAAAGAAGTTGTGCGGGCTTCAGCTTCCACTTGGTTCCTCATGGCGTACGCTGCGTACTGGATGAGCCTTGTAAGTACACTAGCTTTGCTCTCTCTGCTGTTTTAGCCCCTGGCATCACAGATTTTGAGGCGGTGAATTATAAGTAAGACTGGGAACTCGTTTAGAGGCGGCAATTTACAGCAGCAGACCAAACCCAACAAGTCTGAAAACCTCTAAGTTCTGCTGGGTGTGCTCTAAACCTTGGCTCAGGTTGCAGATAATCAAACTACATACACTGCTGTAGCAGCTTTATTCTGTCATCATACATTATTTATACAGGAAGGTGTGTGACTGTTTGAACTGAGAGAGCCTTACTTTTTAGATCTGAACAGTGGGTGTTGTTATTCCAACCTGTACATAAATCATACATTTGTAAAGTCAAGCATAAGCGGACAAGGGATGGGTTTTGACAAGAATCTGGTGATACGATATGTATCACAATACAGGGGGGTTAGGGGGCGATACTATGATAACCCTAATTTTACTACAAACATTACTGTCATCAATAATGGTTCCATTCAAATTCTAAAAAATTAAATAAAAATAGATAACGATACATTGCATTTGAATATCAATACAATATCGTGACATAAATTATCATGATATATTGGCATATCGATATTTTCTTACATCCCTAAATCTGACATTTTTAAAATCATTACAAATCATTACAATTTTCCCTTTTTTTGTTAGCTGTCTACAAAACAATGTAAAATGTGTAGGCAGCTGAAACAATAGGTTAAAATTGCTGCATCCTGTTTATTTATTTATTTATTTATTATTCCTTCCACCACAGTGTTCATACTCAAAAACAATAATAATCATTCTGCCTTCAAAACATTTGTTCTTACAATAACAAGCTAGTGTGTGTGTGTGTGTGTGTGTGTGTGTGTGTGTGTGTGTGTGTGTGTGTGTGTGTGTGTGTGTGTGTGTGTGTGTGTGTTCAAAGCAAGGAAGAGCAACTGCTCCTCATGTTGAAGACCAGCATAATAGCAAATCTTCACTCTATCCTTCTGCAGTGTCCAGGGGTGGACTGGCCATCTGGCATACCGGTCATCATCCCGGTGGGCCGTTGACCCAATGTGGGCCGGTCGCTGTTTTTACTCTCTCTGTCTCTCTAAATTCCCTCCAATTGGGCCGGCCAATTGATAACAGAGGGCTAGCAGTGTGTTGCGAGCATCGACACATATATTATTGGTCTATGTTTGTCATCGTCAATCAATCATGGGCTGACAGCCTATGAGAGCCATGACAGTGCTGTCAATCACAACACAGACCAGGGTGGGCGGGACCTCATGACATGGGCCAGAGTGGGACAGTATGCTGCTGAGCTGAAAATGGCGCTGAAAAAGTACGGCTAAAAAAGCTGAAATCTCTGGAGGTGGAAGCTGCTAAATGTTTAAGGTTGACAGTCCAATTTGGTGTCGGGGTCACCACCCCAGCAGCAGGTGCTTCTATGCTAATTTGCATATATTTTTAAACGTATCTCAAAATTGGTGAGACAGATTGAATTTTTCTTTAATTTTCTAATCATATATGTTATATGATTAGAAAAAACTTCAAAAACTTTTTACAGAGGGAAATAGGTTTATTTCATTTCATTACTTCATAAATCAAAAAACCATGTATGTAGCTCCAAAAAACTCATTTTCGGCCTGTTTTTTTACACAAAATAGCACATATATATTTTTTAGAATGATGTATTGACAAATCGCTCTGTAATTCTTTTCAGCTCATAGCATAGAACAATGGTGGAAAGTTTGGTGAATATAGGTATAACTGATTTCAAGATTATTCGTTTTGAATGTTGTAAAAAACAAATTTTGAGAAAAGCCCAATTAAAGTTTTACATTAGATAATTCAATGCAATGTGACGTACAAATGACCCTCGAATCCCTCGTTTCGTGTTTGTGATTGGTCATTAATTTAAACAGGCATACCATTTTTGGACATTTTTCTTTTTACTTTTTTCTTTTTTGGGGGCTTGTTCTCTCACCGCCTCCACTTCACTTTTTGGCTACTACTGAGACTTCTCTGATGTGAGTATATCATGTGTCTTATGTTTTATGAATTCATACTTGATTTGTTCTGTTGACACTATAATGAATAAATACTGAGTGATTGATTGCCATAGCTGTCAGTTTTAGTCCTTGAGTTCACAGTTTTGTGCTTTATTTGTTAACTGCTATCAAGGAATATGACTCTCGTTTGTATTGTAGTATGCATGAGAGGAGATGCTCTGAGATTTGTGGACTTTTATGTCGTGTCGTCTGATAATGTAGTGGGCTGGTCTGGACAGAAAATACCAGGGCTGAATTTTTGTCCCAGTCCACCCCTGGCAGTGTCTCATTATGGCAAAGTACTGATTTCACCTCCTTCTCCTGTCTCATACACACATTCATTCATCTGCACCATAAGAAATAGATTTCATTATTCTTAAAGATTCATGAAACATATTCCTGAGTTTTGGGGATGTTTCAGTATTATTGAGGGGATAAATAAATATAATAAAATTGACTAGTGTAAACATATTTTCCTAACTGCTTAGCTGCTAAATTTGTCTGTTGTTATTCAGTTGTAATAAATCTCCCTTCTGGTTTTGGTTGAATGGAATATCATTATTATTATTTTTAAAATGGATAGAGTAATTTATCAATAGGATGTATTCACTCGAGCAGCAGATACATACTTAATACTGAGAAACTTGTGGATTAGTGGATGTTTGGTTTTAAAGGGAAAGAGTGAGTGTCTGTTTGTATTTGTCTCCCTTTGCTGTGTGCGGTCATACTCAGGCAAGACTGGCGTAGCTTTCACCTCAGTTTGCTTTGTTAATGGCGAGATAATAAAGACTATTCAGCGACAGTTCCTACAGATATGGCTCAAAGTTTTAGGATTCTCAAAAGTGTATTTTTTTTTTCAATCTTAATTGCTTAGTGTTGGATTTTTTCTTAGAGTTTTCTACTGGAGAACAGTAATAAACACCTGACTTTCAAAGGCTTTATTGACAGATCCATTTTTTTTATCAGATGCTTAGATAAATTTATAAGAATACATGTAGCTTTTTTTTTCCTCTGTCGAACATTATACTTTTCATGTTTCATGTTAGTTAGGATGACCAAAATTATTTAGATTTGCTAAGGGTCAGAGTAAATGGATGTAGTTTTAATACTTCCTTACATTCAGAAGTTTACACTACGATTCATTTGCCTTTAAACCATTTGTGAAAAACCAGACAATGATGTGAATGCTTGGTAAGCTTCTAATTATAATCTTAAAACATTTCAATTAAATTAGAGGCACACCTGTGGATGTTCTTTAAAGCAACACCTCCATCACATTGCTTCCTTGTATGACATCACGGGAAAAACAAATGACATCAGCCGAGATATCAGGAAAGTTGTGGACCTCCAAATTCCAAATGCCTGAAGTTGCCACATTAGTCTGTCTAAACAATATTAAAGCATAAACACCGTGATAATGTCCTACCATCATACCATTCATGAAGTTAAGGGATTAAAATGTTTTGGTGTTAAATGTGCAGATCAACCCCAAAGCAAAAGTCAGTGTGAAGATTCAGTTCAATTACAGTTTGCAAATGGACACACAGAAAAATACCGTACTCTTTGGAGACATTCTCGTGGTCGTAAGAAAAAGTATTTTGCCATATTGAACACAATGATATCCTTGATGATTCATTCATGGTTTAGGTCAGTGCAGTCCTACCGGCAGTAACATCTCCGCCTGAGAAGCTCTTTTGATGCAAAGTGATGCTGACAGCTTGTTGCTTTAGATTTAATTGTGGCTGACAGAACCACTCCCTTTTAACGAGATAGAATGATATCAGCTCCCTTGTCCTTTTTAACACTTTTACATGAACTCACTTCAGGAAATGATGCTAGGAGGTCATTTTGTGACAGGGCTAAACCACAATATAAATTGTGGTCTTAGTGATTAAAACAATTTTCATAAATTTTTATGAAATGTGCCGTCATTTGCAATGCATTTGATCATGCTTCCTACCAACCTAGACTCAGAAACTCAAACTAGAATCCAAATCTAAAATCTCATTTATTTTGACATGAGATTCACTTTCAACCCTTAAATACTCTCTGTGCATCCTATAATAGCAATCTCAGTTTCCTGATTTCACATCTGACAACTGATTTGATATGTTTTTTTATTATTATTTAAGTTTCCTATTTTATTTGTAATGTACAAGGTTTTGATTGTATTTCCACAGTATATTGGGGTCAGCTGTAGAGCTGTAAAAAGTAATTTCTCCCTTACAAATTGCTTCTTTTTATCCTTTTATATCAAACTTAAATATTTCAGATAATCATAACAAATGTTATTTTCAGAGATAACCTTAGTAAATACAAAGAACAGCTTTGAGTTGTGATTTCTTTTATGAAACCAAAAACAAGATCCTAACTAACCTGGCCCTATGATAAAAAGTCATCGCCCTCCTTCTTAAATCATGAATTAACTGTGATTAGCTAATAAAAAATAAAAAAGTTTAGTTCAATTTCACTGGCTACACATAGGCCTGATTACTACAAGATCTGTCGAATTAATGACTCACTTAAGTAGAAACTGTCTGGTGACATGAAGGAGACTAAATGATCTCAAAACACAACACATCATGCTTTCAATCTAAAGCAATTCAACAAAAGATGAGGAAGAACCTCATCAGACCTTCACAGGAGCTGCCTCCCTATAACACAGGGTTACCCTAAGAGCAGATCGACAACTCATCCAGAAGGTCACAAAAACATCCAGGGCAACATGTGAAACACTACACACCGCAGTTATGCCTCAATTAAGGTCAGTGTTCATGATTCAATTATAAAAGCGAGACAAATGGCCTGCAGAGGAGAGTTCCAAGGTTAAGGCCTTTACAGGCCCCCCCAAAAAATAGGGGGGGAAAAGGGGAGCGTTTTTGAAGGTGAAAAAACTAACGCAGCATTTAAGAATAGGAACATCACATTGACAATCAATTATGGATGTTGTAGGTGAGATGAACCTGGGCTGTAATTAATGGAACTATGCTATTTACCAGAAAAACTTGAATGAGACCCTAAGCACAAGCGCTCTTGGGTTATGCTACAAGACAATAATCCAGAGAACAACAGCAAGTCCATCTGAATGGGTAAATGAAAGCAAATTACATTTTTTGAGTGGCCTAGTCACACTCTTAACTTTAATCTGACTGATATGCTGTGGCGTGGCCATAAATAGGTAATTGATGCACAAAAAACTCACGTGCTGCTGAATTAAAGTAATTCTGAAAATAAAAGCCAAAGTTTCCGCACAGAGATTTAATTAAAAGACTCACTGCCAGTTATTGAAAGTGATTGTTGGCAGTTGTTGCTGCCAGTGGTGACTCAACCACTCATTAGGTTAAGGGGCAATTACTTTTTCCACTTAAGGACAGGTTGGTTTGGATAGCCTCTTTACCCTAATAAATAAAATCTTCATTTGAAAACAGCTTTTTGTATTTTCTCATCTTGTCTGTTTGACAATTTGGAACATGTGAGCAACATAAAAAAATAAAACATACAAGAAATGTGTAAAGGTGCAAACACTTTTTCATGGCGCTATAGGCATATGGAACTATTGCTTAGTGGTTTTTGGGCTGTGTGTGGTTGTAAATGTATGAACTACAGCAGGGGAATCGCAGTGGCTGTAGAGTAGTGTGGCTCTAAATATAATGGGGAACCCACAGATTAGCAGCAGGGTCCAGTTACATATACCAAACTATATATTTTGCCTGTGGACTAGTGCTCAGTAACTATGATACCCTGTCAACAGCATCATCTAGGTTCTTGATCATACTTTTGTGACTGTAATTATATTCAGTAGCTGCTAGAAATTATACATTCACTCCAGTATCAGTGTTAAAAGGAAAACATATTCACTGAGCTTTTAAATACAGCACAGAAGCCATTCATTTCCCATGGTACACCAGCTTGTTTTACAGGTTCATTTACCTGTGGTGTTTTACACAGTCAAAGGTGTGTCTGTCTAACTGGGACTGTGCCATCCTGTTATGTGGAAAAGCCTGTATATGTTAATCTGTTCCCACTTGTTCACTTATGAACCTTTCCATGAGTACATGTGACATATTGAGATTAAGGAGCTTGAACACCTTTGATGGTTTTTAAAGCTGTAGCAGGGGTGCCCAGTGCCGGTGTTCAAGGGCCGGTCTGCTGCATGTTTTAGTTCTTTCCCTGGTTGAGCACACCTGAATCAAATGATGTCTCATTAGCTGGCCTCTGCAGAACTTTGACATGCTGAGGAGGTAGTTGGACCATTTGAATCAGCTGTGTTGGAGCAGAGACACATCTAAAACTGGCAGGAGGCCGGCCCTTGTGTTTGAGTTGTGCCCTTGAGTTTTGTATCAGCTTTGTGCTATTTTTGTAGTTTCATTGAACCTTTATAATTTGGCTTTGAATCATTTTTGAGTTGTTTTGTATATTTTTAAGATTTCTCCCTGTCCTCTATATTACCTTCTACTGTTCCTTGTGTTTTGTTCTGCCCCAGTGTTCAGTCATCTACTGTCACTACCTGTCCTCATTTGTTTAGCCTGTGTGTAACCACTCACCTGTCTTGCATCTAGTATTCACCACCCCATTATATAGTCTCCCAGTTCTCGCTCACTACTTATACGTGCCTCCTAAGGCTGTTGATGGATGTTTCTTGTGCTTGCTGCTAGAATGTTTGATGTGTGTAAGTTTTTGAATTTTTATCAGTTTTATTAAGCTCAACTAAATCTGCCTGCAGACTATTGTTGTCTGGACTTGGGTCATCACCACACACGGCTTACACAGTTCCTTATTCCATAAAAGTGACTGATTTATCTCTGTCTCTTTAAAAAAAAATTATCAGCCCCATTCTGAGGGCACCAATGACATTTAATCTAAATAATTGGTTTCTCTCTCTTTTTTTTTTTTAGCAAATACATCCTAAAATATGCAATCTAGAGAACTCAAATTAGAAAAAAAAGGGAAGTAAAATTATATGGAAAACCCCTCCAAAATGGACTTAATAGTGGCTTTGCATTTCTACATATTAACTAGGTTTTTGGTATTCCAGCAACAGGAAAGCCTTTTCTGTCCTATCATAACAACCATAAAGTTTCCTAAACTCTATTGGGGCTTTCAAAGGGTTTTTTTTGGGTACTAGTGGCCATTATTAACAGCAGATCAGACAGGAAAAGGGCAGATAGAGTAGGGGGGTGGGGATGTGCAGCAAGGGTCCCAGAGTGAACCCTGGAGGGCTGTGTTGAGGACCAATAGCTTCTGTTTTCCATGCACTGCTCCTCTACTGGGGCTTTAACTGGAACTTTATGCTAGTTCAATCAGGTCTCTTTGGACTCCTTTTATTCTAGTTTAGTCATCTCTCTTTGGGAAAAAAGGCACACACATGTTAAAGTATTATTTTTCATTGTTGAATTAGACTAAGACAGACCTTTGCCACAAAAAAGCCAAGTTGGATTTGCTGTAAAACAAAGAATGGTTATGTGGAAAAGCACTTTATGCCACTTGTTAAGTGTGATGGATGGTCTGTAATAGGGTTGGGTGATATGGCCTCAAATCTATATTGCAATATAATGTAAAGCGTGTGCGATAACGATAACTATTGTGATATAACCTTTTCTTTTGGTTATATATGTTAAAATGACAGTTTATGAACATTCTAGCTGAAATGCATTCCACTCCCATATGTGTATTTCTGGGTGTAGCAGACTAGCAGTGGGTGCTCCCTGTTGTTTTATGTTGCAATACAGATTAATTTTCATCAAACCTATTGTTTATGTTTGAGAGGGGCAGATTCACTGACTATAAAGCCTTAATGATTCACCTAATGAGACACACACCGAGTGTGTTATTTCAGGCTGGTTGAAACTGGTTAAGAAACCTATTAGTTGTCAAGTAAATAAATTCCACATTAGGCTGATGTGTGCTTCTAAAAGGCTGAAAAAACGAAAGACTGCTCAATTGTCAGACTGAATATGTCTCAGAAATTCAATCAAAGGTTTGCTTTTTTGTCTCACCCCACCTACTAACTATTTAAGGAGGGACAGAAAGTTGTGAAGGAATGAAAGCATCAGAGATATGACTGAGATTGCAATTTCCAGTCTTACTTAGTTTATAAAACATAAATGTTAACACCACCCCACATTTGTTGTACAATTTAATGGTTTTTGCAAATACCAAGAAGATAGGTGAAGATTCAGAATGCTTACATTCTGGCCTTCAGCTTTTGCACATCTTTTTATCTGCTTGTTCCCAGAAAAACACTCCCTACATTCCTAGCTGTTGAAAACACTCCGCCTGCTTTGCTTGCTCAGGCTGTTATGCTGCACAGATGCATGAGGAAACTCTCTCTGCTCATTGACTTAATTTTGCTCTACCCAAACATACACATAAGGTGTAACCTTTATCACTTCCTGCTTTTGTCTTTAAAGGGTTATATTAGGGAGATAAAGATTAGGGTCAAAGTTCTCCACTCAGCTTTTTGTTCAGTCTCCACGGTAATTTATAGAGCGTGTCAGGAAAATAGTCTTTTATAACTGTATCCATATTTGAGGTGTGAACATGCGTTAATGTCCCATGTCTGGTTATAGTAATTCAAATTGCTCTGTTGTATAAAGAAATTAAGCTCTTTTATGCATGTGTGCCGTTGTGTGTGTCCAAACACGATCAGATATGGCCCCTAATCATGTGGGTGTCAGCTCACGTCCCCTTATAGCCCAGAGAGAGTTACAACCCTGCCTTCTCTGACTTCACCCAAACATCTGATCCCTCTCTGCTCCTTAACCACACCTCCCAGTTATTCTCCCCTCCTCTCTTTTCGTTGTCCTGTTTCCTGCCTGCCTACTGGGAACATGCTGCAAGCTGACAGATAGGACTTGCAGGCTGACAAACAAACACACACACACAAGCTCAGGCACACATTAAGCGAACATGGGCCAGATATTGAGCTGGATCCGAGGCCCACGGGACTCCCCGGCCCTGCAGGATGTGTCTGTCGAGGAGGAGGTCTGTGTCAAATGTGTTTTTTGTATTTGTGTGCTTGTGCCAGAGTGGGTAACTAATCCAAATGTGCCCACGTGTGATTTGTTTTGGGACTATTTTCAAACAGATAATTTTTTATTTAATCAGTTCACAGTTTGGTTTGTCGTCTTTGTTGGGTTTGTGGTGCTTGTTTAACAAAAGGACTTATAGGGGTAACACAGAGTCAGCCCGAGTCAGACTTTACTCTCTCTCTCTTCAGGAATGTGCAAGGCGCCCGGTTCGCCTCTGAGAGTTTAATGTGTGTGCTGGGCAGAGTGATATATTCAACCAAGACAGAGACAAGGCCTGCAGTGTCCAACTCAAGTAGCTACAACAATCAAAACTATTATGAACATGTAGTACGGTAACCCTTTTTCTGAAGTATCCTAATCTCATACTGTTAGAGAAAAAAGAACATTAGGTTTTAGTTAAGATTTAAAAAAGGGTTTGATTTCTGATTCACACCCTAAAACATTATCTTGTGATTATCTAGAGCAGCAGTTGAAGCAATCTGACTTGGGTGTGTAGCTGCAATAAGCTTAAATGTGTTGAACTTGTAAAACTGCATGCAGGCCATATCCTGTAACCTCAGCCTCATTATCTCTGGTCTCTCAAGCTCACAGCTAGGGGGATTGCATGATGATGAATCCCAGACCGTGTTGATGTCACTAGTCTGTTATCAGGGCCGGGCTAGTTTGCTGTTAGATATTTTATTTGCTAGTGGTTAAGCAGAAGAGGCCTGTGCATAGAAAACGTTCAGTGTTGCAGATGGAAAATGCATGCAAGCCTCTTTTACTGACGTTCATAATGCTTTACGGTAATGTGCAAGTTCACGACTAACAAGAACTAGTTAACCTGGCTGAAGTTCAGTTAACATAGGTTTAAACTAAAATAATTCATATTGATTGGTCAGTAGCTAATTACCTGAACTGAAATCATTGCCCCAATGTGAACTCTTTGTCATTTATCTATGAATGATGAGTATTTCAGTATATTTAGAAAAATATAAACTTACACTAAGCGGAGTAGATTGATATTGTTTCCCAGAATGCGCACTTGATTTCTGTGTTGTAAATTATTCCAGACAAATTAAATGAAAGCAAAGATTTTAAAATATATCAGCAAAGTTTTAAGAGAACTGCCTTTACTTATGCAGTTTATGTGATTTTTCATGTAGAAAGATGAAGCTTGGTAGTCTTTGCAATCCATATGGATTAACATATACTACTGCAGTGGAGTCTGCTTTCCTTGACACTTTCACTTACAAAATCGTTGAAAAGATGCATGGTTTTTCTGATGTCAAACACTGAGTCTCTGATAAATCATTTCAAAGCCTTTTCCACATAGAACATGGTATAACTCAACTAAAAAACAAATATCTTGGATAGGAAAAAATATTAAAAGCTGCAACCAGCTGTTTGCATAAGTGTGCCTACCTTTAAGATTACGTGTTTTCAAGAGCCATTTAATTTAATCGGTCAGCCTTAATCAGTTGGAGTCTAACAACATCCCAAATGCTAACTTGATAATATTTACCCAGTCAGTCTTGGAGAAGTTATCCAAATAAGTCAGATAATAAGGAAATCTTTTGTCTTCAACCCCTTTCTCACAAAATTAGTCCTGGACTCTGGATAGACCATTCCAAAACTAATTAAGTCAATATTTAGTTAACTTGGATGGATACTTTGTCTCACTGTGATACAGAGAAATAAAAGCCATCTTAATTTTCAACTTTCAACCAGAAACGTGAAGGTTTTGGGTAAAAACTTATTGGTAATTTGAAATGTTTAAAAATGGATCCACCTCAATAAATTCCCTTGTGCCAGTTGAAGAAATGTAACCACAGATCATAATACTTTGACCTCCGTGTTTCGCTGTGGGTATGGTGTTCATTGCGTCGTGTTAATGTTTAGTTTTGTTCTTATATCTTACCTAGCTTCTAGAATTGTGTCTCAAAGTTCAACGCTTGGTTTCATCAGATTACAAAACATTTTAATAGATTTTAGCCATGTTTTCCTTTGAAGAAAAGGCTTTTCTTTTACAACCCTTGATACAGATATATTGTAAACCACACATGTTGTCACACGTATAACAGAGCACATGCCAGATAAAGACATATGTTGCATTACATGTGGGAAAAGAGTTGAAATAAATTATCATTGCCTAATTCTTTAACATCATAAAAATAAGGGGTGTGTCACTTTTAAGATCCACTGTACCACCCCTGATTTTCTCTGGGATACTTCATAATGTCCTGCAAAGTGTGTGAACCATACATCCAGTCAAAGCAACTTCTTAGTCCAGCAGGTGGGGGTCGAACATGAAAGCAAGCTTCTTAACTCTGCATTAAGTTTCATTTGCCATCTGGGCTTTACAAGAAGAAAACTGATAATAAAACGAACGATGTGTTTCACTTTCTCTTGTTCTCTTTGCTCACATAAACTGAAGCATAATTTTGCCAAATTCCCAGTAAAGCTGCATATATTCCTGCTTTGTCCACTTTTATTCCACAATTATTCTATTCTATTCTATTTAATTGTCAGAGGTCAAAAGGAATCAAAGCGTGTGGCTGAAAGGCACCCCTTGCAGAATATATTCGGAAATGCAGATGGAACCCACATGTGCTATTAGTTTGGCTACACTTACCTGTATAATGGTTAGAGCAAAGTTATCGGTTACAGATACACAGGTTTTTCTTTTGCTTGTCTGTTATAAAGGGTATCTGTAAATTAACCTAGAGATTCCTTGCCTGCAGCAGGCTCTTGTACTGTAAGAAAAATGCTCAGTATAATATAGCAGTTTTGATAGCTTGAAGATGAGTGTTTAGTTTATAACATTTAAATTGAATGGGAAAGTGTTACAGTCAAGTTTAAAGTAGAGAGGCGTGCATGATCAATAAAGGGTCTCCATGAAGACAGGTATTTGTGTCTAACATCCTGATCTTCACCTGTTCACATGCAAACCAGTTACCAGCCACTTGCCTCTGTAGGATTTTTTTTTGCTTTTGTCTGCACAAAGAACCTATAGCTTTGCCCAGAAATTGCATTCACACACATTACATTAGCTCACACCAGAATCCAGCAATATTTTATGATACCAGGAAGAGCTGTGTTCTCTTTATATTCATCATCTAACATGATGTCTACAGTTAGACACAACAGTGATGCCTTTTCTTTTTTATAATTCACTACCCAAGAACTGCCCCTTTTTCACAAACACCCCTGGGTTTAGCCAGTATCGAGCTATTTGGGACAAGAGACTTTGCAGCTTGTTTGGCTTCTAGTTCTTATCAGCTCTTTTCACCCATGTCAGTCCTGGTTGCAGTGCAGCTGCAGCTTCTCTTGCAACACACAGAGGACAGCACAGAGTTGACAATGAAGTCAGTGTCCGTACCTTAGTACAGACACTGCACAGTACCAGAGAGCTGAAAGATAAAGTCAGACAAAGGTGGGTGAGCAGAGCAAAGCCTTTGAACAGTTAAAGAGCTGGAGGTTTCTCTAGTTCCTGACCCGATTCTGCCCAGACATTCGTAAGAATGCCAATGTTTACCGTCCTGCTTTCTGGAATTCAGTCTCTCTCTGAAAGTTATCTCCAGCTGCTGATCAGTTGTGTGACAATGTTGATGGGAATGTTTTGGATTTTCCCGTGAAACCTCATACGGAGAGAACAATTTAAAAAAACGATTGGCTATAGAGCCAATAGTATTATTTAATACCACATCAACTTTATCTTTAAGATTTTTTTAGGAAATTGCTTTATCAGTTTAAATTAAGTGTTATTTCAATAAAAAATTCAAAAAGAATTTGGTACAGATAATAATTTTGTGGCCAATTTCTGATCTACCATTTTCTGATACCGATTTTATTCCAATTTATTTAAACAATACAATGAAAGAAGATATAAGAGCAGCATCAAAAGTACTTTTCTCAGGACTTCCTACTGTGAGGGTTTATTATTATTCATATTGTAAGCAAAGGTTGCAAAAAACTTACAGTAAAGCAGGGTTTTAAGATAATTTTGAAAAATGTGATTACAGAGTTGATATTTTAAATGATATTTTTTGTTATATTAGTTATTAGCAAAGTTATTGCAGCTAGCATTACACACTGTGATTACTACAGAGCAGGGGTGTGAAACTCTAGTCTTGGAGTGGCAGTTTCTTACATCTTGTACATGTGTCTCATGTCCAACACACCTGACTCAAATGGCTTAATTGTGTTCTCGGTTGTACAGAGTCATTCTGATCTTCTAGACTTTTGATTCAGGTGTGTTAAAGCAGAGAACACCAGGAGCTTGATACCGATGCCCCTCACAATGTTCTTGTACATTAACTTTGAGATTTCCAATAGACTACTCTTTCATAGCAGAGGATAAAGCTAAAAAAAGATCAAACAGAGCAACGTTAAAGTACTTTGTTAATCCTTCCTGTTATCCACTGAAAGTCTTGCTCTCTCTCGCTCCCTGAGTGAACCACAGATATCTTGTGAAAAATCTCTATGCTTCCTTCACTGATATTGGAAACTGCTGTCATTGAGTCTACACAGTAACAGACTCTATACTGAAGAGAGTTTACAGGCATGTTCACATTTTCACTAACAGGAAATTCACTACAGCCATGCTGGGCTGGCAGCAGGAACTGGTATCATGTGTACTTTACTGACACCATATCACATGGTGTCCTTATAATTACAGTCAAATGTCACAAACATAACCTATGACGCAATTTATGGCCAAAGGTTCTGGACAACAAGGAAAATAGAAATAAAGTAGAAGGAGAACTACACTGAATCTGAGAATCAGTAGTATTGATGAGATGCATCGGCACATGGAACGCTCAATCTTCAGGATATATGTGGTTGCATGAGATGGAAACACAACATCATGATAAACTCTTTTGCCCAAACATATCCTGTCCAGCTGCTCAAGCTCAGCTAAATGTAATCATTAATTTCCTGATACAATTCTTATGAAATGCTGCTGTTTATCATGTCTCGTTCCTGTGACATTTCACTGCACTCCTCCAGACTTTTGCTGTCAGATGTCTCATGTCCCTGTTAGCCTGGCTTGTTTTTGACTTTTGACCCAGTTGTCAGTCATATAAAACCCAGTCGGTGACAGCCTCTATAAACGTTTGGGGCATACCTGAGAAATTGCCAGAAGTGTTGTTGTTTGGCACCAAACTCTGTTTTTGTGCCATGATCATGTTTGCCACGTGGTGCTTGTCCTGAAGAGCAGAATTGAGAAGGGAAGACCCTGCACTTCCTGGAGTTGCTATAGGATATTATGTTAGTAATTCTTGAGGTTGCAACTTGCAAAAAATGTAAATTTGAGTTTGATATAATCTTTTAGCAAGAGCAATTGTGATCAATAGGTTTATCAGATTTTGTTTTCTCTTTTATGAAGAGAATAGTCTGAGCTTTTACTTAGTGAACCACAGTTTGGTTTATTTGTTATTGTTTGATGTGGCGTGTCAGTGATGTGAATAATAGTGCATTTTGAAGGTTTTCCTATCACTTGAATCTTCACATCTTTTCAAATGACAACTAATGTGATTAAACAATAATTTTGAGATAGAGAGCAAATGAAACATGGTTTTTAAATGTTTTCATGAATAAAAATCTACAAAGTGTGGTGTGCATCTGCAAGTCCTTTGCAAGTCTAGAGACTGAAACTTTCACATATTTGTCTTTGCATCATAACTTAAATTCAAACAGATTGGATCAATTTACAGGCCTTGTCACAGATTCTCAACTGGACCCCACTGATATAAACCATTTTGTTTAATCTCTGGCTGTATGTTTAAGTTTAAGTGTGAAAAGGGGCTATAGTACTGTAGCTCAAAAGTGTTTTAAAGGAGTCTTGTTTTGTTATCTTTGTGTTTCTGGTATTGAATCAAGCATGAGTTAACAAACCATGGCAAAAAATGTGCAGAGCTAAATTTAGAGACGGTTCATGAACAGGCAGCAGGGCGGATGACATCTATAGTTGATAGAGAGAGTGTGGATGACAGTGATGTAAATGATGGATGAGTAGACAAGAGTTACCAGTGACACTTTTTATTTGCACCGATGCATTAAATTAGTCCAAGCTTTGTTCTTTTCAACAGGGTGACTGTTGGCATACAGGGATATTGACACGTTAAGGTCAGTGTTCTACAAAAGGGTGTTACATGAAAATTTTTTTTAAATAGTCAACTGGTAAATTTCAGGTTTGCTATATCAGAATATCCCATATACTGCCAGACTGTCTAGGCTTGGATCTAATCCGTTAACATCAGATCTAACTTATGTCCCGTTCACACCGCACGGTTTGTCGCCGTCAAAAAATGCTCACAAAGCGGCTAGTTTGAAGCGTATACATTTTTAAGCCTGAAGCTTGTTAAGACCACCACTTGCTGAGCAAATAAAAGAGCGCGCAGGCAGGGCTTCCTCTGTTGCCGGATGTTTTAAACAGAGAGTAGAGAGAAGCACCATAAGGCTGATTTAAAAACATGCCACTGTAGAAAATACGGTTACCTTTTTAATGGCTTCTCACAGCTTTTGTTCTTCCTCTGATTTCATTTTAGAAACATTACTGAAACAAAAAAGACGGTGTAAGGCCCTGTCTACATTAGGTCATTTAAATGAATAAATATTTAGTCAATACCCCGTCTCAGCCACACTAGCCCATTGTTTAAGGTTTCCCACCCTGGATATATTTTTACACGTGTAAGTGGGCCGTCTATTTCTTAAATCTCCGGCTCTTGGATTGGTTAAGATTCAATAGGCTTTTAAGAGCTGAGTTCGGTAAGGAAGTGACGTCATAAAACACGCGCCACAGCCAGCTTAATAACAACCGGTGATCACTCAGAGGAAAACAAAGAAATCCCTTATATTGTGCACAGTAATTTTCGGTGACTTTGCCCAACAAGTCGCAGATCAGAAATGAGCTTCTTGCTTCTTCTTCAATGTTTACATCTGCCCGCTAACTGTGGGGAGGATGTACTTCCAGGGAGGAGGGGGATCGTAAACGATGTTTTGTGTGTGTGTGGACAGGTATAAGGTTAGGTCGGATATACCCTATATAACCTTAGCTATGTTCTTGTACAAGCAACCTACATTTTTCCTATTTCAGTCACAACTTCTACACTGAAGAATGTTGTTGATAGTAAAACCGGTTACCATTTAGGTATGATTTGTTCAAGAAAATGTTTGATTTCCTAATTCTGGACCATCAAGTCCCCAGTATAGGGCTGGTCAAACTGAACATCATCCAATACTTCTCACCAGTCAATTTCTCATTGCACCTCTATTTTAAATACGAGTGCACTAATTAGTCGTCCAGATATTGGAATCGGACAGTTTTTGATCAGCTTTGATTGATAATCAGCAGGTCGAAAATTTTAAATATAAATTGTTCATCAAATGCATCAAAACAAATTACATTACTTTCATCATTTTCAGTCTATAAAATCAACTGAACATCACGCGGACACTTCAAAAATCAGATTGTTACACACATTTGGTTTGATGCATAAATGGGCATAATGCTGTATTTATTTATTTTCTGATGGATTCAAAACTGCCACCTGTATCAAAGAGTCTGTAGAAGTGTTTTATCTTTTGTCATAGTCCTTAGAATAAATAATCAACCAATCAATAAATAGGCAGTCAAAATCCTTCAAAGTATTTTCCTTTTCATGTTGTTGTTTCAAGTTTAATCACTTATCTGTGAATTTATTCAACCTTCATGACACAAAATGCTGACCTTAAGAATAATGCTAGCATGTTGACTGACATTGATTTAGCCTGGAATCGCATTTTTAAGAGAAAGGCCTTCAGCTTCCAGAACGCACTTCTGATTGGTCAATCCCTCTGAGCTGTGGTGGCTCACTGGTTGTCAACAAACAAGTGTTACTGTGGTTACTTAGTTAAATACAGTGTGGGTATGTCCAGTCTGTGTCTCATTCTTAGACAGGAGAGTTCATAGGTTTTAAGCCCCAGAGACGGCACAGAGGCCCTGTTTGTAGAGTCAGCAGGGGCAGAGCTTTTAGAAAAGATTTACTCTGAAAGGGCCATCAGCACGGTGAGAGCTTCAGATGTCTTTGTGCTTCACAAGTCTTTTTAGATAAGTGGGGTCAGAGTCGATCAGGCACAAGGTAGAAGAACACAGGGCTATAATTAATATGTTCAGGCGTGATCAGAGCTCGTCTCTCTTCAAGGGGTGGTAATCCTAAATCTTAGTCATCAGCCTGTTCTGGCTAATGTTTTAGCAAGTACTATCATGTTCTTGTCAGAAATTTCTGAGAAATATAAAGTTCCTTCTAGTAAAGAAGCATGAGAGGAACATTTTTCAAAATTACAGGAGATTCTGCTGTGGCTACAATCGTAGCTTGTTTCCACCAGTGTGTGAACGTGAGAGTGAATGAATAATGGAGTTGTAAAGCGCTTTGAGGGTCTCGAAAAGCGCTATATAAATGCAAGCCATTATTATTATTATTATTGTTATTATTATTATTTATCAACAACTCTGTAGAGACCAACACATGTACCATCCTCATGTTCATCCTGCATGAAATAAGACTGACCCACAGATGCTGGTCATTTTGCAGTTTGGATTGTTTAGTTGTACCCAACTTCTCAAGTATGTAATGAACTCTTAGTTTTATCATTTTACTCACAAAAAATTAGAGGTGCGCAAAACTTCTGCAACATTGCAATCACAAAGGACTGTTGAGGTGCAACATTTCTTAGGATGTTACATTTTGAGTGTCATGTAATTTACACTCCGTACATCATCGCTCACATCTGATATATATTCTTAGTGGCTTAGATGCTTAAGCTCACAGAGGGTAAAATGTGTTGAATGCATCCAGTCACTGCATTCATAAATATATGAGAATATGAGTCTTTTGTAAACAGAATGTTTTACACATTGGAATTGTGATGGTGATTGAAATGTGCAGCTCTAAACCAGGATCCTTATCTATCTATCTATCTATCTACCTACCTACCTACCT